>CM024627.1:72054687-72654687 GCA_014182585.1 Eucalyptus coolabah | reverse complement strand
GACACCAAGCGAGGTCCGAAAGGGCCCGAAAAAGCTTCTCGAAGCTTCACAGCTTGCTGGTTCTTCAACTTATGATCTTGGCTGGAAAGAGCTGCTCCGGTGGCTGGTTGAGGTCGAAACAGCTAGAACAAGCAGCAACGATCCAAGCAAAAGTAGGCGGTGGTGGAACGGCTGCTCCGGTGGCTGGTTGAGGTCGAAACAGCTAGAACAAGCAGCAACGATCCAAGCAGGAGTAGGCGGTGGTGGAACGGCGGTGAGACGAGCTCCGGCGAGCACCACGACGACCGGGAGGCTGGCTGGACTAGCGAGCGGGGGTGGACAACAAGTGGGGGAGGTGGAATAATGGCAAGAGGCTCGCGGGGTTCCAGCAATAGCGACAGGCTTGGATGGCAGTCCTGCTGGCGTGCGATGGTTGGACGGGCTACAAGATTGCTCCGCTGGCTTGCTGGCTACTTCCTCTAGTTTCTCAAGCTTTCCAAAATGCTCAACAATGGAGAAATGAGGGATTCAAGGAGAAAGAAGGTTTGCTAAAGCAAGGGGGATCCTAAGAGCTCTCTTGGCTCAACACTTGTCCAATTCTTAGCTCACAAGCCCCCACCATCCATCAGCCTTCATCCTCAGCCATTCTCTCTCCTCAATCTTCCTCAACAAGCTTGCCAATGGGTCCAAAATGTTCCTCCCCTCATGGCATACGAATTTTGCACAAATGCCCTTTAATTTCATTCAATTTCTCATCCACTCCATCCAAATTAAAGCCCATAAATCCAACCAAGGTGTCTTCACTTAATTCCACATTTTTCCTTGCCAATAGAACTATCTTAGATGTAAAAAACGCGACCAAAAATGGGCCTACGAATTTCCCAATCCAAAATAACCATACTTTGATTTTTCGCCGAAAATCTCGGTTTGTAGAAAGATCTTCTAAGGATAAGTCGACGTTCCTAAAATAACTTGTGACATGACAGAACTTTCAATTTCTAAAATCGGGTTCAATTTCACAGTTAATTTTAATCTAGTGCGATTTTACCGCGTCTTAATCTACCGAGTAGCTTTTACAAATTTTTGGTGCATTTGACCTGTGGTTGATTATTTTCAATCCACAATGTACCTTTTCGACACATTGGCGACTCTCGGTTGTCATGAAAATCTTGAGATTTCAAATACGGACACAAGGTACAAAAAAGATAGAAAAATCAGTCTAGTGTCGTTTAATGAGAATTTTGCAATTATGTGTGATTACACTAATCACATACCTCTGTCGAATCGACTTATCTCCGGTCTCTTGTCGATTTTGACAATGTCGTAACCCTTGTAGATTAGCACGGTTGAGTAGTCGTTTTCTGGTCAAATTCTCGAGTCGGTTGTGTTAGAATCCTTTAATGGCTTCACCTGATAGACTAGTTATCTTATGAGTGATCAGTTCAGGGAAAATAACTATAGGTGCGTTGATGAAAAGCCTGACTTATTAAATTGAAAACAGAATTGGCAAATCAGGATGTCACATAGCGAGTCCTCCCCCTAGTCCCCCGATTAGGACACCAACTCAACTCGGGATATCTCTTCAGAACCACCCCACAACTTACCACGACTAACAATCAACAATCAATCAATCACAACAGCTAGGGTCAACCACTAACCACATAGTCGGTTCGCATGCAGCCTTACCTGGTATGCCATGCCTTGCACGTACGTCTCAGCACAATACATGCAATGCACATGGCCATTAGATGATGCAATTCATCAATCACATACGAATCGCATCACAAGCGATCTCACCTGGCCATTGACACACCCTGCACGTTATCGATTCATGCGTGCGTGCCATAAACAATGTGCTCAACTCATGCACAATCAAGACCAATGATGCCATGATTCTCATACACTCTTGCGCTTTAGTGCGCCACCTATCATGCATCAATCCATCACACGTGTTCCGATTACAAGGTAAAACCATTATGACACGTCACATACCATGCCACACAATTTTACCCCATAATAAGGCGCATCTATCTCAATCAATCATGCATTCTAATTGATTATTACTACCCGCACAGACAGTTTTACCCGACACACATCGGTCCTTTGGCATAGCCAAGCTCTGTCTCACTCCTTTGAGCACAACAACATCCTCCGACACACATCGGGGACGGCATTCCTTACGGCATTCCTGAAGGAGCTTCGGTCCAAAATCTACTACAACTGGCTTCCCTTGTCTAGGGGCGTCTCATATAGGGGTAACGTCTACCGACACACACCGGGGACGGGTTCTCTTAACCAGCACACAATCATTCAATTCCGGTCAAGGACATTGTGCTTTGCACTCACATGCCTCAATCAAGATAACGACCTTGGCCTGTTTTCTTTATATTAAAAACACTCTATGAAAATAATTGTATGTGGGTACATAGTCAGATCGAACCTCAAAAATTGGTGTCCATCCTTTTAAAATCCTACGGTTTGATATAGTTTTTAAAACCACTTTCGGTGTTAAAACCCAACACCCGGAATTTTCTAATTAAATATTGAAATTTCGCAATCATCACTCAATTTATATGGATGCCCATGCCTCACTTCATAAAATCAACTCACGTGAAGTTAGACCATTTTTTGCTTCTGGATGAACAGTGCTTGTGAACAGTACGCGTGAATGGTGCACGTGAATAGTACTTGTGAATAGTGTCGCATGAATAGTGAATTTCCAGAATTAACTAAATAATAAATTAAATTCATAAATTAAACCAAACATTAATTAAAGCAAACAATCAATCAATTAAAGCTAAACATACTTAATTAACCACATAAGCCACATTAAGCAAATAAAGCGAGATTAAGCTAAACTAATCTAATCCATCCATCTAACCACCTATCTTAGGGTTAATACAACTTAATTTAACCTCCTAAACCATAATTAATCCTAACTAAATCAACCCTAAACAAGTTTAGACACTAATCAAAGGATTATGAGCTAAACTCACTCGTTAAGTGGGCCGGAGACATAAACGCGGCGGCAACGACAAAGGCGACACTTGGGGACCTCAACCATGATGATCCAAGGTGGTCCCAGGGCTAAAACAACAGTCACAACCTCTACCTCCCTCTGAAACTTTGGAAAACTGACTTGCCGAAGGAGAAACGGAGTTGAGCGGTTGATTAGAGCTCCGGTGAGGAGTTGGCAGGCGACCGGCGGCACCTGGGGGTCAAGGGGGACTTGCTGGTGGCTGGGAAGGGTGGAGGAAGGGTCTAAATGGGAGAAACATGGCGAAAATTGCAAAACAGTGCAGTCGAGCTAGTAGACCGATGGACCAGCGAGCGACTTCTTCTGGCCAGCAGGCGGGTGGCCGGCACCTCTGTTCGGCGAGTGGCCGAGCTCGTTCGTATGGTCTAGGCCTCCTGGACATGATGGTGGGTGGCACGAAGGGTGATTCTCACCAGAAGGCAATGAACAACTCAAGTTTTCACGAGAAGGTCAGTTAGAGTAGAACAGTACCAAACGATTAGACTACCGCTAGCTTCTGGCCAGCCGGCGGGTCAGCTAGTGGCTCCAACCGGTGAACGGCCAAGTCAGGGCAGACGGTCTGGGTGTCCTGAGCACAGTAGTGAGTGGCACAGGCTCTGATTCTTCTAGTAAGGCAACAATCAACTCCTATTTTTCCCAAGAAGATCTACTGGAGCAAAAGGAAGAAGAAATGAAAACAGGAGAGAGAGAGAGAGAGAGAGGGTCCGGTCCAAAAAGGGCTAAAGGAGGGGAGAGAGAGAGAGTAAAGTGAGAGCTGAGAGCTGTCAAGGCCCCCATCATGCCCTTCAATGCTTGCTTCAAGTCCCCATGCACATGACATCATCTTCTCTCTCTTCCTTTTGCCTTATCCACTTGCTTTTAAGGGCAAAATGGTCATTTCCACCTTGCACAAATTCCCAATCTACCCTTGGGCCGAAATTGATGGGCAGGCCTAAGAAATGGGCTTGGAAATGAATAGGAATGGGCTCAGGAATTGATTGGGCTCAAATGGGCTTAAGGCTAGGTAATGGGCTTGGAAGAAAAAATAGTGGATTGGGCCTAATGGGCTCACTTGCTTGCCTTAGGCCCACCATGGTGGTTGTCCCACATTGGGCGTAAGGCCCACACTGGCCTTGCCTAGCCCACGACCTTATGGGCTCGTTTCTTCGGTCCGAAAATCTCTTTTCCAAGTACAAGGCTTAACCGTCGTTGTCGACTGTCTAAGTAGCTTCATCCAAAGTCCTTCCTAGACGTTCCCGTTAATTCGAAGTACAATCTTTAGTTCTCATGCCATGTCAATTTCGCCCCAATGCCATTTTGGGTACAACTCAAACTCGTACCAAACCACGTTCAAGACATCTCGACACATGGACGTCCTTGACTACATGAAATTGCGGATGATAGATTCTTATTTTAAAGTACACAATTATTGAGGATCGACGTAGGGTCGGTCGTGGGTTCGATAACAGTAAACAGAATTACCCGTCGTTCCGTTATGTTCTATCAGCGAATCGACTTCTAGTCGTCCTTGAAATCGGCCTGTCTATCTATAGGATCGTCCTCATGCAAGTCTTATAGTCAAGTCGTTTCACCAGGTTAAGTTTTTAGTCGTACGAGTTCTATCCTCCTTAGCCTTTCTCCTTAATGTCAGTATCTCAGGAGTGATCAATTCTGAGTGAGATCAACTAATAATGCATTGACGAAATTCTCATTCATTCTATCCTCAAAGGGTTCGAATTTCAGAATGTCACAGTTGATACTCGATTTTTAGTCGACGCATCACAAGAATGGTAAAAATTGAGATTTAAGTTTCTAATAAGGACGAACCTGTTTCTCGACCAAAAAGTGTCTTTTTTCATTTTTTGTTTCTATTGCATCATCACTTTTTAGCGAATTCCAAGTTGTTTTAAAAAAAAAAAAAAAAAAAAAAAAAAGTCAAACAAATGACTTTTGGATTATTTTTAGTCAACCCTTTAACCAAAAGTCAACCCTAAGTCAAAAATTGATCTTTCATCTAAAAAGATATTGTTTAGATTTAATTTCACTTTTGTCAAATCAATTTCTCAAAAATTCAAAGATTTGACCTAGAAATCGACATTTTTGAAAAAGTCAACTAAAGGGTTGACTTTTGGTCAAATCTTTGAAAAAATTTAAAAATTAAAAAATTCACAAATACACTTCTTTTAATGACGATTTGACTTTTGTGTCAAAAATTTCAAGAAGTTCAGTTAAGATCCTTATTTTCCGAATTTTTCAATTTTAGGTTCTAAATCGGCCAAAGATCAAATTACTTACATTTTAGTCATAATTAGGTGTAGTTCTTTCTTCGACATTTGGTTTAAGGACTATTTTAAATCCGCTTATGCATTCAATTTTGCAAATTGCCAACTCAAAATACAAATTGTTGTTTTGAGTCATAATTAGGGACCAAAATCAATTCTTCATAACTTGCGAACGGATGATTGTTGTCCACTAATTTTTTTTTTTTTTTTAAATAAGCCTAAATTCGAAATCGATTTTAAAAATTCACATCAAAACTTCTCAATTTGAAGAATTTTACTCTTCCAAGCATTAAAAAGTCAAGCAATTGAGCTTCAATTGACAAAATTCGAATTGACCCGTTCAAGTTATTACTTAATTTCATAAATCCAGGTCCAATTTTGATATTAAACCTAGATTCATTTTTAACATAAGCTTGAGTACTTCAATTCAAGGCCAATTTGAATGCGATGAGTGATCTTACACATAGGAGATTAATTAGATAGGGCAATTGCAATATTAATTGAACTCAATTTCAATCAATTTACAATTTTACCCTTTGAATTGCAAATTTGATCAT
Organism: Eucalyptus coolabah; assembly: GCA_014182585.1. Lineage (NCBI taxonomy): Eukaryota > Viridiplantae > Streptophyta > Magnoliopsida > Myrtales > Myrtaceae > Eucalyptus > Eucalyptus coolabah. Next base: position 72,648,853 of record CM024627.1, on the reverse strand, counting down.
TTTAGCCCTTTAGGCTCAATTTAAAGAGCCCATGGTTTTTCCCATTGTCTTCTATAATAATCATTCAATTAAGTCAATAAAAAAAACCTCTAAATCGCATTTATAAGGTTCGATCGGCTTAATTGAATCACAATCGGGCAATTTCCTCTCAAATAAAGTAAATTTTCTTTTTAATTTGGTCTCTTAGGGACCAAATTGCATAAATTTTGAACCCACAGGGGCCCCAAGTGAATGGATTTGCCAAAACTGGACCAAATTGTCAAGAATCGATTAGGAACCGACCAAATCAGATCAAACCAGTCTGACCAGTCTGATCGACCGCCGACAGTGCTAGCCAGTTCAACCCCTTACCAGCCGGTTCTGGATCTCTGACAATCTATTATGAGATCCTTTGTGTCAATTTCACTTCTACACCCTCAATTCCCGAAATTTTGTAGATTGGTCCTTGAATTTCATAAAATTACAATTTGACCCTTGATTGGACATTTTGACGTAATTCTTGATTTTGGCTCGGGTTTTCATAAATCAAACCCACTAGATCGATTACCTGATACCTCTAAATCATTATAGAGCCTACGAATTGAATTTTTGACCATCGAATCAAAATTTCGATAGTCAAATCGAATCAACGATCGAAATTGCTTAATTTGGAAATGATATATATACCAATTTTCCTTCCATTTTTTTGTGGGGCTCATTCTTCACAAAATTTACTCTCTCTCCTTAGATCTCTCTCTTTTCTCTCTCTGAACTTTGGCACCAAAACCTTGAACTCTCTCCCTCTCCTCGTCGATTCACTTGTTGCCACTCCAATTAGCCTCACACCGGAAAGCCGCCACCACCGCCAGCCCCCACGGTGGTCCTAACCCCTTCCCTACTTGGATCAAAATAGTAGCAAAGCTAGACTGCATCTAGTTTTAGCCATCTAGTCGCCTTCAATCGCAGCGAAGAAGACTAGCGACGAAATTTGTTTTGACTGGTTCAAAAGCTTTGATTAGTGGCTGGCGGCTTTTGGCTTGCCTTCCAACCAAGTCCAATCTTCCCCTGAGTGAGTCCCCGACCCTTTAGTGGTCAAGGTTTGGCTAAACAAACACTAGAGCAGGTCCGATGATCTCTTCTCTCTGACGACCCTCAAGACCAGTCCAATCAAACCAGTTCTACTTTGGATCACCAAACTGGTTGTCACGCCCCGATCCTCGAGCGCGTGCACATCCCTCTGCGGTTGACTATGTTGCACGGAAACGTTACATGTGCCTCCGTGTCGTGTCTGACACGTGTCGGAGCGTGTCAAACACATCGACATGCTCAGACACGCATTGACCGCATGTTGGATTTGTCGACACGGGGTCAACTTTTGTCGACACGTTTTGACACGCGTGTCCGAGGGTGAGGGAGGAGAGACGAGGCTGCGAGCCAAGTGAAGGCGAGCCCACGACGGCAAGAGACAGCCAAAGAGAGAGTAGAGACTGAGGTGAGGGCCGTGAGGAGGAACTTCACGAGGGAGACGCGCGTGGGGAGGCGGCGTCGTCGCGCGGGGCGACGGCGACGGCAACAAAGGGGAGGAGGAGGAGTTCGCGGAGGTGTGTAGCCTCTCGGCGCATAGGGACCACGCGTTCCATCCCTGGCAAGTAGAAATCGAGAGGAAGAGGAGAGGAAATGTGTTGTGCGGCGAGGAGGAGGAGAAGAAGCGTTGCTAGTGTTTTGAGAATAAAAGAATAAAAAAGGGATTTTGTGTGTTGGAGGGAGGGGGAAGTGACGGTGTCGGGTATCGTGGAGGGAAAAAAAAGTGAAAAAAATTTGGGGCTGGGAAAGAAACGAGGGAAAAGGGAGTTTGGGCGCGGGAGGGTGTGGGGGCTTTTTATTTAATCGAAAAAATTGTTAAATAAAATTAAAAAATAAATTTGAAAAATAAAAGTACTGTATGCTGAATGATTAGTGTAAATTCATTGTAGGTTTTTTAAATTAATTATTTATTTATAAATTTGAATCAAATTAATTAAAAATAAAAATATTCATTTAATATATAACGTGTCGGATCGTGTCAAAATTCTCTACTTTTGAAAAAAGACGTGTCGTATCGCGTGTCGCGTGTCCGTGTCGGTGCAACCTAGGTGGTCAATACAAATGCGACGTTCTCAAGACGCGTTGCCGACCCATTCATTATTAATACGCATGCAAAAGTGAAACAATAAACCCCTGACAACAAATAGCATGGGATTGGAAAGTAGGAAAACATTTCACAAAAGCCAACTTTTATAAACAACAAGGTTTAGTTACAAAATGAGTCTAGTCAAAAGGCTATAGCAGGTCAGCTCTAAAAAAAAAGTTGTCCTACGACATACTAGTCAGACACATATGCCGATCCTTCAGACTCCACCTCCACAGACTTCGGGGCTTCGGTCCTCCACAACCACCATGTACGAACCTGAAAAGATAAGCCCATGATGGGGTGAGACAATGTCTCAACAAGTTCACCCCTTAAACCTCTATTAGGAAGGAAATACACTCAGGGGTGGCCTAGCCACACAATACAGAGGACTTACCTCGCCTCAGTTCCTTCTAGCACGTTAGCACAATTCATATCTCATATACATGCTATCATCACTCAATGATTGGAACGCATCATACTATATCTCAATCAATTTCCCGTTCCAATTATTTATCACAGCCACGACCTACTCCATGTTAGGTGGTCTTCTGGTGTAACTAGGTTAATCACGGCCCAATGGCACAGCCTACTAAATGTTCGGCGGTAAATCACGACCCAATGGGCACAGTCTACTTCGGCGGTTAATCACGGCCCGATGGGCACAGCCTTTTCCAAGTTCAGTGGTAACTCACGGCCCGATGGGCACAGCCTACTAAATGTTAGGCGGTCCTCTAGCTTAGCTAGGTGTCGAAACCAAACACTTACAATTCACAATCAACATACAATTTCACAGCCTAATCAATCAATTGTACAAACCAGCCAGCAATTGCATAATCTAATCAATTCACAATTACCGCACAATTCTACAAAACATCATCCAATTGTACAATCTAGCAATCAATTGCATATTCTAGCCATACCATAGCGATCAGCTCGAAATTCTATTGAGCGGCTCTCTAAGATAATTTCCAGAAAATATTAATTAATAATTAAATAAATTCCGAAAATTAATTTAATTTAAATAATTAATAATATTTCATAATATTCAATTTAAATAATTAATTAATTAATTAATTAAAAGTCTAATCATGCTTACACTAATCAAATTGCATAATTAAACTAATTAATCTATCCCTTAATCTAATCATTCATCTTATCTAATTAACATTTAAATAAACTAATTTAACCACATAAAACATCATTAGGCTAATCTAATCACCCCTTAAGCATAATTAACTCCCTAAGCGGAGATTAGTGTATAAACTCTCCGGTTTAGCGTTCTGGCGAGTCCACGACGACGGCAACGCAGAGGCGGCCGACAATCCTCCTAGCAAGGACACCAACGGAGGCTGGGAAGGGCTCGGAAACGGGCCACGAAGACCAAGAACCCTTAATGGCTTCTCGGTTTTGACCTGGGCCAAAGGAAGGGAAACCAGCAGCTGGTTCGAGCTGAACCGACGAGGACGGGCCGATCATAGCTCTAGCGAGCGGGTGGCCAACAACCAGCAGCACCTATGGGTCAAGGGAGACTTGCTAGTGGTTGGAATGGGCGGAGGAAGGGTCGGAATGGGAGAAAAATCAAAGAAAACACGAAACAATGTAGGCGGGCAGCGGACTGACGAACCGGCGGGCAACGGCTTCCGGCCAGTGGACGGGATAATTGGCAGCTCCGTTCGGCACGGGGTGAGGTGCTCCCGTACGGTTTGCACGTGCTAGAGATGATGGTGGGTGGCACAAGAGCTAATTCTCACGGGAGGGCAACTTTTAACTCGAGTTTTTGGAGAAAGGTCAGCTGGAGCAGAAACTAGAACGAGGAGAAAACGGGGGGGGGGGGGGAATGGGGTCCGACGGGCATGCGACGGTAGAGGGGAAGTTGCTCCTCGGTTTCTTTGGTTCTCTTGAGCTTTCAAATGACCTTAGCTATGGAGAAAGCAAGGGGATAGAGAAAGAAGAAGCTTCAGCTGAAGAGGGGGACCCCAAAGGCTCCTTAGCCAACAACACTTGTGTCTCTCTCCCTTGTCTTGCCCTCACCACTCTTGGCCCTCACCCTTTGCCATTTGCAGCCACCAAACTTCCCCAACAAGTTTGCCAAAGAGTCCAAAATGTTGTGCACCATGGGGGCTACGAATTATGGACATTTCCCCTTCAATTCCATTCAATTCCTCTTCTAATTCTTCTCCAATTGGACTCAACTTGATGTCCATAAATCTAACCAAGGTGCCATCATCCCAATCAACATTTTCCTCACCATTTGAACCAACTTGGCGACCATGGGTGCACTCAAAAATGGTCTCACAAATTTCCCAATCCAAAATATCCTTACTTTGGATTTTTTGTCGAACATCTCGGTTTGTAGAAAAATCTTCAGAGAATGAGTCGACATTCCTAAAATGATTAGTGACATGACAGAACTTCCAATTTCTGAAATCAGGTTCAATTTCAAGGTTAATTTCAATCTAGCGCAATTTTAGCGCGTCCTAACCTACAAGTAGCTTTTAGGAATTTTTAAGACAATTGACTCGTGGTAGATCATTTTCGAGCCACACGTACATCTTCGACACATTTATCGACTCTCGATTGTCGTGGAAATCTCAAGATTTCAAATACGGACATAGGGTACCAAAACGACAGAAATCGGTCTAGTGCCGATCCACAAGAATTGTGCAATTAGGTGGAATCACCCACACTTAATCACATTCTTTTGTTGAGTCGACCTATCTTTGATCTCTAATCGGTCTATGCCTTAATGACCCTTGTAGATTAGCACGGTCGAACAGTCGATACCTGGTCGAATTCTCAAGTCTATTGCATTTAGATTCCTTAACAGCTTCACCTGATAGGCTAGTTATCTCGTGAGTGGCCAACTCAAAGAAATGAACTATAGGCGCGTCAACGAAAACCCCGACTCATTCAATTGAAAATAGAATTAGAAAATCAGGATGTCACACCGGCGATCGGCGATGATCCTCAAGTCCTCTAATCACTTCAACCTCCTCCATCACCTTGTGTTCTAGGTTTGGGTGGCCAGACTTGAGCTAGAATTTGATCGTAGGCCCTTGATCGTTTGATTTTCCTCTCGATGGTCCAAACCACTTGGATTTGAACCAGTGTCGTATATTATACAAATCGGAGCAAATCGGTAATTTTTAATGCTACCAACCTCCACTGATCATCTCTAAGAGAGTTCTCAACCTCGCCATGGTCTAGGATTGGCGGATCGGTCACCGGAGACTCTCTAGCGGCCTAGTCTTCCACTAGTGATCCAAACCAGTCCTAGCCGGACCGATTACCTTTGATTGTGAGAGCCGATGCTGATTCGAGTCAATCGATTCTTGATCTAGCTTTCCAACAATCCTTGGAGTCCGATCTAGTTCCAATTATCATTTTTTCGTTTGATCGCAACTATAATCAACAAAACCACATCAAAGGTAACCTCCTTGATCTCGAACCCCGTGAAGCGAGACCGGATTAACTTGGTCGAGGCTAGGATTCAATTTTAGGATTATATGCTGTGTTTATTTGTTTGATTGATGGATTTGGATATTGATCTGCTATGATTGATTTTTCTTGAATGATCATGGAAGATTGAACTTGATTAGGCCTTTATTTGCATTTTCGTATCTCTAGAATAAGCTCGCTGTTTTGGCCGAAACGAGGTCCGAAACGATCTTATTTTAGTTCGAATCCTTCTAGGTTGCACGCCCTGATTGAGTGACGTTTGACCCTCAAAAAACACCTCTAAAGTTGCTTGATTCTACAGTAGTTTAGGTCTGTTTTAAGTTCTAGTTCGCTGTTTAGGTCTGTTTTAAGTTCTAGTTCGGTTGCGAAATAGGACTTTGTTATTTTTGTGACGTTCTCTGTGTTGATTTTTGGAGGAACTTTCCTTCATGAAAGTTGCTCCTGATTGTGTGGTGTATGTTTTAATTTTTTTTTTTAAATTTTTAGGCATGATTAGCTAGGTCAAAAATCACTCATACCTGAGCTAAGGTGAGTCTGCCCTATTTTGGTCCAAGATGAATTTAGGTAGAATTGAATGTGAAATTGACCTTGTTCACCCTCAAGACCTTCAAGATAAATGAACTACATGTTGTGTGTTCAATTGATGCAAGATTTGTAAAGTTTTGATGTCGTTTAGTGCATCAACTGCATGCATTAAAGTAAAAGGATGTTGTAGCAAAATAAAACTTATTGATGCATGTCTGTTTTGCCATTTTGTCATGACTTGCATGATCTCACTTAGATTTTTGACTCTTAACAAATATATATATATATATATATATATATATATATATATATATTCCTCATTGCATGATCTGCATGTAAGATTTTTCATTGGATTTTTGCATGTCTTTAGGGGTCCAAAATAATGCTCATTCTATGATGTTAAGGTTAAATTTAGACCTTACCATGTATGCAATTTGCCATGCCCGTTTGGGTCTTTTAGAGACCAAATCTCGCAATGATTCCTTCTTAACATTCGAACCGCATGATACAAGATTTGTGTAGAGGTTTAGGTTATTACATTTAAGTGTCATTTTGCATGTTAAATTTGTGTCGTAAAAGTGCTTGTTACACTTAGAAACCCTCAAGCACGTCATTATGAACTTTGAATCATCTCCTATTGTCATTGAATTGTATGACATCTTAGCATGCCGACATAGAGTTAGATAATTACCCAAATTATTTGCCACATCTGATTCTAAGACACGTGTGATTTTTCATGCATTTTGAGCATTACTTGAGTGACTTTGAGGTCTAATGATGCATGTTTGTGTACGGATTTTTAATTACTGATATGTGTACTTTTAGAAATCTTGGTCTTAGAGCATCAAATTGACCTAGTTTGGACCCAAGCCCTTATAGGAAGTTGTAAAGCACTCTTAAAGCTTTTTAATGCCACTAATTTCACATGATTTTCTTATCGTTAGGCCCCTCATCTATTTTTCCCAAAGTTGGCTAGAATTTGAACCTTAAGGATAAATTTGGACCCCTATTTGGATAGACTCTTGTCATTTTTGTACCATTTTTTCTGTAGGGATTCTTGACTTGCTCCCTTAATGAAGTTTGTTTGCCATTGTCTTCAATATGTTGCATAAAGTTGTCGTGATTTTTACACCTATTTTGATAGGACAAATCTTGGTGATAATGACTAAATGTCCTGATGATTTGACAAATTTCTGATGTGTTGTTGCTTGTTATTTGATTTTTATAAAATCATGCTTAGTTTGTAACATCCTCGATTTCGACCTTTATTTTGGTCCCAGCTAGGAGGCTAAGCCAGATAGGCCAATCTTCTTGAAGAACAAGAGTCAAATGCATTAAATGGGGGCAATGAGTATGGAGGCTTAGGTGTCCTAAGTAATTAATGAAAGAAGATGACTCATAAGCTTAGGTGTATAGTCATCATGACAAGCCATTAATGAATGAGGTGAATCACAAAGTCCATGTGTCCTTATTAGATTAGGGTCATCATTTCCTCTCCTTTAGGACTTGGAAGACAAGTTCTTCCCAACCTTAAATGCCTGGTGAATCATTGGTCTAGAAGAATTAATGAATGATGGTCTTGCAAGCCAAGTAGGGCGCCACCTTTCTCCCATAGATTTGCCACTTTGAGTTTCATAGGTTTTTACTTCCCAATTTTTCGAAACTGCTGGATATTTTCTGTTTCTAATTTTATAGAGCTCTTTGTGCTTCAAATTTGGAGAAACTTCCACATGAAAGTTGTTCAAAACATCTTAATCTATAATGTACTTAAATTTCATATTTTCAGAGGTAAAATGGTTGGGAAGAAACCCAATCAATTATCGTATAAAACTTGCCCAAGTATAGTGAAAATAGTAACCAAGTTATTTTCTTGAATTTTTATAAAATCTTTAGTTTCGAATTTAGACATGCTTCCTTCACAAAATTTTTAAATGACATCCATATCTACAACATATTAAAATTTCAAATAGTTTTGTGAAGATTTGGATTTTGAAATGAATCTCTCTCTCTGACCATTAAATCTGCTCGATGGATGAATTTTTAGATTGTGTTCAATGATTTGCTACTCTTTCCACAAACAAATTTGGCTTGGATTCCTTTCATGAAAATTTTTTCTAAGGTCTTCTCTACAACAGATTAAAGTTTTATGATTTTTGAGTCCGTTTGATAAAGTAATGGTATTGATTTCAAAAATTTCTCAAAATTGATTTTGTCTTAGAATGGGAGAACCACATGCGCAACTTGGAGGGGAAGGGAGCTGCAAGCCTAACTTGAGGAGCAAGCTAATCTAGAAACTTCTTGGCTTGATTATAAGAATGCATTAAATGCTTTTGGACCTTAGTGTGTTAAAGAGAAGAAACTTGGAAAACAAGTTGGCTAATGTGAACACATCTAAGCCTAATGATTGCATGAAATCTTGGCAATTAATGAGAGAAGTGAGTCGCCTATTTAGGTGTCCTAGAATCGTAGGTAAATCTTAGGTTATGATGGCCCTAGATTATAGCCTAGGTGAACAAAGTAAGGACCATCCAATTAGAAGAAAACATTAGGCATTAAAGGGGCTAATGTGTCCCTTAGGTGCTATAGGCAATAATGAGTCTAGAGTGAGCCTTGGAGAGCAAGCAAATAGGTGGACCAATCACAAGCTAACACCAAAGGATCTAGGCACCAACTTGGGAAGATAGGTAGGCCAACTCGTCATGCGTAATCATGAGTTTGCATAAAAATCTTAGGGGAAGAGGCCTATAAATAGGAGAAGGCATCCTCACTTTTTAATGATGAGCCATTCTCTCCTTTCTTTTCCCTTCCTTTCCTCTTTTTCACGCCCTTCTCTTCCAAGTCGCCCTAGATGCTGACCGACCACCAAAGAAGCATCTTGGAACTAAGTCCAAAAAGTAGTAAGTAGATTTTCCTAACTCTTCAATAAGGCGATGTGCTACACTTATTGATCTTAGGATCATGTCATTGTTTACTTGTGTTGGCTTTGTATTGTTATGGTCGTTGTGTTTCTATTGCTTGTTGTTGCATTAAGTAAGTTCATGATCTCGCATGGGTGTCGAGCACACCTGGACGTCGAGCAGAGGTCTCGGTGACTATGGACAATGCTAAAGCCTGAGCAAATGGATCCAAGTCAAGTTCAAGAGCCCGAATCGCATCCGGCATGAGTTTGATTTAATGAAACACAAGAGTCATTCATTAGCTCATCTTGCATGGGTTGCTTTCGAGCCTTCCATTTGGCTAAAAGTTTAAACACAAAATGAATCAATTGATACTTGAAACGCATGGACACACGATGGACTTATATGCCGACGCTAGGGGATGCCTGTCGTTGCCTAAGGTAAAGCCCCAGATGCCATCCCGATATTAAGATCGTGGACGATGCCGACCCAGGTGAGGCTGATGCCCAGGGGTCGCCCTGGATACCATCTTGATAATGAGATCGAGACGATGCGAGTTGTAAGGGGCAACCGATGCCCAATTGTTACCGGAAGAGTCCATTAATTTCGACTAATATGATACTAAAAAAGAAAAATGAAAGTCCATGCGTGGTCCATAATTGATGCATGTGTGATGCTTGCAAAAGATGGGTTTGCTTAATATGTATTGTTAAGTCATTGCATCAATTTGAGCATATGTTTGAATTAGGTCACTTAATGCTTAAATGAGTTTCATGAGATGCACGCATGATTTTTGGTGATCAAAATGATCATAAGCCATGGATCTCTGAAAAGCTTGTTCATATGCACCAACTCCTTGTCTTTGATTCTTGAAAGCACTTAGACAGTTAAAAGCCTTTCATATACATAAGCAAGGCAAGGCACGAACTTTGCTATTGACTTGCCATCAACAAGTGAGTGGTGATCTTTCGACGATCGACAGCAAGATGTTCTCCTATAGGAGAATTAGATATTTCTAATTATTGAGTCATTGACTCACTCTTGTTGTTTTCACAATTTCAAGTGTGTGAAGGTTGAACCAATCCCGCTGCCTGTCTGTCCTAACCACCCTATTGATATGACTGCCACCGAGATGGACATAGTAGACTTAGAAGGGGACATCACTTATCGGGAAAGAACTACTACCATATGGGTTCAAGAAGAGAATGAACCTAGCATGGGGGCCGCTTTTGGGAGTAGCTCGATAGAGGAGTTAGGCTACCCCAACCTTTGATAGTTAATGTATGGTAATGAATATAAGTAGCCCAAGACTAAGGTAGGCATGTAATCAAAATTACTTTTGATATGTGTATATATGCATGACTATATGTTGTTTATTTGTATGGGGATTGTTTATGATCGCTTCCTTATGTGCTTAACTAAAGATAAAAGACTTTCGGGACATTCGATATTGCCTAGGCCGTCGATGCTAACCCACCAAATCATGCTCTCGTGCCAAAGGTGGGACAGGGGTGTGACATCTTATTTTTGGTATCAAAGTGGGATTAATTACCTGGAGTGATAAGATATGCTAGAAATTGGGCTAGTTAGTTAGGAGAAATACCACGCATGTGTTTGCTTGAGTGGTTTCTTAGACACTAACTTAACCCCTCTCACCTTGGTATTGCTATAGTTGTGCCTATTCTTTTGCACAGGTACTCTTTAGAAATCTAGTAGAACACCATGAATGCTCGAGACCAATCGACTTCTAAAGGAAAATCGAACCAAGATCCTCGACTCGATGGAATACTGTGGCGACCCTTGACAGGTTGGGGTCGCCAACTATCCTCTTCATTACGGAAGTGGGCATCGACGACTCTGATATAAGTTAGATGGATGCACACGAACTACAAACCTGGCACTTTTATTTATTTATAATTTTTAGACGACACCAGTCAGTACATATAGGCCAAAAAGTTCCTATTTTTGGCTAAACCAAAATTTGTCCAACCATCCTGTAGTCTATCTACACTGTCGTCTAGGTATCCCATCCTGGCATCCAAAAATGCTGCCATCCTCACCAGGTCCTCCACCTACTCAACCCCACTTGAACCGTCATCATCATCATCCAGAAGTGGTAGTGGCCCCACCATACGCCCATTCACCCAGCATATAGAACGACGAACCCCATAAGCACAGGGCCCATGGTGAGACCGACGTCCATTATGAGGATCACCGTGATCCGCATGAAAGTGACGTCTGGAAAATCAGGGTCTGCATGCTCCACTTTGATGTGGACATCGAGTCATATCGAGGAGAGGTGCTAGGGACCCATTGTCTATTCCTACTGGTTCGATTACTCGAGCGCGGGCCAAACAATTCAAGCAAGCTATTGGCGTCATGGTTCGTGATCTTTGGCGTGAAGATGACCTTGGATCAAATCTTGAAGAATCTTGGAAATCTTGGTGCAATTTAATTATCTTGTCACCAAATAATTGACCAAGTCAATTTATATATATATATTCTTGTTTAAGAATATTCTAAAATAGGAATATTTTAGAATATAACGCATTAGATTTTTAGGGTTGGTTTTTAGGGTTTGTGTGGCAGCCTATATAAAGGATTTGCCAAATTTCTTTGAGGACAGATATATTTTATTTTTGAGGAAAAGAATTGAGAGGTTCTCTTTTTTGTTCTTTTGAGGACTTGACCTAATCAAGATTCTCTTCGACTTATCGAGCGAGATAGCGAATTCTTTTGCTCGTGGCGTCTATAACGTTAGTTGGTTGACACGTGTTCGTCAACAGGTCACGTTCATACCGAGGTTGCCAATAACAGGTTTGATTGGAGGTCGAGGTTTGCAATTCGCATCATCTGGGCCTTCGTAGAATGATCCTTCCGCAACGATTAACATCAGTTTGGTATCGAGCTTGCTTCTACAAGATCTATTTATCTTTAATTTTCTGTTGATATTCAGCAATTTGAGATTTATTGAGTTAGGGTTTCGGTTCTAGCTAATTTAGGGATCGATTGCTTTTGTGCTTCCATACATAGTTGTTTGCTGTTAGTTTTAAAATTTTCTTTTCTAGCATCTTAAATTGTATCTGAGTTCGTCAAAAAAAAAGTAAAAAAAAAAAAAAGAGAAAGAAAACGCACAAAAAAAAAGTGTGCAAGAAAAAAAAAATATATTCGGCAAAAAAAAAAAATTAGCCGAACAAAAAAAAAAAAAAAAACAAGAAGGCGACTCGTTTGTTAGTAGACCAAATTGAAACAAAATCAGTGGTGATTTGCGTTTCAATTGGAATTCGAAAGTTGTACTTGTTGGTTTGAAATTGTTACTTGCTGAAACAAAATCAATAGTGATCTAATCTTGTTTGATTAGTTTGATTGATTGTCGTGAGGGGGTTGAGGGGCAGGTTTTGAGTCCAATAAAGAACTTGTGAAAAGAGAATACGAGAGAAAAAAAGGCAAGAGTGTGTAAGCTTAATTGAGGGTGAAAAAAAGCCTAGACTTGAGTTAAACACGAGAGGAGTGACAGACATCTCGAGAGATGTCACACGTGTTTGTGATAGAGGTGCTTGTAAGCAATCGAAGTCTACAACTAAACCGCATGGCTTGTATACACCATTACCTATTCCAACGCATCATTGGATTGATATTTCTATGGATTTTGTGTTAGGATTGCCTAGGTCTAAGTATGGTAGAGATTCTATTTATGTGGTTGTTGATCGGTTTTCAAAGATGGCTCATTTTATACCTTGTCATAAACCGATGATGCATCCCATATTGCTAATTTGTTCTTTAAGGAGGTTGTACGTTTGCATGGCATGCCTAGATAGATTGTTTCAGATCGAGATTCTAAATTTCTTAGCTACTTTTGGAAAACATTGTGGAAAAAACTAGGAACACGGTTGTTATTTTCTACTACTTGTCATCCACGGACCGATGGTCAAACCGAGGTAGTTAATAGAACTTTAGGGGCATTGTTGCGTGCTATTATTAAAAAGAACATAAAATCTTGGGAAGATTGTCTGCCACATGTTGAATTTGCATATAATAGGAGCATGCATTCTGCTACGAAATTTACACCATTTGAGGTTGTCTACGGTTTTAATCCATTAACTCCGTTAGATTTAACCCCTTTACCTGTTGATAAGCGTGTAGATTTAGATGGAGCAAAGAAAGCTGAATTTGTCAAGTCGTTGCATGAGAAGACGCGCACAAATATTGAGCACAAAACTGAGCAATATGCAAGGCAAGCTAACAAAGGGCGCAAGGACGTGGTGTTTGAACCAGCGATTGGGTTTGGGTTCATATGCGCAAAGAGAGATTTCCTGAGCAGCGACATTCTAAGTTATTACCGCGAGGGGATGGACCATTCATGGTGTTGGAAAGAGTTAACAATAATGCTTACAAGCTTGATCTTCCAGGTAAGTATGACGTTAGTGCCACATTTAATGTTTCGACTTGACTCTTTTTGATGCCGGTGATGATTTGAGGACAAATCCTTTGCACGGGGGAGGGAATGATGTGGACATCGAGTCATATCGATGAGGAGGTGCAAGGGACCCATTGTCTATTCCTACTGGTTCGATTACTCGAGCGCGGGCCAAACAATTCAAGCAAGCTGTTGGCGTCATGGTTCGTGATCTTTGGCGTGAAGATGACCTTGGATCAAATCTTGAAGAATCTTGGAAATCTTGGTGCAATTTAATTATCTTGTCACCAAATAATTGACCAAGTCAATTTATATATATATATTCTTGTTTAAGAATATTCTAAAATAGGAATATTTTAGAATATAACGCATTAGATTTTTAGGGTTGGTTTTAGGGTTTGTGTGGCAGCCTATATAAAGGATTTGCCAAATTTCTTTGAGGACAGATATATTTTTGAGGAAAAGAATTGAGAGGTTCTCTTTTTTATTGTTCTTTTGAGGACTTGACCTAATCAAGATTCTCTTCGACTTATCGAGCGAGATAGCGAATTCTTTTGCTCGTGGCGTCTATAACGTTGGTTGGTTGACACGTGTTCGTCAACAGGTCACGTTCATACCGAGGTTGCCAATCACAGATTTGATTGGAGGTCGAGGTTTGCAATTCGCATCATCCGGGCCTTCGTAGAACGATCCTTCCGCAACGATTCACATCACACTTGATCCCACCCGAGGTCAATGGGGATGCCATAGAACATGCCGAAGACGCGGGCTAGAGTGGCATGGCTACATCTCTGAAATATGATAGTCCCACGAGGAGTGAGTACAACTACTTAGCATATGAAAGCCTATCAAACCATATTACACAAGTCTACCACTACTCATTTGATAGAATCCTAAACATGCAATGTGTAAAACGAAACGACTTAGGATACCAAGACTCTGAAAGAAAACAATAAATGAGACGCTAGGAAAGTAAATAAACAGTCAGAACAATTCAGTAATCAATTCGACTTCGGTTCTAACTACCGCCATCTTCCGAGGGACCCGTGTTTGCATCCCTCCAAGTATCTCGCATCCTACCCGGCATCACGAGGACCTCCGGTTTCATATTTTAGTCCCCGAGCATCCGGAGTGTGTTACGTCACACCTCCAGGCATCTCGCACCTCACCTAACATCACGAGGACCTTCGGAGCTCATCATTGTCCCCAGGCATCTAAAACGTGTTTCATCACACTTCCAGGCATCCAGACACCCGGGGTACCTCCAGGGCTCATCACTGGATAAGTATTGAAATCAAAACGAATAATAGATTCCAAGATGCTATATCCAGTAGAGATCTTCTTCAATTGATAGAGTCAAATCCTTAACGAAATACTTAGTTTTGGATAAGTCTTCTTCGATGGTCTAGAAACTGTCAATGAGGATAGACTTTGAATCTTAAGTCTGGCGGTTCGGTGGTCTTCATACTTTGACTAAAGAGTCTGCAAGTCTTCAAACTAGACTGGTGGAAACATTTTGTCAACTTCAAAATACGCAAGGAAGTTTTCTCCAACAATCTCCCCATTTTTTATGGTGACAAAACTTTCCTGCAGATTTGGATATTTTTGACCTGCAAAACAGTACTCAAGCAAACATGGATATCTCACAAAGATAATTGACTTAGTAAAGACAGTATTGAATCTGCATCCACAGGAAATAAGTTAGTCCTGTAAATAAACAACTATCTTTGCCATGCAATACCAATAGTGCTTAAAATAACCAGACAATCAAACAATTCAAATCCAAATCCAATCACAACCAAACAAAAGTAAAAAGTCATTCAAAAAGTAAGATCAAACGATAGTTAAGTTTCAAATCTGCACCACCTCTCCCCCTACTTGTCATCATTAAAAAGGTAGAGATAAAAAGATAATGGAATCAAGGTTGCCTAGGAACGCGAACAAGCTAGAAATCTCCCATTGACTGGACAATCCCTTCCAGCTTTTTCAAATCCTCCTTCAATTGAGCCACATCTTCACCCTTGGCATTTGCTTGAACTTGAAGAGCAAAGGCATTAACTTGATCATGCAAGGAAACTGAAGAGGCTTGACCTGCATTCTGCAAGTTCTAAACTTCACATCCCAGGGCATAAATCTGGCCTCGCATCTCCATAAGAACATCAAGCACTCTGCGAAGGTCTCCTGAAGTATCAGTCTAAGTACTGGCCTCTACATGATCAGTAGGAGTATTTGCAGATGATGGTAAGCCAGCATGATCACTCGGATTTGGCGATGAGACCTCATGACCTTCCTCTAGGAATTGAGAGGCATAGATGTCTTTTGGATTTGCAGGTGAACGACTAACACCTTCACTAGTGGCAACAATTGGAGATGTACCTCTTTGCTCAGCAACTCCCCTTGTTTCAATGCCCTCAGGAGGTGAGAAGTACTCTTCATGTTCTGTTTCTTCCTGTTCACCTCTCCCTTCTTCTTCTTCTACAACCCTTCCTTCCTCTGTTTCTCTTTCTCCACTCCTTTCCTCTTCTTCGACTCTGTCTTGATTATCTGTCTCTTCTGTCTCTGGAACAGCACTTTGTAGATTTCTCAGTGCAATAGCAGAAATGGTAACATCATCCTCATCCTCTTCATCCTCCAGGACGAGTGCTCTTCTTTTCTTGGATGGAGCTGTCATGGGCTCCTTCCCTTTCCGTTTTGCAACTGAAGAATCTTGGTGAGACTTGGCAGGGGTTTTCTCTTTCAAACGCTCCAAAGCCTGGTCCAGCTCTTTCAAACGCATTTTGGAAACCATTTTCAGTCCCACTATCATTTGATCATATGATCGAACACATAAAATCCTGGGAGGCTGAATATCGAAACGTCTGAAGAGCTTTGTAACAAGCACTGAGTACAGAAGTTGTCCTCTGTCCTTCGCCATTGTTCTGTACACATGAAACATGATTGCGTGAGGCAGAGAGAATTTCTTGCCAGCGTTGATGGCATACATCAGCTTTACTTCTGAGTTAGAGACGTCGATTTTCGAAGTTGACTTTGGTCTGAGGCAATTGATCACGATCTTATGAAGCAAAATATTAGAGGTATTCATCCTCAAGTACGAGATTTTTCCTTCAGCCATTCCATCCAGAACAAGCTCCACCGTCACATGACCAACAGACACACCAATCGATTGGAATGCCCCTCCCTCTACTCCAATCACATCCGCCAATATATCCATGTCAACAATATAGTCCTGGTCTCGAACACTAAACGAAAATCTATTCGCATCCAAGAAACTTAGATTAGAATAGAAGTAAGCAGTAAGTTTTGGATATGCCTCTGTTGTCTCAAAATAGAATCGCTCAAGCTGAATTTGAGTGAATTTCTCTCACAGCTTCACATTCGCAGAATCAAGAAAATCAAAGCCTACACTTCTCGGATTAATCACCCCTCTTTTTAGCAACTTGAAGTAAAGTCGCTTGTGTTCATCCGAGCGAAACAAATCTGTCCTTTTGCTTCAAATATTCGCCCCAACACCCATTCTAGGCTTGAAATGAGTGTACATCTTGTCATTATCATTCCCATCAGCTGACTAAGACCTCCAACACGTGGATCGCTGGGAATATTCGCAAATGCCTGATCTGCTGACCCCACAGGAGCAATCTCCAATCGTTCCATTGTTCTCAAAAAGTGGGCTTCATTTCGATACCCTTTTTCTTTAAAAGAAAATCATCAATATATTTCAAAGGAGTCCCTCCCCTCTTCAAAGCAGAGTAAAGCTTATAGATAAAGGCGGGCTTGTGAGATCTTACAGGTTCTGCACCTTCAAGGATTTCTTCCTCCGCTCTTTGATCACTACCTTGAGGTCTAGGTTGAGGAGATTGACGCGGTTGAGAATGTTGTGGGCTCAGCTCCTGTCTCAGAGATTCTTCTTTCTCAGTGAGGTCAAAATGTGTAGGACCCTCACGCATATGTTGTGGTCCCCTGTTCATGATCCTTGAAGATTTTCTTTGGGACACCATTCGCACGGTCTTTGAGAGATTCCAAACTCGATTCGCGAAAAAATGTGAGAACTTTGAAGATTAAACTAGAGAGTAAAAGTAAGAAAGCGAGGATCTGTGCTTTTTAGGGTTTGTGAGGAAGACGATCGGTATATAAAGCGTAGAAAAGAGCCATACGAAACGACGTAAAAGGAAAAAATAGAAAATGCATTTTCAAAAAATAACTGCCTTTTGAAAGAATGAATAACCCTCTTTTCAAAACTAACTCATTTTTTGAAAAAGAATGATTACGATAATTACGAAAATTTAGGGAAGATAATCGTACCTTTTCGAGATTAATAACATCAGATTAACAGATAATTGTACCTTTTCGAGATTTTATCAATGAGATAAATTTCTAAGAATTTACAATCGTAAATCTTGAGCTTCCGAGTCTGGATATCATTAGACTTTTATTCCTGAGTCTGAACTTCTTCAGACTTTAAGATGTTGAGTCTAGAACGAATAAGCTCAAATTGACTTTTCTCTAAAGGCTTTGTGAAGATGTTCGCTAGTTGATTCTTTGAGTCAATAAAATGAATCAAGACTTCTCCATTTTGAACATGATCTCTAATGAAATGATGTCGACTCTCTATATGCTTTGCTCTTGAATGAAGAATTGGATTCTTTGTGAGATTGATTGCTCTGGTGTTGTCACATTTGATCTCAGTGCATAAATCTTCAATTCCAAAGTCTCTTAGTTGTTGCTTTATCCACAGAATTTGTGAACAACAACTTCCAACAGCCACGTATTATGCTTCTGCTGTGGAAAGAGCTACGATACTTTGCTTCCTCGAAAATCAAGATACAGTCTGTTCCCAAGTAATTGACAAGTGTCCGAGGTGCTCTTCCTATCAACTCTGCATCTGCTAGATCTGCGTCTGAATATCTAAGAAGAGTAAAGTCTCATTCTTTAGGATACCAGAGATCGAGACTAGAAGTAGATGCAACATATTTGATGATGCGTTTTGCAGTACTTAAATGAGATTCTTTGGGATCTGATTGAAATCTGGCACAAATGCAAACACTAAACAGAATGTTAGGTCTAGAAACAATTAGATAAATAAGTGAACCAATGATACTCCTATATAGCTTCTGGGTAACTTTCTTTCCTCCTTAATCTTTGTCCAGCTTCAAGGAACTTGACATTGGTATCTTTGTCTTTTTACAATTGTCCAAGCCAAACTTTTTAACAAGATCTTTAGTATATTTTTCTTGGTGAATGAAAATTCATTTCTTTAATTGTTTTACTTGAAGTCCAAGAAAGAAGGATAGTTCACCCATCATGCTCATTTCAAATTCATCCTACATAGTCTTAGAAAATTTCTTGCACAGATTCTTATTAGGAGATCCAAAAATAATATCATCAACATAAATTTGAGCAAGCAAGAAGTTTTTGCTTTCTCTTTTGATAAACAGTGTAGTATCTACTTTACCTTTAAAAAAGCCATTTTGGATTAAAAACTTAGTCTGTCGTACCAAGCTCGAGGTGCTTGCTTTAAACCGTATAGCGCCTTTTTTAGTCTGAATACAGAATCTGGTTTCCTTGGGTCTTCAAAACCGATAGGTTGTTCCACATAGACTTTCTCTTGGATAAATCCGTTTAGGAAAGCGCTTTTGACGTCCATTTAGAATAACCTAAAATTCTTATGACAAGCAAAAGTAAGTAATAATCTAATTGCTATTGGTGCGTAAGTCTCATCATAGTCTATCCCTTCTTCTTGCGTATATCCTTTGGCCACAAGTCTTGCTTTGTTCCTAACGACTTTTCCTTTCTCATTCATCTTGTTCCCGAAAACCCATTTAGCTCCAATGATAGATTTACCTTTCGTTTTAGGTGTTAATTCCCAGACATCATTGATACTGAATTGCCTGAGTTCTTCTTGCATAGCTTCAATCCAGCTTTCATTAGTTAAAGCTTCTTCTATGCTCTTGGATTCTATTTCAGAAATAAGAGCCACCGCACTAGATTCTTCACACCTCTTGGATCTTGTACGAATTCCCTCATTAATGTCACAAATAATGAGTTCTTTAGGATGACTAGACTTGTGCTTCCGGTTCTGGATGATTTGTCGACTGTTGATCATTTTCTTCATTTGATTTTTCAACGATCATTTGTTGCTAGTCTTTTGAAGTCTAAGCTGCTTCTGGGGATTTAGACTTTGTAGAGTCTGGAGTAGGTTTAGTTTCTTCAGGTTGAGTCTGAATCAATTGATTTTGCATAGAATCTTGAAATTTGACATTCATCGATTCCTCCACAGATTGAGTCTTTTTGTTATATACTCTGTAGGCCTTGCTTGTAGTTGAATATCCAAGGAAGATGCCTTCATCTGATTTTTCTTCAAACTTACCAATTCGATCATTTGCATTTTTCAATATAAAACATTTGCATCCAAACACATGAAAATATGAAACAATTGGCTTCTTTTCTTTGAACAACTTATAGGGAGTTTTCTCCAGAATAGGCCTTAAGAAGACTCTGTTAATAATATAGTAAGCTCAGAAACTGCCAGGCCCTAAAACGAGAAGAAATGTTACTTTCAATTAAAAGAGTTTTAGCCATTTCTTGCAACGATCTATTCTTCCTTTCAACAACTCCATTCTACTCTAAAGTATAAGGTGAGGAGAATACATGCTGAAAACTAGATTCATCACGAATTTAGCAAAGTCTTGATTTTCAAATTCACCTCCATGGTCTGTTCGTATACTTGAAATAACATACCCTTTCTCATTTTGAACTTTCTTAGCAAATTTTATAAAATAAGAAAAGGTTTCAGACTTACTTGCCAAGAAATATACCCAAGTGAATTGTGAATAATCATTTACAATTACTTGGGCAATATTTCTTACCTCCAATGCTCTGAGTTCTGGTCGGTCCAAAGAGATCCATATGCAAGAGCTACAGTACACGATTAGTGGACACTTGATTTATTGGTTTGAATGAATTTCTTACCTGTTTTCCCAATACGCATGGTGTACATAGGTCAGACTTTTGGTATGTCAGATTGGGTAGTCCACGAACAAGCTTCTTTGCTGAGATTTTGGCTATTTGCTTCATGTTGATGTGCTCGAGTTTTCTGTACCATAGATTTGCTTCTTCTTGAATTGAGATTAGACATTGGGATTTTTCTGGTTTAATAACCAAGAGATAGATATTTCCATGTCTTCGCCCTGTGAAAGTCTGAGAGGAGTCTTTACTGGTTCTCGAGCATATTCTTTCTTGAAAAAGTTGATTTTAAAACCAGTATCGCACAGCTGGCTAATACTTAGCAAGTTGTAGTTGAGTCCTTCTACTAAGGAAACGTTACTAATAGTGAGACTTCCAATTTTTACAGTTCCGAATCCAACAATTCTGCCTTTGTTGTTTCCTCCAAAAGAAACCTTTCCACCATTAACTTGCACAAGCTTTATGAAGTAATTTGAGTCTCCTGTCATATGTCTTGAACATCCATTATCTAAGTACCATTTTACCTTTTTCTTGATAGTGACCTGTATTTAAAAATGAAACTCAAGCTTTCTTTGGTACCCATATTTTCTTGGGTTCAATGGAATTAGTGTGATATACAGTCTTCGCCCAAACCTTCCTGACAGGTTTCCAAACCATAGGACATTCTTTCTCAAAATGTTCTAAGCCGTTACACTTAGAACATTTAAGAGCACTGTGGCCTACGGGTTTTACAAACACTTTTTGGAAATGATTTTTGTAAGAATCTTTTGTAGGTCTTTGTTTAATTCTTTCTTTTACCTTAGGAAAATCAATTAGAGGAATGCTTTCAGCAGTCATTCCCAAAATTGATTTGTTGAAGTAAGGTCTTTACGCTGAAAGTATCTTTTCTAATTTCTCAGATCCTATAAAAAATCTTTTAGAAATATTTGAGATATCATTTTTCAAAAATGCATTTTCTTTTGAAAGATTGTCTGCATTTTTTTTCAAAACAAAAACATTTTTATCTAAACATTCGACTTTTTTTTTCCAAACAATCTCCTATTGCTTTAGTGCAGAATTTTCCTTTTTAAGCTCGGAAATCCTTTTGAGAGAGGTTTTGAGACTAAAACACAATTCATCAATATATTTGGAAACTTTAGTATGAATTTTTAAATTATTTACATCGATTTCACTATCTGAGTCTGAGTCTGTCTCAAAGTCTGAATCTGATTCTAAGTGTGCCATGAGACAAATATTGGCATAATCATCATCACTTTCTTCACACTCGGAATCACTCCAAGTTTATGCTTTAAGTGATTTTCGATATTTCTTAGCTTTTCCTTTCTTTCTCTTCAGCGAGAGGACAGTTGGGTCTAATTTGTCCCTTTTTCTTGCATTCAAAATAGATTACATCCTTATTGGATTCATCATCCTTAGCTGACTTATTTTGTAACTTTTGAGTACTTCGTTTCTTCGAATTGAATCTTCTTCCCTTTCTATTCAGCTTTCTAAACCTTCTTATCATGAGAGCAAGCTCTTCATCGTCCATATCGTCTTCAGAATCTCTGACATCAGAATCATCATTAGATTTCAACGCAATGGATTTCTTACCTTTGGGATCTTCATTTTCGTTGATTTGCTCCACTTCATAAGACTAAAGAGTGCCAATCAATTCGTCAACGAGATAGTGGCATGATCCTTTGTGTTTCCCTTATTGAAGTCTTTACGTGATTCCAATCCTTGGAAAGTCCACGCAGTAACTTGTTAACCTTCATGGGTTTAGAGATTGGTTGACCTTGATATTCAAGACCATTCACGATTTCTATAAAACGACTAAACATGTCAGTGATAGATTCTCCTGGTTTCATCTTGAATGCTTCATAATGACTGAGCAAAATATTCATTCTCGGTTTCTTTCACTCGATCGGTTCCTTCATAGGTGATGTGCAATCTATGCCAGACTTCTTTAGCTATTTGATAAGAAGATATTATGTTATATTCAGTTGGAGATAATGCACAATATAAGGAATAAATTGATTTTGTATCAAGAGCTTGTCTCTTGGTTATCTCTTCTTGAGTCATTTCACTTTGGACTCAACAGCTTCTTTTCTTCTTTCGAGACTATTGCAGCTTTAGGAATAATTCCTTTGTCTACTACATCCCATTCCAGAGGATCCTTTAATCTTAGGAATGCCTTCATCTTGTTTTTCCATATGCTGTAGTCCTTTCCATCAAAAAATGGTAGTCCGGTGTTGCTTTGCCCTTCAACCAGACCTAGAGCCAACATACTAGCCATGGATCTTTAACTCTGAAATAAAAACACTTCAACTAAGATGAGTACACAGGCTCTGATACCAATTGTGAAAGCTAGTGCGAGCACCTAGAGGGGATGAATAGGTGCGAAAACAAATTTTTGCAGAGTAAAGTATATAATTTTGCTTTTAAACCAACTCTATTTAGCAAAGAGTTATGAAAAAGGAAATCAAGTAGAGTTACGATCAAAGTAAAGAGCTTAGCGAAGAGAATAAGAACACAAGGTTTATAGTGGTTCAGCTTAATCCAAGCCTACGTCCACTCTTCCGCACTAACAGCCCACCGGCTGGATTTCACTAAGAATCAAAAGAGTTGTTACAGTATAGCTCTTCCTTGACTTTGCTAAACTTGGCGTACAGTTCATGATTCCTCAGTGTTTGAAGCACCATCCTCAAATGCCTTTCATGCTCCTCAGGGCTTCTCAAGTACACCGAGATATCGTCGACGAAAATGATCACAAACTGATCCAAATACTCCTTGAAAACTCGGTTCATCAGATCCATGAAAGCAGCTGGGGTGTTCGTCAAACCAAACGACATTACAGTGAACTCATAATGGTCGTATTGAGTACGAAACGCTGACTTCGGTATGTCCTCCTTTATAATCCTCAGCTGATGATATCCTATCCTCAGATCAATCTTAGAGAATATCGATGCTCCTTGCAGCTGGTCAAAACAAGCCGTCGATCATCGGGAGTGGGTACTTGTTCTTGATCGTCACCTGATTAAGTTGGCAATAGTCGATGCACAGGCGCAACAAACCATCTTTCTTCTTCACGAATAGAACTGGTGCTCCTCACGGTGATGCACTAGGATGTATGAATCCCTTATCCAACAATTCCTACATCTACACCTTTAATTCTTTCAACTCAGACAACCCCATCCGGTAAGGAGCCTTAGAGATTGGCTTTGTCTTAGGGGCTAGCTCAATCATGAACTCAATCTCCCTTTCTGGCGACAGACCTGGCAATTCCTTTAGAAACACATTTGAGAACTCCTGAACCACTGCAATATCTTCGATTTTCATCTCCTCAACTGTTGTATCCACGACAGTTGCCAAGTAACCTTGACAACCCCCGTCCAACAAATGAGTTGCCTCAAGCGACAAGATTGAGGTAATCAAGGGTCCTCCTCGAATCCCAATAAACTCGAAACTTTCACCCGCTAACAGGTTAAACTAAATCGCTTTACAGTAGCAGTCTATCTTAGCTTGTTGCTTGGTGAGCCAGTCCATGCCAATTATCACGTCAAAATCATACATGGCTAGGACTATCAAATCTATTCTCCCCTCTCGCTCACCAATCACTAACTTGCAACCAGTACAGCCCATAGTAGACAATACCTTATCCTTTAATGGCATAGATATACTAACAACAGACTCCAACATTTCAGGATTCAATCCTATCAACTTAACAAATTGCTTAGCTATAAATGAATGAGTTGCACCAAGGTCAAATAAAGCATAAGCAGCGTGGCCATTCAGGGAAACAGTACCTGTAACCACATCAAGCGAGTCCTCTGCCTATCTCCTCATGATGGCATACACCCTCCTTGCGCTGGAGGTCGGTTCAATCCACCTTGTTGCATGTTTTGAGGCACGAATCCCCTATTCTGTCCCGTCGGTGGCAGTGGCGGCAACTGTTGTGGTCCCGTCGGTCTTTTCAGACAAGTCCTAGCTATGTGGCCCTGCTGGCTACACTCATAACAAGCACCCGGCCTAAAATGGCATGGGGTTGATCCATGTCACCTTCCGCAGAAATGACACACACCCATCTAGTTCGGCGCAGACTTTCCTACCCCACCCTTCCTGTTGGGTGGAACAGGGTACCTTCCTCCTATCTTAGGTTTCTTCCCAAACCTATTCCCGTCCCTATTCAAACCAAACCGCAATCCAAATGTAGCGGTTTGTTCGTTCAGATTCCTCTCTATCAACTAGGCCCCACCATATAGTTTGTTATAATCCTTCAACTCAAAAGGCACTAGCGGATTCTTTAGCTTTGGTCGAAGGCCATTTCTGAACCTTTGACCTCTATCTTCAGGATCCTCCACCAGTCTAGGAGCGTACTGCGATAGCTCCACAAATTTAGCTTCATACTAATCTATTGTCAGTATCCCTTGACGGAGGCACATCAGTAGTGCAAAGGCCATCTCTAGGTCTTGTATCCAGAGGGTTGCAGTCTCAGGATCTCCTACACTAGTGAACCTCGGCGGCTTCAGCTTCGAGAACGGCTCCACGAGTTTATGCATCGGCCTTTCTCTCTCAACCACCACGTTCCCAGGTGGAACTTCGACAGGTGTGGCTACAATAGCAGCAACGGTAGCGATAGCAGCAGCTATAATGGCGGCGGCTTGATTCTGGGCCTACTACCCCATTAGTGCTCCTGGCGTCTCAAGCGCCTGAACAATCCCATCGATTCTGGGATCGCCAAGGGCTGCTACCCCATCACTGACTGGAGGCGGTGCTACTCCACTAGCGCTGGCCTAAGCCTGCGCTCTACCACGACCACCTCAGATACTGACCCTTGTTGACATTCTACCCCGAGTTACTGGTCCCATAGTTCTCTTCCTAGGAGTCATCTGCTCCTGATCACTCATTATGCAAGTTCTTTATAGAATCCCGCTTTCCAATTCCACACAGAATTAGAAGCTGAGCGATCACACCAAACAAGTTACCAAACAGCTATCAATCCCATGCATCAGCATAAGAAAACAGCATTTCCTACTAACTATCCTAAAAACCCATCGCACCTTATCACTCCAACTACCGACCAGCTCTGATATCACTCCGAGCGAGGTTGTCACGCCCTAAACCTCAAGCACGCACACATCCCTCGATGGTCAATGAGATTGTGACGTCCCGGGACGTATCGCCGACCCATTCATTTTATTGCACATGCGGAAGCGAATAACCAAATCCACTGATAGCAAACAGCATGGGATAGAAAAGTAGGATAACAAATTCACAACCAAAACACACTATTAGAAACAAACTAGGTTTATATACAAAACTAGTCTATTTACCAAAAAGATCAGCCCTTAAAAAGGAAACTATCCTACGATCCACTAGTCAGACATGTTCACCAATCCTTTAGACTCCACAAGCTCCAGGGGCGCCGGGTCCTCCACAGCACCATCAGGAGGGTCAGCTGCACCCTCGCCAAAAGCGGCGTCAACTACCACAGTGAGGATCTCAAAACCCTAGGGGGGACCAACTCTATATCCATTGAGCCCGCGGTGGAACCATGCCCTAAATCAATGAGGCACCTTATGAGGTAAGGCCTCATTGACCTAGACGGTGGTCACTACGAGTTCATAGACCCAATGGCCTCCGGGAACGGGGAAGTCAGTAATTAACTCAATGACCCTCCGAGGCTGACCATAACGTACCGGAGGGACCGCAATCTAAGGACCTGAAAAGAATTGAGCCCACGACGAGTTGAGACAACGGCTCAACAAGTCCACCTCGTAAACTCTGACTAGGAAGGAAATATGCCTAGCCACATAATCACACAACCACAAAGACTCACCTTGTCTCAGATCCTCGCTGCAGGTCAACATAGTTCAAATACACAACTATATGTAGTAATCAAACTCAATCAATTAGAACGCCACCACTTTCATCTCAATAAACACAAGGGTCCCGATTATAAGGTCAAATAGTTATAACACATCACATACCGTGTCACACAATTTTGTCCCATAATCAAGCGCGTCAATTTCACTCAACATGTGTCCCAATTTTTAATCATAGCCCAATAGGCACGGCCTACTCGACGTTCAGCAGTCTTCTAGCATTACTAGGCATCACCTCATCCCTTGAGCGCGGCAACGTCCACCCGACACACATCGGGGACGGCATTCCCAAAGGAGCTTCGATCTGGCCTCTACCATGATCCGGCATCCATTGCTAGGGCATCCCATATAGGGGCACGTTCACCCGACTCATTTCGAGGACGGGTTCTCATAACCATTCATGCATCCATCCAGTCATGGCCAGGACATTGTGCTTTGCACTCAAATGTCCCAATTAAAATAATGTTATTAGCACCTTTTCTTCGTATTAAAAACACACGGTAAAATAATCGTGTGTGGGTACACGGTCGATTTGAACCGAAAACCCGATATTCTTCCTTTTAAAATCCAACTATTTGATATAGTCTTTAAAATCACTTTCAGTGTTAAAACCCAGCACCCAGGATTTTCTAATTAAATACCAAAATTTCACAATTTGGAATAAATAACCAAAATTCCAATCACCACTCAATTTGCACAAATTAACACTCAATTGCATAATATAAGCACACCACTGCAATTAGCACAAAATTCTAGTCACGGCTATCCCGGTATAATTTTTGAAAAATATTAAATAATTAAATAAATTACAAAAATAATTAAATAATGCAAATTAAATCCAATAAATACTAACTTATGCCTAAAATGCTAATCTAACCACCTAAACGGGCCTGGAAAATTTCCAAACCTATCTAGATAAATAATGCAAAATGTCTAGCCCTTAATTAGTCTATTCTAACCACCTAACATGCATAATTGAACAATTAAATCACTAATCCAAACTAACTAACCACCTAATCCACACTTAGCATAAACTAACTATCCACTAAGCGTCATTAACTCCCTAAGCAGATTTTAGCAAGTAAACTCACTGGTTTAGCGGGCCGGTGAGTCCACAGCAACGGTGACGCAGAGGTGAGCAACACCAACGAAAGTCCGGACAGGCCTTAAAACGGGCCACAAGCTCTCGGCTAGGGGCTAAGCTTTGGCATTTGCTTGCTGCTGGAAGGGGCGGTCCGAATGGTTGGTTGGTGCGAAAACGGCAAGGAGGTGGT
Organism: Eucalyptus coolabah; assembly: GCA_014182585.1. Taxonomy (NCBI): domain Eukaryota; kingdom Viridiplantae; phylum Streptophyta; class Magnoliopsida; order Myrtales; family Myrtaceae; genus Eucalyptus; species Eucalyptus coolabah. The sequence goes on along the minus strand of CM024627.1, from coordinate 72,621,308 downwards.
GGCGGACGTTGCAATGAGCAACGGTGGTGGCTCCGGCTGGCTGGACGACGACAAACGGTGGCCAAACGACTCACGGGATTTGCGAGCAAACACGAACAACAGTGCAGGAGGGTCTAGACAACGGGACAGTGAGTAGGTGGCGCGAACGCAAGTGACGTGCGCACGAGCTTGCGGGCGACGTACGGCAGGTCCGGCGGCTTGGGAGGCAGTCAACGGTGAAGGGGGGAGGAGTGCTAGCTGTTCTCTGGTTTCTTAAGCTCAAAATTTGTACAACAATGGATAAAGTAAGCTCAATGAAGGAGAAGAAGTAAGCTGCTGAAGAAAGGGGACCACCAAGCCTTCAAGTCAACCAAAATATCCCAATTTGCTCATTGCAAAGGCCCCCACCACTTTAGCCTTCATCCCCAGTCAATTGCACACCCAAAGCTTCCCCAACAAGCCATTGAAATGATCCAAAAGTGGCTACACCCCCTTGGCTACGAATTTGGACAATTTCCCTCTAAATTTCATTCAATTTCTCATCAATTGGGCTCAATTGGGTCCCCATAAATTCAGCCATGATGCCATCGTTCATCTCATGATTTTTCCTTGTCAATTGAACCAACTTGATGGCTAGAAATATGACCAAAAACGGCCCTCTAATTTTCTTGGTCCAAAATTAACCAACATTGATTTTTTGCCGAAATCTCGAGTTTGCAGAAAAATCTTCGGAGGATGAGTCGACATTCCTAAAATAAATTTTGACATGACAGAACTTTAAATTTCTAAAAGCAAGTTTAAATTCGTGGTTAATTTCAATCGGGCGCGATTTTAGCATGACCTAACCTACTGGGTAGCTTTTAGGAATTTTTTAGTGCAATTTGTAAATGCTAGTACGAGCACCTAGAGGAGAGTGAATAGGTGCGAAAACAAATTTTGTAAAGTATAAAATTTTACTTTTAACCCGAGTCTGTTTAGCAATAGTCTTTTTAAAAGGAAATTAGACTCTAATAATCAAATAGAGTTACGATCAAAGTAGAAGAGTTTAGGGAAGAAAATAAGAACACAAGGTTTATAGTGGTTCGGCTTAATCCAAGCCTACGTCCACTCTCCCGCACTGACAGCCCACCGACTAGATTTCACTAAGAATCAAAAGAGTTGTTACAGTATCACTTCCTTGATTCCACAGTGTAAAGACTCTACTGCACTTTCTCAAGGCTTCACAAATGTATAAACTCTCTTTTGAGTACAAGTTTACGCTCAACAAATAAATTGACAAAGAATAAGGAGCTTCAGACTTTAGAATTTATCTATCGCACACTCCCTCAAATAACCAGAGCATCTTCCTTATATACTCCTCCATGCCTTCATAACCGTTGGCACCTTCCAAAGGAGTTCTTCCAATCTACCCGTTGGACAGAATTAATTAGGGAGATCTTGAGTTACTTAAGGAATGTGACGATAGCCCACCAATTCTGCTCACCCATACAATCAGGATCTAGGTTTCCATAAGTAGAACCTTCCAAGTATGCTTCGCCAATCAACGGATCCAAATTACCCGAATTAATTTCAAAATGAATAATAGATTCCGAGATGCTATCTCCAGCCATGAGATCTTCTTCAACCGCTCGAATCAAATCCTTAGAGAAATACTCAATTCTGGATAAGTCTTCTTCGTCGGTCTAGAATCTATCAATGAGGACAGACTTTGAGTCTTGAGTCGGTGGTCCGCGCCTTCGACTTTGTCAAAAGAGCCTGCAAGTCTTCAAACTAGACTGATGGAAACGTTTTGTCAGCTTCAAAACAAATAAGGAAGTTTTCTCCAACAATCTCCCCATTTTTGATAGTGACAAAACTTTCCTATAGATTTGGATATTTTTGACCTATAAGACAATACTCAAGCAAACAAGGATATCTTACAAAAGATAAATGGATTGGTAAAGATGGTATTGAATCTCGCATCCATTGGAAATGTGTTAGTCCCGTAAAAACAACTATCTTTGCCATGAATACCATCAACGCTTAAAGTTAACAAACAATCCAAATCCAAACAACCAAACTAGTCACATCCAAACAACCAAACAAAAGTAAAGTTAACAAACAAAAATAAGTCAAACAGAAGTCAAATCTGCACCCTTCTCCCCATTTTTGTCAACATTAAAAAGGTAGAGATGAAAAGATGGATAAAATTATGATTGTTTTGGAACGCGAACAAGCTGAAAATCTCCCATCGACTGAATGGTCTCTTCCAATTTTTCAAATCCTCCTTCAGTTGTGCCACTTCTTCACCCTTGGCAGTTGCTTGAACTTGAAGAGTAAGGGCCTAAATTTGATCATGCAAAGAAACCGAAGAAGCTTGATTGGCATTCTACATATTCTGAACTTCGCATCCCAGGGCATAAATCTAGTCTCACATCTCCATAAGAACATCAAGTAGCCTTTGAAAGTCTACTGAATTATCAATCTGGGTGCTTGCTTCTACATGTTCAGTTTGAGGAGTATTGACAGATGATGGCATTTCAACATGAGCACCCAGATTTTGAGATGAAGCCTCATGACCTTCCTCAAGAAATTGAGAGGCATAGACATCTTATGGATCTGCAGGTGAACGACTAACATCTTCACTAGTAAAGCAATTGAAGAGGTACCTCTTTTCTCAGCAACTCCCCCTGTTTCATTGCCTTTAGGCGGAGAGAAGTACTTTTCATGCTTTGTCTCTTCTTGATCTCCTCTGCCCTCTTCTTATGCATTTCTTTCTTCGTCTTCTTCTCTTCTCATTGATTCCCTCTCTTCACTCCTTTGTTCTGTCTCTTCTCTGTCTTGATCCTCTCTCTCCTTGTCTCTGGAACAAAACGTTGTAAACTTCTTAAAGCAAGAGCAGAAATGGTAACATCTTCCTCATCTTCTTCATCCTGCAAGATGAGTGCTCTTCTTTTCTTGGATGGAGCTGTCATGGGCTCCTTTCCTTTTCATTTTGCAGCCATAGAGACTTGGTGAGTCTTGACAGGGGTTTTCTCCTTAAATCGCTCCAAAGCCTTGTTTAGCTCCTTCAAATGCATTTTGGAAACCATCTTCAGTCCCACAACCATTTGATCACAGGTTTGTACACACAGAATCTTGGGAGGCTAAATATTCAAATGTCTGAATAACTTAGAAACAAGTGCTGAATAAGGAAGTTGGCCCTTGTCCTTCTCCATTGATATATACGTGTAAAACATGATAGTATATGGCAGAGAGAACTTTTTGCCAGCGTTGATAGCATACATCAGCTTTGCTTTTGAGTTGGAGACGTCAGTTTTCGAAGTGGATTTGGGTCTAAGGCAATTGATCACAATCTTATGAAGCAAAATATTTGAGGCATTCATCCTCAAGTACGAAATTCGTCATTCCGCCATTCTATCCCGAACAAGCTCTACTGTTGCACAACCAATAGACACACCAATTGATTGGAACTCCCCTCTTTCTACTCCAATCACATCAGCCAGAGTATCCATATCAACTACATAGTCCTGGTCTCTAACACTGAAAGAGAATCTATTCTCATCCAAAAAGCTCAGATTTGAGTAGAAATACGCAATAAGTTCTGGATGAGCCACCATCATTTCAAAGCAAAATTGTTCAAGTTGAAGTAAAGTGAATTTCTCTCGCAACTTCACGTTCAGAGAGTCGAGAAAATCAAAGTCCACACTCCTTGGGTTCATCACCCCTCACTTCAGCAACTTAGAGTAAAGTCACTTGTATTCCTTAAACCGAAATAGATCCATCCTTTTGCTTCGGATATTCGCTGTAATACCCATTCTAGTCTTAAAATGAGTAAACATCTTTTCATCATCATTTCCATCAGGTTGATTATGTCCGCCAACATGTGGATCACTAGGAATATTTGCAAAAGCTTTCTTTGCCGAGCCCACAGGAGCAATTCCCAAACGTTCCATCGTTTGCAAGAAGTGGGTTTCATTTCGGTACCCCTTTTCTTTCAAAAATTCATCAATAAAGTTCAATGTAGAGCCTCCATCCTTTAAAGCAAAGTAAAGTTTGAAGGTAAAAGTGGGCTTTTGAGTTCTTACAGGTTCTACATCTTCAATGATTTCTTCCTCCGCTTGTTGTTGAACATCCTGTGGCCTAGCCCGAGGAGAATGACGTGGTTGAGAATGTTGTGGATTCTGCTGCTATCTTGGAGATTCTTCTTCCTCCATAAGGTCAAAGTGCGTAGGACCCTCACGCATATGCTGTGGTCCCCTGCTTTCGATCCTTGAAAACTTTATTTGGAAAGACATTCTCATAGTCTTTGAGAGATTCTAAACTCGATTCGCGAGAAAGATGAAAACTTTTAGGATTAAACTAGAGAGTAAAAGTGAGAAAGTGATATTTTATGCTTCTAGGGCTTGTAAAGAAGACAATCAGTATATAAAGCGATCGAAACGGGGTATACAAATCGCCCTAAAAGGAAAAATAGAAAATGACTTTTAAAAAATAACTGCCTTTTTGAAAAAATAGATAACTGTCAAAAAGATAACTTCTTTTTCGAAAAGGAATGATTGCAATAATTACAAAAACTTGGGAAGATAACATCAATCAATTACAGATTAATAGACAAACGTACATTTTCGAGATTTTATCGAAAAGATAATTTCTAAAACAGAAATAACTTACGGTCGTGATTCTTGATATTCTGAGTTTGAGCATCTTTAGACTTTTACCCCTAAGTCTAAACTTCTTCAAACTTTAAGATATTAAGTCTGAATCGAATAGACTCAAATTGACTTTTCTCCAATGGCTTAGTAAAAATGTCCGCCAACTGATTCTTTGAGTCTATGAATTGAATCAGGACTTCTCCATTTTGAACATGGTCTCTAATGAAATGGTGTCGAATCTCTATATGCTTTGTTCTTGAATGAAGAATTGGATTCTTGGTAAGATTAATCGCGCTGGTGTTGTCACATTTGATCTCAGTGCATGAGTCTTCGATTCCAAAGTCTCTTAGCTATTGTTTTATCCATAAGATTTGAGAACAACTTCCAAGAGCCACATACTCTGCTTCTACTGTTGAAAGAGTTGCAGTGTTTTGCTTCCTCGAAAACCAAAATACTATCCTATTACCAAGCAATTGACAAGTACCCGAGGTGCTCTTTCTATCAACTTTGCATCCTGCTAGGTCTACGTCTGAGTATCCAAGGAGAGTAAAATCTCCTTCTTTAGGATACCAGAGACCCAAATTAAAGGTTGTTGCAACGTATTTGATAATGCGTTTCGCAGCTCTAAGATGAGATTCTTTGGGATCTTATTGAAATCTGGCACATATACAAACACTACACAAAATGTCAGGTCTAGAAGCAATAAGATAAAGAAGTGAACCAATAATACTCCTATATAGTTTCTGGTCAACTTTCTTTCCTCCTTCATCTTTGTCCAGCTTTGACGAACTTGACATTGGTATATCGATCTTTTGCAATTCTCCAAACCGAACTTTTAACAAGTTCTTTAGCATATTTTTCTTGGTGAATGAAAGTCCCTTCCTTCAATTGTTTTACTTGAAGTAAGAGAAAGAATGATAGTTCACCCATCATGCTCATTTCAAATTCATCCTACATAGACTTAGAGAATTTCTTGCACAGATTTTCGTTAGGTGATCCAAAAATAATATCATCAACATAAATTTGAACAAGTAAGAAGTTTTTGCTTTCTCTCTTAATAAACAAAGTAGTGTTTACTTTACCTTTAACAAAGCCATTTTGGATTAAAAATTTACTTAACTTTGTCATACCAAGCTCGAGGAGCTTGCTTTAACCCATATAGCGCCTTTTTCGGTCGAATATAGAGTCTAGTTTCCTTGGGTCTTCAAAATCAAAAAGTTGTTCCACAAAGACTTCCTCTTGGATAAATCCATTTAGGAAAGCGCTTCGATGTCCATTTGGAATAACTTTAAATTCTTATAACAAGAAAAAGCAAGTAATAATCTAATTGTTTCTAACCTTGCTATTGGTGCGGAAGTCTCATCATAGTCTATCCCTTCTTCTTGCGTATATCATTTGGCCACAAGTCTTGCTTTGTTCCTTATGACTTTTCCTTTCTCATTCATCTTGTTCCTGAAATTCCGTTTAGATTCAATAACAGATTTACCTTTTGGTTTAGGAGTTAATTCCTAGACATCGTTGATACTTTAATTGCCCGAGTTCTTCTTGCATAGCTTCAATCCAGCTTTCATTAGTTAAAGCTTCCTCTATGCTTTTGGGTTTTATTTCAGAAATAAGAGCCACAGCGCTAGACTCTTCACGCCTTTTGGATCTTGTTCGAATCCCTTCATCAATGTTGCCAATAATGAGTTCTTTGGGATGACTAGATTTGTGCTTCCAGTTGCTAATTGGTTTGACAAACCGATCTTTTCTTCATTTGATTCCTCAATGATCATTTGTCGTTGGTCATCTAAAGTCCGAGCTACTTCGAGGATTTAGACTTTGTAGAGTCTGGAGTAGGTTTAAATTCTTCAGGTTAAGTCTGAATCGATTGATTTTGTATAGGGTCTTGAAATTTGACATTCATCGATTCCTCCACCGATTGAGTCTTTTTGTTGTAAACTCTATAAGCTTTGCTGGTGGTTGAATATCCAAGGAAGATACCTTAGTCTGATTTTTCTTCAAACTTACCAATTCGATCATTTGCATTTTTCAATATAAAACATTTGCATCCAAACACATGAAAATAGGAAACAATTGGCTTCTTTCCTTTGAACAACTCATAAGGAGTTTTCTCTAGAATAGGCCTTAAGAAGACTCTATTAATAATATAACATGCTGTAGAAACTGCCTCGCCCAAAAACGAGAAGAAATGTTGCTTTCAATTAAAAGAGTTCTAGCCATTTCTTGCAACGATCTATTATTCATTTCCACAACTCCATTCTGCTCTAGAGTATATGGTGAGGAGAACACATGCTGAAAGCCAGATTCATCACAAAATTTAGCAAAATCTTGATTTTCAAACTCACCTCCATAGTCTGTCCGTATACTTGAAATAATATACCCTTTCTCATTCTGTTTGGTCTTGACAAGAAGTCAGCAAGTACATTCTTTTTTCCAAGCATGTGTTTGGTTTCAAAAGAGTATTTCGAAAACCATTCAGCCCATCGAAGCAGTTGAGAGTTTGGAATCGCTCGTTTAAACTTGGTCATCCGAGGAAAAGATGCCATGTCTAATTCTACCAGAAATGATGGCCGATGAGATGGAATTCAAACTTTTTTATTCCATTTTTTACTGCCAGGATTTCTTTAAAAGTGGAATGGTAGTGCATTTCTGCTTGAGAAAACTTTCCACTCTTATAAGCACAGAGATGTCTCTTACCATCAATTTCTTCAAACAGGATAGCTGCCCAGTATTCATCACTGGCGTCAGTTTAGAGAATTCTCTTTCCTGTTGATGGTATCTGCAATGGTGGGAGATTTTGTATAATCTCCTTAAGTTCAACTACTGCTTTAGTTTGAGATTTTCCCCAAGGTGGGGGATTTTTCTTCAGCATAGATTGCAAAAAAATCAGGAGTTTTGCAATATTTGGGACAAAATCCCTGAGATAGTTGATTATCCCAATAAATTGCTGAACTTGTTTTATGGTGAAGTCATCTTTAGGAAACTTCAATAATTCTTGAGCAATATGTGGCCTTGGATAGTATGTTCATTTGTTAAGGTGCATACCAAGAAAATCAATTTCTGTCTGGGCAATGTTCTTCCGTCTTTGAGAAAGCATGATGCCATGCTTCTTTACAATTTCTGCAAACTGCTCGAGAAGTTGGCAATGTGATTGCTCATCAGGGCTGTAGAGTAAGATATCATCGATACATACTACAGCACGTAAGAGAATTGGTTGGAAAATACGACACATGGCCTTCTGGAAAAGGGATGGTGCTACTTTTAGGCCAAAAGGAAGATTTTTCCACTGGAAGTGCTAGTTTGGAATATAGAATCCTGTTTTGGATATGTCTTCAGGATAGATGCCTAATTGCCAAAATTCAGCTTTAAGGTCGAATTTGGAATAGATGTGGGCCTTGGTTAGGCCAGTAAATAGAGAATCTCTAGAGGGCAAAGGGAACTTATCATCTTGAAGAAAAAGGTTAAGAGGTTGATAGTTGATTACCAGTCTCATCTTTCCCCTGTTTTGCTCGGCACACTTATTGACATAAAAGGCTTCACAAGCCCATTGAGAGTTGGAGATTTCAATAACGCCTTGTTGCAATAGTTCTGAGCATTCCCTTTGAGCTAAAGCCAAGTGTTCTGGCTTCATTCCCATATGGCTCGCCTTAGTTGGGTTGATGTCTTCATTATTTTTTAATGGAAGGCGAACAAAGAACTCTAGATTTTCCTATAAAGGATGAGAACATTTATGAGCGAATTCGAGTGGGATTTTGAACGGATTCCAACAACTTTTGCATGATCGAGTCTAATAGACTCATTTGAATGAAAAAGAGTCTCTGGATATTAACAAATTCAGAGAATTGGTCTTTATACTTAAGACCCTTTCCAGGAATGATGCAAAGCTATGAGATTTGAGTCATAATGTCCCAACCAATGATCGACTCTTTGTTGGGGAAACTGGATCCAAAAATCTTTGTGGTTAAGGAACACTGGGGGAAGAACTGCACGGTTACAGGAGTGGTTCTCACATTTGTGGAGAAAGTGTCTCCTGAGGCGGAGTTGAAGTATCGGACATAATGAGTCCAATATTCTTCAAGAAGAACTTTAGTATCCAAAATTGAACAACTTGCCCCAATATCAATAAGGGCAATAACAGTGATAGGCTTGGCGAATTTTGAGGTGAAGATTTTTACAGGAAAATGGGGACAATGAGTTTGACTTGAAAATATGTCAAGGCTTGGTTCTGAAGATGTGGGTGATATATGGAAAATATCTTCAGATTCTGAATCTGATCCAGTTTCACTGGAAGTGTGATAACATGGAATGACACAAAGAGTTTGTTCAGATGGTTCTTTATCAGCAGAGAATAGTGATTCGATATCATCATTTTCAAGAGAAATACATGTTTCATTCTCAATTTGATGTATCAAATGATGCTGACCTTTTTTAGCTTGGGGACAGTTTTTGGCAAAATGTCCTTTCTGGTTGCAGATAAAGCAGCGATTTGACTTTTTATGGCCCATGCGATCTTTCCTTTTGCGTAGGTATCGCCATTTCTTCTTTCTTCAGAAGTTCTTGTGGCCATGTTTGGATTTCGTTATCCAGAATTTCTTGAAGTGCTTCTTCTTTCTGGAAGCTTTTCCGTAAGTACCATCACAGTCTTTTTTGGAGCATTTGATTTTTAACTTCTATCAAGAACAAGCTGTTTCAAGTTCTCTGTCATCTGTGATGTAATTTCAGACCATCTGCCGCTTTAGGCACAATTCTTCAAGGCATAGATGGATTTCTTGCTGTATTTCTCCCAAGGGAATATCCAGTACTCTCCTTTGTCTTCCAAAAAAGGATCTTTCAACCATCTGGAATAGTTCTTTAGGAATGGAAGTCAGGAAAACATGCTTTAGATTTGGATCAGCTCCAATCTGATAAAAAAGCTGAAGCATTTCTCGATAATGCTTATCAAGATATTTCTTCTGGAGGGAGCAACACTTTCTTTTGAAAAATTCTCTTCTTTTCATTTCTATGAGGTCAGTGGCTTTTCCTACAAAGAAACGATATAAGAGAGTGATGGCATGGCTAAAATCAGGTGACATGAGAAAATGAATCTGGTCTTGTTCTGACACTGATTTCCACCAAAGTTTGAGGCTTCCTGTGAACCTCGTGACAAAGTTGTCAAGGACATCATTCATATCATGATTGGTGAGGACTAAGTATTCAACTAAGTATGAAATTCTTCAAGTCTTTCTGGCCATTTGTGATAAGGAATATCATCGATGGTGAAAAACTGTTTTGATGCCATGGACACATGCTGTTCGGCATTGTTTGTCTAAACAATCTCTGGGTCAGAATAATTTGATTCCATTTTCTGATCTGGAGGATCTGCCATGAATATAGATGAGGTTATTGGTGCAATAGGAGGGGAATTAACATCAGGAATTGAAAAGGATGAAGTGGATGAAAAGGATACTGAATCTGATTCAGTATCAGAAGTGGTAGGAACGGTTTGTTCAACTGGAAGTAGAGTCTGGTTATTTGGAAGGGCAAGATCTGGCTGTTGAATAACAGGGTTAGGTTGCTCCTACGTACCCAAATCTTTTAGAAAAGATTCTAATGGATTGGATAACATCATCTGATCTGGCCTTTCTTTTATGACGATTGAACTTGATTCTGTGGGCATTTTCTCCTTTCCTTTGTCCTTATGTAGATTTTTGAGACGATTTCGCATTTCTGCCATATCTGGTTCTTTTATGAAAGGATCTTCTGGAATGGCAGCAAAAATAGATGTCTGGGGCAGTGGAGGCAAGTACCCAGTTCTTACAGGAGCTGCGAATGGATCAAAAGGTCTGAACCTTCCTTCTTCAAGGAGTTGGATTTGTCTTTTGAGTTTTTCTATCTCCGACTTTGGGCTCTCAAGATAATGATACCCGAGATGTTTCCTGATTCCAAGGCATGAAGCCTTTTCTGGAACTCGAGAGCATCTTTTTGGTTGTCTCATCATACTTTCGAAGATCTTGTTGCACATTTTCAATCTTGGAATCAATTGCTTTGAAAGCATTGTTTTGTGCTAACAGAGTCTCCGATTGCCAATTCAAAACAGCTTCTGCAGCAGGAGTTCTTTTTTGTCTCCCATGTTCATCCACATCAGTGGGGGCAGGTATCTTAGGAACATGGCGATATCTGCCTTGTGGATCAAAGAATTTCTCTGGAGTAGGAAACGAGAGTTTAGAATTTTCTTTGACAAGAGGGGGAAAGTCAGTTTCTTGGAACATGGCTATGGAAGAGATTTGTGGTGTTTCTGCTGGAGCTTCAAGTGGGTAGGAGTGCCTTTTGGCCCACTTTAGGATTGGCTTATAAAACGGGGAGAGAGCTTATTTTTTCTTAGGAGGAGACGGTGGGGGTGATTTTTGTGGATCTGGTGAAACTTGGGGTGTAGTATTGGACTCTGGTGGTGGAGGTGGTGCATAAGAAACCATGAATTGGTATTTATCACATTCACCAAGAATATCAACAGAGGAGTCTCCGTTTAAATACCTTTGGTACACCTTATCCTTTGACCTTTTCCGTCGAGGTGGAGGTTTGGCACAAGGATCTACCTCGTTAGGGGAATTTGTACAATAGGAACATTGGCAAAAAGGATCCCAAAAACAATTACCATAGTTGTCTTTGTAGTAATGGACAGGATGTCCATCATTGTTGAAGTGCCGAACAAGCTGTTTTGGGTCTGGCTCGGAAATTGATTCGAGAACACGTGGTTCGATCATAAAAAGGGTCTGGAAGATAGAAGGATTTTCTTCCTTTTTCTTGCCAAATTTGATGGATACAGTTCCATCTTTCTTTCAGATGAACTCAGAGTCTGTAGACTGGAAATGCTTGTTATGCTGATGTAGCTTTTCGTAGTTGGTGATCCAAGTTTCTAGAAGGAGCTTGGCCAACGTATCCTTCAAGATCTGCCTGGGGACATGGAGGCATGATGCTTGATCAATCTGCATGGAGATAAACAAAGCATCTTCATTACCATTGTTGAAGTTTAGATCAAGAGCATGGTTCCCGCACTCAATAAACGATCTGGTAATGTAGAGTTGTAGCTACAAAGTCAGCAGTTTGAGGAGCTCCAGTGAGCTGGACTTGGACTTTCAAGAAAGAGAGTAGTTGAGGGTCTGAAAGGGCGATGTTGAAATTTGGATACAAAGTCACAAAGACTGTTCCGGCATTCAAAGTAGTTTGGACAGTACCGATGCAAGCATGCTGGTATTATAAAAACCTGGTATCCAATAATGCAATTCTTGCCACAACTGGCATACCTTTATGACCATGAAAAGTGAGAGCAAGACGAACAATGCCATAATGGACATGAGTATATCCTTGTTGAGCCCATTGTCTGGGAAACTCTGGAGGGATATGAAGAGTGACAAAGTATTCCTTTTCGGTGAGCGGAATAGGGTGCTAGTCGAATTTAGAGGATTGGACATACTCCTTTACTTGCTTTGGGGTTTGGTGAATAAGTTGGCGGATGGAGCGGATTGGTGAGAATGACGAGTTGGGTTTAGCAAAAGCGGAGTAAGGGTTCATAAGAGGAACTTGGGTTTCGAAATCTTGATTTCATCACTAAGAGAGACTTCATAGAGAAAATCTATCTTAGAAGCATTAGAAACTCGAAATTCTTGGGGGGTTGAGGATGATAGAGATGGAGCAAGAGAAACTAGTGCTTCGAGGATTTCTAGTTTTGTAGACATGATGTGAAGAGATCTTCTTAGCACTGGATTCACCTACCAAGCGCATGGAATGGATAACATTATAAACGTAACCATGGCTCTAATACCATGAATGGACCTAGACATAGAATGAGGGAGGACAAAGTCAATTTTCTGCAGGTATGCCTTCCCACAGTGGGCGAACAACTCTCGTTCAAGCCCTTCAGGGACAGCCTTTTAGCAGAAAACCACTCAGCCCTTTAGTTCAAAGCCTAGAGACACCTAGAGATGCCAAGATGGAAATGTTTCTAACCTACCCAAGCTGCATTTCTCAAAGGATCCTACTAGGCTGGAGAAGAAGATGGATTTAGAAAGCCATAGAGAGGTTTTGCATGAAGCACACACTTTACTTCAAGGGACTCTGCCCAACACATTACACCCTCCTTGCTTTATATAGATAATAAGAGGTCACAAACCAACAAACAAGGACCAAGCTCATGGGTCCAGAAACAAATAGAGGTGCCGGAAACTTCCGGGAGGGAATTATTCGCACACTATGAACAGTGACTATACCGTGAACAGTACTTTTCCTAGCCTAGTGCTACAGTAAAAGTGAATGGTAACTTGCTACAGTGAAATTGTACGGACTTAGCGGTCTCGTCCATCATGAGCATTGTAGTCATAGTCAGAGTAATCCGAGCTGTCTACTGTTGCTAGGCAGTGTGCATCATATTTTTGCTCAAGTGCTTCAAGGTCTTCAAGTGATAGAATCTGGTTGAGGTGGTGAGATGAGGATGCGGAGGCTTCTTCATGAGCCCAGTAGGATGCTTCTTCTTCGGCCCAATTTGTGTTGTCATCTTCTGTGATGTCAGCAGGAATGCTTGGCTGAGGCCAATTGGATGGTTGTGCATAGAAAGATATGTCCATGTTCTGGGATAAAGACGAAGGTCCTTGATCATAGGGATATTGGGAAAGAGGTCCTCCCCAACGTGCATAGGGGTCCTAAGTGGATTGGACAATGTCATCTGCATCTGTCATTTCATGTTCCTGGGATGTCGTGGCTTGTCAAAATTCTTCGAGTGCTTCCTTAGCTTCTGGTGCTAGTTCATAATGGTCCCATGTAGTGGGTACATTATTGTTCCGAGATATCTTTAGGAATAGTTTTGTTTTCTTGACAGAGAATTCTTTAGAGTTCTCGGTACTGGTGTTCACAAGATCGAATAGATCTTGGATAAGATTTGTGAATCTGAGCTTCTCTGCTATTCAAGTGAGGTTTATAGGATGTGGTTCTTATATCCTGTGGGGCATTGATGATGGTACCACTATTTGCGAAAAAATGCCATGGACGTTGGAAAAACAAGATGGTATGGACTTCAGGATTTGGTGTCATGGTTCTCAGTTCTTTTTCCAAGAGATATTTCCAATGGGTAGAGGGATAGAACCTATTGAGAAAGTTTAAGAGATTTTTATCACATTCTCTTTCAACATTACCTTTGCCGAGCAAGAATATCCTTGTGAGGTTGGCAATGAATCTTCTGGTTGGAATTTGAATGGCTATTAAGTACTTATTGGTTAAGTACCATAATAATGTCTTGAGTTGATCAAGGAAATCATCTTCCTTCCAGATGAGAGGATGTATGAATGGATAATCTGTGTTTAATCCAAAAGGATAAAGAATCGAACCTCCATTAATTCTGAATAGATTTGTGTGGCATTGTCACATAAGATTTTCCAGATTCTTAGGAGACTGTCATTATGGATTTGTTGAATAATCTCCTGGGGATATTTCCAACTTGGCAAATCTTTGATCTTCTCAATCTTGTATTTCAGACTTACTTGCCAAGAAATATACCCAAGTGAATCATGAATAATCATCTACTATTACTAGGCAATATTTCTTACCACCAATTCTCTGAGTTCTAGTTGGTCCGAAAAGATCCATATGTAGGAGCTACAGTACACGATTAGTGGAAACTTGATTTATTGGTTTGAATGAATTTCTTACTTGTTTCCTCAACACGCATGATGTGCATAGATCAGATTTTTGATATGTCAGGTTGGGTAGTCCACGAACAAGCTTCTTTGCAGAGATCTTCGCTATTTGCTTCATGTTGATGTGGCCAAGTTTTCTATGTTAGAGGTTAGCTTCCTCTTGAATTGAAATTAGACATTGAGATTTCTCTGGTTTGATGTCCAAAAGATAGATGTTCCCATGTCTTCGTCCCGTGAAAGTCTGAGAGGAGTCTTTACTGGTTCCTGAGTATATTCCTTCTTAAAAGTTGATTTTGAAACTTGTGTCGCACAGTTGACCGATACTCAGCAAGTTGTAGTTGAGTCCTTCCACTAAGGAAACATTACTGATTGTGAGACTTCCAATCTTTACAGTTCCGTATCCAACAATTCTGCCTTTGCTATTTCCACCAAACGAAACTTTTCCACCATTAACTTCCATAAGCTTTATGAAACAACTCGAGTCTCTTGTCATATGTCTTGAGCATCCACTATCCAAGTATCATTTGACATTTTTCTTGATAGTGACCTGCATTTAAAAATGAAACTCAAGCTTTCTTTGGTACCCATACTTTCTTGGGTCCAATGGAGTTAGTGCAATATACAGTCTTTGCCCAAACCTTCTTAATAGGTTTCCAAACCATAGGACATTCTTTCTCAAAATGTTCTGAGCTGTTACACTTAGAACATTTGAGAGCACTACGATCTACAGTTTTACAAAGACTTTTTGAAAATGAATTCTATAAAAATCTTTTGTAGGTCTTTGTTTAATCCTTTCCTTTACTTTTGGAAAATCAATTAGAGGAATGGTTTCAGCAGTCATTCCCAAGCCTGATTTATTAAAGTAAGGTCTTTGTGCTGAAAGAATCTTTTCTAGTTTCTCAGATCCTATAGAAAACCTTTTCGAAATACTTGAAATATCATTTTTCAAAAGTGCATTTTCTTTTGAAAGAGAGTCTGCATTTTCTTTCAAAGTAATAACACTTTTATCTAAATTTTCGACCTTTTCTTTCCAAACAATCTCATGTTGCTTCAGTGCAGAATTTTCCCTTTTTAGTTCGGAAATCCTCTTGAGAGAGGTTTTGAGACTAAGACACAGTTCATCAATATATTTAGAGACTTTCGTAGGAATTTTTAAATTACTTACCTCGATTTCACTGTCTGAGTCTAAGTCTGTCTTAGAGTCTGAATTTGATTCGGATTGTGCCATTAGACAAATATTAGCATAATCATCATCACTCTCTTCGCATTCAGTATCACTCCAAGTCTATGCTTTGAGAGCCTTTCTGTATTTCTCAGTTTTTCCTTTCTTTTTCTTCAATAAGGGACAGTTGGGTCTGATGTGTCCCTTTTTCTTGTATTCAAAACAAATCACATCTTTACTGGATTCATCGTCCTCTGCTGATTTATTTTGAGACTTTTGAGAACTTTGTTTCTTCCAATTGAATTTTCTTCCCCTTTTGTTCAGTTTTCTGAACTTTCTTATCATGAGAGCAAGCTTTTCATCATCCATATCATCTTCAGAATCTGTAATGTCAGAGTCATCGTTAGATTTTAAAGCAATAGATTTTTTACCTTTGGGACCTTCATCTTCATTGATTTGCTCCACTTCATAAAACTGAAGAGTGCCAACCAATTCGTCAACGGAGAGTGGCATGATCCTTCGTGTCTCCCTTATTGAGGTCTTTACATGATTCCAATCTTTGGAAAGTCCACGCAACAGTTTGTTAACTTTCATGGGTCCAGAGATTGGTTGACTTTGATACTCAAGACCATTCACGATTTTTGTAAAACGACTAAACATGTTAGTAATAGATTCTTCTGGTTTCATCTTGAAAGCTTCATATTGACAGAGCAGAATATTAATTCTGGTTTCTTTCACTCGATCGGTTCCTTCATAGGTGATATGCAACTTATCCCAGACTTCTTTAGCTGTTTCACAAGAAGATATTCTGTTATATTCAGGAGGAGATAATGCACAATATAAGGAATAAATTACTTTTGCATCGAGAGCTTGTCTCTTGGTTATCTCTTTTTGAGTCATCTCGCTGGACTCAACAGCTTCTTTTCCTCTGTCTAAGACTGTTGCAGTTTTAGGAATGATTCCTTTGTCAACCACGTCCCATTCCAGAGGATATTTTGTTCTTAGGAACGCCTTCATCTTGTTTTTCCATATGATATATTCCTTTCCATCAAAATAAGGCAGTCTGGTGTTGCTTTGCCCTTCAACCAGACCTGGAGCCAACATACTAGCCATGGATCGTTAACTCTGAAGTAAAAACACTTCAATTCAAATGAGTACATAGGCTTTGATACCAATTATAAATGCTGGTATGAGCACCTAGAGGGGGTGAATAGGTGCGAAAACAAATTTTGTAGAGTAAAGTATAAAATTTTACTTTTAACCCAAGTCTGTTTAGCAATAGACTTTTTAAAAGGAAATTAGACTCTAATAATCAAATAGAGTTACGATCAAAGTAAAAGAGTTTAGGGAAGAGAATAAGGACACAAGGTTTATAGTGGTTCGGCTTAATCCAAGCCTACGTCCACTCTCCCGCACTGACAACCCACCGGTTAGATTCCACTAAGAATCAAAAGAGTTGTTACAGTATCAATTCCTTGATTCCACAGTGTAAAGACTCTACTACACTTCCTCAAGGCTTCACAAATGTATAAACTCTCTTTTGAGTACAAGTTTACACTCAACAAATGAATTGACAAAGAATAAGGAGCTTTAGACTTTGGAATTTATCTATCGCGCACTCCCTCAAATAACCAGAGCATCTTCCTTATATACTCTTCCATGCCTTCATAACCGTTGGCACCTTCCAAAGGAATTCTTCCAATCTACCTGTTGGACAGAATCAATTAGGGAGATCTTGAGTTACTTAAGGAATGTGACGATAGCCCACCAATCCTGCTCGTCCATACAATCAGGATCTAGGTTTCCATAAGTAGAACCTTCCAAGTATGCTTTGCCAATCAACGGATCCAAATTACTCGAATTAATTTCAAAATGAATAATAGATTCCGAGATGCTATCTCCAGCCGTGAGATCTTCTTCAACCGCTCGAATCAAATCCTTAGAGAAATACTCAATTCTTGATAAGTCTTCTTCATCGGTCTAGAACCTATCAATGAGGGCAGACTTTGAGTCTTGAGTTTGGTGGTCTGGCAGTCTTCAGACTTTGTCGAAAGAGTCGTAAGTCTTTAGACTAGACTGATGGAAACATTTTGTCGGCTTCAAAACAAATAAGGAGGTTTTCTCCAACACAATTGACCCGTGGTCAATTATTTTCGAGCCACATTGTGCATCTTCGACTCATTGGCAACTCTCGGTTGTCGTGAAAATCTTGAGGTTTCAAATACGGGCACAAGGTACAGAAATGACAAAAAAATTAGTCTATTGCCGTTCGATGAGAATTTTGCAATTAGGTAGAATCACCCATACTTTAACCACATATCTTAGCCGAACCAACCTATCTCCAATCTTTGATTGATTTTGATAGTGCCGTATTAGCCCTTGCAGATTAGCCCGGTCGAGCAGTCGATTTCCGGTCGAATTCTCAAGTCTATTGCATTAAAATCCCTTAACGAATAGACTAGTTATCTCTTGAGTGATCAACTCAGAGAAAAGAACTATAGACGTGTTGATGAAAAGCCTATCTCATTCAATTGAAAACGGAATTAGAAAGTCAGGATGTCACATGAACAACATTCTTCATTTTTGTTGGTAAATCACATGCCTTGTCTTAGTATAGGAAGATAATCATCACCTGGGGTTTCGACAAGAATCGCATTGTAACGACCCGGGTCCCACTATATAATATTGTCCACTTTGGACACTGAGTCCTCACGGCTTTAAAACGTGTTATACAGATTAAAGGGACCCAAGCCTTTATAAACTAGCCCAGGACTCTCCCCTTAAGCGATATGGGACGGGAGACATGCCATTGGCCTCACCTATGTACTGCCAAGACGATCTCGGTCCATCCCTTCGTACTACCCCGGGTCTGGGTCGTCGCATTCTCCCCCCTTAAGGCACAGCATCCTCGCTGTGGCCCCCACATGCGGTCGGGAGTCGGCTCTGATATCATTTGTAATGACCCGGGTGTCCCACTGTATAATATTGTCCGCTTTGGACACTGAGTCCTCACGGCTTTAAAACGCGTTATACAGATTAAAGGGACCCAAGCCTTTATAAACTAGCCCAGGACTCCCCCCTTAAGCGATATGGGACGGGAGACATGCCCTTGGCCTCACCCGCGTACTGCCAAGGCGATCTCAGTCCATCCCTCCGTACTATCTCGGGTCTGGGTCGTCACAAAATGGAATGCTCTTCGTCACTTCGAGATGCTTCAAGCTTCCATAAAAATTCACCTTAACACAAGAAGATTAATACAAGTGAAGTCAATAAAATCTTTCCTGATCTGTCACTCCATAATTTTCAACCAAGACCCCCTATTTTTCCCTAGTGTGGGGTCGTTCTTGATTGGGTTATTTTGAAAATGTTCCATATTTGGCTCAAAGTGGCTTGCAAGGGATAATAATAGTGTTTAGAGATTGAGAAAGAAAT
Organism: Eucalyptus coolabah; assembly: GCA_014182585.1. Lineage (NCBI taxonomy): Eukaryota > Viridiplantae > Streptophyta > Magnoliopsida > Myrtales > Myrtaceae > Eucalyptus > Eucalyptus coolabah. The sequence goes on along the minus strand of CM024627.1, from coordinate 72,602,436 downwards.
GCTTTTATTATTCCAATCTATGTATCCACTGTGAATGAATCATATGCCCTGAGACACAGTTATTTTCTCTCAATTCTCTCAAAGTATGTATAAGGACATATTTGGTCAAAAGGTTGCCTCCCATCATCTTAAGCATTACCATTTGGCATATTTAACAATCCTTTTTGAGTTTTTCAAAACTCTAGTAGGATAAATTCCTCTTTGTGGGGAATTAAAATGCAAAGAATGTTTTTCAAAAGATATGTTTCATGACTCCTCTAAGGAAGGTTTTGGAAATAGGGTTGAAAACTTTTGGACAAAATTGATTTTGTTTGCCAAAAAGGGGTTCATTACTCGAGTGTCCTAACCGACTAGGTCTTTCCTAAGTTCTAAAGAGGGTAATTGAACTTAGGGATTTCAATTCTCTTGAGGTTGAACTCTTGAGGATAGGTGATGTCTTCCTTAAGGATCCTTTGGTACTTGCGAGATGAGCAAACATGCTAATGAAATATATATGCATGAGATGCATGATGTAGATGTCCTAAAGTGGCTAGGATTCAATCCAAAAGCAGCTCAAAGGCCTTTCACTTTATTCAAGTGTAATACTTCTTGATGGCATCAACATTTACAGGCTTTGGCTACTCTCGTCCATCCATTTCTACAAGAATTAGTGCTCCACCAGGTAACACCTCTTTTACAATATATGGACCTTCGTAATTTGGAGTGAATTTCCCATGAGGGTCTAGAATGATAGGTAGGACCTTCCTCAAGACAAGTTCATTGATCTCAAAGTGTCTTGGTCGGACCTTGCGGTTGAATGACTTAGTTAATCGCTTTTGGACTTATCTTAAGAAAATGAGTGGAAAATAATTGTCCATTCATAAGTCATGAATAATTGATTTTGACCCTTAATAAGGGCTTAAATTGGCGATTTGTCTTTCTACATGGCAATTCACGAAATTGAATGCACGAGCGGATTTAGAATAGTCCTTAGACCAAATTTCATAAAATGAACTATACCTAATAATGGCTATAACAAAGTAAATTTCATTTTTGGTTGATTTAGAACCTAATACCAAAAAATTCGGAAAACAATGTTCTTAATCGAATTTTATGAAATTTTCGATACACAAATCAAATTGATACTAAAAGAAATTTTTTTTTTTTTGGTTAAATATTTGACCAAAAGTCAACCATTTAGTTTACTTTCCCTAAGATATTGATTTTAAGCCAAATCTTTGAATTTTGAAGAATTGACTTGAGAAAAGTGAAACTAAAGCTAAATGGCATCTTTTTTGGATGAAAAATCAATTTTGATCTGGGGTTGACTTTTAGTCAAAAGGATTTATCCAAAAAGTCAATTCGAAAGTCAACTGTTTGACTTTTCATATTTTTCTTAAATTTTTTTCAAAAATTGCTTAAAAACAACTATGCAAAACAAAGAAATGAAAAATGACATTTTTGACCAAGAAGTAAGCTCCATCGCGATTGGAATCCCGAATCTCGATTTTTTATCTTCTTGACACGTCGACTAAAAATCGGTGTTCATATATTCGAAATTGGAAATTCAACATATGTATTGCATTTGATATCCTTTGTCCAAAATTAGCACAGAACCTTTGTCCTTTCTAAATAAAAATTGAAGGATTACTTTTGGTGAAAGATATCTCGTTGCGGAGAACAAAACAGGCGAAACAATTGCATAAAAGAAAGAACCACCACGTAAGAAAAAAAGTGTAAGAAAAAGTGTTCTTGTTTTTTACCGAAATAAAAATACTGAACCAATTGTAATTTTGTCAGTCCATTGTTTTGAATGTTCATCGGGTTCAAGGACAGTAAAACTTTATCACCACATTAATATTTCACTTAAAATATAAAAGTTAATCCCCATAAAGTGTCTTGATATATATACACACACGTGTATGCGCATGCGCCACGCTCTTGTGACGGTTTTACCCATTTAATTTATTTTTCGTGGTCACTCTACTTAGTAGTCATATGGGTTATCCCTTGTCTATATGTATGGACATTTGTCTTTATGATTAAAAGGCAACTATTTCTTTTCTTTTTTGGGTGGGTCGGCGGCAACTAGAATTTATCCAAAGAAAAAGGACGCTAACCGAACAGGCCTGGAAAAAGATGAACTAAAGACTCGATAAAAGTTCAACGTCACCCTCAAAACTTGAGGAACGTGATGGATTACAAACTTGAACATCCCTTACAAGTTTAAGTTGAAGGAATAGAGGGAAAGAAATTTTTGATCTTTTAATCAAGTACGAAATCAAATTCAAGACATAATTTTAATAGGAGAGTCGCAACAAACAGTGAGAACCTCCATTTTCTTTGCTCCCTACAAAAACAAATGAAACATTAGGACAGATAATTAGATGTCTGAGCAAGAAATAAATATGGATTTAGGCTCCCAACATATATCATTTGTCATTTAATCCTCTCACTAAATGAGAAAATTCAACCATAAATCCACTAAATTTTGTCCTTCATCGAATGAGAAAATTAGACTAAGAGGAAAATTGACATACCCTGGTTAAGCTCCTGACCTTATCTACTGTGAACTCATGGCCTGAAAGCTCCATCACAACCACGTTTTCTACGGGCAAATTGGTTGCCTCAAAACCTTGATAATGTTTGGGTGTATGAGAGTAATGCAAACTGATCCATTTCAACTCGGAAAGACAGCCCGTCAAGTTGCCTCGGCAAATTACATTGCTTAACGAAAGAAGCTGCAAATGCGGAAACCGTTTAATTTGCTCCACGGTGACAGTTATCGGGTTGCCAACCTCCGCTCTCAAATAGAGTCCTCGAACGCTTCCCTTGATCTGCCATTGACATGGAGGAGCAGAAGCAAGAATTTGTCAATATCCCACAAATTTATTTCATCTAGAGAAGAAAAAAATGAAACAGAAGAGTAGCTCCTAATTTAGAAACAGGAATCCTCAATTAAGAATAGGGTAAGTAAAATTCTATTCAAATTTAGTTACAATTTACCTTTGTCGATCTTAATTCACAAGTGATGTCTTCTTCATCCCACAACCTCGTATGCTCTCTCTCAGCAATTGCCCTTCCAAGATATCTAAACTGATCATGCATCCAAAAGCTATTATCATCTAAAACCTTTATCATGCTCATGTTCTGAAGGACCTTAATTGCATACTCTACCCTAAACCCACAATCTTTCCATAAGGAGATTGGACCAATCTTATTATGACCGATGAAAAAGCATGCAATATCAAGAAATATCTGTTTTTGATCCAATTCTAAGGTATCATAGGAAATATGTAGCTTAACCATGACATCATCAGAAGGTCTTTTCCCTAGCATCTGTAGCACCTCTTCCCATACCATTTCATCGTATAGAGCAAATAGCTGTGAACCTATTGCTTGAAGAGCTAAAGGTAGTCCACCCGTAGTAGACACAATGCCTCTTGAAAGAGTGTAGTAATCACCTTTAGGAGCGTTGCCATTAAAGGCATGCCTACTAAACAGTCGAAGTGCATCTTGGTGGCTCAATGACTCCATTTCGTAGTGCAAGATTTCATACTTAAATTCCATGATATTCAGAACCCTTTTGTCCCTAGTGGTAACAAGTATCCTTGTACCAGGATACAAAGAATTCACTCCGATCAGATTTTGGATTTGGTTGCACTCATTGACATCATCCAATACAATTAGTACTTTCTTGTTGCAAATTGTATCTCCAATAGAATTGATTCCCTGATCAATTTTATGGATTTTTCTAGCCACACAAGAATTAGAGATATCGGACAATAATTGTTTTTGCAGCTTAACTAAACCTATGGTTTTTGCTGTTTCCTGTACATCACGAAGAAAGCTGCAGTTCTTCCCAAAAAGAGGACATAGTTGGTTGAAGATACTAATAGCAAGTGTTGTTTTACCGATGCCGCCCATCCCACAAATTCCAATAAGCCGCACACCACCAAATTGAATGTCTAATAACTTGTTTATATCTGCTATTCGGTCCTCCATTCCGATTAAATCTTCATGCGTTTGTCTTAGCCTTATCCCTAGCATATTCACAACTTCGTCAACAACCGAATTGATTAGATCCCCGTCACTGTCACAAAATTGACAATTTCAATTGAGAAAAGGTAATTATTGAGTTAGGGATATATAATAGCATTCAACCACGGGGGGACTACTATGTCAATCCACCAGCACCTAGTGAATGTTTCTAACGTAAGAAAAGTTGATCTTATGAACAAATAACATAATCAGAAAAGTTATTATTAAGTTATGGGATCGACAATACCTAGTGCAAAAGAAATTAAAAAGAATGGAAAAGAAGCATCTAAATAAGTGCTATTCTTTTGTAGATCAATTTCATAAACTAATCAAAAGGTGGATTCTAATCAGTTAAGTGATGGAGCCAGGAATCTAGTGTTGACACTTTGTTTTGTGTGTGACAAAGAACACCACGTAAGAAACTGACATAGAATAGAGTAAGAAAACTTAATTCCTGTAAGTTCCTTTTTCGAATGTTCATCGTGTTCAAAGACACTAAAATCTCATAACTGTATTTATTTTTCACATAAAACAAATAAACTTAATTTTCTATCAAATGTTTTGAGTTCTCACTTCTATAAATTATAAAGTTAGCATATATAGAAGTGGATAAAACTCGCGTGAGGTTGAGGACATGGCATGCTTACATGCAAGCTTTACCTAGAAGTTTATATTATATGATCACTTTAGCAAATCTCCAATTGTCCATCTCTGATTCTTAGACATATTCAGATCTTTTATAACAAGTCTTTGTCGCTTCTCTTTTGTAGATCAATTTCATAAACTAATCAAAAAGGCAGATATTACTCAGTTAAGCGATGAAGCCAGGAATCTAATGTTCATACTTCATTATTGCATCTAAGAAAGAACCACCACGTAAGAAACCAATTTAAAAAAAAAAAAAAATTGTTACCGAAATAAAAATACTAAATCGCCTTTAATTTTGCGAGTTCATTTTCTTTAATGTTCACCAGGTTGAAGGACACTAAGAATTTATCACCACATTATTATTTCACTATAAAAATAAAAATTAATTTCAATCGAATGTCTTGAGATATATGTGCTCGTGCCCCCATGATCCCTTAAGAATTTTACTCAGCCATTTACTTTTGATGGTCGCTCTACCTAGTAATCATATGGGTTATCACATGTCTGTATGTATTAATATTCATCTTTATGATTATGATGCAACCTCTTCTTTTTTTTTTTTTTTTTTTGGATGGGTCAGCTGCAACAAAAATTTATCCAATGAAAAAGGGCACGAATCGAATCAGGACTAGAATAAGATGGATTAAAGACTCGATAAAAGTTCAACGTTACCCCCAAAACTTCAGGTCCGTGATGAATTACATTCATGAATATCCATTACAAGTTTTCTGTTTTTGGTCGGGAATATCCATTACAAGTGTAAGTTGAAGGAATAGATGAAGAAATGTTTGATCTTTAAATCAAGTAGAAGAATCAAAATATAAATGCGTGATGAGTTACAATATTATTAGATTTATTTATTTCTTTTGACGTGGAAAGAACTTTACAAATGCAATTGCATTCAGTTCCATGATAAAATTTTCTGGCATACATTAGAAATCTTAATACATATATGGATCGAGTTGGTGTAAAAAAGATGAAGCGAAGCCAATCTTTTATTCAACGAAAATTAGGTAAAAAACAAAGTCATAATAATTCTATTAGGTCGGAAAAAATTTGGATATCTCGTGATATAAAAAAATTAAAAAAAGAATTTGAGAATTTTTATTTCAATTTTGGGAAACTGGAAATGGAATATGATTAATAAACTTTTATTATATCTACCTTTCAATAGTGAAAAATGACTTTCCCATTCATAAATAAGTGGTTACCTTGTATAATTCTTCAAGTCCAACCCGCTGATGCCACCAACTGTTTTGAGCGCTCGCCGCCATGTATTCGCATCCTCGGTGCTGAAATTTTTTTTCTTATCCTTCATCATTTGCTCCAATTTCTGAATGTCATTTTCGTACAATGGGGTCTGCAACTTTACATCATCAGGTTTAATATTATAAAAGATGGGCAATATCACCTTCTTATTCTCATCTTTCCCAGAATTAGAGATGTTCTCCACCATCTTTGCAAGCTCGCAAAGGCCCCAGTAACTCGAAGCGTAGCTTGGGGACAATATGGGTATGTAGAGCCCAGAGTCATCGATCACTCGCAAAAGTTGACCATCAATTCTTTCGCCCGGTTGAATCTCTTCGTAAGCGATGAAAACATGAATTCCGGCTTCACAAAAGTCACGGTAGAGGACGTCAGCAAATCCACGATGAGTGTCAGCTCTGCTAAAACTTAGGAACACCTGGTTTTTCAATCCTAATGGATAGTTGGTAATCATTCCCGTCTTTGATATCGCCATGGGAGTTCACTTCGCACCTAACGGAGCCACCCCTCACTCTCTCTCTCTCTCTCTCTCTCTCTCTCTCTAATAGGCACTCTTGAAATACTTTTTCTTCTAGCACATCGTTAGGCAATTTCGCAGAAAGCCGAAGATGTTTTGCAGATCTCGATACAAGTCCGTGACTTTAATATGAAGTCACGACGAAGACTTTCTAAGACTTATTAGAGGACCGTTGAATATAAAATTAATTTTACAAAGACTCGAGAAATGAGCCAACTACCAATCGATTCGAAAAAATTAAAGTTGACTTAGTTGACCAAAAGATTCTAAGTGTTTTGGTGTATTCGTATCTAATCTGAAGTCTATAAGATCAATTCAGACATTAACAATAATTGGGCAGTAGATCGCCGGGAATGGTGGGTCCTCCCGCTTACGTATCCCCAGTTTTACTTGCCGACATTTGGCAGACGGGGTTCCTGGATCACAAAAAAAAAAAAAAAAAAAAAACAATTGGGCAGTAGATAATTTCAATCTTGAGAGAAGTGGCCTTACTTAAAAAAGAATTTGAAAAATTTACTTCCAAATAATGAACAGGAAATATTATAACCGCACCAAAGATCATTAGTAGATAGATCTTTTAAATAAACGTTTTATGGACACTTGTTAGCTATATTTAATAAAATAAATATTTACATTCTCAATGCACTATATGTGTATAAAATGAGGAAGGCCGTGCTTTCTAAATAATAAAATTTTCTTTGTGTAAATGTTTAATTTAATCGGTACTTTCGGAGCACTAGTTAAACATCGTGCTTATTAAAAAAATACTGCATTTCACATATTTGAATTTGACTGCATTTTCCATAGAAGACACAAGTGGGCAACTTCGCAGCAGCGTCCAATTTATAGTTAATGAAGTTGATGGACTTAAAACGATAAGGTGGAGGACCTTATCATTACAGGATCACATGGGGTTCCTTCTTTTTCTTGCTTTTTCACATGGCTTTTTTCTTCTTCTTTTTTTTTTTTTTTGGATCAGTTTCACATGGCTTTGTCTCCGTGGAAAATTCAGAGTTGATAAAGTTGATGTATTTCATGTGATCTTTCTTTTTCCGTGCTTTTCACATGGCTCTCTCTTGTAGGAAATTCAGAGTCAATAAAGTTGATGAATTTAAAAATAATAAAGTGGAGGACATTATCATTACATGATCACATGGAGTTTGTTCTGCTTTGAGCTTTTCACATGGCTCTGGCGATGTAGACAACACCTGTTATGAATTCAATTTTGAACTTCTAGACAAATATAAAAAAGATCCTCTAACATTTGCTTCCAAGTCGTGAACATGAGGTGATTGTAAAAGGTTATCGTTAACGAATGGTCTCGAGGCATTTGTTAGTCATTCCACGTCAAATGAGAAGGGACTTTATTGATTATGCATAATATGAAAAAGAAAAGCATTTTGAAAATAACAAAAATTTTATGTGTGGATGTCTTATTTAACCGGTAACAATGAGCAATTCGTTGGTCAAATTCTTATTAGAAATATTATACTTAAAATACCTGGATTTGACCCCACTTGCGATGAAAAGGAAAAACGCGTATGGGCAACTTCAAAGCAGGTGCAACTTCTAATTTATAGTTATTAAAGTTGATGCCTTTATAAATAGAAGTTCGTTAGCATAACGGCCATTAAGATACTGAAAATATTAGTATAATATGAGTTATAAATTCTTAAAGAAATTAATTTTATAATCATTTATAATTATTTATGATTTGATTTTATAATATATTAAAAATTATCACATAAATATTTTTTATAAATAATAAGATGGGACCAGTTAGAAAGATGGACACAATAACACATATAGCTATACCCCTCCTTTTTGTCAAATAGAGATGTACCTTTCTTTTTATTTTGGGAAAAAGTCACCAAAAATCCCAAACTTTGTCCAAAGTGACAAATTTATTTCAAACTTTTTTTTTGTGACATGCAAAACACCAAACTTTGCAAACTGTGACACATTTACCCCATTAAGGGTATTTTCATCTTATTCTTTCCATTTTTCCTTTTTTTTTTTCTTTTTTTCTTCTTCTCTCTTCCCTCCGCCGGCCATGGTGGAGCCGACAAAGGGAAGCCGGCGTCCGGCGAGGGCTGCCCTCACCGGCATCGGGTGAGGGTCGCCCTCTCCTGGGCTAGGTAGGGCCGCTCTCCCCGGTGTCAGGCGAGGGCGGCCCTTAGCTGGGTCGGGCGAGGGGTGCCCTCGCCGGATTAGGCGGAGGAGGCCCTCGCCCGACACCGACGGGAGCCGCCCGACGCAGCGAGGGCACCCCTTGCCCGACGCGCGGTGAGGGCCTGGCGAGGGGTGCCCTCACCCGACACCGACGAGGGCCGCCCTCGCTTGTGTCGAGGGAGGGGTGCCCTCACCTAACGTCGACGAGGGCAACCCTAGCTAGCCTAGGCGAGGGTTGCCCGACGCCGGCGAGGGCAGCCCTCGCCCGGGCCGACTTCCCTCTACTAGCTCCACCATGGCCGACGGAGGGAAAAAAAGAAGAAGAAAAAAAGAATTTTTTTTTTAAGTAAAAAGATCAAAATGCCATATAATTTAGGGTAAATGTACCACACAAATAGAGATTCGGGTTTTTGTGTCACAAATTTTTTTTGGAATAAATGTATCATAGTTAGCAAATTTCAAGATTTTTCATGTCACAAAAAAATTAGGTAAATTTGTCATTTTGGGCAAAGTTTGGGATTTTTGGTGATTTTTTCCCATTTATTTTTCTCTTTTCGCTCAAAACAATGGTACTTTTTTTTTTCCTTAAACAATTGAACCTTTCATGCTTGTTACATGGGTTTGGCATTGTGGACAGCATCTGCTATGAATTCACTTTTGTAAATTTAATCTTTATGATTGTTCTCTTGCAATATCTACAATGGTCATAATTAAAATCTCAGTATAACATTGTAAATTCACAATATTTATATAAATACATAATAATAATAAAATATTCCTAACGAATCATCTCTCAAAATAACACATGGAACTGTAGATTACCGGAAAAATCTCCTTCATATTATAAAGATTGGATTTGCTGTGTTGTTGCCGACAAAGATGCTCTAACTAAGCATTGTTATTACTCATTGGGGAGTACTTTTAATGATCTTTTGGCTAACTCGAAAATAAGGGACAGATATTAAATATATATAGCTCACTAGTAGAGCGTTGGCTTTATTCCAATTCTCCAAAGAAATGAGTAAGCAACTTATAAAATGATAAGGGGAGTAGCTAAGATTAATAAACAATGTGAAATGGTCTTAATATTTGAAGCAATTTACAAACATGCCCTTTCCAATCATACAAAGAAGGCCACTTCTGCACTTTTCCTTCAAGCACAAAGGCTTTATAAACCACATTTCCCACCGGCTTCGTACCACCCTAGGCCATCTGAAACTCCCTGCCAGTCCTTTCACTCAACTCCACTTTCAACCCAAAAAATAAAAAAATAAAAACAACTCCACTTGCCGATCTTTCACCATCATCACCGCGGACCACGACCTCAAAGATCACTAGAATCCCTTAAAAGAAATCTCGTATTGTTCGTATTGATAAAATTAATTGATGCGTTAAAAATAATTTCTTCAAAACGAAAAACAAAAAATCAACAGGCGTAATCTATGGTAGACTGCTTGAACTAAAAAATGAAGACCTCTTTGTGAAGACCTTATTAATCGCTAGCAGTGCATTTAAAAGAAAGAAGACAAAAGGAAAGATTGAGGACACCTAGAAAACTTTCTTCTCCAGTGAATGCAATGTTTGTCTTAGGGCAAATAGCCATAGGGGGCAACACTTTTTCAATAAGAAATATTTAGCTATAAATAGATTACTTGTGAATCATTGTAAGCAAGCCAAAAAAGAAAAAAAAAAAAAAAAAAGGTGCAAAGGTTTGGAATTGCAATATGAGCATTTGCATTTCAATAAGAAAGTCCTCCCTCTAGTCTTTATTTGTGCTCTTGTTCCAAATTTCCGGGGTTATTCTTCTTTTGGTTTCAATATTTGATATTAGAAATGACGTATCAATTGCGTTTAATTACAACTTATTAAGCTAAATGAAATAAATTTCAATAATTAATCTGTCTTGATGAGTGTTCATTTTAGATTGCAAGATTCAAGAAGTTGTCCTGTCACTGTCTCCTGCAGAAGCCGTACCAAAAAAATAATAATACGAAGAAGGGAAAAATTCAAGAACACGCAACGTTCTTGATTTTTCAATGGTGCGAGAAAAGCTTTTACATGAGGTGAACGCCGTGATTTTTGTGCTGTGAACTTGCGTCCAGTTAAGTTATTTATTTACGTGCATTTTGGTTATGTGTCAAAAAAATAAAAACTTGAATATGTAAATGATTATAACTCTAATTCTTATATTATAATGAATTATTTAATATTGATTCTTTTTGTAAATATATATATATATATATATATATCGATATTTAAATTGAATAACGTAAATATCTAGTGTCTTATTATTTTTTGTTTATTTTTTTGATATTTTCGCTTTGATTTAATTTATAAGATCCTGTCATTTTTACGTTAATATTACAACAGTGGTTGATGTTGAAACATTCAATGCTGTAAGAAAGGAGGAGGATGATTTATTGGAGGAGTCTAGGAGGAAAGACTAGTATGCATTATATGTGATCTTTCAAGCCGTAGAGGAAATGATATTTGAAAAAATATAGTGTGGAAACCTTTGCAAAACTCCTATAGAGGCGATGATTGTGTCAAACCGGTGCAACTTAAAGTGATTTTGAGTCCTTACGCATAAATTACTTTGAATCAATCTTGATATATTTTGATCGTGTGCAAACCATCATCAAACAATTAAGGGTCAACAATGAAGACTTCCAAGATGTGCAAGTCTTAGAAAAAAAATCTTGAGGTCTTTCACTGAAAGATTTGATTACATGATTACAGGAATCAAGGAAGGGCAAAATGTGTTAACCCTAACGTGGGGGCAATTGATGGGTTCATTGTACTCACGTGAGAAAACAATGAATCAAAAGCCCGTTAGCTCAAATCCCAAGCAAACATTGCGAAGTCAGATCGCTTCATCAAGTTAAGGAAGCTATCAAGGTGATCGAGGTTGTGGACGAGGTCGAGGTAGAGGTGGAAATTCAAATTCCACCGGAAAATATAAAATATGTGACAAATCAATATTCAAATGTTTTTTAATAGTTTAGTCTTAAATCTTTCTGTAATATTAATTGAGTCTACCTAATCAATTTTGAATAAAAATTGTCAATATAGACTTCAATCATTTTACGTGACACAACATAACGTGAATATTTTAATATTTTTCTGAATTTTTGTATAATTATTTTGGTCTTTTCTTTTGTTGACACTTAAATTTTTGGGGTTGATTTAAAAAAAAAAAAAAACGGCATATAGTTTAGAAGCATTTTATTTTCATTTCGTTTGGTTTTATTTTAGGCGCCGGTGAAGGGAAGATTTTTCACATATTCCGTTCAAATTTTTTCAATTTTTTAAGCAATATACACCAAATGATGTATTTTCGAGCAAAAATGAAAATTTTGGATAGAATATGTGAAAAACACAAAAGGGAAATATTGCGCTAGTTGTGTATATTTCAACGGTATATTTAGGGGTATCGTGCGCAAACAAAATGGAAAAAGAATATATTGCGAAGATACATTTTTCACCTATAAAAGATATGGTGCGCGAATTAAGTTGGGAGGGTTCTTTTTCGGCTGGGTAAAAAAAGAACACAAAAAAAGTAAAAAGTAAAAAGTAAAAAGTGAAAAGTGAGTGACGTAAGAGAGAAAAATAAAAAAAGGCGAAACCCTAATAGGGGGACTGTTCATCTTCCCCGAGGATCCCCGACCCCGCCGGCACCGCACCTTCGACCGCGAGCCCCGGCGCCCGTAGATCGCATGCCCCCCCCGACGTTTCGCCGCCGCATCTCCGTTCGCGAGCCTCGGCGCCTGTTGACCAAGCAGATCGGTCCCGTCGCCTGCAACTCCTAGATCCGGCGACGATCTGACGCTTCTGCTGCCCCGCCGTCGCCGATTTGCCGCATCAACCCCGATTCGCCGCACCGGAGTTGCTCCCTGACATCTTTGCTCCAGATCGACCCGCATCTGCCCAGATCCGCCTCGCCGGAACGCGTCGAAGCCCCTGCCTCGCCCCCGGTCGTCGCGATCCAGCCCCGACGTCGGCAGATCTGAGATCTCCTGCAGTAGCCGCAACCCGAGCGCTCCGGCTTGCCTCCACCTGATGTCGCGTCGCTGTCCCTGCCGCGATCCGACGCCACCAGAGCCCGCACCGCCACTGCTCGCTTCCGCCATCGATCGACGCCATCACCCGGAGTCCTCTGCTTCGACGACCCAAATCTGCTCTGTCCTTGCCACCGCCTCGCCTCACCGGATATTGAGCGACACCCCGGCCCAACCTGACCTGTGACCAGCTGCTCCAGCTGCCCGAGCGCCGCCGCTGCCCAGGTGTTGCTGCTGCTACAGCCCATGTTGACTCGCGACGCCGCTCCCCTTCCCGACGCTAGATCCGGTGACCTGCTGTGCCTTCGCCGGAACGCCTCGCCGGAGACCCACGTTAGAGCTCCGAACGGTGGCCAAGATTTCTTTTCTTTTCTTTTTTTTTAAAAAAAGAAAAATCAGATTAGGTATATTTGCTTTATTTTATTAGGCAAGTTTGTTTTTATTTTATTTCTTGTTACTTATTTGCAACATTTCCCTATGCATAATTAGAAATTATCACATACCAACTAATTCGTAAACCGTGCCTCGATTTTTTATTTCATTTATAAGGTTTTAGATGAAATAATTAATCGTTTTAATAAAATTGATTTTTTTGATCTTTAAGGTTTAAGATCAATTTATCGATTTTACTAATCAAATATTATCTTTTGAACCGAACGATATATAATATTTTTGATAATTTTGAATGGTTTGTCTTGTCTTGATTGCTTTATTTATTTTGAAATATATTTGAGTTAGAATATTGCATGCCTAGGGTTATCTTGCATGTCTAAGGTAGGAACTTTATTATTTCGAATTTTTAAAAATAGAAAATACCAAAAACATAAATTTAGGACGTTAGATTTTCGTTTCATTGAATTATGTTGCATGTTTAATTATTCGGCAATTATTAATTTCGAAAATTAATTAAAAAAATAACAAAAAAATCATCATGCGTACGTCATGTAGAATTAGAGCATATTTTGTATGTCATTATATATTATGGTTAAATTGCACTTAATTTGATTTTAGATAATATTTTTCTTAATTTATTATAAGTTTAGGTATTTTTTATATATATTGCATTTTAGGATTATTTAGGTTAAGATGATGTTTTAGTTTGGATTAGGATTTGGCTCAACTTAATTCCTAATATAAATTAAATAGGATCTTAATCTAATTAGGTAATTTTCACATTTCACCAAATTTCGAATTTCATGAAAAATACAAAAAAATGTCATAGGTCAAATTAGTTTTATCATTTAGGATGAAATGCATTCTTTTAGGAAAAAGAAAAAATGTCATGTGCACGTCATTAGGGTTAGATTCATTGAGATACATGTCATTTAGTAATTTTTGCTAGGCCCATACATGTTATTAGAATTAGGTCATTTAGCTAACATTGCATTGCATATTACATGATTTTCATTAATTAAGTGAAAAAAAAAAAGAAATTGCATGTTAATATCTAGGGTTGTTGATGTGGATTTTAATTTAATATTGCAAATGCTTTTATTGCTTTGAGGTAAGTTTTTGCAATTTATTTATTGTTTATCTGGGTGTTAAATTGGTGGTTTGTGCACTGCATTGGCCACATCACATGTTAGAAAATAGATTTAAAATCAATTCAAGCCACCTGCCAAAGTTTTTTTTTTTCAAAATAAAAAGAAAGCGTAGAAAGGAAATCTAGTGTAGAACTCAAGTCCCAAAACTTATAAATCTTTAGTTCGTAGGAGTAAAATAGATCTCATGTTACTTTACTTGAGTTTCTAATCAACCCACCAAAATAGATTAGTAAGCAACTCCTAAATCAAAATTTGCATGTTAAGAACTTGAATTGAAAGTCGCGAATTGGTACCAAAATAGATTAGAATGACTCTTAAATAAAAAATTTGCATGTTAAGAACTTGAATCGAAAGTCGCGAATTGGTATAGGCTTGGGAGAGCCTGAGTTAAGTATAAACTTAACAATCCATTAGCCAAACCCTAGGTGGTTCACACCTTAAATTTTGGTTTCGACATCTTTTATTTTCTATTATTTATTTATTTTATTGTTAGCTAAGGGCCGGCAAGGCTTCTGACCGACCCTCGCCAGCAACGGGCGAGGGCATCACAGCCCTTGCCAGCTCTCAGGAAGGGCTGCAACTCCCTCACTATGGCGACGAGAGCATGGCGGTCCTCGCCCAATGAGGGGCTGGTGAGAGAGAGAGAGAGAGAGAGAGAGTTTTGGAAGACAAGCAACAAAGAGTTGCCGCCCAGCGAAGGAAACAGGAGCCACCTCAACGACGGGTCTGTAGGGTTTGTAGTGCCTCGAGGCCGCCGTGCTGGTGGCCCAAGAGCCGAGTCCGCCGTGCAGATCAAGATCGAGGATCCAATCTACGACCTGGTCGAAGAAGTCGAGTACGACGGGCTCATGGCCAAGCGATGCGAAGACGAGGACTGGACCAGAGCCGGAACTAATTGCTCCCTTGATGAAGTATCAAAAGGTCAGAACTCCAAACGCTTATGGGTCGACTTCTATTTATCTTTATTTTTACAGCAGTCATGTGGATTTGTTGAATTCGTAGGTTCAAAACGGTCTTGCAGGAGAGAACGTTAAGAAAAACAAGACGGAGAAAAAAATTGCCCCATCTTTGCTACATGCTGCAGCGGTATTAATGGGGAAGCGAAGGTTGTCTTCAAAAGAATAAGAACATAAAAGAAAAAAAAAACCAAAATAGAAAATTCAAAAATATTATTAAAAATATCAACGTCGGCGTCGGTGCGTCCACATAAGACAATCAATCGATTGTCACTTCAAATGATTTCAGTTAAAATTGATCGAATAAACTCAATTGATACAAATGCATTTAAGGCTAAATTAATTAAATTGAATTAATATCAATATAATAAATATATAATTTTTTTGATACTTTTCCCGACTGTATGGATAGATTTAGTCTAATGTATGAAAACTAATACACAATATTATACTATTATAGATCTCGAAAATAATAAGATGGGTTGTTCATCCTTTTACAAGCTTCTAAAAAACGTGGTTAAAGAATGTATATTGGCACCTATCTATCCTTAGGAATGAGTTTTAATAGCTTTTGGGAAAACACACATATAATTGTGGTAGCTAGACATGCACCGACATGAAACATCTTATCTACTTATATGCATTGATCTATTACATTTAAAGGTTATTGGGTGCACCCGATTCACATGAACCATCAACTTCAGTAGACTTCCAAGGGACTCAAATTATGAGATAGCTTACGTAAATTAGGTGAATGCAAAAATTGCTCAATTCCATTCGTTTCAATATTTGGAACTAATCAACTAAAAAAAAAAAAAAAACACACACACACACACACACACACACATTTGAGACATATCTTTACATTTTAAAGAAAAATCTAATGGTAAGTTTAATCTCGTACTTTTAATGAAAAAAATCCCTATGATTCCACACCTACACTTTTTTACTTTTAATATAACAAATCCAACAATTATTCAACCACATCGAACTAATTCACGAAAAACCATGCCTAAATCTAAATAAACAATAATAATGTATATGATTATAGATGGACAAAAGAGTAATTTACGATAATTAATATTCGTCTAGTAATCAATCACTATTTCTAAATTCCCGACTTAAAGTCAACATAATCATCAAGCATTCTATAAATCACTCGTCTTGCCAGTCTTATAACAAATTGTGTTTTTAATCTCTAAATAATCATATGTTTAAACATTATCTTTTTTTAGGTTTGTCCACCAAACCAAGGACTATACATTAAATGAAGACAAGTAATGACATAATTCTAATTAAAAAATACTGCATTTCACATATTTGAATTTGACTCCATTTGCCATAAAAGACGCGAGTGGGCAACTTCGCGGCAGGTGCAGCGTCCAATTTACAGTCACGTCCAATTTACAATCAATAAAGTTGGTGGACTTAAAATGATAAGGCGGAGGACATTATCATTACAAGATCACATGGAGTTCCTTCTTTTTCCGTGCTTTTCACATGGCTTTGTCTCCGTAGAAATTCAGAGTCAATAAAGTTGATGGATTTAAAAATAATAAAGAGGAGGACATTATTATCATTACAAGATCACATGGATTTTCTTCTTCTTCGTGCTTTTCACATGGCTCTCGCGATGTAGACAACACCTGTTCTGAATCAACTTTTGAACTTCTGGACAAATAAAAAAAAATCCTCTAACATTTGCGTCCGAGCCGTGAACAGGAGTTGCTACGGCGACCAATCAAGGATTATTATTAGAAAATTTTTGTTATTGAGTGCTTCTGGGCACTTATTAATCATTCCACACCAAATAAGAAATGGCTTTATTGATTATATATAAAATAAGAAAAAAATAGTATTTTGAAAATGACAAAAATTTTATGTGTGGATGTTTTACGAAAATCCTTAATAGAAAAAATTATACTTTAAATATTTGCATTTGATCCCATTTGCGACAAATAGAAAAACGCGCATTGGTAACTTTGCAGGTGCAACTTTCAATTTAAACTCATTAAAGTTAGTGCCTTTGGGGAGGGGGGGGTGGGAAATGGACGCTATAACACATGCAGTTGTACCTCTCCTTCTTTTGTCGGATAGAAATGTACCTTGCTTTTTCTTTTTATCTTTTGCTCAAAACAGTCGTACCTTTTTTTCTTTTCTTTTCTTTTCTTAAACAATCGTACCTTCTTGTGCTTGTCACATGGAGATGTGGACGGCATCTGCTCTAAATTCACTTTTGTACTTTTGATTACAAATAATACGATTCTCAAACATTTACTCTTTAGTTCTCTAGCAATATCTACAGTTGGACATAATTAAAATCCCATGACTGGCCCGTGTTCCTGAGCTATATTGATGATTACTCGTGGTTTACATAATTTTATCTTATGCAACATAGGTCTGAGTAACTTTCACTTTACATTTGGTTTGCAGATATGATATTAGAAAAAAAAAAAAGAATCGGTTCTCGGAGACAATCAAAGTCCTTCGCACTGATAGCACGTATACATAAAACCCGGCCCATACCAAGGAACAGAATTTAAGCTCACCTTGAGTGTGTCTTGTCTTACGGGCCTTGTTACAAAAGTTCAAACAATTCAGCCCAAAGCTTTAACCCATGGAAAGTAGAAAACAAGCCCATGTTTACTGAGAAAAGCCCAAACCTTTACAAGCTCAGCCCGCTTCAAGAATCAACAAGCCCGGCCTTGATAACTTCTTTCTTTCTTTCGCTTTCGATCCTCTGCCTCCGCCTCCTCCGACAACGTCGCTTGGCCTCCTTCGGTGCACGCGCTCGTCATGCTCAACCAGCGGCTCCCCCCGATTCATTCCTCTGCTCAACACGCACAGTTACGTATGTGTGCTGACGGGGGCACAATTTGCGTGTACAACGAAATGCCTGACTTGAAATAGGGAGAAAACAGCCATAGATGGAGCTCCATTGAGCTCAAATTTGTCATTTCAAGCTCTACCTTACTGGATTATGGCAACGAAACTGAAGCCAAGTTTTCTAGGTTATCGGATTTTCTATTTTCGATTTTCGATTCAATCGTCGCACTGATTTCTCGTTTCTTTTGTATTTCCAGCGGTTTTATCCTCACTTCGACGCTCCTCTTCATTAACAGCGACATGGCTATAGAGCAGCACCTCGGCAGCTCCCTGTCACAAAAGGAGATGCAGCAAAGTAGTGTATCTTCTGGATTCGTGAGGAACCGAAGATGCAGAAGAAGAAGTTGTTTCTTCATTCAATTGAATTGTAATTTTTGTACAGTATCATGTATTTAATTACAAAAAAAAAAAGAATTAATAAAGGAAAAGCAATATTCTCTTATCTTTTCCTATCTTTCTAATCCTAAAATAAACTTGATTGCTAATCATACAAAATTACAGAATCATATCTTCCAACACTCCCCCTCAAGCTGGTGGCTTGTATATATCCAAGACGCCTAGCTTGTTTAGAAGATATGCATGTTGTCTTTGACAAAGAGGCTTAGTAAATATATCCGCGGGCTGCTCTGTGGTTCTGATCCCCTTTGTCTCAACAATTTCTTCCTGAATCTTTTCTCGAGTAAAGTGACAATCGGCTTCTATATGCTTTGTCCTCTCATGCAGTATAGGATTTGCTGCAAGTTTGAGTGCTGAATCGTTGTCACAGAAGAGTAAAGTTGGTCCTCTAACCTGTGCTCCGAGATCTAGTAGAAGACCCCTTAACCAGACTACTTCACAAACAGTCTTGGCCATAGATCGGTATTCAGCTTCAGCTGAAGACAAGGACACAGTGGATTGTTTCTTTGTCTTCCAGGAAAGTAATGATTCCCCAAATTTGATGCAGAAACCTGTGATAGACCTCCTGCTCATAGGACATGTGGCATAATCTGCATCGCAATAGGCCATCATTTCCATGTCGCATCTTCGAGAAAGAAGTATTCCTAAGCCTGGACATGTCTTCAAGTATCTCACAATCTTCAATGCTGCATTCATGTGAGATTGTTTCGGACTATGCATAAATTGACTGAGAGTCTGCACTGCATAACATATGTCTGGCCTAGTCATGGTGAGATATATTAGTTTCCCTACGAGTCTCTGATATCCCGAGGGATCTTTTAATAATGGATCATCAGAAGGAGAAGATATGCCATTATCATAGTCGATGGATGTCAGTTTGGCATTTTGCTCGATGGGGACAACTGATGGTCTACAGCCTGACAGTCCTGCCTCTGATATGATCTCCATTACAAATTTCCGCTGGCTTAATGAGATTCCTTGATCTGAACGAGCTATCTCAATTCCAAGAAAATACTTAGGTGGTCCTAAGTCTTTGATATGAAAAGTGGAATGCAAATACTCTTTGAGTTTCTTTATAGCGGAACCATCATTTCCCATAATAAGTATGTCATCAACATAGATCATCAAATAAATAGATGACATACCTTTTGTCCAGGTGAATAAGGCATAGTCGTACTTGGACTGCTTGAACCCAGCAGCCATGAGTGCATTGGTGAACTTGGCGTACCATTGTCGAGAAGCTTGTTTTAATCCATAAAGAGACTTGCGGAGACGCCATACCTTCGACTCCCCCTGTCTCTGTAATCCTTGTGGAAGCTCCATATATATTTCTTCATCGAGGTCACCATGCAAGAAGGCATTATGGACGTCCATTTGATGTAGTGACCAGTCACGAAAAGCAGCAACAGATAGAAAAGCACGAACTGTGACATCCTTTGCTACAGGCGAGAAGGTTTCATGGTAGTCGAAACCTTCTCATTGTGTGAAGCCTTTGGCTACCAATCGGGCTTTGTATCTTTCTACAGATCCATCTGCTTTGTATTTAATCTTATATACCCACTTGCAGCCAATTGGTTTGCGAGTAGCAGGTAATGACACAACATCCCAAGTACGATTCTCCATCAGGGCATGTAATTCAGATTCCATGGCCTTTTGCCAACGGGGATCACTTTTGGCCTCATCATAACCAGAAGGTTCTCGGTCTTCAGAAATGCGGCTTATGCAACATAGATGTTCTGATGATAACCGATCAAAGGAAATATAAGACGAGATAGGGTAATGAGTACCTGATGATCGTGAAGAGCCACATACATAATCTTTCGTCCAAGTAGGTGGACGAGTAGCTCGACTGGAGCGTCGCTGTGGCTCATGTGGTGTTGTTGAAGATGATTCATCAGTGATTCTTGCTTCTGAAATATCTTCCAACTATGCTGGTTCTGCTACAGGAGGCTGCTCAATGAAATCCTCATCATCATTTTCAGGAGGTCTTGGAGACAAGATGTCAGCTGGTTTTTGAGGAGAAGTAATAACTAATGTTCCTCCGGAAGATAAGTCTTCCTCCAATAAAAACTGCCTATTCATTGTCTTCTCATCTTCAGATAAGGAAGTGAATTTCGAAAAAGGAAAAATATCTTCATGAAAGATAACATCCCTGCTTATAAAGAAATCTCCTGTAGATGGTTCATAAAGCCGATATCCTTTTTGCAAGGTTGGATAACCTATGAATATGCATTGTCTGGCACGAGGTGCCATCTTATCTCTATATCCCATTGTAGTCACATAACATAGACACCCAAAAACTTGGAGATGACTCATAACCGGTTTCCTCCCATATAATAACTCGAAAGGCGCCTTCCTCTTTAGAATGCGTGATGGCATACAATTGATTAGGTATGCTGCTGTGACCACACAATCTCCCCAAAATTTTTCAGGAATGGACGCTTGGAATTTAAGCGCTCGTGCCACTTCTAAGAGATGACGATGCTTTCTCTCAACAACTCCATTTTGCTGCGGAGTATATGTGCAGGAACTCTCATGCAAGACTCCATGCAGAGAAAATAAGGGTGCACACTCAGCATTGAAAAATTCTCTCCCATTATCAGTGCGTATTCGACGGATTGTTTTTTGAAATTGAGTCTTGGATAAGGAAAGAAAAGTCTTTAAGTGTGAAAAGACTTGATTTTTGGATTGCATGAGAAATATCCAAGTTGCACGAGAGTAATCATCAACGATTGTAAGGAAAAATCGAGACCCATCATGATTCAAGGTGTGATAAGGCCCCCAAACATCAACATGAATCAAAGAAAAAATGTCATCTGCTCGGGAAATGCTATTTTGGAAAGGATTAAGGGTTTGTTTTGCCAAGGGACAAATGGGACATTCTGGGCAAGGAAAGGATGCACTGTGACCCAATCTTTTATGATTCAGAAAATTAATATCACTGGTAGTAGCATTACACAATGATTCAATAGGAGATAATCTAAAAGAATTTGGAAATTCCATCCAAAAATACAATCCTTGATTGACTCTACCCAAGCCCATCAGTTTGCCAGTCGAAGGGGCCTGAAAGAAGCATTTATCAGAATGGAAAAGGATTTGACATGAATTTTCTTTACAAGCTCGGGCAACGAGATTAGATTGAATTGGAAATCGGGAACATAAAGCACATTTCGAAGGGTGATGAGGGAACTAAGGTTCACAGTGCCAGTCATGGTGACCTTAGTGGTGTGTCCATTCGGAAGTTGTATTGATGTCGGGAAAGACAACTTAGTGATTTCGGAAAGGAAAGTTTTATCACAGACTATGTGGTCACTAGCACCCGAATCAATAATCCATGCACTCTTTGATATTGAATTCATTAGACAATATGACTCACTTGTGAAACTTCCACCCTTATCTGAAGCATCCAATTTCTTCAATGCTTCCATCAGCTCGTGATATTGCTCATGGGAAATTGATTTTCCCATGGGTTGACCCGACACCTGAAAGACCGAGGAAAATTTTCCTTTTTCTTTTTCTCTTGGTTTTCCATGCAATTTCCAGCAGTTTTCAATTGTATGATGCGGTCGTTTACAATAATCACAATACATTTTACCTTTCCCTTTTGGCCCATTAATTTTTGCACCGAATGAAGGCTTGGTTGTGGGCTGAAGAGCTTGGGCCGAAATGGGCCCATACGAACCATCTGATCCGGCAAAGAAATTGCCGCGCGAAATAGGCCCATCTGGCCCATGGAAGTGCGCTGATTGTGAGCCGTCCGATCCAGCAAAATTGAAGCCACGCGGACCGTCAGATCCTGCCGCTCCCAGGAATAAATGATGGCCGTCCGATTGCTGGAAAGAATCTGCATCGTCTGCCGTCTTCTTTATAAACGATCTAGGGTTTTCGCTTAACCCTAGATCCGCCTCTCTTCCTCTCCCTGTGTTCTTCGAGTGGCGGATCTGGCTCCTTGCCAGTAGAGCGATTCCGTCTCCTCCCTTGCCATGGTCCGCCGATCTTTGTTGGCTTTCTTCCTGTATGGCAAGTTGATAGATTCAGCCGAGACTCGGCATGGGCTCCATGGTGAGTATTTGAGATCGGAACGCCAGGTACGTTTCGTTGAGGATGAGGAGAAACCTCCTCGTCTTCTCTCTTTCTCGCATTTTCTTGTACTATTGCTGGACGTAATCGGGCCAGTCGAACTTTTCTTCGGTTGCTTCCAATTCGTTCCACAGCGCCGAAAGTTTGTTGAATACCGTCGCGACAGTCATATTTCCCTGTTTCAGATCTGAAATCTGTTGAGTAAGCGAGAAAATTTTAACTTGATCAAGTTTTCCAAACATCTCTTGTATATTTTCCCACATTTTCTTCGAATCCTCCGTCGGGGGAAGCACGACCGCGACTTCGGGTGCGATGCAGTTGCCAATCTAGGTTCTAACTAACTGGTTGCATTGCCTCCAAAGCCGTGCCATTCGCTCGTCGACGGAGTCGGGAACGTTCCTTCGATGAAAACCTCTTTGTCCTTTGTTACTAGTGCTTGCCGGAATTCACGCGACCAACTTGAATAGTTGTCGGCACTCGTTAATCGGTGACTGATGATTTTTAACTCTGGTCCGTCACCATTTGTTGTGTAAAGAGGATCGCCGGGTTCCGGCCGGCCACTGGCAGCAAGGATCTGATATGGAAAAAAATTGGGCGTAGGGTTCGGGTAGGGATTTGTTCCCTGACCCGGACCATTCAACCCAAATCCGTGACCCGTATTGTGAAAACCCGGGTAGGGATTCGTTCCCATACCCGGTCTAGTTGCTCCGCCCGTCTGCTCCGGGCCGGTGGTTGGATTTGCCCCTTCACCGGTTGGCGGACCTCCATCGGCTCGCGCGCTGCTTTGGTAGCCAGGCGATGATGCATTGGGAATCGGCCCATGGAACCATGGATACGGCATCCATTGGTAAGGGTAGCCCGCGAAAGGTTGCCCCGGATTAGCCTGAGCCTGTTGTTGCCATTGCGCGTGTTGCGCTTGAGTCTGGATCTGTTGTTCATGTTGTTCTGATGCAGGAATTACAGTGGATGAGTCTTGGTCTCCTTCGGCTTGCAGCGATGCTCCTGGTGCAGATTGGTCGACTGGAGTTGAGGTAGGGTCTTGCGGCTTTGTCATATTGAAAAAAAATTGATTCCTCTGGTAACTCTTTCTGCAGATTTGGTTCCTCAATTAGGCAATCAAAAAAGAATGATTCCTACGGCAACACTTCTCTAGAATTTGGAGTTCCTTTGCGAGGTAATCGAAGCGGAAGCAAAAGTCAGTTCAAAACCACAGATGGCTCTGATACCATGTCACAAAAGGAGATGCAGCAAAGTAGTGTATCTTCTGGATTCGTGAGGAACCGAAGATGCAGAAGAAGAAGTTGTTTCTTCATTCAATTGAATTGTAATTTTTGTACAGTATCATGCATTTAATTACAAAAAAAAAAAAAGAATTAATAAAGGAAAAGCAATATTCTCTTATCTTTTCCTATCTTTCTAATCCTAAAATAAACTTGATTGCTAATCATACAAAATTACAGAATCATATCTTCCAACACTCCCTCTCGGATAAATCCACATCTTCCTCTTTAACGCGCGAAAGACCTCTCTCGGATTCCACTGATCAATTCACTTTTTCCGATATTCTCAGGCTACGGACAACCGCAGTTTCCATAGCAGGTTCCTGATTTCACTGCTACTTCCTGGATACTCTGTTCGCCCCTGCTCACAGTTGCCGCAACCGAAGACCTCGTAAAGTGATCATTTCTACTTGTTTCGTTGACTACCGTCATAGCAGCCGTACCTGTGTTTGCTTTATTCATATCTGATCAGTAATCATCCCAGGTCATAATCCTTTGCTAGATCGAACTAAATTTGCTCTGTTTTAAATGATTGCGAATGAAAACATAGCCGAGAAGTTTGGTTATGGTTTAAGCGAAAAATCATCCGTGATAAAGGTTCTATTAATGATTTAAATATGTTGATGATTTTGTGATAGTCTAGATGTGAATCGTAGCTTCATTACTGCATATGGACTTCATGGCAAGGAATTGTATGCACCCTGTTAAGATGAGTGAAAATGGTGGCAGGGAAATTACATTTCGTGCTGGACAAGCCCCAATTCACATTCTTTATAACAAGAAGTGTCGTGGAGTGGTAAACCAATGAGTCTTGAACAATATCAGCAAATACAGATTCGTGAAGCATGTTTCCACAAATGAACTCTCATTGACGTAATTAGAAATGCATACACCGAATTGGAATAGAATAAACTAAGATCCAAACAAATTCGTCAAATAAATAGGGCACTTGCATACCATTGTCTGGTTGTGGATGGAAAAGATGAGCGAATTAACATTTGATCTATTGAAAATGGAAATAATAAAACCTGATAAGAACCAAAATAGACGAAAAAACTGAGGTACTTTCACTCCTCGAACCGTGAGACCGGAAGGATGTGGGCATTGGACACTCTTTCAACTAATAGTCATAGTCATTTCGCCACCTTTATTGAAGGAGAAAAGAAGCCAAGATTGACATGCTTGAGAAAGATAGAGTATCTGCATATCAGCTGAGCACAATGTCTGAGCTTGTATAAATTGGCAACTAACAAGATCATTTGAACTGCCCTTTATGTTCAATTCTATTCTAATGGAGTCAAAAGACGACACGGAAATTTACAGCTTACACTGTGCCGGCAAGAATTAAAGCCTTGTACACAATGCATCTGACCAAATCAGGACCACCCCATGCATCCTCAAGCTCTCTCACTACGCCTTCGGATAACGGATCAACACCTCGTTCCTTAGCTGTAGTAACATCGGACCATGACCTTAACACCCTCAAAAACCCTTCGAAAGAGAGATCCTTTGGTATATCCAGTGGCAAGTGGCTCACCATCACATCCCAACCCCACACTCTCGAACGGGAAAGGAAGTTTCTCGTAACCATCAGATATATGCTTTATGTTGGGGTCCCAAAAGGGCAGTGTAGTTTCATGGAAGGGTTTCAGGACCGGATCAAATGTAGAGCTCACTTCAATGCCATTGTAGCACCATATTGCGACCACACCTCCCGGCTTCAAGAGCAGACGGGTCAAGAGGCCTAGAAATTGGGTAGGTCGAACCAGTGAACCGCTTGAGCCACCATAATTAAATCCACTGAATTTTCACCTCCAATTAAGGTCATGATTTCGTTGTTCGAGATGGGTATTGGGGTGTGGACGCAATGGACCTTCGGATGCTGCATCGCACATTTTAGCTGGACTGCGCTCGCACTAGTGGCAATCGCCCACTCATAGTGCTGGGCTACCTATTTTACAAGCAAGTGTTGGGCATATGAACAGAGTTGTAAGTGACGAACAATCTGGAAGTAATGAAATTCGATTGAATAAATTAAAGAGGAAAGAGAAGCCCATTTTAAAAAGACAAAAAGGGAGAAGAAGCCTGGAAGACACAGACGAGTTGAACTTCAGTTTTAAAGTTCACATTCAAAACAACACAAAGGATTTGAGATCAATTACGTGGAACTTGAGGATGACCACCTTCAATTAGTGATTAGGAAGCAATACACAGCCTATCCAAGCCCCAAGCAAAATCAAATCGAATAAATCAACTTCTTATCAATGAGCAAGTTAAAAAGCAGTATATGAGGGTTCAGGTAAAATTCACCCAGGATGAACTAATCTTCACTCATTCTCTACACCTTATGTCTAGTCAATTACTTCCAAAAGCAAAGATAAAGGAAAATATTCGTACATGGTGAGTGCTTGAATGAATGATTCTCCTCAAAATTCATCTTCAGCGAGACATGCATTTGATATGTATTTATTCATATAAAGTGTCGAATTTCATAGGGATAAGGCAGTAGGAGATAGAAGCTTATGGCGGGAAGGATGGATTAATGGCCATAATTTCCGTATCCTGGTCGAAGCCTTTCTCACTGGGTGAGCGCATCCGATACGACCTGTAGTAGGACAGAGGACTTATCGCGATGCCCGCTACCATATCTTCACAACCTGGGCTCTCATACCAGATGATAACAATCTTTAGCCCTGTAGAGGAAAAACTTTATCCCAGCGAATAGTACCTGAGCCAACAGGCTAGCTCATTGAAGTATCTGCGATCATACCTGGTCTGGCCCATTTTTGTTTCTGCAAAATCCGGAATATCTGCTCACACCGTCACGGCTCCCGATCAATGTTGGGTTCCATCATATCAAGACAAACAGTAAACTTGCTACTAATCTTGCACACAGAAAAGAGAGAGAGCGAGAGGACTCACGCTGAGGTAGCTCGGCCATTGCCGACGCCGACGTCCCGGGCGAGGGAGTAACGAGGAGTGCAAGAAGCGAGCATGGAGTACCAGTGTGCCGAGTATGTCGGACGAGCGTCCACGTACATCTCCGCTTACTTGTCGAACAGACCCCCCATCTCCTCTCTCCCCTCCCGATTTGCCTCTACTCGCGTCGCCTTTGCCTTGGGTCCTGATTTCTGCTCTGTTCATTGCACTCCCTAATATTCTAACTCTAGACTTGCCCAATATTTCAAAAAGAGAAGTTGGGAAATATGAACAAATGACGCAATTTTCTAATCATCATTTCCCCTGTATTCTAATTGTACTTTTTAATCAAAGGAATATAGTGTATATCCATTTATTATTATGCTTTTAGTTTATTGGGGAATATTACCAAATAAATTCGGATACATATTATATAGATATTAATTTAGTCTTAAATTAACAACCTTTTGGTAATCTATTAATATAGTTTTTCTGACAGGTACCGTTTGGTACTAGTTTGAATTATTTTACAATTTTTTTTAAATTTTTTCATATTTTTTTCCATTGTTGTGGTGGGTGAGGATAGCCCTCACCAGATCTTAGCAATTGCCTTGCTCTCAATTGGCCTCGTGATTGGCAAGGGCCACAATCCTTGCTAGTAACTGACCATACCGGGTAGAACGGCGTCTATTTTAATGATTTTAAGCAAAAATTAGCCAAAAAGTCTATATAGACAAATCGTTAAAACGTTTATGATAGAAGTGGTCAAATCAAAATGTTTAAAACTAAATTAACATTTGTACAATATGTTTATGATTTATATTTACATTTCAAAAAAAGAAAAAAACTAAAAGGTAACTTTGATCTCAAACTTTTATAAAAGAATCCCCTAAACACTTGTGCCTACATTTCTGCCGTTAATATAGCAAATCCACCGGCTAAATAATGATAATTTCCCGATCTGAGTTCAATATAATCAGCGAGCACTCTATATAGAGCACTCATCTTTCCATTATAATAACAATTTATGTTTGTATTCTCAAAGAGATCATATCTTTACACATGATTTTTCTACCATATCGTAGGTTTGTCCATCAAACCAAGACCGTACATTTTGACAATTTATGATAAAAGACATAATTTTAATGTAAGCATCTTCGATATATATTGGCCGCAAATCGAATACTGCCGCCTATAAGATGAGAACAAATCATTTTGTGGATCTCATCTTCGTTTATTATGGAAGTTATTGATATAGGAAATGAAAACTCTAGACGGATTAAGCGATGCTTACACGTCGACCTAGCAACTCATTTGATCTCATTATTTTTCTTTGGCTTTTGGATGTACACGACGAACGCGACAGATTCAAACGCCACAAAAGACAGAATTCCATGGTGGGAAGTGCGACTTTGGACTAGACAAGTGCAAACAGACGAAGTGCAAGATTTGTTGGGACATCTTCCTCATTCGAGATCGATCCTCACAATAATTCCGAGATTTGTTTGGTTCATTGGCCTTGAGGAGTCCTAGCTAGCCAAAACCTAGCAAGAGTGCATCTGGTTTAATTTAGTGCATCATTATCAATTTTAATAGACAATTTAATATAGAGATTACTCTTAACTTCACACAATTTTGACACTAAACTATTGTGGATTTTGTTGCACGTGTAAGATATTTGGTCAGATTTGTTTTGCATAAACTTTGCTCTCAGTGTTATTCTATTCTTTTTCAGTTGAGTAAATCCATGTCCATATGATAAAGTGTGTACGTGCGATGTGTGTTGGCATTAATCGCAAGGAATGTCATTCCACGATGTTTTAGTTTCGCTACTAGAATTTTTATGGGGCCATTTTGTTGGCTAATCTAGCAAATTCCATGGCACTCTAGCACAAAACTTTTCAATGAGACAATCAAAAGGAGGTATTTTTTTTTCCAAGGTCTGAAAAAGTAAATGCCATTCACTTAGAAGCGTTTAGTGAATACAAGTTCAAAACTTCAGAGCAAATCAAGTTCCAAAGGGCTTGAGGTGGGGAGAAGTACACTATCAGTGTCAAAACTTGTGTATGGCGCTCACTTTGGTGTCAAAAGTTTCGGTCGGATCATTTAAGTGCCAACAAATTTGAAAAACGATCATTTTAGTGCCAACGCCGATGAAATTGGCCGGAAATTCGATGTGACTCATCGGAGAGCACAGTCAGCCATCCAAACAACAAAACGACGCCGTTTCGCGTCTTCCCCCAACTTAGAAACCCTAAATCCCCAAATTGAGAGAGAGAGAGAGAGAGAGAGAGAGAGAGAGAGAGAGAGAGAGAGAGAGAGAGAGAGAGAGAGAGAGAGAGAGAGAGAGAGAGAGAGAGAGAAGGAACGTTGTCTTCTTCTTCCTCCAAGACCAACACCAGCAGCGGCAGCAACAATGGCACCAACAGCAGCACTAGTAGCGCACTAGCACCAGCACCACCACCACCACCAGCAACGCACCCGCGGCACCTTCGACCCCTCTTCTTCCTCCTCCTCCTCCGCCCTCGCTTCCTATTCTTCCTACCACTTCTTGCTTGAGCAAAAATCTCAATCTCTCCTCCCTTAACTCGTCGAGCAACTACAATGGTGGCGAAGTGATGGTGGCCGAGTGATGGCGAGCAAACGACGGTGGCCGAGCGGCGAGCGGCGAAAATCCTAATTTCAATCCCCATGAGCTATACAGCATCGTTTCTGTGAGGAAGTCCATGTATAACGGCAAAACGATGTCGTTTTTTGAGGAGGATGGAAAACAACGTCGCTTTAAAACCACCGCGACCTTTTTTTTTTTTAAATATAAAAGTCACGTAATTAATTTGGCCGGAATCTCTTGCCGGTGGCACCAAAGTGATCGTTTTTTCTCCGATTTGGCACTTAAGTGATCCAACAGAAACTTTTGGCACCAAAGTGAGCGCCATACACAAGTTTTGGCATTGATAGTGTACTTCTCCCGCTTGAGGTGGATAAATAGTCCAATTGCTAGGACTTTTCTTTCGTTAGCCTTTGGCAACCTAGTCAGCTCTTTTGTTGGACTCCCTGCCACAATGGGCTAACTTAAGGTCTGAAAAAAGCAACATTATATTATACCCTCTCCCAATAAGTGCATCCATTGTACTCCCTAGTTCAGTTGATTTGTGCTTGATAAGGCTCCTATTAGATCTGCATTGTCTGACTCAAGACTTAAACGAAGCTTCAGTTCATGCGGAAGGGGAGCGGAAGATTAGGATTTCCACCTTAACTATGCACTCCACCTGCGCGGCCAAGCTAGCATGTGCTAATCTCGCAAATCCGTCTACCAATCAACCCATGGAGTCTCGACAAATGCAGGCGATGGCTCCTTCCAACGATTCGGCAACAAAGGAACCGTCATGTTGATCTTCGAGTGCGTGGATCGGAGATATTTGAGAATGTGGAAAATTAAAGCACAAAGAAAATAGCAGACGTTTCATGACATTTCTATGGGAAAAGAAGGGCCCAATTGCAATCCAAAACCATGAGAGAATTCTTTGGTTCAGGTTTTGCATCTGCGATGCTTGTTGTTCGCTGCTATGTGCGCACACGAAATCACTGGACACGTTGGCGATAGTTTGAGCCCATCGGATGTACTGCTTGTATGTACTGGTCGTGAGTTAGAAACCCTCATGAGGCTTAATCGTAACCTTGGACGTGTGTCATGCGCGTGAACGTGGCACAACATGCCGGCCATCTTGGGATTTGATTGATTGCCATCGCAATTGGGGTCCTGTTCTTGATTTGCAACTGCGAGAGATTGGTCGTGCAAACATCAAGATCCTCGCATTAAAATTCATGAACTGATGGAACTCCTAAAATTGGATTTTGAGTTGTCACAAACTGGACATTGGAGTTGATAGTGGCTGATCTCGTACCTGTAAATGCTAGTACGAGCACCTAGAGGGGGGTGAATAGATGCGAAAATAAATTTTGTAGAGTAAAGTATAAAATTTTACTTTTAACCCTAGTCTGTTTAGTAATAGACTTTTGAAAAGGAAATTAGACTCTAATAATCAAATAGAGTTACGATCAAAATAAAAGAGTTCAGGGAGGAGAATAAGAACATAAAGTTTATAGTGGTTCGGCTTAATCCAAGCCTACGTCCAATCTCCCGCACTGACAACCCACTGGCTGGATTCTACTAAGAATCAAAAGAGTTGTTACAGTATCACTTCCTTGATTCTACAGTGTAGAGACTCTACTACACTTCCTCAAGGCTTCACAAATGTGTAAACTCTCTTTTGAGTACAAGTTTACGCTCAACAAATGAATTGACAAAAAATAAAGCGCTTTAGACTCTGGAATTTATTTATCGCACATTCCCTCAAATAACCAGAGCATCTTCCTTATATACTCCTCCATGCCTTTATAACCGTTGGCACCTTCCAAAGGAGTTCTTCCAATTTACCCATTGGACAGAATCAATTAGGGAGATCTTGAGTTACTTAAGGAATGTGATGATAGCCCACCAATCCTGCTCGCCCATACAATTAGGATATAGGTTTCCATAAGTAAAACCTTTCAAGTATGCTTCGTCAATCAACGGATCCAAATTACCCAAATTAATTTCAAAACGAATAATAGATTCCGAGATGCTATCTCTAGCCATGAGATCTTCTTCAACCACTCGAATCAAATTCTTAGAGAAATACTCAATTCTGGATAAGTCTTCTTCGTCGGTCTAGAATCTGTTAATGAGGGCAGATTTTGAGTCTTGAGTTTGGTGGTCTGGCAGTCTGAAGACTTGCACTTTGTCGAAAGAGTCTGCAAGTCTTCAGACTAGACTGATGGAAACGTTTTGCCAATTTCAAAACAAATAAGGAAGTTTTCTCCAATAGTACCTATCCACTCATCACAGCTTCTTTTGTGTTATTCAGGCACTATCGAGCATGGGAAGTGTAACTTACCCCACTCCATCTCCACCTCACACGAGACAAATCTTCAAGGAGTATCCGGTTTATGAAATATGTGGCTCGTATGTATCACTTCAGTAACGCTCACAAGTCACGCTTGCACCCTATATTCCACATAAGTATTCGAGTGTAGACAATAAAATATTGTTTCGATCACAATAAAATATTGGGACAACCACAAAATTATTAGTCCTTTTCAATCACTTTCTTAGTAATTTGTTTCGATCACAATAAAATATTCGGTACACAATAAAAGGACTAATAAAATATTGTCTTCTCTGTTGTCATCGTATTCGTTGTTGTTGTGGTCATCACCGCCATGTTGCTAAGGTTTGAAATTATCATGTTCAAAGTGGATTAAACATCTTAAGAAGAAAAGGTCAAAATCCCCAAATATCATATTACTTTACGTTAATTCCTAGTTTGAACACCCAAACGCAAGCAACTAGCAAGAATCAACATAATCTCTTGATTCCGTTCAGATTGATTGATTGATTGAAAATACTAACGTGACTTTTTCCTGGCAATTAGTTGGTACTCGGATTTGAAGAAAGTAGGGCAAAGCAGTTGACGGAGATGTGTAGAAAGCCCTTCTTTTGATTAAAACCAAACAGTTCAATATCAATTTCTTGAATCATGGTTAATAGATGCAACAAGCTTGCAATTAACTATCCCTACATTTAATTTCAACTTTCAAAAAATTCACACGAGTTTTGAATAGAGAACAGTTGGTTGAGTTTTAGGTTGTTGTCATCTCTTACCTCTTGTTTGCCTTCTTCATCATCCCTCTCCTCCTTGTCCTCGTCATCATTGCCGACGCCATAGCCATAGCCGTAGCCGACACCTTCACCTTCCTCGTTGAAATCGTTCTTCTCAACGTTATCATCCACAGAACAAATCAGCGAAGGCCCGCGAGATGACTGGGAAAGCTCGTGCACATTGTTGTCCTCATTATCCTCACCGTCATCGTCCTCATACTTGTGGTCCTTGCTATCAGTGTTGTTGTCACCTTCGCATTGACCTTCCTTGTCGACATCGTTGTTCTCATCATTATCGTCCGCGGAACCAACCGGCAAAGGCTCGCCAGACGAATGCAAAAGCTCATTCACATTGTCATCCTCGTCATCGTCATCCTTGCTATGGCTGTTGCCGTCGCCTTCATATTGACCTTCCTTGTCGACATCATCGTTCTCATCATTACTGTCCACAAAACCAACTGGTGAAGGCCCGCTAGAAGAATGCGAAAGCCCATGCACATTGTTGTCCTTGTCATCCTCACCGTCATCATCCTTGTCCTCGTCGTCCTTGCTATGGTTGTTGTTGTCGCCTTCGCATTGACCTACCTCGTTAACATTGTCATTCTCATCATTACCGTCCACAGAACCAATTGGAGAAAGCCCGCCAGATGAATGCAAAAGCTCATGCACATTGTTGTCCTCGTCCCGCCAGATGAATGCAAAAGCTCATTCACATTGTTGTCCTCGTCATCCTTACTGTTATCATCCTCGTCCTCATTGTTCTTGCTATCGTTGTTGCCATCACCTTCGCATTGACCTTCCTCGTCAACATCGTCGTTCTCATTGTTACCATCCATGGAACAAACTTGCAAAGGCCCGCCGGACGAATGCACATTCTTGTCATCCTTATTATCATGCACATGGGCATCGTTGTCATCATCCTCCTTGCCATCATCATCATCATCATCATCCATATGCACATGGTTGTGATTGTCGTCAACCTCCTTGCCATTGTCCTCGCTATTGTCATCCTCTTTGCCATCGACCTTGTCACCGTCCTCATGCTCGTCACAATCATCTTGCTGAGAGAGGGAGGTTCAAAAGTATCATATTTAATGTGAATTAAACATCTTAAAGAGGATGATAGATTGCCCAAATATCATATGACTATAATCCTAAGTTTGAACACCTAAACTCAAACACCAAGCGAGAATCAACATAAATGGTTTTGCCTACACTTAATCCCCTCAAAATGAAGAAAAGAAGGAAAATCTGATTCTGGAGGCAAATGAAGAAAAGAAGGAAATCTGATTCTGGAGACAAAAGTGAATATTTGCAAGGATCAAGTAGTGGTATGATTGTTGTCGAAAATGGATCAGGTTGGTGTCATAGCTTGCTGTGTTAACCCTCAACAAAGATGGTGGCCGGGATTGTGCTCGCTTGATTAATAGCCGATAGGTTGTTTGTGACAATAGTGGTGTCACCGCCGTAAGACACATACAAGGCTTGGCAAGTCCTCGTTTGCAAGCGATGAGGGCTAATAGCCCTCACCAATACCCAATGAGGGTCGTAGGTCTTCGCTGGACTAGTTAAATGGGTGCATTGGGTCGGATTTGGGTCGGGTCATTAATGGTCCTACCCAAATCGACCAATTTAACCCGTTTATGACCCATTTATTACAATGCAAAATTTTTATCCATACCCGACCTAACCCAACCCATACCCAACCCATTTAATTAAACTTAAGAAAACTTATTTCTTATATAATTATTTTTATTTTTATGTTTTAAATATAATTTTCTTTTTTCTTTTTTAAGTTTTTTTTTCCTTCTTCTTCTTTGGCTGGCCGCCGGCCACAGGCGAGCCTCGAGCTCGCCCGGCTCGCCGACGCTGGTAGCTTGAGGCTCGCCGGATCCAGCAAGCTTCGAAGGTCTTGCCGATCCGGCGAGCTTGAGGCTCGCCAGTGTCGGGCGAGCTCGAGCTTGCCCCTCGCAAGATCCGGCGAGCTTGAACTCGCCCCTCATCGAGATCTGTCAAGGCTTGAGCCTCGCTTGACGCCGACGCCTCACCTAACGTAGATGAGTTCGAGTCTCACTAGATCGGCGAGGCTCGAGCCTCGCCGGGCATGGCGAGGCCTCCGCCTCACCGATCCGGCGAGCTCGAGGCTCGCCCGGCGGAGTCGCCGGCCATCGCCGTGCCGGTGACCGAGAGGAAGAAGAAAGAAAAAAAAAAAAGAAAAAAAAAAAAGAAAATTAAAATAAAAAATAATTATAATTTCGATTTTAAAAAAAAAAAAAATTTGTAAAGTTAAAGAGAGAAGAGAGAGATTGTGAAGTTTTGGGTAAAAATGGGTTCTAAATCCAACCCTTTGTTAAACCCATTTAGCTACTTTTTGTCAAAAAACAAGTGACCCATTTAACACCTCTAGTCCTCGCTGATGCAACTTGACGATCTTACCTTCTCTTTCGAAAATAATATTTTAGCTTTGTGATTCTTTTAATTCTTATGCTCTTTTCTTTTACCCTCTTTTTCCCCCTAATTTTTATCTTCTTTAAAAAAAAATTCTAGCTGATTTGCACTAAAGAAGGCTTAGTGAGACACCACATTACGCAACACACAACACTTAAAGACATATGAAGATAACTTCACTTTGAGAAAGCTTAGTCTTTACTCTACAATTTTGGCCATGAATATAGTATAACCATCCATATCAATTGATTGTAGTAATATGAGGAAATGCGGTCGAGCAAGTTGCTTATTAGACTGGATTGAGAAATTGTAATTGCCCTACTTATGCTCATGTGAAAAATGGCACTCAGGCAAGGAGATACATATTCCAAAACTATGCACTAGCGTCAGAGACACTAGATATGATCAGTGAAGACATTACCTTTCATGAGTGTGCTCTATCTCTTAATAGGAGAGAGTAACCAATTGTAAAGAAAGATCTAAGTGGTGTACATATAAATAAGTGTAGTTACAAAAAGAGCACAAACATTAGCAGATTGTCGATGAAGTGACAGACTTTGTAGATTTTTTTAATATACTGAAAAAAAAACATGTAAAATGCTTAATCATGACAATTAGATTCTAAATAGGAACAGAAAAATAGAATAAGAAAGAATGGAGCCATCACTTTGTAATTAAATGATTGAGGGCAAATCCTTATAAGGTAAATACGGTGGATTTAGTTATATTTGGGGTAAAAATAGCACGACCTTATTTTAGGTTCTCTCGTGAGTTTTAGTTTAAGAAAAATAGTATCGAGAGAATGAAATATTGAGTAAGGATTGGGTGGAATCGAAGGTTGGAATCGAGAGATTATTTTTTATGTTAGAATCTCCTAGTTTGCAATGGATCTATCATTGTTACACTTCCTATGGATCTAGATCACTATTTGAACTGAGCTACGCAAATTGTGGTATGTTAATATGTTTCTTATTTAATTTTCTAGTATCTTGTGAGTTTGGTAAATTGCATGATCCTATTGCAAATATTGATTTATCAAGTGGAAAAAGAAGACATGAAGTGTGACATTCTGAAATTCGACCCTGTTTCGATAAAGTGAAATGGGCATTTCGTCGACGTGCTTATGGTCCTTTTTCTCTAAGCTGATCACTCACGAGTTAACTAACCTATTGGGTGAAGCCGTTAAAGGATGTATCCGCGGTAAAATCCCTAAAAGCTACCTAATTGGTTGGATTGGACTAAAATAGTGTTTGATTGATTCTAACCATGAAATTTAATTTGGTTTTGGGAATCGAATATTTAAGCGTGTCACAATTCATTTTTAGGACCTCGTCTCATCGTCCATCAAGTTATTGACGAGTCCGAAATTTCGGGAAAGAAATTATCGGAGGAAAAATCGAAGACCGGAAGAAAATAAAAAGGAAAGGGAAAATAATAAAAGTAATAGGATTAATGTAGTTATCTTATTATTTTATTATTTTCTATTTTCTTTTCTTTCTCTCTTCTCTCTCTTCCCTCCCCTCCTTCGTGCGCACTCCCCCTCCCCACCGATTGAATGCCCCTTGCCAATTTCAAATTGGCTTCTCTCTCTCTCCTTTTTACTTTTGACTAGTCAAAAAGCCCTTCTTCTTATCTCTTCTTTCTCTCTTCTTCTCTCTCCTCTCTCTTCTCCCCCACTCCCCCACGTGACCGAATCCCCTCCTTCCTCCTTCTTCATGCAATCCAGCGAACCAGGAAGAGGAAGACAGCAGCTCACCGAAGCCCGTCACCGCCACACCGGAGCTGGACCTCCACCAACGCGACGCCCGCCTGCGCACGCCGCACGCTCCGCCACCTCCCACCTGTGCCTGCCGTCCTCGTCGTGTGCCGTCTAGCCCCATTTGGCCTCCGCTCAGCCCCTATTCCTCCCCGTCCGGCCATCTCCGGCCACCTTTCGATGCCGTCGGATCTCCATCGGCCCTCCCCCGCACCTTGCCACCCTTGTTGAAGTGATTTGTGGCTGTTTTGTGTTCTTTTTCAGCGTGCGCAGCCACCCCACCGAGTGGGTTTCCAGCCCGCTTCGGGCTCGCTTTTGGGCTGTTTCCGGGCCTCGAACCCGAGCCACTGCTTTGAGAGGAATCGATTCTTGTGTCGTCCCCGTCAGATTGGTCTGACTTGTGCGCGATTCCGGTGAGTAATCTCACTAATCATTGCTTAGTAGACTAATGATGCTTAAGGGTTGATTAGATTTAATCAAGTGCAATTAGGTGGTTAGATTAGCATGGATTAGTGATTATTAGTTAATTGCATTGCATATTAGTTAAGTGGTTAGTGTACTTAGCTAGAGAATTGCCTATACTATTTATTGAATGCATCTTGGGATTTTACCCGACCCTTTGCGGGCTTCAATTAGGCATTATGGGCCTAAATTGGATTTTTAATATTTATTTATTAATTTTCGAAATTAATTATTTAATTATTTATTTTTCGGAAATTAGGCAATTATAGCCGACGACCGAAATTTCATGCTGATTGTTGTGGTGCAGTCCGTTTATTTATTTGAACTCTACGTTGTGCTGGATTGAATTAATTGTGCAATTTGAGGAATTATTCCTAAATTGATTGAAATTGAGTGAAATTGAATGATTGATCGGTAGATAGCCGAGTGTGGTTATTTAGCATTGACAATGCTTTGATGAGTTGTAAAGTAGAGAAAATCGTGAGGCTGAACTGAGAATAATTTTGGCCGAGATCGATCAGGTACGAGGTATAGACATATGTGGTTCAGTGATAAGGAAATCATTGGTGAAAACGGCGCCTTAAAGAACGCACGAGTGCTGTCTATTACCTGCATTAGTATAGACATACGTGGTTTGGTGATAAGGAAATCATTGGTGAAAACGACGCCTTAAAGAACGCACGACTACTGTCTACTGCATGCCTCATTACAGACATACGTGGTTCGGTGATTAAAAATATCACTGGTGAAAATGACGCCTTAAAGAACGCACGAGTGCTGTCCAGTACATATGTCACCTTGGCGAAAACGACGCCCGGGAGCATTACTATAGCTCTGTGACTGAGAATGCAAATGGGAGGTTATATGGTGTGGAATTAATGACCTAGAATGGTCCGTCTGACATGTAATTGACAAGTTCGATTGATCAATGATTTGATCAGATTGTTGTGATTTGATTGATTGTTCATTATGATTTATGAAGCGTTCGTGTATAACCTTGAATTGCAGGTTGAGACTGAGGCCAAGGTAAGTCCTCTGACTCGTGCTGTGCTTAGGCAACTGAGTAGTGTATTGGTTCCCTAATTGAGTCTTAGTGGGGTAGAACTTGCTAAGACGTAGTCTCATCCCGGTTGTGCGACAATATTTCAGGCCCGTAGATGAACCCGAGGAGGAGGAATCAGAGAAGGAGAACACTGAAGTGAAACCTGAGGAGAAGAAAGATTTTTAAAGAAGAAGTTGATCTAGAGAGGGATCTTGAGTACGACCGGATGAGGACAGAAGTCCCATCCTCTTTTGGAAATCCTGTTTTGATGTGAATAGAAGTGAAATTAGAAAGTTGTGAATAGTTGTGAAGTACTCTGGTTTGTGTTTTGTATAAAAGTTTGGTTATAAGTTTCAATATGAAAAATATGGCCATGCTTATCTATCCTACTATTTTATTGTCTGAGGATTTATAACTGCTTCCGCATGTGCTTAAAAAAAATGAATAGGGTCGGTGATGCGTCTTGGGATGTCACTATTAATCGACCAGGTGAGAGATGGGCACGCGTTCGAGGATCGGGGCATGACATGAAGTTTCATCCTCCATTTTTTAGGGTAAAAATAGGCTCAACGTCATTGAGTAATTGTGATCGCACAAAATGAACCAAGAGCACAAATAAGAAGAAGGAGAGTATGAATTCTCAATCAGATGGTGAGTGATGTAAGATACCTGGCCTCACTTCCGAAGTTGACACACATATAGCAGATGAAAGTTTCTAGTAAGATGGGGATTTTTAATGTGATTATCCCAGGTTGCACATTTTAGAATTATTTTCTATCTCTCTTCACAATAATAGAATAGAAATAGAAAGCAAATAAAGCAAAAGAAACAGTGATGATCCATAAATAGAAAGAAGGCGCACTTGTTCCAATAGAAGATCCCCTATTTCTATTTCTGTTTCATAGTCGTAAAGAGTTGTTTCAAATTCAGAGTCCAATGCTCGTGTTGGGGCATTCAAAATCTTCTCTCTGTAAGACTCCCAAGTGATGCTTGAATCATCTGGACCAATGTCCAATAACTCCCCACAATCCCTCATTTGAATCTGGCATTCCTTTGTTATTTTTGAGCTTGATACACCAATCATCCTTTCCATTGATCTACACATATAAACTTTCAAATGCTCCAAACGCTCTAATCCGTCCACGCCCTCTACAACTTGCAGGCTCTCACACCCTACAACACCTAACTGCGTCAAGTTCTTCAAGTTTGACAAACCACCTATCCTTTTTAATGAAGTGCACCCTTCGACAAAAATGGTTTGAACGTAGAAGCAAATTGAATCTCCTCTAGCTTTGGGCACCTCAACAACTGGAATACTTGAAGCATCTTTAGAAAGCTTGAGACAATGGACACTTTTCTCCCACCATTAGTCAACTTGGTAGCTTGTAGCTCATTACACCTTGGCTCCTCTAATGGATTAACAAACCTCTCTAAAGGTTTGCAGTCCTCAATACATAATTCCTCCAACGATATGAAGGCACCGAGAAATTGAACTTCGACTAGCTCAGTGCAAGAAGACACCTCAGCTTCTCTCAGTTTTCCTAAACTTGATGGAAAGGATAATCTTTTCACGAGTTCACACCTTCTGATAGTCAACTTTTCCAACTAAGGAAGCCAGTCCAGTTGTACTTGTTTCACTTGAGTGCGATCGAGCTCTAGAACTGTCAAGTTTGATGGAAGTTGTTTGAGGGATTCGAAGTCTAATCCATACATAGTAAGTTTTTTTAAGAGAGAAAGGGAGCTCAACACTGTAGGCGGTGCGCGGACATTTAAAAGGCACAAGTGCTGCTTCCTCAATTTGGATAACCTCCCTATCCACTGTAGGTCGCAAGTTTGAATTATATGTGATGTGGCCTTAGATTCAGAACCATCGGATAGAAGCAGTTCAACTAGATTAGTAAGGTTTGAGAGATTAGGCACGGTCAGCAATGAACTTGATCTTAACCATAGAGTAGTCAAACTTTTAGGGAGCTCCGGCAACTCTTAGAGCTTATGACAATGCTCTAAGTCCAGTGTTTGGAGGCGATGAAGCTCGCTCATTGTACTAGGCACTTTCACAATTGGTGTGGATGATACATTGAGAGATGACAGACTTGATAGTCTTCCAATGGAATCTTGTAATACTGTAATAGGTGTGTGAGACACATCCAACTTCATCAATCACTCTAGTTTCAAAACTGATTCGGGGAGTTCACTCAAGCTATCACAATTCCTAAGAGAGAGGTGCTGAAGATTCGATAGCTCTCCAATTTGTTCAGGTAATTTTCCAAGATTCTGACATGACTCAATACTCAAATCAATCAACCACCACAATTTTCTGATAGAGCAGTCAATTTCAATCAAAGATGAACATTTAGAAATACTTAAATTCTTTAAAACTGAGTATTCAGGAAAGGTTGGTGTCCTGTAAATCGACGTATTATTCTCAAGAGTGAGATCCTTCAATTTCCTCCCATCCTACAAAAGCTAATGAAACATCAGCATGGACAATTCTATACAAGAAATACATGGGAATTTAGGCTCAAAACTTGGATCATTTGTCCTTTGATCCTCTCACCAAATGAGAAAATTAGACTACAAATCCATTGAATTTTGTCCTTGAATAAGAAAATTAGACTGATAGGGAAACCGACATACCTTGATCGGGCCCCGACATGATCATCCGTGAACCCATGGCCAACAAGATTCCCCACAACCACATTTTCTAGATGCAAATTGGTTGCCTCAAAATGCGGATGACATTCAAAACTTCTATCAGGGTAAAACAAACTGATCCATTTCAATTCGGAAAGACAACCCGTGTGGCACCCCGAAGCGCCTGAGGTCACCACAGATACCAAAGCAGAACCTTAGTTCCTAGGCATTTTTTTTTTTTAACAGTCCCAGCGCATCTTGTTTGCAAAAGCATAATCAAGTCTTACTAATTCTCCCTCCAACAACCATGATGCAATTGCACACCACTAAACGCCATAAGAAATGATAAAGCCAAGACACTTCTATTTACATAATTTCATGATGGATTTTCTCGGGTCAGTACAACAAAAGGAAGGCCAAGACTTTTAGCTACACTTGGCCATAACCCCAAAAAGAGACAACTTGACCCACTATGTCGATCATGCAAAATCCTCCATCCACTAGTGTCGACTATTGTCCAAAAAGTTGCAGCTCCTACTCCTCATGCACGAGCCATCACACCCATCCCGGTGCATCAAGCGATGGCGGCAGCGGCGGCAACATCCCCCGCATCACTCCGTCTCGACGAACGTGAATGGATATGAACTCTTGTATGACCGGGCCCCCAGCCAGGCCCACATCATACATCACTAATGCACGAACCCGAATAAACGTCAGACCAGGGATGGTGGGACAGTCGATCTCCACACACTCGACCTCCATGTCCGAAGGAAGGCCGTAAAAGACGCCCCGCGTGATAGCAGGGAGCGGCATCTTTCTAATCTGAAATGTTGATCCCCGAAGGGGTGAGTACAGCTACTCAGCAGGTAAATGACCCAATAAACTACTCAATGCATCACACAATACAATCATAACAATCATAGCATAACACATGTCATTCATGCATCCATGCATAACTTACCTTGAAGCCATGCGTATGTTATCACACCACATGTACATACATCCTCATGTAATCATCACCATCATGTCATACATGTACCATCATGCCATAGGTGTACATACATCCATGCACTCACCATCATCATGTCACATATACCATCATGCCATAGGTGCACATACATCCATGCACTCACCATCATCATGTCACATATACCATCATGCCATAGGTGCCCATACATCCATGCACTCACCATCCTCATGTCATACATGTACCATCATGCCATAGGTGCACATACATCCATGCACTCATCATCATGCATTCATGCATACATGTTACCATCATGCATAATTCAATTTCAATTTCCCAATTTCATTCTTTCATTTTGGACCGCCACATTTCTCTTTCCTAGGACCAATGTTTGCATCCCACATTTATCGCTCGCACCCCAACTAGCATCGCGAGGAACCTCCAGCACAAACCTCCGGGCATCCGGCACAAACCTCCGGGCATCTCGTATCCCAACTGGCATCACGAGGTATCCCCCGGCACAAACCTCCAGGCTTCCGGCTCCCCCACTCTCCGGGCATATTGAAACTCCCGAGGACCCTCCGACATTCAGCCATTTAAGGCCACCGGGCATCTGGCATTTACGCTCCCTGGCCAGGCATCCCAACACTCTCGGGGCATCGTTGGCTCAAACCTCCGACGGCCTTCTCACTTATCATAGTTCACATTTACAATTATGGCTCAATTTCAACATGGCATATGATGTGATGGCAAACAAGATCATTTTCATCATTTGATTCTTATATGCATGTCCAATCATCATCATACATGCAGCAAGATACAATCACTTATGACAATACAATTCATGGGGTCCATACACCTTAGAATAATCCATACATCATGACTTTCGAGATTTACAAAATTCCAGCTTGCACAATTTCGGAAAACATATAAATTGAATATCCATACGATCTTCAAAAATCATAAAATCAGAACATGTGATAGACAAGACATAAAGGTAGCAACTCCATGAAGAACACATGCCCAAAAGAACTTTACAAGAAAAGATATATCCCACACATTACAGCTTGCAAAATTTGGATACAATCAGATTGCGCGGTTCTTGAAATATTTCAGTTTAAATACCCGAATGACCTTAAAAAATTATGAAACTTTACCAGGTGA
This sequence comes from Eucalyptus coolabah, assembly GCA_014182585.1. NCBI lineage: Eukaryota > Viridiplantae > Streptophyta > Magnoliopsida > Myrtales > Myrtaceae > Eucalyptus > Eucalyptus coolabah. The sequence goes on along the minus strand of CM024627.1, from coordinate 72,559,520 downwards.
TAGCTGAGACCCTAAGGTAGATTTTTCATGGAGAAATCAAGGCCATATTCGTCCTAGATAATTTACTATAGACGGTCGAAGCTCCTGTTCCTAGTACCGAACAGTCCAGTTTAGCTGTCTCCGAAAAATCGAGGTTTTACCTACTTATCTTCCTTCATTTCCTCTGAATTTTTTATATGTTTTGCCTCAAGCGGTCCAATACAACTTTCATTAAGAGATCTAGGTGAGATTCTCAAAGGATAGTCACTTTATATTCCACGAAGTTGCTTGAGTCCAGTACAATACTTCCAGATCCACCGTCTTCAAAGGAAAATCGTTTCACCAGGCTATACTTGTTATTTTTACCTCAAATTTGAGTATGTGAGTCTTCAGGATGTTCTCTATAACTTTTGTGAAGAAGTCTAAGTGAAATTCTCAGTAAAAAGTGACATGCAACACACAAAACCACCAAGAGGTCAACAAAACAGTTTCAGATCTAGCGTTTTCGTAGAGGAAGGGTTTTACCCCTCAAAAATCATCTATTTTGTCTCAAATTTTAGTATGTTATACTTTGAATATTTTATACAACTTTCATGAAGAAGTCAAAGTCAAAATCCGACTCAAAACTCGCATGCAAGCCTCTGCAACGTTCGGGGTCAGGCGGTATACTCGAAAACAGAATGCTATTTCAAAAACAACACAGTCAAGCTTCGGTTTCTCATACCCTAAACGTCCGAGATTCATCACCATTCAAACACACATGCAAGATACAACATGCAAGAGCAGAATATGGATCCCAACTTGCCTCCAAAATCGAGCAAACAACGGCACATGGACGGCAACGGACGCACGGACGGATGGTCGGCTTCTTCCTCCTCTCTCTCGGTTCCTCACTCTCTCGGCAGCTCTCTCTCTCTCTCTCTCTCTCTCTCTCTCTCTCTCTCTCTCTCTCTTGGCTTGGACGACAGCCCCCTAAACTGGCTAATCTCTCCTTTTATCCCCCCTTAATCACAATCATTAGCCATCATTAGAAGCTACCCACAATGGCCAATGGATGAAGCCTTCTTTTTGCCACTTGGCAACTCCCATGCATGATGGGCTTGAGGGTTTGGGCCGGCTCCTCCCCCTTGTGGTCGACGGCAGCCTTTCATGGCTTCATGGGCCGGCCTTTTGGCCCATCATAGGTCCACACTCTTGGGCCTAAGACCCAAGCCTAATTAAATCAAATTTTAACCCCTTTTTAAATGCTAATTAAATCCTTATTGAACCAAAGTACTATGGTGTAAAAATTAAATAACTGTACACTTGAAATCACCAATCCATAAATTCTAATTCACAATGCCTATGGCCAAAGATAGGTCATCCTTTTCCAAAATTTATCCACTAAACTCGGCCATAGTCCTTAATACAAGACATTAATTTGAGCACCCCTAATGACTGGCAAGGAATTTTAGGATGCCACAGCCTGCAAAGTCGCCTTGGCAGGTTATGTTATGCAACCACAACAGTCGAAGATGTGGGAAACGTTTAATTTCCTCCGCAGTGATAGTTAAGTTATTATCAATCATTGACTAATTTGTCAAATCCAGTGCCTGAACGCTACTCTGGATCTGCCAATGAAATTGAGGAGCATGAGTAGGAATTTGTCAATGTCATACGTTTTTAGTATGTTGAAGAGAAGAAAAAATGGAACATAAGAGTAGCACTCAATTTAGAAAGACGAATCCTCAATTATGAACATAGTAAGTAATTTTCTATTCGAATTAAATTTGGTCACCACATTACCTCTATTGATCTTAATTTGTGAATGATGTCGTTTGGAGCCCACAACCTGGAACGCTCTTGATTAGCAATTGCCCTTCCAAGATCTCTAAATTGATCATTCATCCAAAACTTATTTTTGTCTAAAACCTTTATAGTGCATCTGTTAATAAGGACATCAATAGCATACTCTGGGCTAAACCCACAATCTTTCCACGCAAAGACTGGATTAGTCTTATCTTTATCGATGAAAAAGCATGCAATATCGAGGAATATCTGCTGCTGGCATCATAGGTAATCCTTAGCCTTCCCAAGACATCGCTAGTTGGTGTTTTTTTTAGCTTCTCTAGCATCTCTTGCCATATTTTTTCCTCTTTCTGAAGAAAAAGCAATGAACCTATTGCTTGAAGAGCTGAAGGTAGTCCATCCGTAGTAGAGACAATGTCTTTTGAAATGTCATATAGTTTGTCTGGAGGAAAGTCAGCATCGAAAGCATGCCTGCTAAAAAGTTGAAGTGCATCTTTGTCGCTTAACACCTCCATTTCATAAGGCACAATTTCATACTTCAATCCTCTAATTTTTGAAACACTTCTGTCCCTAGTGGTAACAAGTATCCTAGTACCATTGTACAAAGAATCAATCCCAATGAGGTATTCAATTTGGTATCCCTCGTCAACATCATCCAATACAACTAGTACCTTCTTGTTGCAAATTGTTTCTCTAATCGTATTGATTCCAATATCAATATTATCAATGTTGCGAGCCACTCTAGAATTAGAGATATGGGATAACAATTGTTCTTGCAACTTGACTAAGCCCTTGGTTTTTGCTGTTTCCCTTACACCATCAAGAAAGCTACAGTTTTTCCCAAAGCGAGGACATAGTTGGTTATAGATGATCCTGGCAAGTGTTGATTTACCGATGCCGCTCATCCCATAAATTCCAATAACCCGCACACCACCGGATTGGATGTCCAATAAACCATTTATGGCTGCTATTCGATCCTCCATTCCAACTAAATCTCTAGTCACTTTTCTTTGTCTTTGTCTTGAGCCTAACCACAACCTCCATAACAACAGCCTCGATAAGCTCCCCATCGCTGCGACAAAGTTGAACAGTTTCAATTGTGAAGAGACAACAAATTCGTTTAATTGCACGTTGACCAACCATCTACTAAGTTAACCGGTTGGGAACATGAGGTTAAAAACTTTTCTGGAGGGAAAACTCTCATTAAGAAGAACAGAAAAGGTATATAAATAAGTGGTTCTTATTCAAATATCAAACAATTATTTGTTGAATCCCTTTCATAGATCAATTTTTATAAACTAATCAAAAAGGTAGATACTCATCAGTTAAGCGATGAAGCCAGGAATCTCATGTTGACACTTTCTTATTGCATGTGAGAAATAACACAACGTAAGAGACCCATATAAAAATAGTGCAAGAAAAGGTACTTTTGCGTTTCACCGACATAATAATACTAAACTAAACAGCATTAAGTTTTGTAATTCATTTTATTTGAATGTTCATCGTGTTCGAAGACACTAAACTTTAACTCTACCTTATTATTTCACTTACACACGCACGCATGCGCGTGGCACGCTCTTGTGTGAGGTTTACCCAGTAGTTTACTTTTCATGATCACTCTACCTAGTAGTCATACGCGTTATCACATGTCTATATATATATAGTCGTCATCATCATGAGACAACTGGTTTTGGGGTGTTGAGAGGCAGCTAGAATTATCCAACGAAAAATGGCACGAAACAAACGGGACTGGACCAAGACCAATTACGTTACCCTAAAAACTTCAAGAACATGATGAATTTACAAACCTTAACATCCATTACCAGTTTAAGTTGAAGAAATAGAGAAAGAGAAATGTTTGATTATTAAGGGAATTAATGTACCAGAAGTCTTAACATTTATTGCGAAAATGTAATTGAATGTCAAAACTTTCAAAATATGCAATCGACTACTAAAATTTGTCAAATTGATACAATCAAATTGTTCCTTTATCTCTATCCACGTTAATGGACGGAGAATATTGACCTGTCATTAGAAAATAGGCTGAGAAACTAACAAATAAAAGAATAAATGAAGGGCCATGAAGAACGGTGGAAAGAATGTAAGACATAAAAATTCATGATGCGGAAGCCAGGATCAATTAAAGACAAACCTCTAGCCATTGTTCTTGTTCACGTTCGCCAGAATAACTGAAATCAAAGAAAATTGGGGACACGCTACTAACCCAATTCCCTCACGTACTGATGGTGTATTCCAAATATGAGAGTTTGTGTTAAACGTTGTCATCACCCATCAGAAATGAATGTACATTCCTTTTTATACACCGTTTCCCATCAAGACGGTTACCAAATGGGCGGTTGTCACGAAAGGGTACGAAGCGTGGAAAAACTTTATGTCGAATAGTCACAACTTTAAGAGAAAACGTGGGTCCAAAATGTGGGATCACAAAAAATAAATAACATTCTCCCACTTGATCCCATCATTTTCATCATACAGATTATCCAACTAATTCCACGAAAACTTTATGCTTAAAGAAAAGAAACAAAACACATGGATCATGGTGACATGTCCTCTAAGAGTGAGTAATATCTTCCATGTATCATAATGCATCTTATTTCTTTAATGTCAGACTATATGTGACAACATATCTTAATGAATAAACCCCATGTTTATTCCAAAACCAAGCATAAATGTTATTATCATAAACAACAAAATGTGTACACAAAAATTGAGAATCAACATTACAACTGAATAAGAGTGTCATACAACAAAAATCGTTCATATGACGACAAATTACATGATGGGACCTATTCCCATACTAGTTACATGATCCTTATACTTCATTGGTGACTTGCCTTTAGTTAAAGGATCGGCTATCATTAATTCAGTGCTAACGTGTTCAATGACCACTTTATTCTCCTTAACACGTTCCCTTATGACTAAATACTTAATGTCGATATGCTTACTTCGACCGCCACTTTTGGTATTTTTAGCCATAAAAACCGCAGCTGAATTGTCACAAAATATTCTTAATGGTCTAAAAATTGAATCAACAATTCTAAGCCCAGCAATGAAACTCTTCAACCATACACCATGCGAGGTAGCCTTGAAACAAGAAACGAACTCAGCCTCCATAGTGGAAGTAGCAGTCAAAGTTTGCTTGGCACTTCTCCATGACACGGCTCCGCCAGTTAACATAAAAATGTATCTAGATGTTGATTTTCGTGAATCAACGCAGCCCGCGAAGTCCGCATCCGAATAACCGACCACTTCCAGGTTGTCAGTTCGTCTATACATAAGCATATAGTCTTTGGTACCTTGAAGGTATCTCATCACTTTCTTTACAGCTCTCTAGTGGTCTAAACCTGGATTACTCTAATATCTTCCCAACATTCCCATAGCAAAAGTGATGTCAGGTCGAGTGCAAACCTGAGCATACATCAAGCTTCCAACAGCAGAAGCATATGGAATGTTGTACATTTGTTCCTTTTCTAGATCGTTCTTCGGGCATTGGTTCAAATTGAACCTGTCACCCTTCACAATGGGTGCTATACTTGGTGAACAATCTTTCATCCGAAATCTCTCTAAGACCTTATTGATATAGGTTTCTTGAGATAGTCTTAAAATGCCTCGAGGTCTATCTCTATGGATCTTAATGCCAATGACATAAGATGCCTCACTCATATCCTTCATGTCAAAACTCTTAGAGAGAAATTGTTTCACCTCATGTAGCAACCCCTTATCATTGGTTGCAAGTAATATATCATCCACATACAGCACAAAGAAACAAATTTTACTCCCACTGATCTTCTGGTATATACATTGATCCATGACATTCTCTACAAAACCGAATGAAGAGATGACTTCATGGAACCTTAAGTACCATTGGCGAGATGCTTGTTTCAAGCCATATATAGATTTCTTAAGCTTGCACACCAAATGTTCACCTTTACTAAAGGAGAATCCTTCAGTTGTTTCATGTAAACCTCCTCCTCTAGTTCTCCATTAAGGAACGCCGTTTTCACATCCATCGATGTAATTCCATATCAAAATGGGCAACCAAAGCCAAAACAATACGAAGAGAATCTTTTTTAGATACAGGAGAAAAGTCTTTGTGTAATCGATTCCTTCCTTTTGAGTGAATCCTTTGGCAACAAGTCTAGCTTTATATCTTTCAATGTTACCCAATGAATCCTTCTTAGTTTTGAAGACCCATTTACAACCAATGGCCTTCGCACCATCAGGTAACTGAACCAAATCTCAGACTTCGTTAGATGCCATAGAACTCATCTCTTCCTTCATGGCATTGTACCACAAATTAGATTTATCACTATTCATGGCTTGTGAAAACGTTTCGGGATCATTCTCAGCTCCAATATTGTAGTCAGACTCTTGTAAATACACAATATAATCACTAGGAATAGCCGATTTCTTTATTCTAGAAGATCTTCTTAATGTTGCATCAACATTTTCTTGAGGAGCGTGTTGCTCAACTGGTTGTTCAATAGTTTCTGGTAATTGCTGAACAACTGGATCTACTAGATCAATATCAGCAGGTTGTGGAATTTCAATGATTGATTGTTCAATAGCCGGCTGAACTAAAGGGGCATTATAAGCAACAACTAACCTTAAACTTAAGGTGGAATGTTGAGTGTTTGAATGATCTTTCTTAAGAACAAGGTCCCTCAGTCGATCGCTCCCACTGATCAAGTCATTTTCAAGAAATTTAGCATTTTCTTGATTCCACAATCCTAGTGGTGTGAGATGGACAATAAAACCTGTATCCCTTAGACCTTTGGGCATATCCAATGAAATACCCACTTATGGTCCTTAGGTCCAACTTCTTTTCTTGTGGATTATAAACTCTCACTTCAGATGAGCATCTCCAATTGCGCACATGATGTAAACTCGGTTTTCAACCCTTAAATAACTCAAAAGGTGTCTTTGGGATAGCCTTGGTCGGAACTCGGTTTGATATGTACACTGCCATCTTAAGTGCTTCAGTCCACAAGGCTTTAAGAAGTTTGGAGCTGCTAAGCATTCTACGCACCATGTCCAATAAGGTCCGGTTTCTTCTTTCCGCTACGTCATTTTGGTCCGGAGAACTAGGCATAGTATATTAGGCAAATATCACATGCTCTTGAAGAAACCTTGCAAATGGACCAGGTGCTTGTCCATCTTCAGTGTATCTACCATAGAATTCTCCACCTCTATCTGATCTCACGATCTTAATTTGCTTATCGCATTGTTTCTCTACTTTTGCCTTAAATACCTTAAAGGCATCTAATGCTTCATACTTTTTATGAATCAAATAGAGATACATGTAACGTGAGTAATCATCTATGAAAAAGATGAAGTATTTTTGACCACATGAGTCCATATCCGGACTACAAATATCCGTGTGTATGATTTCTAATATTTATGTACTCCTCTTGGCACCTTTCTTTGTCTTGTTAGTTTGCTTTCCCTTTATGCAGTCCACACAAGTATCACAATCAATAAAATCTAAAGTACCGAGTACTCCATTATTTACTAATCGCTTAATTCTTTCTATGGAGATATGTCCCAATCTCCGATGCCACAACATAGATGAATGTTCTTTCATAACACATCGTTTCATACCAACTTTATCATGAACATGCATTACATCATAATATGCATTGTCTTGTAAATTAATTCAAAAAAGACCATCAGACAAAGTACCACTCCCGATAATTTCAGATTTAAATGATAAATAGAAGTTTGAATCTGAAAAGTTAAAAGAGTATCCCAAAGGTACAAGTCTTGAAACTGAAATTAAGTTTCTAGAAAAACTAGGTACATAAAAGGTCATTTCCAAATTCAAAACAAAGCCACTATTGAGAACTAGTCTGCATGTCCCAATAGCTTCCACATGCGAACGCATCTTGTTTCCTGAATAGATGCTTTGTTCACTTCCCACTAGCTTCCTGTGGTTTTGAAAACCCTGCAAGGAATTCGAAATATGGATTGTAGATCCAGAATCAATCCACCAAGCGTTGTGACTTACATAAGTCATATTAGATTCATAACAAACACAAGAGATTGGATTACCTTTCTTCTCGAGCCAAGCCTTTAATTTGACACAATCCTTCCTTATATGCCCCTTTGATTTACAGAAGAAACATTTGGATTCTTTCTTAATGTCAGCTTAGGGAGGTATTTTACCTTTTCCCTTATGCTTGCCATAGCCCTTATTATTTCCTTGTGTTGCCAAATGAGAACTTTCTCCCAATTCCATAATCAGTCTTTCTTCCTCTTGAACACACATGGTCATGAGTTCATTAATTGACCATTTATTCTTATGTGTGTTATAAGAGATCTTGAAAGGTGCATACTGTTGTGGGAGAGTGTTCAGAATATAATACACAAGAAAAGATTCAGATATCTCAACCTCAAGTTTCTTAAGTTGAGTTGCAATGTCCCTCATTTGCATGATGTGCTCACGCACACCTCTAACACTAGTGAGCTTCAATGATGAAAACTTCATAATTAGAGTCATGGTATGCGCCTTCTCAGAACTCTCAAACTGCACATCTATGGCCTCCAATAAAGCCTTAGCATTGCTATGCTGAACAACCGAACCACGAATACTAGGAGATATTTTAGCTCTTATAAACATCGCACAAATGCGGTTGGATCGCTCCCATTGGTTATAAAGAGCTATCTCAGCTGAAGTGCTCGAATCAATAGGAGTAGGTGGTTCGTCTTTCCTTATAGCATAGTCAATGTCCATCCACCCCAATTGAAGAAGAATTGACTCCTTCCAAACTTTATAGTTCTCACCATTCAGTATGGGTACATCAAACTTAAATTCAGAGAAATTCACAGGTTGCGAAACTGCATATCAAATAATCATGCTTATGTCACAAAATTTGAGGTGAATATAAATAAATCATGTTTTACCAATGTAAACATGTCATAATATGAATCACATAACATAAAAACTACATGTGGGCTAAGTTTTTAATTTAAATAGATTCATAATTACTTCATGAATAAACTACCATATTATATGCATTTTCTTAATCCCTGTGGGTAAATTAAGAAAAATAATATGATATTTCATCCTAATTAATCATATTAATATAATGAAAATTCCTGTGGGATAAAATTCATCATACTAATATAATTAATTACAATCAATATCCATTTCTAAATATGATCCGGAGGCTCTTAATATATAATTTAATTAATTAAAGATGCTGTGGCCACTCTCTAATTAATTAAATATATGGACCATTGGACATTTAATTTCATGTATAAAATGACATAATAAATAAATACATCAAGGGCAGAACAGTAAATAAATAAATTAGCCAAGGACAAGATTGTAAAAACATGAAAAATTTTGGGGCAAAAGTGTAAAAACAGTTGCGGGTGGGAGACGACGGGCGTGTGCCGAGCACGCGCTAGAATCCACGCGGGCGCGTGCCTTGCACGCGCACGGTTCAACACGCAGGCGTGTGCGTTGCAGGCGCCTAGCAACTGCCGCGCGCGTGGATCCCACGTGCGTAACAGTTGAGCACGTGTGAGAGCGCGTGGCGCGTGGGCTCCATGCACCTGCAACCGCAATGCGTGCGTGGGCTCCACGCGCCTTCTTCCTCGTGCCCAGAACGAATTTCTTCGTCGTTTTTTGTCGTTCCTCCGTGGTTTCGCCGGCCGTTTCTTCTCCGGTAGCCCATCTCAGACACAAATGAATAGTGGGTTTTGAAGAGCATGCCAGCATGACCACATGGGTCCAAGTTTCGGCGAAAATGAGCAAAAATTGGCCCCAAATCATACGAAAATTTCCCAAAACACAATTCTTCAACCACCATGACTTCCGCCGCTCGATTAGCCTTTGGCGAACACCGATATGCTGAAATAACTCATGGCTAATATTCCTCATGGCAGTGCGACCGTACGGGTCCGAATTTGAGGGGTGGGTCGCCGGATTTTGCCCGGAATCGGCGAATCTCTCTTGGCCTCAAAACTTCGAGTTACTGTTCATCCTCAAAAATGCCCGAAAATACACCGAAAAAACACGAAAATACAACAAAACAAGGCAGAGGCTTTTAACATGCTCTGATACCAAATGTAAGACATAAAAATTCATGATGCGGAAGCCAGGATCAATTAAAGACAAACCTCCAGCCATTGTTCTTGTTCACATTCGTTAGAATAACCTGAAATCAAAGAAAATTGGGGACACACTACTAACCCAATTCCCTCACGTAGTGATGGTGTATTCCAAATATGAGAGTTTGTGTTAGACCTTGTCATCACCCGTCAGAAATGAATGTATGTTCCTTTTTATACACCGTCTCCCATCAAGACGGTTACCAAATGGGCGGTTGTCACGAAAGGGTATGAAGCGTGGAAAAATTTTATGTCAAATAGTCGCAACTTTAAGAGAAAACGTGGGTCCAAAATATGGGATCACAAAAAATAAATAACAAAGAAATCTCGCTTGCTCCCATCCCCAGTAACTTTTTTCTCCAATCTGATCATTTGTTGATTCTTCTTTAAAACTTTCTATGGTTTCTTTAAATTGAGTTCTTGAGACAGGAGTTTGAAATACTACATGGAAACTCTACTGGCCATGGCTGTCAGCTCAAAGGAGCTCCAACCACCATGGCTGAACGACCAAACTCGATGAAGCTCGAGCGACCGTAGCCCCAAGCTTGACGAAATTCCAGCCGTCACGGCCAAACTCGATGAAGCTCAAGTGGCCAATGGAGTTCTCAATGGTGGCTAAGGTCGAACAACCTCAAATTGGAGGTCGCATGACCTCAGATATGAGGTTTCACGCTGGGTTTGTGCCCCAAACTCAAGCCCGAGTCTTTCCGTGCGTGGTAATGTGCTGCATGATTTTAATGGTGGCGAACCATAATAGTGGCAGTGGCAACCTGATCTGGTGACGGTGGTGGACGAGTTTGGCAAAGTTGGTCGAGTTCTTGAGGTGCTAGGCAGTGGTGGGGGATGAGTTTGGTGGTGGTTATGTGTCAAGTTGGTTGTGGAGGCTGAATTTGATTGTGGTGGAGGTGTTGTCTGATTCCATGGTGGTTGTCTTCAAGGGCGAGGGTAGCCGGCAAGGCAGTAGGTGGTGGTGAGTCTAGCAGCAGGTGTTTGAGGCAACGGCTGCCGGCGACCATGGACAGCTTCAGTGACCAGCTGCACTACTGTTTGATTAACAAGCGTTGATACCGGCGGTCTGACTGATGAAAATGGTGTAAGCGGAGCAGCTTAATAAGGTGAGCTTTTCCTTTTTCATAAACAATTGCTGCTGTCAGAACAAACCTTATTTCAGAATCTAAGGCTTAGGCTTTGTGCGAACAATCCAAGTTTTTCTCAACGATCATCTTCTTGAACGAATGGAGTCTTACTATTATAAGATTCCGAGAGAGAAATTCCCATGGCTCGCATTTTCTTTTGGTTTAAAAAAAAAATAGCTTTTCTATCTTTTTATCCTTATCCTTCGTCATTTCTACTAATAAAATATTAAAGCCGTTTTTGATTTTTAATTAGAAGAAGAGAAGAAGAAATTAACGAATTTGAGAATTTCCTTTTAAATTTGAAAAAATTGGAGTTGGAATATAATTAACGAATTTTTATAAGATCTATTGCTCAATTGTAAAAGATAATTTTGACATTCACGGTCCAAATATTTTTTCAGCTCCCACCCCTTGGTGTCATCAACTTCATTGAGAGCCCGGCGCCATGACTCTACATCCTCGGAGCTAAACTTCTTCTTTTGATCCTCCATCCTTTGCTCCAAATTCCGTTTTTGATTTTTAATTAGAAGAAGAAGAAGAAGAAATTAACGAATTAACGAATTTCCTTTTAAATTTGAAAAAATTGGAGTTGGAATATAATTAACGAATTTTTATAAGATCTATTGCTCAATTGTAAAAGATAATTTTGACATTCATGGTCCAAATATTTTTTCAGCTCCCACCCCTTGGTGTCATCAACTTCATTGAGAGCCTGGCGCCACGACTCTACATCCTCGGAGCTAAACTTCTTCTTTTGATCCTCCATCCTTTGCTCCAAATTCAATATGGCATCATGGTACAACGGGGATTTCAATTTCACATCAGCGGGTTTCACATCATAAAAGCTGGGCAATATCACATTCTCATTCCCCTCTTCTTTAGACTTAGAGGTGTTCTCCACCATCTTTGCAAGCTCGCGGAGGCACCAATGACTCGAAGCATAGTTTTGGGAGAAGATGGGTATGTAAAGCTTAGAGTCATCGATCGCTAGCAGAAGGTTGCCACTAATTCTTTCTCATGGTCGAAGCTCTTCATCATCCATGAAAACGCTAATTCCAGCATCTACCAAGGCATGGTAGAGGCTATTGGTGATTCCCCGACGAGTGTCGAGCCCTCTAAAACTCAAAAAACACCTGATACTCACCTCCTAATAGGTTGTTGGTACTCATTCTTGTCTCTGAGTTTTCCATACGAGCTCACTTCACACTTAACGGGTCAGTCACCTCTCTCTCTCTCTCTCTCTCTCTCTCTCTCTCTCTCTCTCTCTCTCTCAAATAGGCACGATTGAGATACTTTTTCATCTAGCACATTGTACTGGGTATAAGTAATTTCACACAAATCGAGGAAACTATTGACATACTTTTATGCACTTTTTTGCTTGATTTTGAAAAGTAACTACATTTATTTACACATAGAAGATTGGCTATTAGTTTAATAATCTACCAATTCCTATTCCTATGACTATTAACTCCTTTAAAGTTACTAACTATTATTCGATATTACCTAACTTAGTTTGACTGATATACCAGCGTTTGTCATAATAAATACCAATTAATTTTAGTCACTAAGCAACCTTTTATCTTGTTTGGTTTTGAAAAATATCAACATTTATTAATACTTTCAAGATTTCTGACTACTTCAATAATAAACCATCGTTTAATCTTCCGGCTTATTAGAAAATATTTATTTGCTCATGGACAGGACATGCCATGGCGATGCAATCGTACCAGCTGTAGGCAATTTCGCACAAAGCCGAAGATGTTGTGCAGATCTCGATGCAAGTCGTGATATTAATATTGAAGTCACAACGAAGACCTTCTAAGACTTATTAGAGGACCCTTGAATATAAAATTAATTTTAAAAAGACTCAAGATATGAGCCAACTACCAATCGATTTGGAAAAATTTAAATTGATTTAGAGCACATTTGGTAACCATTATATTGCTAGAAACAATTTTTTCTCATAAATAATTTTTTTATTCTGTTCTTGGGAATAATTTTTGAGTTTTTGAAAAAGTTTGGTAACTATTCAAAATTTATATTCCCGGATAGAAATGCATTTGGTAGGATTCTTAAATTTTTTTGTTTCTTTTATTTTTTTAATACTTTTATCATATTTTTCTTTTTTTCTTTTTTTCTTTTTCATTTCTCTTCTTCTTCCTCCTTTTTTGTGGCCAGTCATTGGCCGGAGCGGTGGCCAATGACTTGTTAGGCGAGGTCCCGCGAGCTCGCCGAATGCTCACCTAGCCACCACGAGGCTTGGCCTCACCAGATTGGGTGAGGCCAAGCCTTTGCCCAACCCGGCGAGCCTCGTCGAGCCACCACCAGGTAACGCCAACCTAGAGGTGGCCTAGCAAGGTCGAGTCTCGCTCATCCACGACGAGGCATGGTGTCGTGGGGGGCTGGTGATACTCCAGCGAGGTTGCAAGCCATGACCAAGGCCCACAATTGGCTAAAAGGAAGAAGAAGAAAAGGAAAGAGAAGAAAAGAGAAGAGAAAATAAAAGAATTAGACTCTATTCTAGGAATTGTTCTCGGCAACAAGAAGTAACTTTTTTCTATTTCTTGATTATGTTCCAAATATATTCCCATGGACAAAAAATATATATATTTTTGTTCTCTGGAACAAAAAATTTACCAAACGGATTTCTATTTTTTTTTGTTCTTGGTGATAAAAAAAATAGAATCAGTTGTTTCTGGGAGTGTTATCGGACATGCCCTTAGTTGACCAAAAAGATTCTAAAAGTTTTGGTGTATTCGGATCTAATCTAGAGTCCATAAGATTGGTTCATACATTAACAACAGTTGGTAATATATAATTTCCAACCTAGAGAGGAGTGGCCTTATTAAAAAGAAATTTGAAAAAATGCTTCCAAATAATGAACAGGAAATGTTTTGGCCACGCCAAGGATCATTAGTAGACAAATCTTTTTAATAAGCGTTCTATGGACACTTGTTGGCTATATCTAATAAAAAAAAAAATTACATTCTCAATGTGCTGATTGCGTATAAAATGAGGAAGGCAAAGCTTTCGAAATAACAAAATTTTCTTTATGTGTAAATATTTAATTTAATCGGTACCCTGGAGCGCTAATTAAACATAATGCTTATTAAAAAATACTACACTTCACATATTTGAATTTGAATCCATTTGCCATAAAAGACGCGTGTGCGCAACTTCGCAGTAAGTGCAGCGTCCAATTTACAATCATGTTCAATTTACAATCAATAAATTTGATGGACCTAAAATGATAACGTGGAGGACATTATCATTACAAGATCAAATGGAATTTCTTCTTTTTTCGTGCTTCTCGTGTAGCTATGTCTCCATGGAAAATTCAGAGTCAATAAAGCTGATGGATTGAAACATAATAAAGAGGACATTATCATTCGAGGTCACACATAGTTTCTTCTTCTTCATGCTTTTCACATGGCTCTGGCTATGCAGATAGCATCCGTTCAGAATCCACTTTTGAACTTCTGAATAAAAAAAAAAAAAAAAAAATCCAATAACAAAATATTAGTAAAGAATCACCTCTCGTGATAACACGTGGGACTATAGATAATTAGAAAAATCTCCTTCACTTTACAAAAATTGGATCTTCATTCTCTGCAGAAAATGCTCCACCTAAGCGCTCCCTTAGCATATATTAATTATTCACCATGGATTATTTGTTTTGATCTCTTCGCCTTAATGACTTGCCTTATATTATCATTAATTATATTTAACTACTCACATTTTCTCATAGAATATGCCTTCGTATTTTTTTTTTTATCTGAGTATGCCTTCGTATTAAAAAGCGAAAAATTACTCAAAACTTTTATGACCATTATTTCCTTATTGATAACTATTTAAGTCACGACGAAAAAATTTTAAGATTTAGTAGAGGAACATTGAAATTCTATTAATTTTACAAAGACTCATGGTATGAGCCAACTACCAATTGATTCGGGAAATTAAAACCAACCGACTTGACTAATAGATTCAAAAAGTTTTGGAATATTCGAATATAATCTAGAGACTACGGGTGCATTTGGTAACATTTCTATTTAAAAATTGTTCCGAGAACGAAATAGAAAAAGTGTTTCGTTCCGGAGAACAATTTTGAATAAAAAACGCGTTTGGTAAACTTGTTCCCGAATAAAAAGAACAAAAACATGTTTGGTAAATTTGTGTTCTTTTTTTTTGTTTCTTTTAATTTTTTAATATTTTAAATATTTTTTCTTTCTTTTTCTTTTTTCTTCTTTTGGCTAGTCACCGACCTCGGCCATGCGCGGCGACCGGCCGACAAGGGCCAGTGGCCTCGGGCTCGCCCAGATCCACGGTCCGACGAGGCCGAGCCTCGCCAGGGGCCGGCGACGCTCCAGCGAGGTTGCCGGCCCTTGACAGCCGGTCACTAGCCATGGCCGAGGCTGGCGACCGGCCAAAGAAAAAAGAAAAAGAAAAGAAGAAAAAAAAGAGAAGAAAAAGAGAGGAGAGAGAAAATTTGTTCTTAAAAATTGTTCCAGAAACAAGAAACACGTTTTCTTATTTCTTGTTTTTGTTCCAAATATATTCCTAGGAACAAAAAAATAGATTTGAAACAAAAACGCAAATAAACGCGTTTTGTTCTTTTTTGTTCCCTGGAACAAAAAACAGAAATTTTGTTCATAAACGAAACAAAGAACATTAACAAACAGGCCCTATAAGATCAGTTCAGACATCAAGAACAATGGTAATTATAATTATCCCACTTTGAGAGAAATGGCATTATGAGAAAATTTGTGAAAGATTTGCGTCCATATCATGAACAGGACATGCTATGGCAGCAATTAAAAGCATTTTGTTAATAAGTGCCCTCACAACACTAGTTGGCCGCTCATAATAAAATAATATTTGTCATTTTCAATACACTGATGGTGCAAAATATGAGAAAAATAGTATTTTGAAAATGAAAAAATTTCTTTGCATGTGGATGTTTAATTTAATTAATGCCTCTAGAACACTGGTTAACAAAGTTCTAATAAAAAGACATTACATTATGTACGACTTTGACTCTATTTGCTGTCGAAAAAGCATATAGGCAACTTCCCAGCAAGTGGCGCTTCCATTAGTGAAGAAAGCTGACGGATTTTATAATGATAAGGTGGACAAAGAAGACCTAACCAAAAACGCGTATAGGCAATTTCTCATCAAGTGTAGCTAGTCAATGAAGGCGATGACAATAAGTGGAGACCAAAAAAGACGGAGAGATATAGAGGTGTACCTTTCTTTTCTATTTTTTCTTTTTCTGACCATAAAAGGTGTACCTCTTCGCACGCCAAATTTCTTTGGAGGCTCTTCTTCGTGCTAGTCAAATGACTCTGACTATGTAACAATCTCTGTTCTGAATTTACATTTGAATTTTTGGATTAAAAAATGATTCTCAAATAATTATATCATTTTTTAATATTCTGTTGCTATATCTACATTTGGACATATTTAACATCCCACTTTGATATTGTAAAATTACAATATATCTGTATGAGTACGTAATAATAAAATATGATTGAAGAATAGGGTCCCACATGACAAATGGGACTCTAAGCTAGAAAATTTCCTTCATATTGCATTTATAGAATTTGCAGCATTCAAAAAAATGCATCACCTAAGTACTGCCTCAGCATATATTTATCAATTCACCATCGAGTATTTGTTTTGATCCCTTCAACTTAATAACTTGCCATTTATTAGAATTGAATACATTTAACTACTCAAATTTTCGTATAAAATGTGTCTTTATATTAAAAACAAAATGATTATGCAAATCTTTTACCACATTTATTTCTTTATTATAACTATTAGGAGGTGAGCACGGTGTGGTTGGTACAATTTGGATGTCAAACCAAACCAAACTGCATAAATACGATTGAAGAAAAGTGAAACCAAACTAAATTATATTATAGTCCAGAACCAATCAAACCAAATTATTTTTTGTGGATTAATTTGGTTTAATCATTCTTTCTTCTTTCATTCTCTCCTCTTCATCTTTTGCAAATTCATGAAAAAAAACCACAACCCGCAGTTACAACCATTCATGAATTCACACACCACGAAAATCAATAGGCTGCTCCATATATAGATGGCAAAAATAATTAACAAAATTAATAATTTATACAAAATGATTTTGCAGTTTGATTTGGTTTCAAAAATTAAAACCAAACCAAAATGCAAAAAACATTACGATTTCATTTGTTTTAACTTGAATCATTTTTTACTCACCCCTTACTTTTCATGTCACAACATGTTGGTTCATGTACAATACCTATTTATAGTTGTAGCATATATACTGTACTCCTACGCTAGATATTTTTAATGCAATTTGTGCAATAAAAAATTTTGCCACTCATGTCATTTTAAAAATCCTAAATATGTAAGTTCCATATGTAGTATGTTTAGATCTAATGAAGTTGGTCTTATAGTGTTAGATAAGGAAGCTTAGCTCCGACACCAAACATTGACTTTCATGAAGCTACTCGTATATCACTTGTTGCCTATTTTGGCGTGAATGTAGTGGCAGCAACCCAAGAGAATCGTACTATGCAAAGCTTATGAAGACACTATTACACTATGTTAACTCTCTCGCCTTTTAAAGTACCTATATTACTTTCATTATACAGAAACTAATTGGAACAAAATGCTCTTATAATACACTCTCTATCGACCTCTGTATCTCTCCCATGAAGCTAAGACTTTGAGAGCCTGCGAATGTTCCTCCACCCCTACCCAAATTAACTTTTCAATTAGACAACAAATGTTCAACTCAAATGAAGTCTTAGCGTTCAAGCATGGTCTCGCATAAGATTAGACTGTCTTAACCACCCTTGTTAGTGTGCCTTTAACCTCTATACACTTCTTACTCGGTTCCTCAAGCTTGCGAGCCAGCCCTACTAATTCTTCAGGACTTGTTCTAAGTTTATCACTCGTAGAAAAAGAATAACAATGATAATTGAACGTTTGTAAGACAGTGGGTTATGGTCATTGAAAGTGTGACATCCTAGATTTTCGATACTGTTTTCTACTGAATAAATTAGGTATTTCATTGACGCGTCTATAGGGCTGTTCTTAGAGCTGATCATTCTCGAAATAACTAGACTATCTAGGGAAGCTATTAAGGACTTTTAAGCAAATAGATTTGAGAATTATACCAGGAATCGGATTCTCGACCGTGCTTATCTTTAGCGGCCATTACGCACAGTTAAAAATCGATTTGAGATCAGAGATAGGTCTGTTCGACTGAGATGTGTGGCCGATCGTGGGTGACTCCACTAAATTGGAAAATTCTCGTCAACTGGCACTAGTTTGATTTCTCTATCGTTTTAGTACCATGTACCCGTAATTGAATCATTGAGATTTTCATGACAGTCGAGAGTTGCCAATGTGTCGAGTGGGTTCATTCAGGCTCAAAGAAAATCAACCACAGGTCATTTGCACTAAAAATGTCTGAAAGTTACCTGGTAGCTTAGGTCACGCTAAAGACGCGCCGAATGGAAATTAACCGTGAATTCGAGTACGATTTCAGAAATTGAAAGTCTTGTCATGTCATGATTTATTTTGGGAACGTCGACTCATCTCTGCCAAGAAGGAGAAAGAAGCAGCCGTGGATGTGAATGTGGCTTATAGCCAAGAAAGTGCCAAACATGCCCCGGCTATACAGGTAAACCCAAGACAGCAACAACCCACTGGCCGTCAATCATTCGCCCAAGCGAATAATAGAAGGCGCTTCTCTCCTCTCCCAGGTCTCCATCCCAAGTGCTGATAGTCCTCCGAAAGAAGGGTTTGCTTACTAGTGAACCAAAGCGCCCTAACCGTGAAAGCATTCGTGGTTACGACCCGACGAAGAAGTGTGACTACCATAACGATGAGTTGGGGCATTCAACTGATGAATGTTTCAACCCCAAGCACAAGATCCAGAATCTCCTCGATACAAAGGCCTTTTCATTTCAAACTGCTCGGCCAAATGTCCAAAAAAATCCGTTACCAGGGCATGAGGATACAGTGAATGCTATCCTAGAACCTGAAGTCGGACGGATCAGGAACTCAAAGGTGCACGTGGCTGATGCCTATAATGGGCTAGTGAGAGCTGGGTATTACCGAGGTCGGGAAGATGTCCCTTTATCGGTGATGAGAGAAAGAGTTGTCAAAATGGTGGATGATGGCATCATTGTGTATGCTGATCGTAACAGCGTAGTTTCTACTATTTCCCACCTCATCATTGATTGGGAGGAGGAGCAGGCTACACTTGATGCTGGCAAGAAAGAGGTTGATCCTGCGCTTGTAGACATGCCCCCATTGGAAGATGCATCTGGCGAAGAGATAGTGATAGAAGTGCTGCAGCCGTATGAGTATGTCAATGATAAGGCAGTGCCTTGGACCTATGACCTAGATGTGGACCTTGTTACAAGATCTCGGTCGAACCTATGGTCAAGCCGCTGCTCAACCCGCAAAGCCGGTCACCGATGAAGAGGCTAAGGAGTTTCGGCCGTAATCAAAGCAAGTGAGTATAACATGGTTGACCAACTACGAAAGATGCCTGCTCGAGATCTCCTTACTCGAGCTCTTGATGACATCCCCCGTTCATCAAAAGTCGCTAATAAAGGTCTTTGAGTGAAATTCGTGTGCCAAAGACGGTTGAGGGCGGACAAGCTGGAAGAATTTGTGGGATCGGTCCTTCTTAAGGATTTGATTGCCTTCTCTGATGAGGAATTTCCTCTTGAAGGCAGGGGACATAACAAAGCACTCTACATATCCGTTAAACACAAGTCTTCTCATGTGTCCCGGGTACTCATTGATAATGGGTCCGCTCTGAACATTTGTCCGTTGGCCACTCTTCATCGCCTTAAGGTAGACCTGTCAAGGATACATGCTGCGAAGACTTCGGTGCGAGCTTTTGATGGAACAAGAAAGGAATTGATCGGGGAAATCCATCTCGATGTACAAATAGGGCCGGTCGTCTTCAACATTCCCTTCCAAGTGCTTGGACATCCCTACGCATTCAATTTCCTGTTAGGTCGATCATGGATACACACTTTGCCGGAGCAAGGCCTTCAAGTCTACATCAAGCTGTGAAATTTGTGATTGAAAGGAAGTTGGTCACCGTGTATGGTGAGGAAGACCACCGAATTTATCATGAGACGGCTATCCCCTATGTGGAGCCGGACTCTCAATTTGAATCAAGTTACCACTCATTTGAGTTGGTGTCCACTATACATGCTTCTCGGGGTTCATCACCGCCTACCCCTGAAGTATCAAATGCTGCCCTCATGGTGGGAAGAGTAATGGCTGGGAATGACTTTGTCCCTAGCAATGGTCTTGGGAGAAATGGTCAGGGCATTCGAAACCCCATTGAAACCCCTCAGAGGTCCCGTTCTGCTGGTTTAGGGTACCATGGACGAGGTGGGGGAAGTTCTGAAGGACGAAGACAAGAGAGGCGGAACTCGCCACCGATCAAGGGCGAGAGAGGCAAAACCCACTACCCCGAGCATTCACGAAACATTCCCGGTCCTCCAAGAATGATGCATGAAGAAGCGAGAAGTGATAGACACTTTGGGGCAGCCTAGTGGCAAGTTTGATTACTGGTGAAGTATTCAACCCCTCCTAGCTACTACATTGATCCTAGTTAGATAGTCCCAGGATGGATGGGGTGGCATGGATGATCCGACACCCCGAACGCGGAGAACCCTAATGATGAGCTGGATGGAGTTGCAAGCTCATTCAACAACCTCATCATAGGAGCCATTAATGAAGGACCCCCGAAGAAATGGGCCTTGGCCCACAAGAATAACTCTTTTCTTCAAGCAGTGCACATTTCCCTGCGTGGGAATTTTTATTGTTTTATGAGAGATGTTTTCAATTTCCTTTTCTTTTAGTGATTGAGTGTTGCATTTTTCCATTCAATAAATGTAATTGATTGATGAATATCAATAAAATTGCAAGTTTTATTTTGAGGGCATGATGAGGTATACCAAACCAGCCCTGATGATATCCACCAACAATAAAAAGAAAATATCATCCATGGAGAAATTCTGAGGCCCGGGCTTCATCATGCTTCCTCATGTCAAAATGTTTCAAAAAAAAAAAGATTTTTGTCAAAGATTTTTCTTTCAATAAAAAAAAGCAAAGATGTTAATTACTCTGTTTGTCTTTCTGATTTATCTACTTCATGTTTCAGGAACAATCCTATGACATGCAAATGTGTGGAAATGGTCCAATCCATTACAACAAGTGCTGATAATGATGATCCTGAAGACTCGATCGAAGACTCCATCGAAGTACAACCTAACTGGGAGCAACATGAAAAAGCTAAGCCTCTCACATCTGAGCAGACCGTCACTATTAATTTGAGTAACACTCGAAGAAGCCAAAGAGGTGAAAATTTGAGCAAATCTACCCAAAGACGAGGCTAAGCGCCTAACTCAGCTACTAAAGGAATACCAGGGATATCTTTGCATGGACCTATCTTTGACATGCCCGGTTTAGACCCATCGATCGTCGAGCATTGCTTGCCTACTAATCCGGACGTACCACCTAAGAAGCAAAGGCTCCGGAGAACTAAGCCCGAGCTCTCGAAGAAGATAGAGGAAGAGGTGATGAAGCTCCTGAAGGTGGGATTCATTGAAGTCTCACAATACCCTGAATGGATGGCTAATATCGTGCCGGTGATGAAGAAGGATGGTCGAGTTCGAGTTTGCATCGACTATCGAGATCTGAACAAGGCTAGCCCAAAAGATGATTTCCCGCTGCCTCACATAGATGTCCTCGTGGATATTACTGCCGGATTTGAACTATTCTCGTTTATGGACGGGTTTTCCGGGTACAATCAGATAAGGATGAAGGAGGAAGACAAGGAGAAGACGCATTTATCACCCCGTGGGGACCTTTCATTACAAGGTCATGCCCTTTGGACTCAAGAACGCAGGGGCAACTTACCGAGCGAGCCATGGTAACACTATTCCATGATATGATGCATCGGGAGATTGAAGTCTATGTTGATGATATGATCGCAAAGACTCGGCCTGGAAGAAGCCATGTGGAAACTCTGAAGAAATTGTTTGATCGACTCCGTGAATTCAAGCTTCGGCTAAATCCCACTAAATGCGTGTTCGGGGCAACATCCGGTAAATTACTCGGATTCATTGTAAGCAGTAAGGGGATTGAGATTGACCCATCCAAGGCTAAGGCCATATGCGAATTGCAATCTCCATCAACGGTGAAAGAAGTTCGGAGCCTCCCAGGGAAGACCGAATTACATAGCCCGGTTCATTTCCCAACTTTACGTCTTGCTAAGCCATTCTTCAAACTCCTAAAGAAGAATGCACGAATCAAATGGGATGATGAGTGTCGAGAAGCATTCAACAAATTAAAGCGATTCGATGAATCCACCGGTTCTTGTCCCACCATCACCGGGGCATCCCTTGATTCTCTACCTCACCATTCATAGTGAGTCATTGGGTGCAATGTTGGCTCAGGAAAGTCCTGTGGATAAAAAAGAATGAGCCGTTTATTATCTGAGTAAAAAGTTCACTGTATCAGAGCTGAAATATTCTGATGTTGAAAAGACTTGTGTGGCATTGGTGTGGGTATTGCATAGATTGCGACAATACACACTACATTATCGACATTTCTCGTAATCGAAAACGACCCCATCAAGTATTTACTTGATCGGCCAGCATTGGTGGGTAAGTTGGCCAAATGGCAAATTTTGATCTCCGAATTTGATGTGCAGTACATGCCACAGAAGCCGGTTAAGGGTCGAGTGATCGCCGATCTATTGGCCGGAAATTCAGAAGTCTCTAATGACGATGACGGTTTCCTTGATGACCGTGTCTTGAGTGTAAATAAAGACCCATGGAAGATGTTCTTTGATGGAGCTGTAAACTTGTCAGGTTACGCATGCAGGGCGGTTCGGATATCCCCGATGGACAGCACTATCCGGTAGCTGCAAAATTGATATTCCCATGCACTAACAATGTGGCGGAGTATGAGGCTTGCATCCTCGGACTTCAAGCCGCAATCGAGATGGGTGTGGCCAAGTTAATGGTATTTGGAGATTCGGCACTGATCATATTACAAACTGTAGGTGAATGGAAGACCAAGGATGCCAAGTTGCTCCCGTACCACAAATACTTAGAAGATCTGGTAAAGGAGTTTGACGAAATTTCATTTGAATACTTGCTAAGGTCTCATAATCAATTTGCGGATGCACTCACGACTTTGTCATCTATGTTGCAAGTCACTGATGGGTTAGAGGTTGAGCCTTTGAAGATAGAGGCTTTGCCAAAGCCGGCTTATTGTATGATTGTGACTGAAGAACCCGATGGAAAACCATGGTAGTACGATATCATGAATTACATTAAAATACATGAATTTCCCGAAGGAAGCACTGATAGAAAATACATCACGAAGATGGCTTCGAAATTTTTCGTCAGTGGTGAGAATTTGTATAAGAGATCTTACGACTCTGTTTTGTTGCGATGTATAGATGCAATCGAAGTCACTCAAATCATGCAAGAAGTACACGAAGGAATATGTGGCCCCCATATGAATGGGCACATGATGGCTAAGAAGATTATGAGATTAGGCTACTATTGGCTCACACTAGAAAGTGACTTGCATCAAACATGTACGGAGTTGTCATCGTTGCCAAATCCATGGTGATAAGATAAATGTTCCTCCAACCGAGCTACATCAGTTCTCCGAGCCACGGCCCTTCTCAATGTGGGGCATTGATGTGATCAGCCCAATAAACCCGAAGGCTTCCAATGGGCGCCGATTCATTTTAGTGGCCATAGATTATTTCTCCAAATGGATCGAAGCTACCTCATTTGCAAGTGTCACTGCTCGCAATGTTGCAAAGTTCATCAAACGTGACATAATTGCTCGCTATGGTGTCCCTGAAACAATCATCACTGACAACGGAACAAATTTGAACAACAAGCTTGTTGATGAGTTGTTTAGCGAGTTCAAGATCAAGCATCTGAATTCGTCCCCTTATCGCCCTCAAATGAACGGGGCTGTTGCGGCCCAATAAGAACATTAAGAAGATTTTGGCTAAGACAGCCGAGAATTATAGAGATTGGCATGACAGGTTACCCTTCGCAATAATGGCATATCGGACATCGATCCGCACTTCCACTGGGGCAACCCCGTTTGCTTTGGTGTACGGCATGGAGGCAATTCTACCTGTAGAAGTGGAGATTCCTTCTCTGAGAGTTTTATCTCAAGTGGAGTTGTCGAAGCTGAGTGGTCGCAGCAAAGACTTGAACAGTTAAACTTGATTGATGAGAAGAGACGAAGGCTCTTTGTCATGGCCAAGCTTATCAGCAAAGAGTTGCCGATCCTTCAACCGAAAAGTGCGACCGAGATATTTCAAGGTAAATGATCTTGTTCTGAGAAAACTGTTGCCAATTTTCCCTGATCCTAGGGGCAAGTTTGCCCCAAATTATGGTGGTCCATATGTGGTGAAGAAGGTACTTCCTGGAGGGGCCTTGATCTTGGCAGAAATGGATGGTCGTGAGTTTTCCACTCCGAGTTAATTCGATATCTTTGTCAAGAAGTATTATCCATGATAGAATTTGCCATGTCTTGTCTTGAATTACAAGTATTTTATGATGAATAATATGTTTCAACCAGTTGAATTGTTCAAATTTGTCATAAATCTTGCATTTTTCTTCCTTGATGAATTGTGTGAGATAAATTGAATGTGTCAAATGAGATACTTTGGAATGATGAAAGGCAAGCCTTGTTCCATACACTATCCCATACACTAATCATGGGTGAGTTGTGTGAAGAAATTCCATGACCACAAGGAAGAGGGTGATCTCGCAAAGGGTACACTAACCAAGGTGACGAGAGGCAATTTCTTCTTCTACCCGAAACACTATAGGTATACCCATTGTTTAGCCCTTCGAGCCCACACACATGAAGAATTTTTAAATCATCCCTGTCAAGGATCATCCCACGTTGGGACAAAGTTTGAAATGAATGATAGGAATTTTCTTACTCACACTTGCATCAATCTTCGAGTATCGCTTTCGCATCGTAACTCGTATGATAGTTTAAAGTGCCTTAGGATGATGAAGAGCAGTCATTTCTCTATCCTACACACTTTTATCCATTGCATAGCCCACTTGAAGCCCATATTAAACCCAGTTGGTGATTATCCCCCACACTGGGGCAAGACAAAAACACTCAAGTAGCATGAACTAGAATGCCAACAAAAATGGAGATTTTGCAAAATGGGGCATGAAAAAGCAGTGTGCCTGATAAAAGCAAGGCCGATGCCTAAAAGAAAAAAAAAGAAAAACCTTTCTGCCGTATTGGGTGACCGTAGAATGGTACGGGTCCTGGGAAAGCATTTCCTTGCAAAACCTTTCTGCCATATTGGGTGACCGTAGAATGGTACGGGTCCTGAGAAAGCAGCTCCTTTTTGCCATACTAGGCGACCGTAAAATGGTACGGGTCCTAGGAAAGCAGCATCTTCACAAAGTCATGTTACTATTCTAGGCGACCGTAGAATGGTACGGGTCCTGGACAGGTAACACTCACTACCTTGAATTACTTTATCCTCCTCGAAGGTAAGTTATCCTAGGTAGGTTTATCTATCATTTGCATTAGTATTTCCATGCATCATATAAATTGCATTAAAAAAAATGGAATTCATATTCCGACAAAAAATCATTCATTGCATGTGCATGACCAAAATTGAGGTCTCAATTTGTCTTTCACGGCAACCTCTTCGAGCTCACCTTCAAAGAAGGGCAGCTGTTGACACCTAAATTTTTGCATAATTTTTAGAGTTAATTTCTACTAA
The DNA here is from genome assembly GCA_014182585.1 of Eucalyptus coolabah. Taxonomy (NCBI): domain Eukaryota; kingdom Viridiplantae; phylum Streptophyta; class Magnoliopsida; order Myrtales; family Myrtaceae; genus Eucalyptus; species Eucalyptus coolabah. The sequence continues at coordinate 72,533,648 of CM024627.1, read as the reverse complement.
AAAAAAATCACATGGCATATAGTTTAGAAACATTTTATTTTATTTTAGGCCGTCGGTGAAGGGAAGACTTTTCACATATTCCATTTAGATTTATCACACATTTAGGCAACATACACCAAAGGATGTATTTTCAAGCAAAAAGGAAAATTTTGGATGGAATATTTGATAAATACAAAAGGTAATATTGCGCGGGGTGCAACGATATATTCAGTGGTATTTTGCATGAGTAAAATTAGAAAGTAAAATATACCACGAAGATCCAATTTTTTGGCTTATAAAAGGGACCGCATACGGACAAAGTTGGGGGAGGAGAAAATACATGAGGAAGTTTTAGGGTTTTTGAGGTTTGAAGCTGAAATTCAAAAGAAACCTTTTCGGTCGGGTGGACCCACGTCCGCAAAGCAGGAGAAAGAGACAAGACTGGTGAATGACGTGAAAAAAAAAAAAAGTGCTACTGTTCATCTTCCCCGCGGGTTTGCCCCTGCCCGCGCCGGCGTCACATGCCAGAGCCGTCGATCGCGCCGGCACCGCCTCCACCAGCTACCTTCGTGTCTCTACCTGCAGCCTCATCCCGACTTTCGATCGGTGACTCGAGCACCACGAAGCCTGCAGCTCGACGCCGCACGATCCACCGTCCGCGACACCCTCGCCAGATCCGGCGTCCGCAGGAGCCCTCGCCGGAACCGGGAAGCCCGAGCTTCACCTAACGCCCCCCTCACCGCTTCGCCAGCCGCCGACGCGCCCTGCTGCCTCGCCACCCCGCTGCTTGCCGGTCCTTCCATCCCGATCCGTGCTCCCGCAGCAACCCCCTCTGCAGGTAGCGCCAACTGCCGCACCGCCCTAAAGCCGCCCCGCGACGCCCGCTTCCAGATCCGACGCCGCCCCGTGCCGATCCGCGACGCGCTCATCGCTCGCTTGCTGCCGGTGCCTGCTGAGCCCTCGCCGGAACCCCAGCCGGCGATCTTTCCCCCACCGGAGCCCTAAAACCAGCGGCCAAGATCTCCTTTTTCTTTCTTAAAAAAAAAAAAAAAGAAAAAAATTTTACTAGATATTTTTGCTTTACTTTATTAAGCATGTTTAGGTTGTTCTCTATTTTTTTTATCATTATCTTTTTATGTGTTGTTTTCTTTAGTTGAAATACCTATCTATGCATAATTGAAAATCTCAATGTATCACCCGATTCGCAACCGCGCTGGGTTTTTATTTCATCTATAAGGCTTTAGATGAAATAATTAATTAAGCGGGAATAAAATTGATGTTTTGATCTTTAAGGCGTAAGATCAAAGTATCGATTTTACTAGCGAAATATTATTCCTTGATCCGAGCGATATGTGATGTCCCTTTTGGGGTAATTTTGAATGGATTTGATCATTTTTTTTATTTATCTTTAGATATGTTTGAGATAGAATATCACACGTTTGAGGGTTAATTGCATATTTAGGCAAAGCATTCTATTTGTCATGAATTTTTGAAATAAAAAATTGAGTTAGATTAGATGCATGTTAGGATATTACTTGTTTTAGGGTTTGTATATTTAGAATAGGAATTTTAATTTCTAATTTCATAAAAATCAAAAAAATTCAAATAAATCAATTTAGGTTGCTAGATTTTAAATTTAGGTTGCATGTTTAATTACTTGGCAATTATTAATTTCGAAAATTACTAAAAACAGCAAAAAAAAAAAAAAATCATCATGCATATGTCATATAGAATTAGGACATATTTTGCACGTCATTGCATATTAGGATTAAATTGCACTTAGTTTAATTTTAGATAATAGTTTTTTTTTAAATGTATTATAAGTGTAGGTATTTTATCAAATAGATTGCATTTTAGGATCATTTAGGTTAAGATAATATTTTAGTTCAAATTAGGATTTGGCTCAACCTAATTCCTAATATAAACTAATTAGGATCTTAATCTAATTAGGCAATTTTCACATTCCACCTAATTTCGAATTTCATGAAAAATACAAAAAATGCCATAAGTTGAATTAGTTTTATTTTCTAGGATAGATTGCATTCTTTTAGGAAAAAGAAAGAAAAGAAAGAAAAGAAAAATGTCATTGCGCATCATTAGGATTAGATTCATTAAAATGCATGTCATGTGGTAGTTGTTGCTAGGCCCATTCAACTAGGAGTTATATGTCATTAGAGTTATGTTATTTAGTTAATATTGCATCGCATATTGCATAATTTTCATTAAATAAGTGAAAACAACAAAAAGAGAAATTGCGTGTTAATTAGAAACCATATCCAAGGTTGTTGCTGTGGATTTTGAATTAACATTGCAGATGCTTTCGTTGCTACAAGGTAAGTCTTGCATTTTCTATTTGCTTTATTGGGTGTTAAATTGATGGATTGCGCACCCGCATGATCGCCTCGCATGTTAGAGAATTAGATTTGAAATCAATCCAAGCTGCCTGCAAAACATTTTCTTTGAAATAAAAGAGAAAGGTACCGAAAGGGCGTTAGAAAAGTCTAGCGTAACCAAGTCCCCGAATTCATAATCTCTTGTTCGTAGGAGTAGAGTAAAACTCCCGTTACTTTACTTGGGTTTCTAATCGACCCACCAAAAATAGATTAGTGACGACTCCTAGATAAAATCCATTTGCATGTTAAAAAAACTTGAACCTAAGTCGCAAATTGGTATGGGCTTGGGAGAGCCCGAGTTAAGTCTAGGCTTAACAATCCATTAGCCAAAACCCTAGGTGGTTCAAACCCGAAAAATTGGTCGCGACAAGAAGTTTCTTAATCCATCGAAGGAGCCAGGGTGTAATGAGCCACAAGCTACCAAGTTGACTAATGGTGGTAGGAGAGTGTCCATTGTCTCAAGCTTTCTAAAGATGCTTCAAGTATTCCAACTATTGAGGTGCCCAAAGCTAGAGGAGATTCAATTTGCTTCTACATTCAAACCATTGGGAGTATTTTCTGTCAAAGGGTGCACTTCATTAAAAAGGATAGGCGGTTTGTCAAACTTGAAGAACTTGATGCGGTTAGGTATTGTAGAGTGTGAGAGTCTACAAGTTGTAGAGGGCATGGATGAATTAGAGCGTTTGGAGCAGCTGAAAGTTCATAGGTGTGGATCAATGGAAAGGATTATTGATGTATCAAGCTCAAGAATACCAAAGGAGTGCCAGATACAGATGAGGGATTGTGGGGAGTTACTTGACACTGGTCCAGATGATTCAAGCACCACTTGGGAGTCTTATAGAGAGAAGATTTTGAATGCCCCAACACAAGTGTCGGACTCTGAATTCAGTACTACTTTTTACAACTGTGAAACGGAAACAAAAATGGGGGATCTTCTATTGGAATAGGTGCGCCTTCTTTCTATTTATGGATCATCACTATTTCTTTTGCTTTATTCGCTTTCTATTTCTATTCTATTCTAGTGAAGAGAGAGAGAAAATGATTTCAAAATGTGCACCTAGGGATAATCACATAAAAAAAAAATCCCTATATTACTAGAAATTTTCATCTACTATATGTGTGTCAACTTCGGAAAAGAGGTTAGGAATCTTACATCACTCACCATCTGACTGGGAATTCAAACTCTCCTTCTTCCTATTTGTGCTCTTAGTTCATTTTGTGGTATCATAATTACTCAAATGACGTGGAGCCTATTTTTACCCTAAAAATGGAGGATGAAACTTCATGCCTTCTATTTCCACTTGCTAAAATCAATATGCATAATAGAATCATGCAATTTACCAAAATAACAAGATACCGGAAGATTAAATAAGAAATAGATTCAATACACCACAATTTGCGTAGGTCAACTCAAAAGGTGATCTAGATCCACAAGAAGTGTAACAATGATAGATCCACTGCAAATTAGGAGATTCTAACATAAAAAATAATCTCTTGATTCCAACTTTTGATTTCACCCAACTCTTATTCAGTGTTTCATTCTCTCATACTATTTTTTCAAACTAAAGCTCACAGAGAACCTAAAACAACGTTGGTGCTCTTTTTACCCCCAATATAACTAAATCCACCCTATTTTCATTAAAATGACTTGCCTTCAATCATTCAATTACAAAGTGATGGCCCCATCCTTTCATTTGGTATTTTTCTATTCCTATTTAGAATAAAAATATCACAATTAAGCATTTTACATGTTTTATTTTTAGTATATGAAGAAAATCTACAAAATCTGTCACTTCTTCAGCAATTTGCTAATGTTTGTGCTCTTTTTGTAACTCCACTTATTTATATATACACCACTTAGATCTTTTTTTAAAATTCGTTTCTCTTTCCTATTATAAGATAGAGAAAACTCATCAAAGGTAACGTGTTCACTTATCATAACTTTAGATAAAAACTCATACTTGCACCATATCTTGTGTCTCTAGCGCTAGTGCATAGTTTAGGAATATGTATCTCCTTGCCTGAGTGCCATCTATCACATGAGCATAAGGCAGTTACAACTTCTCAATCTAGTGTGATAAGCAACTTGCTCAACCGCATTTCCTCATATTACTACAATCAATTGACATTGATGGTTATACTGTATTCATGGCCAAAATTGTAAAGAGTGAGCTCTCTCTAATGAAGTTATATTCATCTATCCTTTGAGTTTGCTTAAGTGTGGTGTGTTCACAGTAGTGTGGTGTCTCACTAAGCTCTCCTCAGTGCAAATTGGCTAGATTTTTTTTTTTTTTTAAAGAAGATAGAAATTAGGGAAAAAAGAAGGTCAAAGAAAAATGGATAAGAATTAAAAGAATTACAAAGCTAAAATATTTTTTTTGAAAAAGAAGGTAAGATTGTCGGGCTGCATCGGCGAGGGCCTGTGACCCTTGTTGCGTATTAGTGAGGATTGTCGGCCCTCGTCGCTTGCAAACGAGGGCTTGCCAACCCTTGTATGTGTCTAACGGTGCTGGCAACACTATTGCCACAAACAACCTACCAACCATTAATCAAGCGAGCACCATCCTCGGCCACCATCTTTGTTGAGAGTCGACACAACAAGCTATGAGACCAACCTGACCCATTTTCCACAACTATCATACCAATATTTGGTCCCTGCAAATATTCACTTTTGTCTCCAGAATCAAATTTCCTTCTTTTCTTCATTTGTCTCCAGAATTAGATTTTCCTTATTTTCTTCATTTTGAGGGAATGAAGATATGTGAATATGTGAATGCTGCTTGATTCTTATAGACATATGTTCAATAGATGCTTTAGAAAGCATTTTTAGGGGGATTAAGTGTAGGGAAAACCCTTTATGTTGATTCTTGCTTGGTGTTTGCGTTTGGGTGTTCAAACTTAGGATTATAGTCATATGATATTTGGGAAATCTATCATCTTCTTTAAGATGTTTAATCCATATTAGATATGATACTTTTGAACCTCCCTCTCTTAGCCAGATGATGTTGATAAGCATGAGGATGGTGACAAGGTCGACGGCAAGGAGGATGACAATAGCGAGGACAATGGCAAGGAGGATGACGACGATGACAACCATGTGCATATAGATGATGATGATGGCAAGGAGGATGATGATGACAATGACCATGTGCATGTGGACAATGAGGATGATGATAGCGAAGATGATGACAATGTGCATTCATCGGGCAGGCCTTCGCCGATTTGTTCTGTGGATGGTAATGATAAGAACGACGGTGTCGACGAGGAAGGTCAATGTGAAGGCGATGGCAATAGCGATAGCAAGGACGACGAGGACAACACTGTACATGAGCTTTTGCATTCGTCTGGCAAGTCTTCTCGTGTTAGTTCTGTGGACGGTAACGATGAGAACGACAATGTTGTCGAGGAAGGTCAATGGGAAGGCGACATCAACAGCCATAGCAAGGACGACGAGGACGAGGAGGATGATGGTGAGGATGACGAGGACAACAATGTGCATGGGCTTTTGCATTCGTCTAACGGGCCTTCGCTAGTTGGTTTCGTGGACGGTAACGATGAGAATGACGATGTCGACAAGGAAGGTCAATACGAAGGTGACGGCAACAGCCATAGCAAGGATGATGAGGATGAGGACAATGACGGTGAGGATGACAAGGACAACAATGTGCATGAGCTTTCTCAGTCATCTCGAGGGCCTTCACTAGTTGGTTCCGTGGATGATAATGTTGAGAATGACGATTTCAATGAGGAAGACGAAGGTGACGGCTACGGCTACAGCTATGGCGACGGCAATGAGGGCAAGGATGAGGATGAGGAGGAGAGGAATGATGAAGAAGGTAAACAAGAGGTAAGAGACGACAACAACCTAAAACTCAACTAACTGTTCTCTGTTCAAAACTCATGTGAATTTTTTGAAAAGCTGAAATTAAATCTAGGGATAGTTAATCGCAAGCTTACTGCATCTATTAACCGTAATTGAAGAAATTGATATTGAACCGTCGGGTTTTAATCAAAAGAGGGGCTTTCTGCACATCTTTATCCCTTGCTTTGCCCTACTTTCTCCAAATCCGAGTACCAACTAGTTACCAGGAAAAATACACGGCAATATTTTCTATCAATCAATTTGGATGGAATTAAGAGATTATGTTGATTCTTGCTAGTTGCTTGCGTTTGGGTGTTCAAACTAGGGATTAATGTAAAGTAATATGATATTTGGGGATTTTGACATTTTCTTCTTAAGATGTTTAATCCACCTTGAACATGATAATTTCAAACCTTAGCAAGATGACGGTGATGACTACAACAACAACGAATACGATGACGACAAGGAAGACAATGGCGATAAAGATGGTGACGAGGGTGACTACACTGGCGAGGGTGAATACAACAGTGAGGACGATGACGGCTACTAGGACGGCAATGCACAGGAGGTTCTATGGTCATCTCACAGGCCTCTACAGGTTCATTCTTTGGACAATGACAATAAGGAGGAAGGCGGAAGGCAAAGGTGAAGGCGAATGCGATGGCAACAACGAGGACAAGAAAGAGGGCATTGATGAAGAGGCCAAAGATGAGGTGGGTGATGGAATGGAATGGTGTACTCGGCTTCTTTTTTTCCTTCAAAACATGTGGCGAGATGATTATGGCTAGTAGCTGAAAGATTGTCGATGCCCAATCCTTCCGGTCTCAAGTGCCGATTGGCGAAGCGACCCTGGTTTCTCGTCTCTTTTGATTCTTATTAAGTTTCCTTTTCGATAGTTGAGATGTTAATTCCCTCATTTCTTTTCCCTCCATAAAACAACTATGGTGTGCAAGTGCCCTATTTATATCACGAATTAGTTTGGATCTTACTTGTTAATCAGTTCTAATTCTTCATGTATGCATCTAATTATGTTGAAATTTCCCGTAGAAACATGCTTCATGAATCTGTCTTTGCTGATATTGTTCAAGACTCATCGGCTAAACACTTTATGACACTCAAAAACCATAAAAATGGTACTATGTTCCTTTTCTAGACCAAATCCTTCGTCCTTTGCCTTCCGTAAAACAGGAGATTCCCACAATTCTTCTTCTTGCTTTTGCATTGTTGATCACATTATGGGCTGACTCCACTTTGTCGTGAAGGCAGGCCCAATTAGTCGACTTCTTGTCCATCCTATAATGTAATTTCATTGTCGACATTCTTACTTGTCTTTAAGGTATATAAACAATAACAAGTCCGTCTCATTGGGATTAAAAGGGGAAAATAACACAAATGGTCCATGAACTTTGATCAATATGTGATGCGGTCTATAAACTTTTAATTTATTCAATGTGATCTATAAACTTTAGTCCAATATATAATGTCTTCCCTAAATTTTTAATTTATTCGATACGATCTTCGAACTTTTGATATATATTCAAGTTAGTCTCTGAATTATATGAAAATATTCAATATCATCACTGAACTTAAAATAATGAAATGACAAATATTGAATATCTCCTTATAATTTGGGTACCACATTATTTATTGAGCCAACTTTCAAGAACTATTTTTTTTTTTTGGTAAGGTAAATAAATAAATAGATAGGAGCAAGGTCTACTACAAAAGATCGAGTCCATAACCTACACTCTCAAAGTGATAAGAGTGAAGGGGAACCGATGTAAAACGGGATACAAAGGAAGAAAACACAACCAGCCACGAAGGCACAAGATAGGGGAAGACAACCAAATGAACCAAAGGAAGCCCTTCACCCTAACAACAATGAGTAACGGAGAAACGTAGAACCAGAGAAAACAGGAAAGGGCGAGACTACATGATCAGCACCCAGAGAAGACGGCCGGATCGAATCCCCACGCCCTTTGAAGCCTCTTGTTTCTCGGAGAAGGAGGAACATTCGAAAAGAGACGGCTTTGTCTCGACCACCTTGAGGAGGTGATTTTTGAGAGCCGGAATCGCTACTAATTCGCCATGGAAGATAATTGCATTCCTCTTCTTCCAAATAAGATGACACAATGCACCAAAAGAGAACCGAACAATCTTGTGATAGAAGTCCTTTCCACTGAAGAACTTCATAGCCCAATCGATCAAGTCATTCCAACATCTATTTCTCCAAGGAAGGTTACATCTGGCAGCCCAAAAGAAGGCCAAAGAAGCCAAGATGCGGCACCCGAAGAATAGATGATCAACAGAATCGGGAACTTCACTGCAAAAGGCACACACATTGAAATCTATTCTGCCATAGGAAATAAGCATCACCTGCGTAGGAAGGCGATTTTTCGTTATAAGCCACAGAATAAATTGATACCGAGGGGCCAGGGCGTTGTCCCAAACCAAAGATGCCCACTTGCGAGGAGTTCTTTTAACTCTAACGGATTCCCAGGCCGAGGCAACCGAGAAGTAGCCGGATGAGTCGAAGCACCACATAAACCTATCCTGCGCAGAGGATAAGGACGGAAGAGTGATTGCCCATCTGTTCAAAAAATTCCTCAGCGTGACTCCCATCGGGGAATACAAGTCGGCCACTACTGCATTATCAGGAAAACCAACGCTTTCCCTGAATGAGGGAGGAATGAATCCATCCAAAGGGCCACAAGGAAGCCAGTAATCATGCCAAAGAGAGACAGAAAAACCATTGCCTATCATCCACCTGAAAGATGACCGAAAGTATGGTCTAAGTTGAAGGATCTTCTTCCAAGACCAGGAGCAAGTCCTAGGCTGGGAGGCAATCCAGAAGTTCCTTTTTCTTAAGAAGATTGTATGCACCCAACGGCACCACAAGGATTCCTTATCCGAGAATAATATCCATATAAATTTCACCATGGAGGCCCTATTACATACCTTCAGATTTCGAATGCCTAGACCCCCTTCAGCTTTCGGTAGACAAACATCATCCCATGCAACTTTTGCACCACCCCGACCTAGGGATGTACCCTTCCATAAGAATTGCCTCATTATCTTCTCAATATCCTCCAGAACCGAGGCGGGAAGCGTGAATACACTTGTCCAGAACGCTTGGATAGAATGAAGAACCGACCTTATGAGCTGCAACCTACCTGCATAAGATAGAAAACGGTGCACCCAGGATTGGATTCTTGCGGTAATACGCTCAGTCAAAGCAATACAGTCTGCCCTGTATAATCTGGAAGAGATAATCGGTACACCCAAGTAGCGAACCGGAAGTTTCCCCTCCTGAAAGCCGAACGCCCATAAGATTCTATTCCTAATAGACGCGTCACCACCTGCCATAAAAATCTCACTTTTGTTCTTATTAGGAACTAATCCACTCCATGAGGAGAAAATGTCCAGCCCTCTTTTCAATAAATCAACCGATTGCCGGTCGGCTTGACGAAAAGAAAGACATCATCAGCAAAAAATAAGTGGGATAGTTGAACTGGCTTACATCTCCAATAATACTTGAATCCTGGATTTGCGGTGCGAGATGTTAAGATTCCAGAGAACACCTCCATTACCAATGTAAAAAGATAAGGGGACATAGGATCCCCTTGCCTAAGACCCCTCCCCCCCGGGAAGAAACCATGAAGATCACCGTTGATAGATATGGAATATCTAGGAGTCCGAACACAAGCCATAATTAAATTAATGATATGGCGAGGAAACCGGAAGGCTAAAAGAACAGGCTCTAAAAACCCCCAATCGACGGTATCGTAAGCCTTATGGAAGTCGACTTTAATGGCACATTTAGGCAGATAAGGTTGAAGATGAAAGCCCGCAAATAACTCTTGAGCCAAAAGGATATTGTCTCTAATTCTCCTTCCCTTGACAAACGCATTTTGAGACTGGCTAATCAAGTCTTGAAGGACTGCTGCTATTCGATTAGCTAAAATCTTCGTAATCACCTTATAGATAGTATTGCAACATGCTATAGGTCTAAAATCAACAACCGCACTAGCATTAGGCACCTTAGGAATAAGAGCTAAGATAGTGGCGTTTACCTCTTTTAGAAGCCGACCATTTAGGAAGAAATCATGCACTGATTGTAGCACTGAAGGACCAACTATTTCCCAATTGGATTTATAGAATTCCACCGGAAAACCATCCGGTCCAGGAGCTTTGCCCTTAGCCAGCGAGAAAAGAGTGTTCTTAATCTCTGAATCCGTAACCGGCATAGAAAGGGAGCAAATCTGATCCTGGGACAGAGGTTGGCGGACAAACTGATTCACCTCATCCATGGACGGCTTGACCAGTGCCTCCTTCGGAGATAGGAGGTCTGCAAAGAAATTAACAAACACTTGAGGAACCAAGATCGGATCAGTAATTGAGGAACCCGAAGGTTCTTTGACGGAAAGGATGCGATTAGATAATTGTCTTCTCTTTACCGATTGGTGAAAAAATTTGGTGTTCTTATCGCCTTCCTTTAACCATCTGATTCTAGACTTTTGTCTAAAGAATGATTCTTCATGGTCCCTGAGCTCAAGAAAGACCCGACGTTGATCTCTTTCCTCTTGAGAAAGAACAGAGCTTAACGGGTCCGATTAGAGGTCTAATTGGGTGATTCTTAAAGCTTCTCTAGCCTCAGCAACTCTGATCGATATATTCGAGAAGGCCTCACGGTTAAGAGACCTTAGACGAGCTTTCAACATCTTCAGCTTTGAAACTAATTGGAACATCGGAACACCTAACACCGGAGTGGCCCAAACCTGATGAACGATGGCCTTGAAATCTGGGTGGTGGGTCCAGAAGTCAAAGAACTTAAATGGCTTCCTGGATTGAGTCGGTTGCATAACCCTGACAATCATAGGTGAATGATCCGATATCCCCGGATTTAAAAACATAGCCTCAGAGAAGGAGAAACGGATATTCCAATCGCCGTTAACTAGGACACGATCTATTTTCCTCATCTTCCTCGCATCACCGGTGGAGGTAGACCAAGTAAAGCGGCATCCAACGTACCTGAGATCCATCAGTTCGGCCTGAGCTAAGCATTGAGCGAATTCATCAAAATAGGGAATCCAGTTGGTAGCACCACCAATACGGTCAGCAGGTTCTTTTATTGCGTTAAAATCACCGGCAACCAACCAAGGAGAATTCTGAAAGATGTCACTATAATGACAGAGGTCCTCCCATAAAGGCCGACAGCGAGAGAAGGTATGTTCCCCATATACAGCAGAGACACAGAAGCTCGCATCAGAAAGATTAAGTTTAAGAGAACCATGCACCGCTTGATCAGTAATAGATATAGTCGAATAGGAAACAAGATCCGGGTTCCAGCCAACCCAGATCCTCCCACGGGGCGAGCACTCATAATTAGCAAGCCAATTCCAACCCTTAATAAGGGTGGAGGAGACTGAATCAAAAAGCTCCTCAGGCACTTTAGTCTCAAAAAGCCCAATAAAACACAGCTTATTAACATTAGCAAACCGCCTGATTTCAGCCCGCCTAAGAGGACCAAGCATGCCTCTAATATTCCAAAAACCGATCATCATCAAAAAATCAAAACAAGGATCAGACTTACCTCTTTTTTAAGGTCTTCTTACCTGCGGCAGTCGTTTTAGAAAGCACAGGAGAAGGGGGTTCCGGACAGAGACGTAGCAGCTGTTCTTGTAGATCGGGGAGTCTTGTAGGCGGTTTCCCTTTCCTTTAGGGTTTACCGAGTACCAAGATGAGCAACCGGCGCACCTCATCTTCACTAGAGCTACCAATCTCCTCAGAGTTTTCTGCCAAGGCCACTGGAACGGCAGCTGAAGGAGCGATCGGATTAGGCGAATCGCAAGGTTCTTCGAGATCAATGTCCTTCCGAATCAGAACTTGACCTTCATCAGAATGAGGGCTGGGCTAAATAAGGCATCAGCAATGGAACAATTAGCAGCTTTCTTGTAAGTTGAGTAACTTCTTCTTCTTCTTTTTACTTTTCCGCTTAACCTGTTTCCATCCCATATCTCCCATCTCGAGATTCAGATTCAGCATCAGCAATGGAACAATTAGCAGGATGGGACGCCGATGGTTCTTGTAAGTTGAGTGAGTTCCCTTGCTGCGAACTCAACTCTCCTACATGGGTGGACTTGTTACCAGGCTGAGGATCCTCGATAGCAACAGAATCTTCCTTACTAGAAGCAGGTGGATGCGCCACTTCTTTACTTTTTCCAAGCGAGACCCCGCATCATTGACTTGTGCAGGTTCAGCATCCTTGGTTCCATCAATCGGCTGGTTTGGAGTAGATTCCTTGTCAGGACTTCTGCATTTATGACCGAAGGTTCCGCACTTCAAGCATGCCAATGGTTTCCATTCATATTCGACATCCACAATAACAGAATTTTCCATGGTTGCCAACTTTATGGTTCCATATATGGGCTGATGCACTGTTATTTCCACGCACACCCGAGCAAATGATAGCATGGACATCTGCTCAGTTTTCTGATCCACGTAGAGTGGTTTCCCGAGAGCACTTGCCACCTTTCCAATGGAATGAGCAGACCAGTAGGAGAAGGGTAGGTTTCTCAACCTAACCCAAACCGGAACAGATTGGAGCGAATCTTTGTTCAGTTCAATACCCGGTTTCCATTGCTGAAGAATCAACGGGATCCTTGCAACGGTAACAATACCTCCTTCCAAGATCTTTCTCCTGAACTCCCTATCAGCAATCCGCATTAGAAATAGCCCGCGGCCGTTAGACATAACTTCCAGCAATGCCGGTCCCCATGCTTTCTTAAGAGCATCGTGAACAACTTTGAAAGGCAATTTCTTCCCTATGAAATAACCCACAAGACAATCGAAGAGTTTTGGATCAGCAGCTTCCAAATCCGATTCATCCATCTGAATGACAGGTTCGTTACTGTCAAAGTGCATCGGAGTGAATTCCAATTCGTATCCCTTATTGGGAGTACTTGCAACAGCAGCCCACGTTCGAGTAGCTGGCCTAGTCGATGCACCCCTAGATTGGGGCCGCTTGGATCTGGATCTACCCCGGCTACTGTTGCGGCCTCCCACAAACCCAGAAGAAGGTCGGATCCCTGCAACTCCAACAGAAGGAATCGGGCCCATACGACTCTGGGCGTTCACAGGATTACCAAACATCGAGGGTCCAACAATATCAGGAGGGAAAGGGGATTGATTACTCGGCCCCTCATCATTCGAGCGGGCCTGACCTAAAACCGACACCATGGCAGCAGGAACAGCAACAAGGCTCGAGAAACCCTAACCCATCGCATACCGAAGAGTCCGCATAAGAGAGACGTACCCGGCTACAGAGTGGAGGGGTTGAAGGGCTGAAGATTGCGCCTCTTGCCGCCGAAGAACGGCCCCAAACGACGGTCAGCACTTGCGGATCCCGCACCAGACGCCTCGCAGGAACAGTGCCGGAATCGCCCAAAAGAGAGCGTCTATGAACAGTACCGTAGTCGACCTTTTTCCAAATTTCAAGAACTATTTGTATTCAATCTCATGTACAATTTGTCCAAGTCGATGTGATGGCCTTTTGAAGGACCAATTGAAGAGTGCAATTGAAAAACGCTTGCCTTACTAAAAGAATGAACGCAAATGCATCCAGGACGGCTTTTAGGCAAAAAGAGAATCCATCAGTAATCAATGAATTAAGCAAGAACGTACGCAAAAGGAGAAGGTAGATCAAAGTGCCCATGGTGATAGCAAGTTAGAAACATTGTTTACTGTGCACTTCTCTTTCGCGTCCTCCTTTGATGCAATCTTAAGTAGCAGTCTAAAGTAACACAAAAGATAGGGTTCCGAGAACAAGGATGTAGATGATTTCTTTTTAGTCGGTAAAGTTTTCTTTCATTCTATGCATGATTAGAAAGAAGAGATTTCATTCAAAATTGTAACGAACAATGGTGTTGTTGTCCCAAGTGATATGTATTTTCCGTGTGCTTTTCAACGTTGGATCAATGTGCATTTTGCGTGCGCTCTTCAATATTTGACTTTCTTTGTCCTTTTATTGTGTATCCAATATTTTATTGTGATCGAAACAAGTTATTAAGAAAGTGATCGAAAAGGAATAATAAGTTTATAGTTGTCTCAAGTGATACGTATTTCGGCACATGCTCTTCAACGTTGGAACCAGAATGTGCATTTTGCATGTGCCCTTCAATATTTGACTTTATTAGTCCTTTTATTGTGTACTCAATATTTTATTGTGATCGAAACAAGTTATGAAGAAAGTAATCGAAAAGGACTAATAATTTTATAGTTGTCCCAAGTGATATATATTTTGCGCGTGCTCTTTAATATTTGACTTTCTTAGTCCTTTTATTGTGTACCCAATATTTTGTTGTGATTGAAACAAATTACAGGACTAATAATTTTCTGGTTGTCTCAATATTATATTGTGATCGAAACAATATTTTATTGTGTACGCTCGAATACGTATGTGGAATATGCGGTGCAAGCATGACTTGTGAGCGTTTCTGAAGTGATACATACGAGCCACAAATTTCATAAACCGGATACTCCTTGCAGATTTGTCCCGTGTGAGATGGAGTGGGGTAGTTATACTTCCCATGCTCGATTGTGCTTGAATTACACAAAAGAAGCTGTGATGAGCGGGTAGGTACGAGATCAGCCGCTATCAACGCCAATGTGCAGTTTGTGACAACTCAAAATCCAATTTTAGGACTTCCATCAGTTCATGAATTTTAATGCGAGGATCTTGAGGTTTGCACGACCAATCTCTCGCAGTTGCAAATCAAGAACAGGACCCTAATTGCGACGGCAATCAATCAAATCCCAAGATGGCCGGCATGTTGTGCCACGTTCACGTGCATGACACACGTCCAAGGTTACGATTAAACCTTATGAGGGTTTCTGATTCACAATCAGTACATACAACACCACGTGAATTTTTCGATGGGCTCGATGTAAGGACCTGAGTCCCACTGTATAATATTGTCCGTTTTGGACACTGAGTTTTCACGGCTTTAAAATACGTTATGCAGGGGCAGAGGGCCATCCCTCTTCCAAGCCATATTGTTCGCTTTGGAGGCACAGCCCACGACCCGTCCTCCCTTACGGCTTTGTTTTCAGCACAGCGGAAGCGTATGTGAAATGCTTTACACAAATTAAAGGGGCCCAAGCATTTATAAACAAGCCCAAGACTCCCCCCTAAGTGATGTGAGACTAGAAATGGACCCCTTCCCCTTCCATGTGCACGTCTGAGACCGAGGCACGGACGCACCACCATCCCTCCTCCCATGTAGGCTGTCACACTCTCCACCCTTTAGGAGCACAGCGTCTTCGCTGTGACCCCACATGCGGTCGAGAGTCGGCTTTGATACAATTTGTGTCGTGACCTAATTTTTGGGTGCACCACCTAAAACTAAAACTATGTTAATGGACTACTAAGTTTTAAACTTAGCTTGGGCTCTTCTAAGCCCATATCAATTCGCGACTTAAAGTTCAAGTTTTTAATATGCAAAAGATTATTAACTAGAAGTCGCTACTAATCGGTAAACTAATGAGAAAATTATTTTACTTATACGAACCAAAGACTAAGGGTATGGGGACTTTGTGACATTAGATTTCTCTAATGCCCTTTCGGTACCATTTCTTTTTTAATTTAAAAAATATATATTTTTACAGGCAGCTTGGATTCATTTTAAGTTAAATTTCTATCATGCAAAATGGTGATCACATGGATGCTTAATCACTATTAAACAATCAAATGACTTCCAAAGAAATAAACACACAAAGCATTTTTTTGAATTTTCTTTTATCTTAAAATTAAAACATGCATTCGAACTACATGACCTAATTTTACTAACAAACAAATTCTAATTAAATGAACCTATTATGCAAACTATGCACCTAATATTTTTCTGTATTTTTTATTGAAATTCTAAATTAATAAAAACCTTAATTAAATTATCTAAAATTAATAATTTTCTAATTTATTTTAGGGGTTAATTTGACTTAAACCCTATCCTATCTTAGAAAACTATTTTTTTTTTTTGGAAAAATGAGATAATTAAAATGTGCGAACATTATCTAAAACCCTATTTAAAAAAAAATATATATTTAGGTCCAACCCTAACTTATTTCTAAAAATGCAATCCTAAAAATGTAATCCTAAAAATTTCTAATTTACTAAACCTACATGTCGATTTACTAAATCTATATGCTCATGCAGAATTTTGATTTTTTTATTTTTTTTTTAGTTTTTTAAGATAAGTAATTACTAAATAAATATAAAATCTAAACTATCAACAAAATGAAGGATTAAAATAATCGAAAAAATAACATGTTGCCTCACAGTTAAATTAACGATTATCCTAACCCTAATTATCATGACAAAGAGTTCAAAATAATTAAAAATCTAATCCAAAGTCTTATGGATCAAATTAATAATTATAATGATTTAACAATTAAAATTCTACCAAAAAGCCCAAAAATTAATATAATTAAAAAATGATTTGATGTCTCTCTTGTCAAATTAATAATTATAATAATTCCTGACAAAATCCCTACGGATAAATGCCTACAATATTTACAGATATTAACATCCAATATTACAAATTAAATAACTAAACTAAAAATGCTATCAAATAAAATAAACAGAAAGATAAAATAAAAATAAAGAGAGTAAAAAAAACTATACTATAAAAAGTGAAAAATAAATAAATAAAAAAGAACAAAAACTACCTAGGGGGTAAACCGACGGTGGACGGCGCCGGGGTGGTCGTCGGCCGGTCGTCGGAGCTTCGGCGAGGATCGGCAATGGGTGTATCAGCGACGAGCGGTCCGGCGGCAGCAGCAGGTCGCGGGTGACGTCACGGGTCGGTAGCGGGCGAACCGGCGACGAACGGACCAGGGGGCAGCGCGGGATCGTCACGGATCGGCACGACGGTGGCTTCGTTGGGATGGTGGAGCGGCTCGGCAGCAGCGTGCAGGGACATAGCGATGCGAGCGTAGTGGTGCGGCGTGGTGCGGGGACGCGGGCTCGCGGGCTTGCGGGCAAGGGTTCTGGCGAGATGGGACAGCGACGACTTCGCGGGTCTGGCTCTGGCGGAGGCGCGTCGACTGGCTCGGGATCTACTGGCGTCGGAGCAGGAGCGTCACGGGTGGAGGCTCGAGCAGAGGTGGTGGGCTCGCGGGTGAGGCAGAGCGCGACGGTGCTGGTTTGAGCTGCTGCGTGGAGTGTCGACGAAGGAGATCGGAGGCATGAGCGTCACGGGATCCGTACTCGGGTGGTCGAGGCGCGGCGACAGCGGGGGCATGGCAGCCGGCTAGGAATCGGCCTGGCTGCGGGTTGCGGAGGAGCTGTCGTCGGGGCTAAGGCGCCGAGTGCAGCGACGGGCGAGCAGAGAGAGCGAGGCGCGGCGCGGAGGTGTTGTGGGGAGGTGCGGTGGCCGGCGCGAGGCGGTGTTGGTGCGGCGGCCAGTGCAGCTCGGTGGATGGCTCGGACGAACGGCGATCGCAAAGGAGAAGATGAACATTGCTGTATTTTGCTTAATTAATTTTTTTACTCTCTCGCCCGACAACCAGTCACCTCCTCTCCGCTTTTCTTTTTTCCTCTTTTTATTTTTGTGCTCTTTTTTTCGAACGAATAGAAGCCCTCTAAAACCCCCGTTTGAAGCCTCGGACTCTCCATTTATAGAGCGAAAAGAAAATCAAGTTTGTTTAGCAAGTGAAATATTCACTCAACAACTCAACAAGAAAATGGCTTTTACCAAAAAAACAAAGGCTCCAAAATCAGACAATTAATTTTTTTAAATTTTGAAATGAAGATATATTTTCAACAACAAAGATACTTCATTATTCAAAAATTTCCAAAATCTTCCTCCAAATGTTTTATTTTATAAATTATTTATTATCCTCTATTATTTTCTAAAAGGTAAGTTAAATCCTAAATGTTATTATTACCTACATGCAATGCTATGGAATGCTTAATGTAAGTAAGTAAATAGCATGGTTAAAAATTAGGTGTCAACAATTTATAAGGGGTCCGAAAAAAAAAAGCTCCAAAATCAAACAACTAATTTTTTAAAATTTTGACATGAGGATATATTTTCAACAACAAAGATACTTCATTATTCAAAAATTTCCAAAATCTCCCTCCAAATGTTTTATTTTATAAGTTATTTATTATCCTCTATTATTTTCTAAAAGGTAAGTTTAATCCTAAATGTTATTATTACCTACATATAATGTTATGGAATGCTTAATGTAAGTAAGTAAATAGCATGGTTAAAAATTAGGTGTCAACAATTTATAAGGACTCGAGCCCCACTGTGTAATATTTTCTGCTTTGGACACTGAGTCCTCACCAGCCCGTCCTCCCTCACGGCTTTGTTTTCAGCGCAACGGAAGCATACGTGAAACGCGTCACACAGATTAAAGAGACCAAAGCCTTTATAAATAAGCCCAGGATTCCCCCTCTAATCGATATGGGACTAGAGAGGGACCCCTTCCTCTTCCTTGCGCACGTCCGAGGATCGAGGTGCGGACGCACCACCATCCCTCCTCCCCGAGCATCGTCGTGTGGACTGTCACACTCGAACTATCGCCAACGTGTCCAGCAATGGCGTGTGCGCACATAGCTACGAACAACAAGCATCGCAGAGGCAAAACCTGAACCAGATAATTCTCTCTTGTGGGTTTGGATTGCAATTGGGCCCTTCTTTTTCCCATAGAAATGTCATGAAACATCTGCTATTTTCTTTGTGCTTTAATTTTCCACATTCTCAAGTATCTCTGATCCACGCACTCTGAAGATCAACATGACGATTCCTTTGTTGCCGAATCGTTGGAAGGAGTCATCGCCTGCATTTGTCGAGACTCCATGGGTTGATTGGTAGACGGATTTGCGAGATTAGCACATCCTAGCTCGGCCGCGCGGGTGGAGTGCATAATTATGGTGGAAATCCTAATCTTCCTCTCCCTTTCCGCATGAGCTGAAGCTTCGTTTAAGTCTTGAGTCAAACAATGCAGATCTAATAAGAGCCTTCTCAATCACAAATCAACTGAACTAGGGAGTACAATGGATGCACTAATTGGGAGAAAATATGATATGATGTTGAGTTTTTCAGGCCTTTAGTTAGCCAATTGCAGCAGGGAGTCCAACAAAATTGCTGACTAGATCGCCAAAGCCTAATGAAAGAAAAATCCTAGTAATTAAACTAATTATCCACCTCAAGCCCTTCGGAACTTGATTTGCACTGAAGTTTTAAACTTGTGTTTGCTAAATACTTCTAAGGGAATGGCATTTACATTTTCAAACCTTGGGAAAAAAAAATCTCCTTTTGATTGTCTCTTCAAAAAAAGTTTTGCACTAGATTGCCATGGAATTTGCTAGATTAGCCAACAAAATAGACCCATAAAAATTTTAGGGGAAAAGTGCCAAAAAAGTCCTAAACCTTTTGTTTTTTTGTCGATTTAGTCATAAACATTTTTTTGGTGCTGATTTAGTCATAAACCTTTTTACGTTGAGCCAATTTAGTCCTTTCCAGCCAATTTTGGCCGGATTTTGCTGATTGGACGCCGGCCGGCTGACGTGACCTGATCGGCGCTGACGTTGACCTCGACGACCGGTCGAGGCGACAACCGACGAGGTCAAGGTCAACCTCACCAGCCACCTCGCCGGTGGTCGTGAGGGCGGCATCGCGCTAGGCGGCAAGGCTCGCCCTCACCGCCTAGGCCATGAGGGCTAGCGAGGACGAGCCCCACCAGCTTGGCACGAGGCTAGCTCTCCTCACTCCGTTCCCCGATCCCAATCTCGCCCTAGAAATTTCCTCCCTCCGCTTGTTGTCATCGTCTCTAGGGTTTTATGGGAGCTTGAAGGTGTCCTCAATCACGCGGCTCCAGCCCCGGATTTTCACCTGGTTTCCCCGCGGCGGCGATCCGTCGGGCGAGGCTCGACCCTTGCCAAATCCGGCGATGGCGAGCCTCGCCGCCTAGGCCTCCCTCGCTAGATCGACTATCACCTTTGGTCACGCGAAAAAGAAAAAAAAAGAAAAAGAAAAAGATTAAAAATTAAAAAATTAAAAATTATTAAAAGTTGTCCATGTCACCGCCGATCAAGCCACGTCGCCGATCGGCGTCCATTCAGCAAAATCCGGCCAAAATTGGCCGGAAAGGACTAAATTGGCATAATGTAAAAATGTTTAGGACTAAATCGACACCAAAAAAATATTTAAAACTAAATCGGCACAAAAACAAAAGGTTTATGACTTTTTTGGCACTTTTCCCAAAATTTTAGTGATGAAACTAAGACATCGTGGAATGACATTGCTTGAGATGAACGCCAGCACATTTCGCGTGTACACACATTATCATATGGAAATAGATTTACTCAACTGAACAAGAATAGAATAACACTGAGAGAAAAGATTATGCAAAACGCATCTGATCAAATATCTTACACGCACACCAAAATCTGCATTAGTTTAGTGTCAAAATCGTGCGAATTTAAGAGTAACCTCTATATTAAATTGAATATTAGAATTGATAATGATGCACTAGATTAAACCAGATGCACTCTTGCTAGGTTTTGGCTAGCTAGGACTCCTCAAGTCCAATGAACCAAACGAATCTCGGAATTATTGTCAAGATTGATCTCGAATGAGGAAGATGTCCCAACAAATATTGCACTTGGTCTGTTTGCATTTGTCTAGCCCAAAGTCGCACTTCCTACCATGTAATTCTGTCTTTTGTGGCGCTTGATCCTGTCGCGTTCGTCGTGTACATCCAAAAGCCGAAGAAAAATAATGAGATCAAATGAGTTGCTGGGTCGACGTGTAAGCTATCGCTTAATCCGTCTAGAGTTTTCATTTCCTATATCAATAACTTTCATGATAAACGAAGATGAGATCCACATAATGATTTGATGTCATCTTATAGGCGGTAGTATTCAATTTGCGGCCAATATATATCAAAGATCTTTACGTTAACTTTATGTCTTTTATTGTGTTCATTTATTGTCAAAATGTACAGTCCTTGGCTTGATGGACAAACCTACGATATGGAAGAAAAATCATGTATAAAGATATGATCATTTTGAGAATACAAACATAAATTGTTATTATAATGGAAAGATGAGTGCTCTATATAGAATGCTCGCTGATTATATTGAACTCAAATTGGGAAGTTATCAATGGTTAGCCGGTGGATTTGCTATATTAACAGCAGAAATGTAGGCACGAGTGTTTAGGGAATTCTATCATAAAAGTTTGAGATCGAAGCTGCCATTTAGTCTTTTTTGGAAATGCAAATATAAATTCATAAATCTATTATATAAATGTCAATATAGTTTTGAACCTTTCAATTTGACCAATTTAAATATTTCAATAATTTGTCAATATAGACTTTTTGGCTAATTTTAATTGGGAACCATTAAAACAAACATCATTCTACTTGGTATGGTCAGCTATTAGCAAGGGTCGCAACCCTTGCCAATCGCAGGCAAGGCAACTACTAAGGTCTGGTGAAGGCTTCAAGCCTTGTCCTCACGTACCACAATAGAAAAAAATATGTAAAATTATTCACGTTAGTACTAGATGGTATCTGTCATCGATTTTTGATTAAAATTGATCAGAAGGATTATATCGGTAAATTGTCAAAAGATTTATAATTTAAGACTGAATTAGTGTTCGTATAATATGTTTAGGAATTTTTTTTTGGTAATATTCCCCAATAAACTAAAAGCATAATAAATGGATATACACTATATTCCTTTGATTAAAAAGTGCAATTAAGATATAGAGGAAATGATGATTAGAAAATCGCATCATTTGTTAATATTTCCCAACTTTTCTTTTTAAAATATTGGGCAAGTCTAGAGTTGAATATTAGGGAGTGCAACGAATACAGCAGAAACCAAGACCCAAGGCAAAGGGCAATGCGAGCAGATGCAGATCGGGAGGGGAGAGAGGAGATGGGGGGTCTGTTCGACAAGCAAGCGTAGATTTACGTGGACGCTTGTCCGACATACTCGGCACACTAGTACTCCATGCTCGCTTCTCGCACTCCTCGTCACTCCCTCGATCGGGACGTCGGCGCCGGCAATGGCCAAGCCGCCCTCAGTGTGAGTCCTCTCTCTCTCTCTCTCTCTCTCTTTTCTGCGTGCAAGACTAGTAGCAAGTTTACTGTTTTTCTTTATACGATGGAACACAACATTGATCGGGAGCCGTGACGGTGTGAGCAGATTTTCTGGATTTTGCAAAAAGAAAAATGGGCTAGACCAGATATGATCGTAGATCGTGTGAAATTCGACACTTGTTATGATTAACTACATATCAAATGCATGTCTCGCTGAAGAGGAATATTGAGGAGAATCATTCATTCGAGCACTCGCCATGTATGAATATTTTTCCTTTGTTTTTGCTTTTGGAAGTAATTGACTAAACATAGGGTGTAGAGAATAAGTGAAGATTAGCTCATCCTGGGTGAATTTTACATGAATCCTTATATACTACTTTTAACTCTGCTCATTGATAAGAAGTTGATTTACTCGATTTGATTTTGCTTGGGGCTTAATTAGGCTGCGTACCGCTTCCTAATCACTAACTGAAGGTGGTCATCCTCCAGTTCCACGTAATTGATCTCAAATCCTTTGCATTGTTTCGAATGTGGACTTTAAAACTAAAGTTCAACCCGTCTCAAAGTCTTCCAGGCTTCTTCTCCCTTTATTGTCTTTTTAAAATGGGCTTCTCTTTCCTCTTTGATTTATTCAATCGAATTTCATTACTTCCAGATCGTTCGTCACTTAAAACTCCATTCATATGCCCTGCACTTGCTTGTAAAATAGGTAGCCCAGCACCACGACCGGGTGATCGCCACTGATGCGAGCATAGCCTAGCTAAAATGTGCGATGCAGCATCCGAGGGTCCAATACGTCCACACCCCAATACCCATCTCCAACGACGAAATCATGACCTTAATTGGACGTGAAAATTCAGTGGATTTAATTACGGTGGCTCAAACGGTGAATTGGTTCGACCTACCCAATTTCTACTCCCTCTTGACCCGTCTACTCCAGAAGCCGGGAGGTGTGGTGGCAGTATGGTGCTACAATGGCATTGGAGTGAGCTCTACATTTGATCCTGTCATGAAACGCTTCCATGAAACTACGCTGCCCTTTTGGGACCCCAACATAAAGCACATATCCGATGGTTACAAGAAACTTCCCTTCCCGTTCGAGTGTGGGGTTGGGATGTGAAGGTGAGCCACTGTCACTGGATATACCAAAGGATCTCTCTTTCGAAGGGTTTCTGAGGGTGTTATGGTCATGGTCCGCAGTTGCTACGGCTAAGGAACGAGGTGTTGATCCGTTATCCGAAGGTGTAGTGAGAGCTTGAAAATGCACGGGGTGGTCCTGATTTGGTCAGGTGCATTGTGTACAAGGCTTTAATGCTTGCCGGCACAAGGTAAGCTGTAAATTTCCGTGTCCTCTTTTGACTCCATTAGAATAGAATTGAACAAAAAGGGCAGTTCAAAAGATCTTGTTAGTTGCCAATTTATACAAGCTCAGACATGGTGCTCAGCTGATATGCAGATACCCTATCTATGTCAAGCATGTCGGACTTGGCTTCTTTTCTCCTTCGATAGAGGTGGCGAAATGACTATGACCATTAGTTGAAAGAGTGTCGAATGGCCACATCCTTCGGATCAGTTTTTTCGTCTGTTTGGGTTCTTACCAGGTTTTATTCTTTCCATTTTCAATAGATCAAATGTTAATTCGCTCATCTTTTCCATCCACAACCAGACAATGGTATGCAAGTGCCCTATTTATTTGACGAATTTGTTTGGATCTTAGTTTATTCTGTTCCAATTCGGTGTATGCATTTCTAATTACGTCGACGAGAGTTCATTTGTGGAAACATGCTTCACGAATCTGTATTTGCTGATATTGTTCAAGACTCATTGGTTTACCACTCCACGACACTTCCAATAAATTAATAAAAATTTACCATATTTAAATCATTAATAGAACCTTTATCATGGATGATTTTTCACTTAAACCATAACCAAACTTCTCGGCTATGTTTTCATTCGCAATCATTTAAAACAGACCAAATTTAGTTCGATCTAGCAAAGGATTATGACCTGGGATGATTATTGATCGGATATGAATAAGGCAAACACAGGTACGGCTTCTAGGACGGGAATCAACGAAACAAGTAGAAATGATCACTTTACGAGGTCTTCGGTTGCGGCGACTGCGAGTAGGGGCGAACAAAGTCTCCAGGGAGCAGCGGTGAAATCAGGAACCTGCAACGGAAACTGCGGTTGTCCGTAGCCTGAGAATATTGGAAAAAGTGAATTGATCAGTGGAATCCAAGAGAGGTCTTTCACGCGTTAAAGAGGAAGATGTGGATTTAGCCGAGAGGGAGCTTCCGAGGTGCTGCTCTATAGCCATGTCGTTGTCAATGAAGAGGAGCTTCAGAAGTGAGGATAAAACTGCTGGAAATACAAAAGAAACGAGAAATCAGTGCGACGATTGAATCGAAAATCGAAAATAGAAAATCCGATAACCCAGAAAACTTGGGTTCAGTTTCGTTGCCATAATCAAAGGGAGCCGCTGGTTGAACATGACGAGCGCGTGCGCCGAAGGAGGACAGGCGACGTTGTCGGCGGAGGCAGAGTGGAGGATCGAAAGCGAAAGAAAGAAAGAAGTTATCAAGGCCAGGCTTGTTGAGTCTCGAAGCGGGCTGAGCTTGTAAAGGTTTGGGCTTTTCTCAGTAAAGGTGGGCTTATTTTTTACTTTCCATGGGCTAAATCTTTAGGCTGAATTATTTGAACTTTTGTAACAAGGCCTGTAAGACAAGACACACTCAAGGTGAGCTTAAATTCTGTTCCTTGGTATGGACCGGGTTTCATGTATACGTGCTATCAGTGTGAAGGACTTTGATTGTCTCCGAGAACCAAGTTTTTTTTTTTTTTTAATATCATATCTGCAAACCGAATGTAAAGTAAAAGTTACTCAGACCTATGTTGCATAAGATAAAATTATGTAAACCATGAGTAATCATCAATATAGCTCAGGAAAACGGGCCAGTCATGGGATTTTAATTATGCCCAACTGTAGATATTGCTAGAGAACTAAAGATTAAATGTTTGAGAATCGGGATGTCACGAAAGCGAGAAAAAGCTTTGAACAGTGATCGCAGGAGACCCGATTTTGGCACTGTTCCTGCGAAGCTGCTTCGGCTATTTCCGATCGTTTTGACCGGCGGTTGGGCCCGAATCTTGGTGTCAAGGGGCGCCTTTCGATGCTCTACAAACCCCTTCCAAGAACCCCTGGGTACGTTTCCTATTTACGGATTAATCTGAAGCCGATGGATTAGGGTTTGCGAACTGTTGTCTGCAAGTTCTGCTGTGATGGATGATCCAATGCAGAACCGATTAAGTGGAAAGGGACCGAGTTTTCGAACTCCCTCCTCTCCTAGAACTGACCATCTTCCTTCGGTTGTTCCCTCTTTGGCTGTGGAGAATCGTAATGTCCCGTCTGCTTCTGCTGGTATCGCGAATTCGCGACCGTCCACTGTAGCTCGTAGAGGACGTTCGGCTTTAAGGGGTAGATCTAAATCTGTTCAACCCCGCTCAAGGGGCGAATCAAGAAAGCCTGCTCCTCGTTCATGGGCTTCCGTAGCTAGTGCTGCTAACAAAGGCTATGATCTGGAATTCTCGCCTCCTCGGATTGTAAGTAACAAACCAGTCGTGCATATGAATGAATCTGACTTGCAGGCTGTGGATCCAAAGTTGTATGATTGTCTTGTTGGCTATTTTATCGGTAGAAAGTTACCGTTTAAGGTTGTTGAAGAGTCCCTCAAGAGAGCTTGGGGACCGGCATTGGTTGAAGTCCTGTCTAACAGAAGGGGATTGTTTCTCCTATGGATCCCTGATAAGGATTTCAGGAGGAAACTCCTGGAGGGCGGTCCTATAACCGTGGCGAGAATCCCCTTTATACTGCAGCAATGGTAGCCGGGAGTTGAACTTAAGAGAGACACTCACATGGCTGTTCCGATATGGGTGAGATTGAGGAACCTTCCTTTTGCGTATTGGTCAGCCCAGGCGATTGGAAAGGTAGCTAGTGCTGTTGGCAGACCTTTGTATGTCGACCAAAGAACGGAGCAGATGCCTATGCTCACATTTGCCTCTGTGTGTGTTGAAATAATGGTTCAGCAGACCTTGTACGAGTCTATAGACTTGGTTACGGAAGGGAAAACAGATGTGGTTGAAGTTGAATACGAATGGAGGCCATTAGTCTGCACCAAATGTGGAATGTTTGGCCATAGCTGCAAAAATACTGTTCATGTTCTTATTCCTTCTGCTGTAGAGGATGCTAATGTGGGTCATTCAGAATCTAATTCTAAGGCGAACTCTGAGCCTAAGTCGGTATCCACCAAGGGGAAGGAAGTGGCTGTTCCGACCTCATCCGAGCAAAAGGATGATAGCTCTCACGCTCCTAGGCAAGACCTAGTTTCTGCAGATACGGTTGTTGGTACTGACACTTCAAGATCTCTGTTCATTGGAGAATCAAGCACTCATTGTATGGTGCCTTCTCGCCCAGCTAAGAATGATCATCTGATCAATGCTGATTTAATTGAGCATGAAAATGCCAAGATGGGCTGGAAGCAGATTAAACGAAAGAGCAAAAAACAAAGGAAGAAACAGGCAGCCAAAGAAGCTGCTGAGGCTGCTCGAAGGGTGGCGAACTCCACGGTATCCTTCGGCTTATCACCTATTACGGAGGAAGGTCAGGTGCAAAAGAGTGACGCTGTTATCCAAGAAGAAAGCCCTCAAGTAGAGTTGCAGTCCCCAAACACTCAATCTTCTACTGTGGCTGACCCTCCTGGATCGGATCCTTCTATGGTCCAAGAGACCTCTGAAGATATTTGTAATTCAAGTGTTCATGATTCCTCTGATGAGGACCCTTCGAATGTTGAAGAACCCATAAGCAATAAACCGACTCTGCACTTGACTGAAAGCCTGCAAGATCAGCTTGCTAAGCTGCTGGAAGATTCGCCTCTCCCTGTTGGTGCGAAGAAGCTTGTTAAGGGCTCCGAGACCGCTAGGAAGAGGTAAGCCATTTCCTCCATGTTTTTTGGATGTTTTTGGATTCTGGAACATTAGGGGTATGCTCGATCCGTTAAGGCGTGCGGAAATTAGGCGCCTTGTTGTGGTTAATAATCTTTGTTATATTGGCCTGCTCGAGACGAAAGTTCCGGAAGACCGTTTTGATGAAATCTCGTTCACCCTTATTAGGGGTTGGAAATGGGTTGCGGACTATAATTGCTCTCCCCGGGGGAGGATTTGGGTTGGGTGGAACCCGGATTTTGTCTCCTTCTCCCCTATCTCTATTAATGAGCAAGCTATCCATGGCTGTCTTAAGTTTAATATTACTGGTTCCAGATTCTTTGTGTTTCTCGCTATATATGGGCAACATTCTTTTGTTCGTCGTAGACCGCTATGGTCAGACCTTCAACACTATAATGCTATCTTTCAGAATGAGGCATGGCTGGTTGGGGGGGATTTTAATGCAATTAAAGACCCCTCAAACAGAGTTGGTAGTTCTACCAATTGGATTCCCTATTTTGATGAATTTGCAAACTGTTGAGCTCAAACTGAGCTGACGGACCTCAGATTTGTGGGCCTCCGGTATACATGGTCTACTTCGGCAGGCAGCTCAAGGAAGTTGAGGAAGATTGATCGAGTTTTGGTAAATAATAAGTGGAACGTGGATTTTTCCTTTTCTGAGGCGGCTTTCCTTAACCCGGGCATATCGGATCATACATCGATGATAGTTAAAGTTCTTCAACCGCCTCGCTCAAGGAAGCCATTCAAGTACTTTCAATTTTGGGAGGAACATCCGGACTTCAAGTCCATTGTCCGTCAGGTATGGGATACGTCGGTGATAGGTGTTCCTATGTTTCAACTAGTATCTAAGCTCAAGTTGTTAAAGGCCCGCCTCAAGCTCCTCAACCGAGAAGCTTTCTCGGAGATCTCACAAAGAACATTGGAAGCGAGAGAGGCCCTTAGTGCCGTTCAATCTGATCTCCAATCTGACCCAATGAATCCTCAGCTCGCCGAAAGGGAGAGGTGTTGTCGTCGGGATTTTGTTGATCTAAGGAATCAAGAGGAGTCCTTTTACCGTCAAAAATCCAGAATTCAGTGGCTAAAAGGAGGAGATAAAAACACGAAATTTTTCCACCAATCGGTCAAAAGGAGGCAGCTCAGTAACCGAATTCTATCCATTAAAGATTCCTCCGGGACTATTATAACTGATCTCTCGGCGCTGCCCCAGGTTTTTATTAATTTCTTCTCCTCATTGCTATCTCCGCATGAGGCTTTATCTAAACCATTTTTTGAGGAGTTGAAACGTGCTATACGCCGACCCCTTAATGATGAGCAGATTCGTGTCTTCAATGAACCAGTCACGGATGACGACATCAAATCCACTCTATTCTCACTTGCAAAGGGCAAGGCCCCAGGCCCGGATGGTTTCCCATCGGAATTTTTCAAGTCTAATTGGGAGATTGTAGGTCCCTCGGTATTGCTGACTATTCGGGACTTCTTCCACTCCGGAAGACTACTCAAAGAGGTAAACGCAACGATCCTTGCTCTTGTGCCTAAAATTCCCAATGCGAGTGCTGTGTCGGATTTCAGACCGATTACTTGTTGTAATACCATTTACAAAGTTATCACTAAGATACTAGCTAATCGAATAGCGGCCGTGTTGAATGAGGTGGTCAGTGAATCTCAAAATGCATTTGTGAAAGGCAGGAGAATTAGAGATAACATCCTCCTTGCCCAAGAACTCTTTGCGGGCTTTCATCTTCATCCTTATCTTCCAAAATGTGCGGTTAAGGTTGATTTTCACAAAGCATATGACACGGTGGATTGGGACTTCTTGGAAAGTGTTCTCGGTGCATTCCAATTCCCAGAAGGATTCATCAAATTAGTTATGGCTTGCGTTCGGACTCCAAGATTCTCGATAGCCATCAACGGTGATCTTCATGGTTTTTTTCCGGGCGGCCGTGGCCTTAGATAGGGAGATCCCATGTCCCCATACTTATTTACATTAGTAATGGAAGTATTTTCTGGAGTGTTGGCTTCACACGGCGAACCAGGACTTTAAATATTTCGGAGGTGTAAACCTGGTTCGACTATCTCACCTGTTCTTTGCCGATGATGTTTTTCTATTTTGCCAAGCGGATTGGTCCTCGGTGTCCATGCTAAAGAGAGGCCTTGACATCTTCTCTTCTTGGAGTGGTCTCCTTCCTAACAAGAACAAGAGTGAGATCTTTATATCTGGTGGTGATCTCTCCATTCGAAATAGAATCCTCTGGGCATTCGGATTTCAAGAAGGTAAGCTCCCTGTCCGTTACTTGGGAGTTCCTATTATTTCCTCTAGACTGAGTAAAGTCGATTGTATTGCTTTGACGGACCGCATCACTGCTAGAATCCAATCTTGGACTCACCGGTTCTTATCATTTGCGGGTAGATTACAACTCATCCGTTCGGTGCTCCATGCCATTCAATTGTTCTGGACGAGTGTATTTACTCTTCCTTCCTCGGTTCTGGACAATATTGAAAGAATCATGAGACAGTTTCTATGGAAAGGAACGGCCCTGGGCCGTGGTGGAGCTAAGGTTGCATGGGAGGACGTTTGTCTTCCAAAAAATGAAGGTGGATTGGGTATACGAAATCTGAGGGATTGCAACAAAGCTTCAATGGTAAAATTTATATGGTTCCTCTTCCACGATAAGGAATCGTTATGGTGTCGATGGATCCATTCCATCTTCTTAACCAAAAGGAACTTCTGGATTGTGTCCCAACCCAGATTATGCTCCTGGTCTTGGAAAAAAATTCTCCAACTTAGAAGTTATTTTCGAAATTCCTTTAGATGGAAGGTTGGAAACGGCTACACGGTGTCCCTATGGTATGATTACTGGTTATCGTGTGGCCCGCTTGATGCATTCGTGCCCTCATCATTCAGAAATAGACTTCGCATCCCTGACCATGCGGTTGTTGCTGACCTTTTCTCTCCGTTGGGCCGGCCCTTAAAGGAATGCTTGGTGAGATGCAGTATATCTCTTCCAGAGTTGACTTCGGGCAATGACAGGTTTATCTGGTGCAGTCATCCCTCCGGTTTATTTTTGGTTTCATCGGCATGGAACCTTATTAGAGCCAAGAAATCTCCGGTTAACTGGGCGCCTCTAATATGGGATTCCGCTATAGTCCCTCGCTACCAGTTCATTCTCTGGCTAATTGTAAAGAATCACCTTCCCACCCAGGTAATGCTTCTATCCTATGGTCGTATTGACTATAGTGTGTGTGCCTTCTGTAGTGAAGTCCCTGATTCAAGAGATCATCTTTTCTTCGGATGTCGCATCTCGGCTTCTTTGACCTTCTTCTGGGCCGCCAGATGCAACCTTCCTTGGAGAAATCGATGCTGGGATGAGGTACTCTCTTGGGCCCGGAAGTTCCTATCTGGAAATGACTTCTATCACAGAATAGTTCGGTTCTCCTTTGGTGCCCTTTGCCATCTCATCTGGAAGAAGAGGAATGCAATCATTTTCAGAAGTGAATCTCTTGTGGTTCCGGCGCTCAAAAATCACCTTATCAAGGTGGTTAGAGATAAAGCCATCACCTTTAAGAATGTCTCTCCCTCTCCGAGGAATCAAAGACTTCAAAGAGGATGGGGCTTCGACCCGGGCGTGTTTCTAAGTGGATCTGCTCCTTAATCGCTATGTGCTTCTCTCATTTCCGTTTTGCATTCCCAGGCTATTCACTGGAGGGTTGATGGGTCCACTTCCGCGCCGGTGCTCCTTGGGTGTTGCCTTCGTGTTTGCTAGCGGGCTCGGCCCTTGTATCTTTTACATCGGCTCCCATTCACTTTTGCCAATCGGTTAAGAGTGTGGGTTATGGAGCCGATCTTTTGTACATTTGTCCAATTTCTATAATATTATTACTTTTACCAAAAAAAATGTTTGAGAATTATATTATTTGTAATCCAAAAGTACAAAAGTGAATTTAGAGCAGATGCCGTCCACATCTCCAGACCCATGTGACAAGCACAAGAAGGTACGATTGTTTAAGAAAAGAAAAGAAAAAAAGGTACGACTGTTTTGAGCAAAAAGATAAAAAGAAAAAGCAAGGTATATTTCTATCCGACAAAAGAAGGGGTACAATTGCATGTGTTATAATAACTGGTACCCCCAAAAAAAAAAAAAAAAATCATTTTTAAAGGCACTAACTTTTGAGCAAAAAGATAAAAAGAAAAAGCAAGGTACATTTCTATCCGACAAAAGAAGGGGTACAACTGCATGTGTTATAATAACTGGTCCCCCAAAAAAAACCATTTTTAAAGGCACTAACTTTTGAGCAAAAAGAAAAAAAAAAAAACATTTCTATCCGACGAAAGAAGGGGTACAACTGCATGTGTTATTGTGTCCATTTTTCTAACTGGTCCCCCCCCAAAAAAAAAAAAAATCATTTTAAAAGGCACTAACTTTAATGAGTATAAATTTGAAAGTTGCACCAGCGAAGTTACCAATGCGCGTTTAATTTTTTCTACTTAGGATTTTCGTAAAACATCCACACATAAAATTTGTCGTTTTCAAAATACTGTTTTTTCTTATTTTATACATAATCAATAAAGCCATTTATTACTTGGTGTGGAATGATTAATAAATACCTAGAAAGCACTCAATAACAAAAATTTTCTAATAATAATCCTTGATTGGTCACCGTAGCAACTCATGTTCACGACTCGGACGCAAATGTTAGAGGATCTTTTTTTATTTGTCCAGAAGTTCAAAAGTTGATTCAGAACAGGTGTTGTCTACATCGCCAGAGCCATATGAAAAGCACGAAGAAGAAGAAAATCCATGTGATCTTGTAAGGATAATGTCCTCCACTTTATTATTTTTAAATCCATCAACTTTATTGACTCTGAATTTTCTACGGAGACAAAGCCATGTGAAAAGTACGGAAAAAGAAAGAACTCCATGTGATCTTTCAATGATAATCTCCTCCACCTTATCTTTTAAGGCCATCAACTTTATTGACTGTAAATTGGACGCTGCACCTACCGCGAAGTGGCCCACACGTGTCTTTTATGGCAAATGGAGTCAAATTCAAATATGTGAAATGCAGTATATTTTAATTAGCATTGTGTCATTACTTGTCTTCATTTAATGTATAGTCCTTGGGTTGGTGGACAACCCTGAAGAAAGACAATGTTTAAACATATGATTGTTTAGAGATTATAGACACAATTTGTTATAAGACTCGGACGATGAGTGATTTATTGAATGCTTGGTGATTATGTTGACATTAAATCGGGAAGTTAGAAATAGTGATTGATTACTTGATGAATCTTAATTATCATAAATTACTCTTTTGTTCATCTATAATCATATACATTATTACTGAGACCGGGACGATGAGTGATTTATAGAATGCTTGATGATTATGTTAACTTTAAATCGAGAAGTTAGGTATAGTGATTGATTACTTGACGAATCTTAATTATCATAAATTATTCTTTTGTTCATCTATAATCATATACATTATTATTGTTTATTTAGATTTAGGCATGGTTTCTCATGGATTGACTCGACTAGGTTGTACAACTGTTGGATTTGTTATATTAAAGGTAAAAAATATAAGCACATAGTCATAATTTTTTCATTAAAAGTACGAGATTGAACTAACCATTGGCTATTTCTTTAAAATGTAAAGGTGAGTCTCAAATGTGATTTTTTTTTTGGTAGTTTTTTTTTTTTTGGGTAGTTGATAAGTTTCAAATATTGACAGGAATGGAATTATGCAATTTTTACATCCACTTCATTTACGTAAGATATCTCATAATTTGTGTCCCTTGCAGGTCTACTGAAGTTGATGGCTCACATGCATCGGACACACCCAATAACATTTAAATGTAATAGATCAAGGCATATAAGTAGATAAGAATAAGATGTCTCATGGCGCCGTGTGCCTAGCTACTACAATTATATGTGTGTTTTCCCAAAGCTATTAAAACTCATTTCTAGGGATAGATATGTGCCAATATACATTCTTTAATCACTTTTGTGAGAAGCTTGTAAAAGGATGAACAATCCATATATCTATTACATTAGTACCAATTCAATTCTAAACTTTTTAATTAATTTAATCGTAAATGCATTTCTATCAATTGAGTTCATTTGGTGAATTTTAGCTGAAAATTGCTGTCGTGTACACTAATCATCTACTGTCGGTATTGATGTTGATAATTTTAATAATGTTTTTTGAACTTTCTATTTTGGTTTTTTTCTTTTTTGTTCTTTTTTATTTTTTTGAAGACAACCTCTACTTTCCCTTCAATGCCGCTGCAGCATAGAGCGAAGATGGTGCAGGTTTCTTCACCACCTATCTTCTTTTTATTAACATTCTCTCCTACGAATTCAACAAAATCCACAAGACTGCTGTAAAAATAAAGATTAATAGAAGTGGACCCATAAGCATTTGGAGTTCTGACCTTCTAATACTTCATCAGGGGAGCAATTAGGTCCGGCTCTGGTCCAGTCCTCTTCTTCGCGATGCATGGCCACGAGCCTGTCGTACTCGTCCTCTTCGAGTTCGACCAGGTCGTGGATCGGATCCTCGATCGTGATCTGCATGGCAGACTAGGCTCTCGGGCTGCCAGCGCGGAGGGCCTTGAGGCACCGCAACCCCTCCAGATGCGCCGTCGAGGTGGCTCCTAATTTCCTTCGCTGGCCGGCGACTCTTTGTTGCTTGTCTTCGAACTCTCTCTCTCTGTGGCCAGGCTTTCACCAGCCGCAACAAGGGCATTGGGCGAGGGCCGCCATGATCTTGTCGACCACAGTGAGGGCGTTGCGGCCCTAGCCAAGAGCCGATGAGGGCTGTGATGCCCTTGCCCAGTGCTGGTGAGGGTCGGCCAACGCCCTCGCCAGCCCTTAGTAAAAAATAAGATAAATAAATAATAGAAAAGAAAAGAAAAAAACCAACAGAATTATACAAAAATTCAGAAAAATTATTAGAATATTATTTAAAAATGTCCACGTCGGTGCCATTGTGTCACATAAAATGATTGAAGTCAATATTAGTGATTTTTTGCCAAAATTAATTAGATAAGCTCAATTAGTATCAATGCAAAAATATTTAAGATTAAATTACATAAAACATTTTATTATAGATTTGTCATATGTTTTATATTTTCCACCTCTTCGATCGCCTTGATAGCCTCCTCAACTTGATGAAGCAACCTGACTTTGCAATGCTTGCTTGAGATTTGAACCAACGGGCTTTTAGTTCATTTTTTGCTCATGTGAGTATAATGAACCCACCAATTGCTCTCACGTTAGGGTTGACACATTTTGCCCTTCCTCGATCCTTGCAATCATGTAACTAAATCTTTTGGTCCAAGACCTCAAGATCTTTTTTTATGACCTCTTCATCATTAACCCTTAATTGTTTAATGATGGTTTACACATTACCTAAATATAACGAAATTGATTTAGAGTCATTCATGCGTAAAAGCTCGAAATCACTTTAAATTGTTTAAAGTTGCACTTGTTTGACACCATCATCACCCCATAGGAGTTTTGCAAAATATCCCATGCTACTTTTGCCATCTCCATACTCAATATTTTTTCAAATATTGTTTCCTCTATGACTTGAAAGATCGCATATGATGCATACTAATCTTTTCTCATGGAATCCACCAATAAATCATTCTCCTCCTTTTTTATTAATGTGAAAATAATAGAATCTTACAAATTAAGTCAATATGATAATACCGAAGAAACAAATTAAGACATCAAAAATTTATATGGTTCGGTTCGAGTATAAGGAGAAATTCTACATTAAATAATCTATTATAATAAAAAAATTAGACTTATCATTATTCATATATTCTAATATTTTTCATACTTAAATTTAAACTCAAATTAAAAAAATTATAAATGAGTAACTCAATTAGACGTAGGCTCACACACAAAGTCAGTGTCCGCCCCCAATGAAATCAAGAGCGTTTTTTTTTTTTTTTTTTTTTAATACGGCTTCTGCAGGAGACTGAGAGGACGACTTCTTTTCTTTCCGTGGGTCCCTCACGCGGTCAAAACTTTATTGACCGGACACTACTCCCGAGAGGCGACGTACACTCCTTTCTTTCCTCTCATAGATAGACTTCTTTGCCCCTTATTTTGTCTAGCGTCCATATCTTCTCCTTGCTTTCTATCGTATGACCGAAAACAAGTCCAACAGAGGAGCTTCTTCGTCCAAATTCTAATCCGTTCGAAGAAATTTTTCTCAGTAAATTCAATTTAACAAATTGATATCCAAATTTAAACTTGAGAAATCGATTTAATAGTCACTTCAATGTAAATATTTTTCATTGAATTTCATAAATTTTATAATTTGAAACAAAACATGCATATGGACAAACCAGTATTGAAATTTCTTTCATTTGGCTTGGTAAGTTGTATTGATAGACGTCATTTCTAATGTTGATATCACATATTGGAATCAAAAGAAGAACAATCCTGGAAATTTAGAACATGAGCACAAATAAAGACTAGAGGGAAGACTTTCTTATTGAAATGCAAATGTTCATACTGCAATTCTCTATTTCTGAAGCTAACCTTTGCTTTTTTTTTTTTTTTTTTTTGGCTTGCTTACAATGATTCACAAGTCATCTATTTATAGCTAAATGTTTAGTATTGAAAAAGTGTTGCACCCTATGACTATTTGCTCTGAGACAAACATAGCATTCTAACGGAGAAGAAATTTTTCTAGGTGCCCCTAATCTTTCCTTTTGTCTTCTTTCTTTTTCACGCGCTTGCTAACGATTAATAAAGTCTTCACAAAGAAGTGTTCATTTTTTAGTTCAAGCAGTCTATTATAAATCACGCATGTTGATATCTTTTTGTTTATGTGAAATCAATCAATTTTATTAATACGAGGAGGTTTTTTTTTGTGGGATTCTAGTGATCTTTGAGGTCGTGGTCCGCGGTGATGATGGTGAAAGATCGGCAAGTGGAGTTGTTTTTCGTTTTTTTTTTTTGGGTTGAAAGTGGAGTTGTTGAGTGAAGGGACTGGTAGTGGTACGAAGCTGGTGAGAAATGTGGTTTATAAAGCCTTTGTGCTCGCAGGGAAAGTGAAGAAGTGACCTTCTTTGATGATTGGGAAGGGCATGTTTGTAAATTGCTTCAAATATTAAGGCCATTTCACATTGTTTATTAATCTTAGCTACTCCTCTTATCATTTTATAAGTTGCTTACTCATATCTTTAGAGCATTGGAATAAGGCCAACGCTCTACTAGTGAGCTGTATATTTACTATCTGTCCTTTCTTTTCAAGTTAGCCGAAAGATCAGTAAAAATACTCCCCAATGAGTAGTAACAATGCTTAGTAGAGCATCTTTGTCGACAGCAACATAGCAAATCCAATCTTTGCAATTTGAAGGAAATTTTTCTGGTAATCTACAGTTCCGTGTGTTATCTTGAGAGGTGATTCGCTAAGAATATTTTATTATTATTATTATTATTATTATAGATATTGTGAATTTACAATGTTACACTGGAATTTTAATTATGCCCCACTGTAGATATTGCTAGAGAACAATCATAAAGATTAAATGTGCAAAAGTGAATTTAGAGCAGATACTGTCTACATTGCCAGACCCATGTGACAAGCACGAAAGGTACAATTGTTTAAGGAAAAAAAAAGAAAAGGTACGACTGTTTTGAGCAGAAAGAGAAAAATAAAAAGAAAGGTACATCTCCATCCGACAAAAGAAGGGGTACAGCTGTATCCGTCGTTGTGTCCATCTTTCTAACTGATCCCATCTTATTATTTATTTATAAGATAAATATCTGCACAATAATCTTTAATGTATTGTAAAATTAAATTATAAATTATTATAAAATTTATTTTTTGAAAATTTATGATTCACATTAAATTATTATTTTCAGTATTTCAATGATTACTATGCTAATAAAATCTTAATTATAAAAAAGCAACGACTTTAATAACTATAAATTGGAAGTTGCACCTGCTTCCAAGTTGCCCATGTGCCTTTTTCCTGTCAAATCCAGGTATTTTAAGTATAATATTTCAAATAAGAATTTTACCGACGAATGCTCATTATTACCCGTTAAATAAGACATTCGCACATAAAAATTTTGTTATTTTTAAAATACTTTTTTTCATATTATGCATAATCAATAAAGTCACTTTTTATTTGGCGTGGAATGGCTTAATAAATGCCTAGGAGTAGGGACCATTCGTTAACGATAACCTCTTACAAATAATAATCCTTGATTGGTCGCCGTAGCACCTCCTGTTCACGACTTGGAAGCAAATGTTAGAGGATTTTTTTATATTTATCCATAAGTTCAAAAGTGAGTTCAGACCAGGTGTTGTCTAAATCGCCGAAGCCATGTGAAAAGCAGGAGGAAGAAGAAACTCCATGTGATCTTGTAATGATAATGTCCTCCACTTTATTATTTTTAAATTCATCAACTTTATTGACTCTTGACTTTTCTACGGAGATAGAGCCATGTGAAAAGCGCGGAAAAAGAAGGATGACATGAAATCCATCAACTTTATTAATTCTGAATTTTCTACGGGAGACAGAGCCATGTGAAAAAGCAAGAAAAAAGAAGGAACTCCGTGTGA
This sequence comes from Eucalyptus coolabah, assembly GCA_014182585.1. Classification (NCBI taxonomy): domain Eukaryota; kingdom Viridiplantae; phylum Streptophyta; class Magnoliopsida; order Myrtales; family Myrtaceae; genus Eucalyptus; species Eucalyptus coolabah. The sequence goes on along the minus strand of CM024627.1, from coordinate 72,495,701 downwards.
TCCTATAATGATAAGGTCCTCCACCTTATCGTTTTAAGTCCATCAGCTTTACCGACTGTAAATTGGACGCTGCACCTGCTGCGAAGTTGCCCACACGCGTCTTTTGTGGCAAATTGATTCAAATTCAAATATGTGAAGTGTAGTATTTATTTAATAAGCATTATGTTTAACTATGCTCTAAGGGTACCGATTAAATTAAATATTTACACACAAAGAAAATTTTGTTATTTTGAAAGCACTCCCTTCCTTATTTTATACACAATCGGTGCATTGAGAATGTAAATATTTATTTTGTTAAATATAGCTAACAAGTGTCCATAGAACGCTTATTAAAAAGACCCGTCTACTAATGATTCTTGGTGTGTTTATAATATTTCCTGTTCATTATTTGGAAGCAATTTTTTAATTTTTTTTAATAGGGCTACCTTTCTCTAGGTGGGAAAGTATGTATTACCAATTGTTTATTTTGGTCAGAACCGATCCTATAGACTCCAAATACACCAAAACTCTTAGAATCTTTTGCTCAACTAAGTCAATTTTAATTTTTGAAATCGATTGGTAGTTGGCTCATGTGTCGAGTCTTCGTAAAATTAATAGTAAGTTTGTTAATTTTTCAAATTGTTAACTTGAATAACATGTGATAATTGATGTTGAGTGTACAAATTTGAGATTTTACCTTAAATTTGCCATATGTATACCAAGTATGTGATTTTTCGTCGTATTAATCCAATTGAATAGTATGCCGATCTTGAGTTTCCAAAGGTGAAGAGCCCTTGTCCTTTATAGTCGTAAAGGGCTTCTCAGAAAAGTAAGGTTATGGTTAAAAAATCAATCTAGAGTAAATTTATCACAAATATACCAGTTTGATTTTTTTTCGTGTTATCAACTCACTTAGTTATCTAGAGTATCTTGTGTCATTATTAAAAGGCGATTCTTTAGGAATATTTTGATGCTATGGATTTACAAATTTATCAAGATATATTGTGAATTAATGATATTGGACTCCAACTATAGAAATAGCTACATAACAATCATAAATGATTTAAATGTTTGAGAATCATCTATTTTAATCCAAAAGTCCCAAAGTGAACTCAGAACTGTTATTGTCTACATAGCCAGAGCCAGGTGAAAAGCAAGAAGAAGAAACTTGAAAGAAATTGGGCGTGGGAAAACGTAAACCTCTATCTCTATGTGTTCTTAGTTCTCCACTATGTTATTTTCAAATCCATCGACTTTATTGACTATTAACTGCAAGCTGCACCTATTGCGAGGTTGCGTGTACGTATTTTCTATGACAATGGAGTCATATTCAAATATGTGAATTGTAATATTTTTCTAATAGTAATCCTTGGCTCTGCCATAGCATGTCTTTTTTGTTAAATATATTTCTCGAGTTTGAGCTAGATAAACGAAACTTGACCCGAGAGTGATTGTTATTTATGGAGATTTGAATATTTCGAATTTGATATTATAAGGATGTTCTAAATCAAGTTATCATTCAAGAAGCGGAGGCCTCCTAATGTGTGTTGGAGTGCGTGGCTGAAATTGGAAAGTCTACCTACAATTTTAAATTCGATATTGACTTGGTCAATGTGACAGACCAAGAAATCAACGAAAAAGAGGAAAAGTGCAGCTCGGTTGTTTACTTCTCCAACCAGAGTTATTGACTTCTACGGATTCGGTTAAGATTCTTATCAAATGTATGGGGTGTTCTTTCTGCTTTAAAACCGTGTGGTTAGGCCGCTGCTGATGTGCCGTGAGTGTTCCAGCCAGAAGTGCTGAGCGTGGTCTTCGTGCTGTTCATATCTGGAAAAAGAGCGCAAAGTCTTGAAGCCTTGTGGTGATCGAGCGCTCGACGTGAATTATTTCTCCATGAAATTATACCAATAATTTTAAGGCTCATGGGGAAGAAACAGACAACATATCCGTACTAAGGTGGGAGACTCCGCAATGTCACCCCCTATTCTCTCATTCTCAGGAAGAAAAAACTAGAGGTGGAATGTTGGGGTCTTACGGTGTTAAAGGTAAACATCACGTTAGAATTTATACTAACTATCGCCGGATAGGCTAGTATAATAGCTATTTACGCCTAGGGTGAGTGAGAGTGGGTGTAAAGGTAAAGTCTACAACTGGGGATACAATTATTGACAGTTAGTTGTAGACTTTACCATTATAGGAACATGCATTGCACCTACTCTCACTCACTTCGGGCACGGGTGACTATTATACCAGCTTACTCGACGGTAGTGAGGATAAATCCCGACATGGTGTCTACTTTCACCACGTGAGGTCCTCAAATTCCACCTCTATTTTTTTTTTTTTTTTTGATTGATGAGGAGGGAATAGGGGGTGATATTACAAGGTTTCCCACCTCAAAGCAGATCTCCTATATGTTTCTTCCTCATGAGTCTTTTAAGGACTTGCTTAGGTCCGTGATTCTTCTAAAATATATGGGCTGTTTTTTCTACTTTAAAACCGTGTGGTTACGCCGTTGCTGATATGCCGTGAGTGCTCTCTGAGCGTGGTCTTTGTGCTGTCTGTATCCGGAGAAAGAGCACAAAGTCATCGAGTGCTTGGCGTGAATTATAGTATTGAAACTTACCAATAATTTTAGTATTGAAACCGATTAAATCTTGTGGCAAGATTTGTATGTAATTACTTTGTGAAATTGAGAGATTATTTCGTGAGGAATTTCGGGGTTAAACACTGCATGCGTTATTAGATGTAATTGGAGTTTGAGAAACACTAAGAGTGTTTGAGTGAGTCGATTGTGTAATCTCCATTTTATCGCTTGATTTATAGTAAATTTGTCACTGCTCTCCTCGTGAACGTATGTCTCTACAACCAAATCACGTAAATTTAATGCCCGAATTATTTTCGTTTTCTATATATATTATCATTGCTCTTCCCATGGATGTAGGTCTCTACGATCGAATCACGTAAATTTGATGCACAGATTATTTTTTATTTTATTTATATTATTATTCGATTGCTCTCTTTTGGCAACATGTTTCCCGGTTGGGAATAAAGTGTTTCAAAACTAATGAAATAAGGCTACCTCTCCAGGTTGGAAACCATGTTTTGTCACTGATGTCTGAACCAGTCTTCCTGTCTCCCGATTAGATCCGAATATTCCAAAATTCTTAGAAGCTATTGGTCAGCTAAGTCAATTTTATTATCTCGAGTCTCTGTAAAGTTACTACTAATTCACGGACCCTCTACAAGTCTTAAAAGCCTTCGTCATGACCATATATGAAAGTCCTCCACTTGTACTCAAGAGCCGCAAAAAGACAGAGAGAGAAGCTGACTCTGCTAAGCGTGAAGTGAGCTCCTATGGCGAACTCAGAGACAGGAACGTGGACTAACAATGAATTTGGAGGTGAGTATCAGGTCTTCCTGAATTTTAGGGGGTGTGATGTCCGTCGTGGATTCGCCGACACCTTCTACCACTTCTTAGATAATGCCCAGATCTACATTTTCATGGATGATGCTGAGATTCGAGCGGGTGAAATAATTGAGGAGAAGCTTATGCAAGCGATCGATAATTCCAAGATCTACATACCCATCTTCTCTCCAAACTATGCATCGAGTCCCTGGTGTCTTATTGAGCTTACGAAGATGATGGAAAACATCTTTAAATCTAAAGAAGATGAGAATAAGAAAGTGATGCTGCCCATTTTTTATGAAGTGGAACCTGAAGTGCTCAAGCTGAAACCTGATAAGCACAAGCTGCAGACGCCCTCAAATCATGATACCATTTTGAATTTGGAGGAAAAGAAGGCGGCGAAATATCATGATGCCATATTGGATTTGGAGGAAAAGAAGGTGAATCAGGAGAAGAAGTTCAAAGCCGAGGATGTAAACAGGTGGCGGACGGCTCTCAAGAAAGTTGATGCCAGCAAGGGGTTGAAGCTAAAGGACCACACAGGGTAATCGTCTAACCGTGAATGGGAAAATTATTATTTCTAATCGGAAGATAGATCTAATAAATATTCATTACTAATATTCCAACTCCAATTTCCCTAAATCTAAATATACAGTCCCAAATTCTTCTTTTATTATTTTTTAAATCACAAGATATCCAACTTTTTTTTGACCTAATAGGATTATTATGATTTTGTCTTTGACCTAATTTTCATCTTATAAAATTTTTGCTTTGCTTCATCTTTGTTAAACTAAGTTGATCCGTGTATGTATTAAGATTCTTACTGTATGCTAGAGAACTTGATTATGGAACTTTATGCTGTTGCATTTGTAAGGTTCTTTTCCACGTTAACAGAAATAGATAAAACTATTATTGTAGTAACTCATCACACATTTATATTTTGATTGTCCTAAAAGAACAAAACATTTCTTTTCCTCTATTCGTTCAACTTAAACTTGTAATTGGGTTTTAAAGGCCATCATGTCCTGAAATTTGGGGGTTAACTTCAAATTTTTATCGAGTCTCGAGTTTTCTTCTCCAAACACCACCCCCTCCTCAAAAAAAAAAAAAAAAAAAAAGAAAAAGAAAAATAGAAAAGAGAAATGTAGTGACCCTTTTTGATAAATGATTAGATAGGAAATATCTATTTCTTAACTGGTAAGATGCATGCCTGCTGCAGGGATCTAAGTACGTATTTATTATATTATTTGACGAGGAAGTCGTGTTGAACTTTCACAAGAAAAATACAGCAATATGCAGAAATTATAATAAATAAATATTCACGACAACGGAAATCTCCTAGAGTCTAAATGGATTTTAATTAAAGCGGATCCAAACCCTATTATATAGGTTTATTCTCTGATTAAAAGAAAACGCGAGATATAAAATTGCTATATTCATTGAATAATGATCTACATGCAATATTTTGGGTAACTATAATAATAGAACCCGATAAGAAACATTAACGGATAACGTAAGAATGGAAAGTTTAGCAATCTATTTGTGTGGAGTTTTCTTGAGAGTAAATTGGTCTCTTTTCTCTAATTCATTTGCTTATCTCTATTGATAGAGAGTTAGAGTCGATTTCTTCAAGATCATCTTTTTTTTTTTTTTTTTTTTTGGTAGAATAATTTAGGAAAATAAAGTAATGTTGTGTACTTCTCGAGAGACAGTCTCTTGATGGCTGCTGGCCATTGAGTAGGGTCCACACTAGACCTCGCTTCTACTTTTTCAAGATCATCTTTTATTTCCATATATTTCAATTTTCTTTATTATGAATTTTTCCTTTTTTTTTGTAACCCTTTAATTCTAGTTTGGTTGTATCGTAATAATTCGTTAATGTTGTTATGTTTTTATATTTGATATGTTATATTAGACATTCACGTCACAATCGATAAATATTGATTAATTGATATTAAAGAAAAAGAAACCTTAAGCTATTTTTTTTAGAAGTTACAATTAAATTTGAATAAGATATATTTCAAAGTATGACACAGACTATACTTTAAACTTGTTGCTGCTATAAAACTACGCTTTGGAATATTAATATTAGCTAAATAAAAAATTTGAAATTATAAAAAAAAAATCACCACAATGTCAATAAATAATTAGCAATACTCTTACTGTGTTGACGAAGTTTATTGGATGAGCTGAATGTTCATCAGTATCGTCTTCATCGCTTTATAAAGTTTATCGAACTTGCCTTATTTTTACTTCAGTAAGTCTAAACATATGACCGATTGTCGGATATTCATGAAGTCTCATTCATCATTACCAAACGAAGTTAGGTGGATTATATACCAATCAAAATTTATGTATTTAATCTTTCTTGATGAAACAAAATCTAGTATATGATATGGACAAAGATGAGAGAAGTAGGTCAACCAATCTCTCTCTCTCTCTCCACTGCATAAAGCTTCCACGTGCATGAAGTGGTCTTCAAATTTTATATAATTTGATAGCTAATACTGCCTCGCCTATGTAAAGCACATCTCTCTGTCTCTCTCTCTCTCTCCCCCCTTCAAGTTCATGCTCATGCATGTTATTTGTAGAGTAGTGTGATCCTTCCATTATATATATATATATATATATATATATATATATATATATATATATATATTTTTTTTTTGACATGATGTGTCCTTATTTGGAAGGGCAATCTACCTAAGCTTTATTAAATGATACTTTTGCATTTTTTTCCCAATCGTCTTAGCTTTTGGTTTGTCTCATCAAATCGTTGAATTTGTATAACTTTTCTAATCAAGTCCCTTCAGTTATAAATATAATTAATTGGAATTGACATGTCTTTTCTCAAACATTCACATTTTTCTCTATTCTATTTTCATCACCTACGTACTCTTTTTTTATTTATTATCAAAATATTGTTTTTCTTTGTCATTTTCTAATCTGCATTTAGTAAATATATTGCTAACTAAATTATGTTTTATTGTGAGAATTCTTCCATGACTTGTCGAAATCCATGGAATCTTGAAGGTCCTTCAAAAACTTATCATAGTCCTCAATCCAAAGTTTAAAGTGATGGGAATCATCTTGATCAACTATTAAGTGATAGGAGTTAAATTTGAGTAACTTAAATTTCAAAGTAATGGGCGCTTCATTTGCTTTATGTGTTGACGTGTAATTTCTAATATAAGTATTTTAAAAGTTATCTCATTAGAGTTGTCTATATTTATGCATTTTATCATGAGTCATCAGTAATTATGCATTTAGTCATATTTATTTATAGAAGCAATTAAATTTGGAAAACGTGTATATCATAAAAAAAATACTTTTCCTCTATGAAAATTATGCAATTGTGGTTTTTGTATTTGCTAAAACTTGATTTTAGATTTTTCAGTATTCATTATATGTAAAAGCGATGTGTAACCTTTGAAATTTTCCTCTAATATTATTTATTTGTCAAATACGGGCTAATAATTTTCGATGAGAAATATGCATAATTATGAATTTAACTTTTCAAGCATTTATATGCAGGAGTGTGTTCCACCAACTATTGCTTTCATCAACTAAAATTTCAGCGTATAAAACTTAGATGCTAGACTTTGTTCTCCTCAATTTGAAAAATAATTATAATCTCAGTGCTAATAGTTTTGAATGCAGAATATGCATAATCATTGAATATAATTTTTTTTTTTTTGAAGATTTTTAAGTTTTCTTTTTACGACTTAGATGCAGGAATATGTTCCATTAACTTAAAAATTCATTCTATAGATATTTCGGCATATACATATGACTACAAAAGAATTCTTTTTGGTCAGAAAATTTGTACAAAAATTAGAGATTTGCTAAAGTCGAAATGTAAACTACGCTCAGTTGAGCTTTACCTATTTATATATGTCTCTAAGCACGCACGTTAACTTTGTAGTTCATAAAAATGAGGACTGGAGACATTTGATGGAAAATTAAGTTTTCTAGTTTTAAGTGAAATATTGATGTAGTGATAAATTTTAAGTGTCTTTGAACACGACGGATTCAAAAAGTGAACTTATAAACTCAATGCTGTTTAGTATTTTCCTTTCAATGAAAAAAAAAATACACTTCTTCTTACACTTAATTTTTTTATATTGGTTTCTCACGTGGTGGTCTTTCTTAGATGCAACAATAAAGTATCAACATAAGATTCCTGGCTCCATCACTTAATTGACTAGAATCCACCTTTTTTTATTAGTTTATGAAATTGATCGACAAAGGGGATGCGAAAAAGACTTGTTAGATGTTTGAAAAAGAGTTAATTATTTATATACTCCTTTTCTGTTGTTTTAAGTTGTTTTTGCGCAAGAATTTTCTATCTCATAAAATAACAATAATATGTTATGATTATGGTATTCGTCCATTATTTTAGCGTTTCCTTGGGAGCAATGTTTAAGATAATTAGATTGAAATTAGTTCACGTAGTATATGGTTGGCCAACATGCAAGGGAATGAATTTGTTACTTTTTCTCAATCGAAACCGTTCAACTTTGTGGCAGCGATGGGCATCTATGCAAGTCGGTTGTTGGAGCGGTTGTGGATTGGCTCCAGACGAGACAAAGAAGAGTGCCCAAAGATATAGTCGGAATGGAGGGTCCAATAGCAGCCATAACCGATTACTTAGATATCCGCTCCTATGGTGTGTTGCTTATTGGAATTTGCAGGATAAGCGGTATAGGTAAAACAACACTTGCCAAAATGATCTACAACCAATTATGTTCTCACTTTAAGAATTGCTGCAGTTTTCTTCATGACATAAAGGAAAAGGGAGAAAAAGACGACGGCTTAGTCGAGCTGCAACGACAATTACTTTCCGATATCTCTAGGACTAGAACGGCTCACAAGATTAGATACAGTGAAGATGGGATGATAGCGATTGAAGAAACAATTCGCAACAAGGTGGTACTAATTGTTTTGGATGATGTCAGTAATCGCAGCCAAATCCGAAAACTAATCGGAAGGAATCCTCTGCGTTCTGGTAGTAGGATACTTGTTACTACTAAGGACAAGAGTAATCTGAAAATCAAGGACCTTAAGCATAAAATCTATGAATTGAATCTGTTGAATAGCAAAGATGCACTTCAACTTTTTTGTAGACATGCCTTCATTGACAACTCTCCTCCAGCTGATTACTCCACTCTTTCAAAAGATATTGTCTCTACTGTGCGTGGACTACCTTTTGCTCTTGAGACAATAGGTGCATTCCTTTATAGTGTGGAAGACAAAAATATATAGAAAGATACGCTACAGAAGCTACACGATAATCCTTATGATGAATTCTTGGGAGTGGTAAAGATTACCTATGATGCCCTGGAACTCAATCAAAAAAACATATTTCTCGATAGTGCATGCTTTTTCATCAATGAAGAAAAGACTGAGCCGATCTTCATGTGGGACGATTGTGGGTTTTACCCTGCGATTGCTATTGATGTACTTATTAATAGGTGCATGATAAGGGTTTTAGACAACAATAAATTTTGGATGCATGAGCACTTTAGAGATTTTGGAAGAGCCATTGCTAAGAAAGGGCATACCAGGTTGTGGGATACAAGCGACATCATTGACAAATTACGTTCGACAGAGGTAAAGTATGACCATATTTGAATATGAAATTGCTTAACTTGTTCTCAATTGAGGATTCACGTTTCTGAATTGAGAGCTACTCTTCTATTTCATTTTCTCTTCTCTCTCGATGAAATAAAATTGTGGGATGTTGACAAATTCTTGCTCCTGCTCCTCAATGTCATTGGCAGAAAAAGGAAAGCGTCCAAGCACTTTGTTTTCGACGGCAGCAACTGTATGACCCTTGTATAACTGTCACTGCGGAGGAAATTAAACGGTTCCCGGATTTACGTTTTCTTTCGTTGGCTAACGTAAACTTGCAAGGCGACTTCGCTTGCTGTCTTTCCGAGTTGAAATGGTTTTATTTGGCTGGAGACATTTATTTTCCCGAAGATTATCAACAGTTTATGCCAACCAATTTGCATCTACAAAACGTGGTTGTGTTGCATACCTGGGGTTATGAGTGCACAGAAGATGCGATCAAGAGCCTACTCAAGGTATGTTAGAATCCCCCTTGTCTAATTTTCTCATTCAATAAAGGGAAAAAAATTGATGAATTTAAAGTCTAATTTTCTCATTTAGTGAGAGGATCAAATGACAAACGACACAAGTTGGGAGCCCAAATCCTTATTCATTTCTTGTACAAACATCTAATTCTCTATCCCGATGTTTCATTGTCTTCTGTAAGAGGCAAGGAAGTTGAAGGTTCTTATCATTTATGATAGTTATTCGTTATGTGGGACAATAACCTTTTCCAAACAAGTAGTTTTAGAGAAGTTAACTATTTGTTCAAGCCCTTCTTTGAAGATTGATCACTTTATTGGGGAACTGAAGCAGTTGACTTACTTAGAATTTGAGGATTGTCATGCACTTGAAATTCCTGAAGAAATTGGCAAACTAGACTGTCTTCAGCACCTCTCTCTTATGTATTATGAGAGCTTGAAGGAACTCCCCGAATCAGTCTCGAGATTAAAGTCATTGACGAATCTGGTTATATCACGCTCGAGCATTACAGGATTACCTAGGACAATGAGAAATCTTACTACTCTCCATACACTAGATCTAAGTGATTGTGATAAGATTAAAGAGTTACCGAAGCTCCCCAGAAGTTTAACCACTCTGAGGCTTACATCTCGCTCATTGCAGACTGTCCCCGACGTCTCAAACCTTACAAATCTAGTTGAACTGCTCCTATCGGATAGCCATGATATGACTGATCATTCAAATATAATTCAACCTTGCGACTTGCCATGGAGTGGAAGGCTATCGAATCGCAAGAATATCCATTACACCAAGTTTGAATAAACTCAGATATGTTGAAGTGAGCTGTTGCAACAAGCTAGTTGAAGTCCAATTTCTCGGCATCTTAAAATCGATACAGAGCGTAGCTTTTCAGGAATGCGAATCTTTCGAGAGGTTGGTTTATCTTCCGCTACAAGACCACCCGCTACAAGCTCCCGAGTCGACTGATGATCGGAAGAAAGTGTTCCGTGTCTCAAGCTCCCTAAAGATGCTTCAAAAACTCGAGCTAACCCATTGCCCAAAGCTAGAAGAGATTCAATTTGTTTCACCGTTGGAAGCATTGAAAGAAATTAAAGTTTACTTTTGCATTTTTTAAATAGGTTAGGCGGTTTGTCAAACTCGAAGAATTTGAACGAATTAAGTATTCAACAGTGCAAGAACCTAAAGGTTGTCGAGGGCATTGACAAGTTAGAGCGTTTGCAGATTTTGTGCATTCGTAGCTGCAGATCAATGAAAAGGATTATTGAGGCATCAAGCTCAAAAATACCAACGGAGTGCGAGATATATATAATGAATTCTGGGCAGTTGCTCGACACTAGCTCAAGTACTCCATGCATCACTTGGAAGGATTACAGAAAGATGATTCTGGAAACACAAGCGTCGGACTTTGCTATCGAAACAAATTTTTCCAAAAGAGGGGATCCTCTATTGGAACAGGTACACCTTCTTTTTATTCATGGATCATCACCGTTTCTTCTGCATTATTCGCTTTTTATTTCTGCTTTATTCTAGTAAAGAGAGACAATAAAATGATTCTAAAATGTGCAACCATGGAAAAACTCATTAAAAATTCCCATCTTACTAGGAATTTTATTAGTTATACTCGCGTCATCTTTGAAAGTGAGGTCAGGATTCTTACATCACTCACCATTTGATCGAGAATCTTATACTCTCCTTCCTATTTATGTTTTTAGTTCAATCTGTGCTTCTCACAATTACTTAAATGACAGGGAACCTATTTTTACCCCAAAAAATTGATGATGAAACTTCATGACTTCTTTATTCACTTGATAAAAATCAATATGGTGCAATAGGATCATGCAATCTAACAAAGTCACGAGATATCATAAAATTAAATAAGAAATAGATTCAACACACTCCAATCTACTTACCCTAGTTCAAAGAGTGGTCCAAATCCATAGGAAGAGTAGCTATGATATCGCCATAGACCAAAAGATTCTAACAGAAAAAAATTATCTCTTGTTGTTAAGCTCCAATTCCACCCAATCCTCATCCAGTGTTTCGCTTAACCTCTAATGTTGCTTTCTCAAACTAAAACTGAGAGAGAACCTTAATAGTTTCAAGAAGATACAACATGTATTAATACCAAAAGGATTTGAAAATAGGGTTAAAATGCATCCTTTGCATGTCCTCAGCTTCACTAGGTGCTTGGTTGAGCCATGCTAGTAGGTCCTGGTTCCTGGCAATTAGGCTTGACCTAGTATGGCTTGACTCATCGGTGCCTTTGCAGGTGTCGGGGATTGACCTACTAAACGCCCATACACATGTAGATGCCTGTTTGCATCCCTTCACTTGAATCTGAGCTGACTTCTCGACAAACCTCCACATTGGCTCAAGTTTGCAGCCTAGTCACGGTTGTGATTGGATCTCCCAACGCCTTCCCTGGGCCGCTTAAGTTGCATCATCTGACCACGTCATCGTGTCATGTCATATGTCATATCATTCATCGCACATGCCATGTCATCACCTATGCCATGCCATTGCCATGTCATTGTCACGTCACATGCCATGTCATTTAGTGTCGGCCACACTACCTCTTCCCCTTCTTTCTCCATCACTATTTTTGGCCTTGGTCATTGATAAAATTACCATGTCTCATAACAAAACTTTCCAACCCGTATCACAAACCACAAGAGTAACAACATGACAGCTTACGAATCCACCACGCTCTGGGTTGCCTGCTTGACTTGGGTCTACTTACCAAATTACTACCGCACTATGTCAACTGCTTTACCTATCATCCCAACGGACTACTGCAGGACCCATTCCATGTATAACAGGCTGATCATATAAATTACCAACAGCACGTGAAAGATCAACTCTAGTACTACACCTACACACGGCATATACCTCTAACAATCAACTATACTAGCTTGTGAAATCTGATATATATGCTCCACCTCCATCCCGATGTATAGTGGCAGCATAAATGATGTCTTAAACATGTGGCAAGAGGGGTATTTACAAATCTTACTAGATACACGATGTGGTGGTTCGAACTTGTCTCACGTTACTCCTCTAAGTCATTCTTAACATTCCGATTTTCCTATCTCTTCTTATCTCTATACGCAAAACCTCCTTCGCTTCTTCCAAATTTCCCTATCATATTTCCTTGTTTTCTTAACTTATGTCAAGTCTCGGGAAAGTCACGAAGAAGTTAATCAGAGCCTAGCGGCTGCTCCATTCTAATTTTGAGGGAATGAAGATATGTGAATTTGTGAATGCTTTTTTTTTTTTTTTTTTTTTTTGGGTGGAATTGCGAATGCTGCTTGATTCTATTAGAATCTATTGTGAATGCTGCTTGATTATAATAGATTTGTGTTCGATTGATAATCTAGAAAGCATTCTTGGGGTGATTAAGTGTGAGGAAAACCCTTTAAGTTGATTCTCGCTAGGCTCGTGCGTTTGGGTGTTGAATTAAAGATTATTGTCATATGATGTTTGGGAATCTATTTTCTTCTTTAAGATGCTTAATCCACCTTAGATATGATATTTTTGAACCTTCCTCTCCTCAGCAAGATGATGGTGGTGAGGATGATGACAACCATGAGCACGGCGGTAGGGAGGATGACGATGACGAGGACAATGAGGATGGCAAGGATGATGACCATGACAACGACATGCATGAGGACCATGAGAACAATGACGGTGAGGATGATGAGGTCGACAATGTGCTCTCGTCTCGCAGGTCTGAGCCGGTTTGTTCCGAGGACGATAACGATGAGAATGATGATGTCGACAAGGAAGGTGAAGGTGAAGCTGGCGGTTACAGCAATAGCAAGGATGACGAGGACAAAGACGAGGACGATGACAGCGAGGATAATGAGGACAACAATTTTCATGAGGTTTTGCAGTCATCTCATGGGATTGCGCCAATTTATTCCGTGGGCGATGATGATAAGAACAACGATGTCAACGAGGAAGATGACAGCGACGACAGGACGAGGACGAGGAAGAGGAAGAGAGGGACGATGAAGAAGCCGAAGAGGAGGTAAGAGGCCACTACAACCTAAAACTCAGCTGAAATTTGTTCTCTATTTAATATTCGTGCTAATTTTTTGAAACGCTGAAAATAAATCTAGCAAGAGTTATTGCTCTAGATCAAGAGCTTGCTGTAGCTAAAAACTGTAATTGAAGAAATTGATATTGAAACTGTCGATTTACAATTTCAAGAAGGGCTTTCTGCACATCTTCGTCCCTTGCTTTGCCTTTCTTTGAATCTGAGTAACTATCGACTGAGAGAAAAAGAAGATGTAATAAAAAAAAAAGTCTCTAAAATTTTTTTATTGGTCAATTTGCACGCAATAAAGGGATTATGTTGATTCGTGTTGATTGATTGCGTTTGGGTGTTCAAACTAGGGATTAATGTCATATGATATTTGGGGATTTTGACCTTTTCTTCTTAAGATGTTTAATCCACCTTAGACATGATATTTTCAAACCTACCTCTCCTCAGCGAGACGACAGTGATGGCTACAACGACGATGAATACGATGATGGGGGCGACTACAACGACGAGGACGATGACGGCGACTAGGACGACAATGCGCAGGAGTTTTTGTATTCGTCTCACGGGCATCCACCAGTTCATTCCCTGGACAACGACAAAGAGAAGGAGGAAGGCGAGAGGAGAAGGCGAATCGATGGCAACAACAAGAAAGAGGACGAGATCGATGTTGAAGAAGCCAAAGAGGAGGTGAGAGATGGAACGGAACGATGCACTTGGCTTATGTTTTCCTTCGAAACACGTGGATAGATGACTATGACTCCTTGCGGTCTCGAGAGTTGATCGGCGAAAGCACGCCAGTTTCTTGTCTCTTTCATTTCTTATCCGCTTTTGTTCTTTTCCTTTTCGATTGTTCAGATGTTATTCACTCCTTTCTTTTTCCTCCATAAAACGACAATGGTGTGCAAGTGCTCTATTTATGTCCCACGAACTTGTTTGGATTTTATTTCTTAATCAGTTTCGATTCAGTGTATGCATCTCATTATGTCGAGAGGTGCCCCGTAGAAACATGATCTATGAATCTCTCTTTGTCGATATTGTTCAAGACTCATTGGTCTTTCCCCGCGACCAAATCCTTCGTCCTTGGCCTTTCAGGCAAACAGGTGATTCCCAGAATTCTTCCCCCTTGAAGGCTTTTTTCATCGTTGATCACATTATGGGCTAACTCCGATTAGTTCGTGAAGGTAGGAACAATTAATCAGGGCTTCTCGTCCATCACTAAATGCATTTTCACTTCCACCATTCTTACTCATCTTTAAAGTAATTAAACATAAGCAGGAACATCTCATTAGGAAAGGAATTCAGGTATTCATTCTGATATACAAAACTTTCCAAGTTAATGAGATGGCCTCTCGAAAGACCAATTAAAGATGACAATTTTTACTTATTGCGACCCTCCTGATGTGGTGTCGGGGAGCAAATTTAGAGGTAATGTTGAGTTAGCATTCCCAAATGACTAGGGTTCTCACAAACCCTTATTTCGGGTGACATTGGAGTTTACATTTTAAATTCTATTAATACTAAAAGATTTCTATGAGAATGAGCCACCACTAACTTGCTAGGGCCGATTAAGAGTCAAGTGAGATAAGGGACATGATTGTGCTAATTGCCTAACTAGTACCCTAAAGGTACAATAACTTGATCGATTTGTTTACCTAATATATCCATGTGATTTATAATCATTTCATTACCCTATGCCATTCAATGATGTCGATGTATAAGCACACAATCAAGGGTAAGTAAAAAATCTTAATCAATATGATCAAAGTTAGTACAAGAAGTTAAGTCCGATAAAGTGTTAAGCAAAGAATACACATGCCCTTGTTATTACGCCCCTACAGGGTAGAGAGCAATCCCATGAGGTAAATTCAAAATGAGTCTAATTCCTTTCTAAAAGATAAATCTATTTAAACCTATTACAAAATCAAAAGTAATCAGTAAAATCCCTACAAACACTACTTAAATGAAACTAAGCTAAGTCTTGTGCTAAAACTTAAGCAACCTAATCAAGGTCCTTTGTTTCGAACCGTTTTCCATTTTTTTTCGAATATTATATTATATTATATTATATTATATATTTTATTTAGTATTTTACTACTTTCAATTTTTTTTTTTATTTTGAAAAGAGGGACTCAAGCTGGGCCCTTGGGCCCAATCCGAACATGGACTAGACCTGGACTCACAAGGCTTGGGCCACGGACACGAGTGGGCACATTTAAGACAAACCCACTTCAAATAGAAAACCCATCAAAGCCCATTTTGTTGAAACTGATTGTAGTAAGCCCATTTTCCCTTCCAACAACAACAACCTTACTTTACAGTGTATGGATGAATTAAGCCCTAAGCTTTTATTGTGACATCCCAGATTTTCGATCATATTTTCTACTGAATAAATTGGGAATTTCATTGACGCGCTTATAGGGTTGTTCTTAGAGCTGATCACTCTCGAGATAACTAGATTATCTGGGAAACCGTTAAGAATTTTAAGGCAAATAGATTTGAGAATTCGACCAGGAATCGGCTTCTCGACCGTCCTCATCTTTAGAGGCCATTACGGCATAGTATAAAATCGATTTGAAATCAGAGATAGATCGGTTAGATTGAGATGTGTGGCTAATCGTGGGTGACACCACTAAATTGGAAAATTCTCATCGACCGGCACTAGACTGATTTTCTTATAGTTTTGGTATCTTGTGTCCGTATTTGAATCCTCGAGATTTTTACGACAACTGAGAGTCGCCAATGAGTCGAGTGGGTTCATTGTGGCTCGAAGAAAATTGACCACGGATCATTTGCATTGAAAATTTCTGAAAGTTACCTAATAGCCTAGGTCGCGCTAAAAACGCGCCAAATGGAAATTAACTGCGAATTTGAGTCCGATTTCAGAAATTGAATTTCTTTCATGTCACAATAAATTCTAGGAGTGTCGAATTTTCTGAAACCCGAGACTTTTTGGGAAAAAGTCAAGATAGGGCCGTTTTTGTCTAGAAAAAGTCTGGGGATCGTTTTTTATCACAAAATTGTGAATCAAGTGGATTGTGTGGGTGAGGAAAAATGCCGAGAGGGTTGATGGTGGATTGATTGATTTTATAAAAGCCATACGAGATTGAATTGAAGAAAAAACCAAGTCCAATTGAGAGAGAATTGTTGCAAATTCGTAACTCCCCCACCCACCACCATTTTGGACCATTCCAATGTTACAAAGAGAGCATGGGTGGCTCATTAAGAGCCAAGGATGGTCAAGGGAGACAATGGTGTGGAAAATTTGGCTTGGTGGAGCCCTTGTTCCCTAGATCTTTCTTCTCTCCCTCTCTTCCTCCTTGTTTGGCCGACCACCCTTTTCTTCCTCCACAAGCTGCTGTCCAAGCCATACTCTCCTTTCTTCTCAACCTGTGCGATCACCAACAGTAGCCAAGGAAGGGCCGGAGCAAGCCGCACGAAGCCGCTGTCGCCGTCTGCGCGAGCCACCCGCACACCTGTCTACCCTTTCTTACCCCTCACACTGGTCCAGCAACCTTGGCTTGCCGTTCTAGCAGCCGTGAGAGGCTGAGGAAGTCCGCCGAAGCTTCCTTTGCCGCCAATTTGTCCTTGTTTGGACCCGAGACCACCACCGCTACCTCTCCCGAGCCTCACCGCACCAAACCAGTTCTATTTTCCCTATTTTGTAGCCAAGATTAGCGGAGAAACTAGTGGTTTCTAGCAAGGCTTCTGGGCTCGTTTTGAGGTGGTTCCGGGCCTCGAAACCTAGGCCCACTTTGGAGAGAAGTGACCCTCGTCGCGTTCCCAACGATTTGATTCGATCGAATATCGAATCAAGTGAGTTTAACTCACTAATCCTCACTTAGTTTGCTAATGATTCTTAGGGGTTGATTAGATTTAATTAAGTGTAATTAGGTGGATAGATTAGATTAGAATAATTAAATTAGGGATTTACTTATGCATGTTAGGCAAATGGTTAGTGTAATTAGCAAGTAGATAGGCTCGAGTATTTAATGAACCTCGAAAATTTTCGGGGTCCGTTTCGCTTCCAATTAGGCATAATGGGCCTAAATTGGACTTATTGCTATTTATTTAATATTTTTGTAATTATTTAATTATTTATTTATTTTCTGGAAATTAGGTTGGGATAGCCGTCAATCGGAATTTCATGCTGATCGTAGTGGTGATCTATGTTTATTTAATTGAGTATCCGATTGTACCAATTGAGTGAATTTGCGTAGATGGGTAATTTTTATTAAAATTGGTCAATTTTGGTAATTAAATGGGAAATTGATTATGCAATGTATCATGTCGGCTTGATGACTAAGTATGTCGTCTCGGAGAAAAACATGGTATTACATTGGCTTGATGATTCAGTCTATCGCCTCAGAGAATGCACATGGCTTGGTGACTAGGAACATCATCTCGGAGAATGCACGTGGCTCGGTGATCAGTTATATCATCTCAGAGAATACACGTGGCTCGGTGATTAGTTATATCACATCGGAGAATGCACATGGCTCGGTGATCAGTTATATCACCTCGAAGAATGCACGTGGCTCGGTGATTAGTTATACCATCTCGGAGAATGCACGTGGTTCGATGACTAGACATGTCATCTCGGAGAATGCATGTGGCTCGGTGATTAGAAATATCAATTTAAGAATGGATAGAAATGGCTAGAATGACCGGGGAATGGTCTAATTGACATATAATTGACTAGGTCAATTGATCGATATTTCGATCTGTGGTGATTGATTGGGTGCCTATTGAACTGTATTGAATTACAGGTAGAATCTGAAGCCAAGGTAAGTCCTTTGTCCCGTGTTGTACATAGGCAGCCCTTTTGGCATATCGGTTTACTAATCGGGTCTTAGTGGGGTAGAACTTGTTGAGACGTGGTCTCACCCCGTTGTGGGACAACATTTCAGGCCCTTAAATGGCAGCACTTCCACCTCCTCGTCCTCTCATGCATTATGGCATTCCCGAAGAAGTCATTGAGATAGCGTATAACTTCCCGATAC
The DNA here is from genome assembly GCA_014182585.1 of Eucalyptus coolabah. Taxonomy (NCBI): domain Eukaryota; kingdom Viridiplantae; phylum Streptophyta; class Magnoliopsida; order Myrtales; family Myrtaceae; genus Eucalyptus; species Eucalyptus coolabah. Next base: position 72,477,172 of record CM024627.1, on the reverse strand, counting down.
ACCCCCACCCCGAGGGACTAGAGTATGTACTAGTCAAGTTCACCATCTAGGTTGACGTGGGTAATGACAGCTTGAGATCCCATGAGTATCGATCGTGGTATCGTGAGTATCACGATGGGCGAATAGTGGGTCCCATGCCGGAAGGTGATGTGCCTATGTTTGTTTTGGAGGCAGCCTTTGGGAAGGGGACGACAAATCCTAAGAATGGATTGGTGGTGGATGTAAAGGACCCGAATCTTGAGAATGATGCTAGTACTCCTGTGTACTCAGCCGAGGGGGCTAATTGGAGCAAAGAGGAAGGGGAAATCGTTGAATAGGATGAGCCATGGGAAGAGGAGCCTAAGGAGGAGGAACCGGAGGAGGATCAGGAGTTGGAAGACCCTGATGAGGAGTCTGAAGAAGAAGAAAAAGAACTTGAAGAGGAGTCGGAGAATGATCTCGAGGATGATCCAGAGTGTGACCCAAATGAGGACTAAGACCCCATCCCGTTTTGCAAACCTGAAGTTGTGAACTGATATATGATAGATCAGACTTCTGTGAATAGTATTGTATTATATACTACATGGTTTGTATTGTATAAAAGTTTGATTGTGGTTTTTCAATTGTGAAAAATATGGCCCTACTTTTCTATTCCATTGTTTTATTGTCTGGGGATTTTATATCTGCTTCCGCATGCGTATTAAAATGAAAAGATCGGCAATGCGACCTAGGACGTCGCTATTAATCGACCAGGTGAGGGATAGGCACGCGTTCGAGAATCATGGCGTGACATTTATACTCAGAGCGCGTTTGATAATGATTCTGTTCCCAAGAACAAATTATGATAAGAAATGATTCTTTTTTATTCTGTTCCCGGGAACAATTTCTAAGCATTTTAAGTCATTTGGTAATTGTCCAAAATTTTTGATTCTCGGAATAAAATTGCGTTTGGTACGTACTCAAAGTTTCTACTCCAAATCATTTTCTTTTAATTTTTAAATAATTTTTTTTTCTTTTTTCCTTTTTTTTCCTTTCTCTCTCCTGTTCTTCTTCTTCAAGTGGTCGGTCGCCGAACCGGCGACCGGTCAAATGACGGCCGGCGACCTCACCAGAGCATTGCCGGCCCTCAGCAAGGCCGATCCTTGTCGGCCGAGCCTCGCCGGTAGCTGGGTAAGGCTCGCCCAGCCTCGCTGGTGGCCAGGCTGGCCTCGGCGGGACTGGGTGAGGCCTGCCTGGCCATCGGTAGGGCTGAGCGAGCCTCGCCGATGGCTGGGATTGCCTCTAGCAAGCTCATCGGACCTCGCTCTAGCCTGGCAAGCCTTCGGCGAGCTCGCCAGACCGGTTGCTGGAGACCGGCGTTGATGGGCGGTGGACGGTGGATGGGATGGCGGTAGATGAAGAAGAAGAAAAGGGAAGAAGAAGAAGATAAAAGGGAAGAATAAGAGCAATATTGTCTTGATTATTAAATTTGTTCCCGAACAAGAATCAACTTTCTTTTTTTTTTTTTTTTTTTGATTTTGTTCCAGATCTACTTCCGGGAACAAAAAAATAGAAATTTGTTCCTAGGAACAAAATTTTTACTAAACGCGACTGTTTCCGAGAACAAAAATCAGAATAATGTACTATTTGGACGGTTAACAAACAGGCCCTCGGTATATCTCCCATTGTAAAACCCACTTCCTCATTTTTTTTTCCTTTTCTTTCCTTTGTTATTCTTATTGCAGACTAAACAAAAACACCTCAAAAATGACCATTAACTCCGGATGGATAAAGGGATACTAATGTTGCTAGGAACTTGATGACAAGCATCGCCAGACATCTAAACTTGCATTATCCACCTCCAAACATTTCTTATCGGTGAGAACCATTGACAACCACTGGAGTACATCACATAACGCAGAAAAACATGGAAACGAAGGAACTGGGATTCATGTTCCATAACCATGATTATATTGAAAGAAAAATTTCACCTAATGGCTATAAAATCAACATCAAAATATATAAAACATCAATATACGCTCTAGCTGACTGAGATCAAAGCCTATTTCACAAGAATGTTTCCAATGCATTTCATCAAATAGAATGTTTGCAATGCATTTCATCAAACAGATTGTAGGCACTGCAAAGATCGAGTCTAGTTATGAAATTGAAGTTGTTTCTCGCTCTAAGATCAGCATTAGAACAACAATGACATCGCGAATCATCAAGTAACAACTCAGTTTTTTTCGGTGATTTTCCCATGAGTATCATGAACATAGCTCCGCACAACAACTCTCCAAAATAGAAGAAGAAAGAAGACAATGAAATTACCATGTCAATGGACGACGATGAAGCTATAATCCATTGCCAACTCAAGTTTAGAGACTTAGGTTATCACTGCCTGTCAGTATCAAAGTGAACGAATGGATTCCAAGCTCGAATCCATCGCTGCGAAACTCCCGGCCGCACAGCAGAGTTAAGCAGAGCACGTCTTGCACGACTCTGGAGCCAAATGATGGCGGCAACGATCGAGGATCAACTCGATAGAAGAGGTTTTCAGAGATGACATAGCCGAGGATCACGGCCAGTGGTGTTGTGTCGAGCAAGAACGGAGATCCTCAAGTATTCAGATAGCAGGGTAATTCGCGGCATGGGGGCAGGACTGGCGGAAAACGGCATCACCGTGTGTCGATCAATACTTGACAGTTTTAATTTCAACTAGGCTTTGACTATTAGCGTCGGGCTCCATCCAAGCTAGAGACTCTGTTGGATATTTCATGGATTATCATAGTCTATCTAAATTTAGGCAAGGTTTTTGATGGGTTACTTTGATGAGGTTTAATAACTGTTGGATTTTTTTCTCTCATTGAAAACTTCGAGATCCAACTTATCATTGGATTTTTTTTTTTTAAATGTTCTCTTGATAATTGATATGTAATGGAGCAACTTTTACATTCGCCTCATTCATGTGACCTATTTTATAATTTGGGTCCCATAAGGCTATTTAAGTCAATGGTTCACATGATTCGGGTGTGCCCAATAACTTCAATATTTAACAAATCAACATATATAAATAGAACACATGTCTCGTGTTGGCACATGTCTAGCTACCATAGCTATATGTGTTTTTTCCAAAAGCTATTAAAACTCATGTGTACAGATAGATATTTGTTAATATACATTTCTTAAGTGAAATCATAAGAAAGCTTGGAAACAGGATGAACGACCCATCTATTAATTTTTTAGAAATGTGGTCATATGATATTGTAAATTAATTTTTGTACATTAGACTAAATTTAGCCTTCCAATCCCATCAAAAGGGTGGGAATATGACTTTTGAGATTTGCAGGGAATTGCTTTAAAGTGGTTGGCCTACCCCATCGGATTGTGCCGAGCTACAAATTAAACATGGGCTTTTCCGATAAATTTGTTACGATACTCTTCATTCTTATTTTCATTTTAAAAAATCGATTATCTCTATTTAAACAAGATAAATTGACCAAATATACCATCTTCAAGGTCAAGACATGTCACGATCCATTTTCACCCACTAATCTCGATTGATGAGGGAATTTGAATTTAATAATTGAATTAAGAGAATTCGTATCCTCCCCAAATAATTAGTTTTCATGCAGTCAACTATTAGTATTTGAACAAGTACCATATAGCTTACTGGCCAAGAAGATAGGAAAACGAAAGACTCGTACCTTATAGCCGGCAAGCATTACCAAGGGGAGGTACCATTCGAACACGGTCTGTAAAAAGTAGGAAAAAAGAAATCTATTTCATAAGCGAACCAAATTTTATATATTCTTCAATCACAGACCCTTACTCAGCGGAAATATTGAAATCCCTACAATTTGCAGAATCATGTGTTCCACTTCTCCTCGGATTTCACATGTCAAGTTCGATTTTGCTTGCTCCACTTTACAAACGCTGAAACTCCCAGCCCAGTCGACTACGGCCCCCCTAAATTTCCCAAGTAATTGTCATGGCCTTCGTATGCTGACTTGATTCCTATTCGAGGAGTTTCACTTGATATGTATGAATTCCAGTTGAAGAAGAGAGAGAGAGAGAGAGAGAGAGAGAGAGAGAGAAAGAGAGACTGTGTGAGGGTGATGGCGCGGCTGTTCGATAAGCAAGTGGAGATATACGCAAATGCAAGGCTGACGTATTCGAGGGAGTGATACCAGAAACTGGCCGCTCTCAACCCCCGCCAAGCCTTGGCTTGGGACGTTGGCACTGGCAATGGTCAAGCTGCTCTTGGGGTTTTCTTTGTCTCCCTTTCTTCTCACGCGAATTCGAATGTGCTTGCGCTTCTGTACATGACCGTTCTCTTCTTAATTTAAACTAAAACTTTTTTATTTTTTGTTAAGCTAGATGAAATCTTTTCATTTCCACCTTTGTTTTTATGAACCCCTAGCTACACAGCCAATAGTAAACAATCAATTACTGTATGCAGATGATTATACTGTTCTGTTCTAAGAAAACATATTTATTCGTGTTGTTCCTTAGCCATTTGTTTCCTTTGCTTCATTTCCCTCACCAAATGTAGGTTGCGGAGCATTATCAGCAAGTGATTGCCACGAACGTGAGCGAGTCGCAGCTAAATTACGCCATCCCACATCCCCGCGTTCGGTACTTGCACACTCCGCCATCCATCTCTGATGATGAATTGTTAGCCATGGTTGGTGGTGAGAACTCTGTCGACCTAATCACTGTGGCTCAAGCCATCCATTGGTTTGAACTCTCCAAATTCTACTCTCTCGTGAATCGTGTCCTCTGCAAGCCAGAGGGTATGATTGCAGTTTGGGGCTATCAAGCCATCCAAGTTAGCCCTACCTTCGATCCGATACTTAAAAAGTTCTTCGACGCGACGCTTCCGTACTGGAATTCTAACATCAAGTACGTGTTTGACCAATACAAGACATTGCCGTTCCCTTTCGAAAGTGTCGATTTGGGATCCGAGGGGAACCCAGTGGCACTCGACATACTAACAGAGGTTTCTTTCGAGGGAATCCTGGGGATCTTGAGGTCGTGGTCCGCGGTGGCGACGGCAAAAGAACAGGGAGTGGAGTTGTTGAGTGAGGGGGTCGTTAGGGAGTTTGAGAGGGCTTGGGGTGGTACGAAGCTCGTGAGGAATGTGGTCTATAAAGCCTTTATGCTTGCAGGGAAAGTGAAGAAGTGACCTTCCTCGTATGATTAGTGAGGGCATGTTTGTAAATTATTTTGAATAATAAGGCCACTTCACATGGTTTATTAATCCTAGCTAATCCTTTTATCATTTTCTATGTGGTTCACTCATTTCTTTGAAGCGTTTGATCAAGGCTGACGCTCTACCAGTGAGCTATATAAGGTTCGATTTGCTTTAGGTGATGGAATATAAGAGGTACATTTGATTTGGGGCATATTGCCATATCTAATTAATCATGGTTGAGTGAAGAAGTTAAAACTCGATAGCTCTTGAATTGAGTGAAGCGAGTGAACATGCATTTCAAAGGTAAAGTGAATCCAGCCTTATTCATCTAACAACTAGCTAGCGGAAACTTTTAAAACAATTGATGGGTGATTCTTCCAAGTTTCTCTAGAAATGTTCAATTGGTTCATCTATTAGCTAGCTCGAAGATGTCGTAATTATTACTATAGGAATTCAAAGTTGAATCGGTTCATAGATGAAAATAATCTGTAGCAATTAACCTTTTATTGAAAGTAAAAGTTATATAATGACAACAAGCAAAAATAAAACTATTTCGAATTTATTTTTTAAAAAAATCAGATGATTTCAAATGACCTATTTGTCCATATGGATGGATTTATAAATTTTGTTATAAAATAGGTTAATCGCTAAAAAGTTATATAAAAAAAAAGCATCATTCAAATATTCCCTACAATGTGTTATGCTAGCTGTATATGTTTTTTGTTATAAGTTTTAGTCGCATGTGTTGACTAAGTCAGATAAGTAGACATGGAATTCTTTCAATGACCACAACGCACCGTCCTACAACGTTCAATTTTTATTTTTATTTTATTTTTATGAGTGATAAACTTAGAATAAGTCCTAAATAATTAGTGGGGCTGCCTCGCACGCTTGAGGAACCGAGTAAAGTGTATAGAGGTTCAAGGCACACTAGAAAGGGAGGTTAAGACAGTCTCATCTTATGCGAGACCATGCATAAACGCTAAGACTTCAGTTGGGGTGTACATTTGTTGTCCGATTGAAAAGTCAATTTGGGTAAGTGTGTAAATTCGCGGGTTCCCAAAGTCTTAGCTTCACGGGAGAGATAAAAAGGTCAATAGAGTGTATTAGAGTCCCATGTGTCATCTGGGAGGCTATTATTCAATCATATTCTGATATATTGTAATTTTACAATATTAAATTGGGATGTTAAATATGTCCAAACGTAGATATAGCTGTGGAATATTGAAAATGATTAAATCATTTTTTTTAATCCAAAAGTTCAAATGTGAATTGAGAACAGAGGTTGTTACATAGCCGGAGTCATGTGACGAGCACGAAGGAGAAACTCCAAAGAAATTGGGCGTGCGAAATGGTACACTTCTTATGGTAAAAAAAAAAAAGAAAAGAAAAGGTTACACCTCTATCTCGCCGTCTTCTTTGGTCTCCACTTATTGTCATCGACTTTATTGACTAATGGTAGGTGCACTTGCTGGGAAGTTGCCTATTTGTGTTTTTGATTGGGCGTGTGAGAAGGTACAACTCTAGGTCTTTTTTCTCCACCTTATTATTATAAATTCTGTCGACTTTATTGACTAATGGAAGGGGCACCCGCTGGGAAGTTACCTATGCACGTTTTTTTTTATGGCAAAGAGCTTCCATGAGGTGAAACATTTAGTAGCAACCTTCTGCAAGCGATCGACGACTCCAAACTCTACATAACCATCTTCTCCCCAAACTATGCTTCACATCACTGGTGCCTCCGTGAGCTTGCGAAGATGGTGGAGAATATCTCTAAACCTCAAGAAGATGGGAATAAGAAGGTGATATTGCCTATCTTTTATAATGTGAAACCTGATGATGTGAAATTGAAAACGGATTTGTATGGTAAGGCCATATTAGAGTTGGAGCAAAAGATGGAGGACCAGAAGAAGAAGTTCAGAACAGAGGAAGTAGAGACGTGGAGACAGGCCCTCAAGGAAGTCGATGCCATCCAGGGATGGGAGCTGGAGAAATATGAAGGGTAATCATTTAACCATAAACGTGAAAACATTTTTCTCACAACCAATCACTAGATCTAATAAAAGTTCATTAATTATCTGCCAACTCCAATTTCTCTGGATTTAAATAGGAAGTCTCAAATTCTTCTTTGGACTTTTTAAATTACGGATGTCCAAAAATTTTCTGACCTAATTGGATAATTAAAATTTCATTTTTAACCTCATTTCAAGTGTATAAAAAATTGGATTGGCTTCATCTTTTTTATACTAACTTGATCCATGTATGTGTTAAGATTCATACTGTATGCTAGAGATTTTAATCATGGAACTGTATGCAGTTGCGTTTATGAAGTTCTTTCCATGTCAAAAGAAATAAGTAAATCTAATATTTTGATTCTTCTACTTTTTTTTTTTTTTTGTAGAAATTTTGGTTCTTCTACTTGATTTAAAGACCAAACATTTTGTTCCTCTATTCCTTCAACTTAAATTTGAAATGGATGTTCAAGTATACAATTCACCAAGCTTCTCAAGTTTTGAGGGTGAAGTTTATGTCGATCATATGATTATCATCAAAAGTAAATCATTGAGGACATCAGATGGAAACTAATTTTTATTATTTTAACTGAAATAATAATGTGGCGATAAATTTTTAGTGTCCTTCAACCCGATGAACGTCCAAACAAAAACAAAAAAAATGAACTCGCAAAATTTAATGCGGTTTAGTATTTTTATTAAAAACAAAAACACTTTTACTCACTTTTTTTTTAAAATAGGTTTCTTACGTGGCGGTTCTTTCTTAGATGCAATAATAAAGTATCAACATTAGATTCCTGGCTCCATCGCTTAACAAGTAATATCTGCCTTTTGATTAGTTTATGAAATTGATCTACAAAAGAGAAGCGAAAAAACCTTGTTATTATCTTGAATAGGAACCGCTTATTTATATACTCCTTTTCTGCTCTTATGATTATGCTATTCGTCCATATTTTTAACGTTTCCATGGGAACAACGTTTAAGATAATTGGATTGGAATTAGTTGACTTAGTATATGGTTGGTCAACATGCAAGGACACGAATTTGTTACCTTTTCACAATTGAAACTGTTCAACCTTGTGGCAGGGATGGGCATCTAAGCAAGTCGGTTGTTGAAAAGGTTGTGAATTGGCTCCAGACAAGACAAAGAGAAGTGACCGAAGATTTAGTTGGAATAGAGAATCAAATATTGGCAATAAACAATTTATTAGACATCGATGCCGGTGGTGTGCGGCTTATTGGAATTTATGGGATGGGCGGCATCGGTAAAACCACACTTGCCCAAAAATCTACAACCAACTGTGTCCTTGCTTTGGGAAAAGTTGCAGCTTTCTTGGTGACGTAAGGGAAATGGCAAAAACCAAGGGCTTAGTCAAGCTGCAAGAACAATTATTGTCCGATATCTCTAATTCTAGAGTGGCTCGCAACATTCGTAACAGTGATGATGGGATCAAAGCGATTGAAGAAACAATTTGCAACAAGAAGGTACTAGCTGTTTTGGATGATGTCGATGATGGCAATCAAATCCGAAAACTAATTGGAAGGACTTCTTTGTATCCCGGTACTAGGATACTTGTTACCACTAGGGATAGTGGGGTTCTGAATATTAGGGGACTTAAGTATAGATTTGAGCATTATGAATTGGAGCGGTTGAGTGATGAACATGCACTTCTACTTTTTAGTAGGCATGCCTTTGACTATGACTCTCCTCTAGCCGATTACTACGCTCTTTCGAAAGGCATTGTGTCTACCGCAGGTGGACTACCTTTAGCTCTTCAAGCAATAGGTGCATCGCTTTTTGGTCAGAAAAATATAAAGATATGGGATGAGATGCTGCGAAAGCTAAAGGAAACACTCAATAAGGATGTCTTGCAACAATTAAAGATTAGCTATGATGCCTTAGAAATGGATCAAAAACAAATATTTCTCGATATTGCATGCCTTTTCATCTATGAGGAGAAGACTGAACCAATCTTTGTGTGGGATGATTGTGGGTTTAGCTCGGAGCATGCTATTGATGTACTTACTAAGAGGTGCATGATAAAGGTTTTAGACAACAATGAATTTTGGATGCATGATCAGTTTAGAGATCTTGGAAGAGCAATTGCTAAGGAAGGGTGTACTAGGTTGTGGGATATGACCAACATCATTCACATATTAAGATCGAAAGAGGTAAAGTATGGCCAAATTTGAATAGAAAATTGCTTACCTTGTTCTTAATTGAGGATTTGCGTTTCTGAATTGGGAGCTGCACTTCTATTTCATTTTACATTTTTTCTTCTCTCGATAAAATAAAATTGTGGGATATTGACATACTCCTGCTCCTGCTCTTCAATGTCATTGGCAGAAAAGGCGAAGCATTCAAGCACTCTGTTTTCGATGGCCATGGGGTGGCCCTTGTATACCTGTCATTGCAAAGGAAATTGAGCGTTTCCCAAATCTACAGTTTCTTTGGGTAAATGACGTAAGCATGCAAGGCGACTTCGCTGGCTGTCTTTCCAAGTTGAAATGGTTTTATTTGTGCCATTACGGTCTCGCCAACAATGATCAACCGTCTATGCCAACCAATTTGCATCTAGAAAACGTGGTTGTGTTGCGTACCCATGGCTATGAGTGGACAGAAGATGCGACCAAGAGCCTAATCAAGGTATGTTAGAATCCCCCTTAGTCTAATTTTCTCGTTCAATAAAGGACAAAATTGAATGAATTTACAGTCTAATTTTCTCATTTAGTGAGAGGATCAAATGGCAAACAATACAAGTCAGGAGCCTAAATCCATATTTATTTCTTGTATAGACATCTAATTCTCCGTCTTAAGGTTTCATCTTCTTCCGTAGGAGGCAACAAAGTTGAAGGTTCTCTTCATTCAATCATGTCGTTTGACACATGGGACCCCAACCTTTTCCAAACACTTAGTTATAGAGAAATTGAGTTTTCTTTACTATTCTTCTTTGAAGAAAATTAGATGCTCTATTGGGATACTGAAGCAACTGACTTACTTAGATTTTGGGCATTGTAAGGCACTTGAAAAATTGCCTGAACAAATTGGCGAACTAAAGAATCTTCAGCACCTCTCTCTTGTATATTGTGAGAGCTTGAGGGAACTCCCTGACTGAGTTTCGAAATTAGAGTCATTGACAAAGTTGGACCTATATAGTTGTAAAAAGATTCAAGAGTTGCTTGAACAAATTGGCGAACTAAAGAATCTTCAGCACCTCTCTCTTGAATATTGTGAGAGCTTGAGGGAACTCCTTGACTCAATTTCGAAATTAGAGTCATTGACAAAGTTGGACCTATATAGTTGTAAAAAGATTCAAGAGTTGCCTGAACAAATTGGCGAACTAAAGAATCTTTAGCACCTCTATCTTAGATATTGTGAGAGCTTGAGGGAACTCCCCGACTCAATTTGGAAATTAGAGTCATTGACGAAGGTGGACCTATATGGTTGCGATATTCAAGAGTTGCCAGAGCTCCCAAAAAGTTTGACCACTCTTAGGCTTGCATCTAAATCGCTGCAGAGTGTCCCCAACATCTCAAACCTTACTAATCTAGTTGAACTGACCCTATCAGATTGTAATAGTTTTCCTTCAATTATAACTCAACCTTGCAACTTGTTATGTATTGGGAAGCTATTCAAACTGAGAAAGTTGGTATTGAACCTTTCAAATGTCCACGCAACATTCATAGAGTGGGGTTCCCTTTCTCTGCTGGAGGAACTTGGTCTCCATAGACTAGACTTGCAAATGCTGAAACAACTTCCATCAAGCTTGAGAGTGCTACATCTCTCAGGGACTCGAGTGAAATGAGTGGAACTCGATGGGCTTCCTAATTTGGAAAAGTTGGATATCGGATCTTGCAAACGTGTTGCAAGAATGTCTGTTACATCAAGTTTGAATAAGCTCAAAGATGTTTGTGTGACCACTTGCCCCAAGCTAGTCGAACTTCAATTTCACGGTGTCTTAAAATCGATGGAGAGGTTAGATATTTGGCAGAATGAGTCTTTAGAGAGGTTGGTTTGTCTGTCGGAGGAGGAGCTAGGATGTAATGAGCTACAAGCTCCTGAGTTGACTGGTGGTCAGAGGAGAGTGTACACTGTCTCAAGCTCCCTAAAGATGCTTCGAAATCTCACGTTGGGTCATTGCCATAAGCCACAAGAGATTCAATTTGTTTCACCATTGGAAGCATTGGAAGATTTTTCTGTTGTCGATTGCATTTTATTAAAAAGGCTAGGCGGTTTGTCAAACTTGAAGAATTTGAACAGTTTAAAAATTTGGCGGTGCGAGAAGCTGCAGGTTGTTGAGGGCATCGACAAGTTAGAGCGTTTGGAGAAGTTGGACATTGTTTTTTGCGGATCAGTGAAAAGGATTTTTGAGTCATCAAGCTCAAAAATATCAAAGGAGTGCCGAATAAAGATATTGGATTGTGGGCAGCTACTCAGCTCTGGCCATAGTGAATTAAGCATCACTTGGGAGTGTTACAGAGAGATGATTTTGAATGCACGAACACAAGCGTCGTACTCTGTTATCGAAACAACTTTCCCCAAAATAGGGGATCCTCTATTGGAACAGGTACACCTTCTTTTTATTCATGGATCATCATTGTTTCTTCTGCTTTATTCGCTTTTTATTTCTGCTTTATTCTAGTGAAGAGAGACAATAACATGATCCTAAAATGTGCAACCATGGAAAATTTCTCATTAAAATTTTCCATTTTACTAGGGATTTTGTTTGCTATACTCGTGTCAACTTTGAAAACGAGGTCAGGGTTCTTACATCGCTCGCTGACTGACCGATAAAATTCTCTCATTCCTATTTTTCCTTTTATTTCACTCTGTGCTTATCAATTACTCAAATGACATGGTACCTTTTTTTACTCTAAAAAATTAATGATGAAACTTCATGACTTCTTTTTCACTAGATAAAATCAATATGGTGCAATAGGTTCATGCAATCTAACAAAGTCACGAGATACCATAATATTAAATAAAAAATAGATTCAACACACCTCGATTTATGTAGCTCGGTTCAAAGAGTGATCTAAATTGACAGGAAGAGTAGCAATGATACCTCTACAAGCTAGGAGATTCTAACATAAAAAATAATCTCTCAATTCCAAGCTCCAATTCCACTCAATCCTTATCCAATGTTTCACTCAACCTCTAATGCTGCTTTTCTCAAACTAAAATTCACAGAGAAAACCTCAACAATTCCGAGAAGATACAGTGTGTAGTAATACCAAAAAGATTTGAAAATAAGGTTAAAATGCATCCTATGCGTGTCCTTAGCTCCACTGCATGCTTGGTTGAGCCATGCTAACTGGTCCAAGCTCTTGGCAATTAGGAGTGCCAGACCCAGTATGGCTTGACTCATCGGTGCCTCTACAGGCGTCGGGGTTTGACCAACTAAACGCCCATACACATGTAGATGCCTGTTCGCATCCCTTCACCTGAATCCCAGCTGGCATCCTCGACAAACCTCCACATTGGCTCAAGTTTGCAGCCTAGTCACGGTCGTGATTCGTCAACTTTCATTGTTGTGATCTCCCGACGCCTTCCCTGGGCCGTTTAAATTGCGTCATTTGGCCACGTCATCGTGTCCTATCATATGTCATATCATTCATTGTACATTTCATGTCATCACCTATGCCATGCCATCGCCATGTCATTGTCATGTCATATGCCGTGTCATTTAGTGTCGGCCACACTACCTCTTCCCCTTCTTTCTCCATCACTATTTTTGGCCTCAGTCATCGACGAAATTACCGTGTCTCGTAACAAAACCTTCCAACTCGTATCACAAACTACAGGAGTAACAACATGACAGCTTACGAATCCACCACGCTCTAGGTTGCCTGCTTGACTTGGGTCTACTTACCAAATTACTACCACACTACGTCAACTGCTTTCCCTCTCATCCCAATGGATTACTACAGGACCCATTCTATGCATAATAGGCTCATCATATAAATTACCAACAGCATGTGAAAGATCAACTCCAGTACTACACCTAGACATGGCATATACCTCTAACAATCAACTATACTAGCTTGTGAAATCTGATATATATGCTCCACCTCTGTCCCAATGTACAGTGATAATGTAAATGATGTCTTAAACATGTGGCAAGAAGGGTATTTACAAATCTTACTAGTTACTTGTTGTGGTGCTTCGAACTTGTCTCACGTTACTTCTTTGAGTCATTCTCAATATTTCGACTTTCCTATCTCTTCATATCTCTATATGCGAAACCTCCTTTGCTTATCCCAAATTTTCCTATCAAATTTCCTTATTTTCTTAACTTATGTCAAGTCGGAAAGTCATGAAGAAGTAAATTAGAGCCTAACGGTTGCTCCATTCCAATTTTGAGGGAATGAAGATATGTGAATTTGTGAATGCTGTTTTTTTTTTTTTTTTTTTTTGGTTGAATTGTGAATGCTGCTTGATTCTATTAGAATCTATTAGAATATATTGTGAATGCTGCTTGATTCTAATAGATTTGTGTTCGATCGTTGATTTAGAAAGCATTCTTAGGGTGATTAAGTCTGAGGAAAACCCTTTAAATTGATTCTCGCTAGGCTCTTGCATTTGGGTTTTCAACTAAGGATTATTGTCATATGATATTTGGGGAATCTGTTTTCTTCTTTAAGATGTTTAATCCACCTTAGATATGATATTTTCAAACTCCCTCTCCTCAGCAAGATGATGGTGGTGAGGATGATGACAACCATGAGCACGGCGGTAGGGAGGATGACGATGACGAGGACAATGAGGATGGCAGGGATGACGATGATGACGACGACGACGTGCATGAGGACCATGAGAACAATGACGGTGAGGATGATAAGGTCGACAATATGCATTTGTCTCGCAGGTCTTCGCCAGTTTGTTCTGAGGACGATAACAATGAGAATGACGATATCGACAAGGAAGGTGAAGGTGAAGCTAGTGGTTACAGCAATAGCAAAGATGACGAGGACAAGGACGAGGACGATGATGGTGAGGCTAGTGAGGACAACAATTTGCATGAGGTTTTGCAGTCATCTCATGGGATTGCGCCAGTTTATTCCATGGGCGATGACGATAAGAACAACGATGTCAACGAGGAAGATGACAGCGACGAGGACAGGACAAGGACGAGGAAGAGGAAGAGAAGGACGATGAAGAAGCCGAAGAGGAGGTAAGAGGCCATTACAACCTAAAATTCAGCTGAAATCTGTTCTCTATTCAATATTTGTGCTAGTTTTTTGAAACGCTAAAAATCAATCTGGCAAGAGTTGTTGCTATAGATCGGGAGCTTGCTGCGACTAAAAACTGTGATTGAAAAATTGATATTGAAATTGTTGGTTTACAATTTAAGGAAGGGTTTTCTGTACATCATCGTCCCTTGCTTTGCCTTTCTTTAAATCTGAGTAACTATCGACAGAGAGAAAAAGGAAAGGTAATAAAAAAAGTCTCGTAAAATTTTTTTATTGGTCAATTTGGACGCAATTAAGGGATTATGTTGATTCTTGCTAGTTGATTGCAGTTGGGTGTTCAAACTAGGGATTAATGTCATATGATATTTGGGGATTTTGACATTTTCTTCTCAAGATGTTTAAACCATTTTAAACATGATATTTCCGAACATCCCTCTCCTTAGCAAGATGACAGTGATGGCTACAACCACGATGAATACGACGATGAGGGCGGCTACAACGGTGAGGACGATGACGGTGACTAAGACGACAATGCGTAGGAGGTTCCGTATTCATCTCGCAGGCATCCACAAGTTCATTCCGTGGACAACGATGAAGAGAAGGAGGAAGGCGAGAGGAGAAGGCGAATCGATGGCAACAACAAGAAAGAGGACTAGATCGATGATGAAGAAGCCGAAGAAGAGATAAGAGATGGAACGGAATGATGCACTTGGCTTATTTTTTCCTTCGAAACATGTGGAGAGATGACTATGACTCCTTCCAGTCTCGAGAGTTGATCGGCAAAATCACGTCAGTTTCTTGTCTCTTTCATTTCTTGTCAGCTTTTGTTCTTTTGCTTTTCTTCGTTCAGATGTTATTCGCTCCTTTCTTTTCCCTCCATAAAACGACAATGGTGTGCAAGTGCTCTATTTATGTCCCACGAATTTGTTTGGATTTTACTTGTTAATTAGTTCCGATTCAGTGTATGCATCTCATTTTGTCGAGAGGTGCCCCGTAGAAAACATGATTTATGAATCTCTCTTCGCTGATATTGTTCAAGACTCATTGGTCTTTCCCCACGACCAAATCCTTGGTCCTCGTCCCTTCAGGCAAACAGGTGATTTCCATAATTCTTCCCTCTTGAAGGCTTTTTCATCGTTGATCATATTATGGGCCGACTCCAATTTGTTCGTGAAGGCAGGCCCAATTAATCAGGGCTTCTCGTCCATCACGAAATGCATTTTCACTTCCACCATTCTTACTCATCTTTAAAGTAATTAAACAAAAGCAGGATCATCTCATTAGAAAAGGAATTCCCGTATTCATTCTCATATACAAAACTCTCCAAGTTGATGTGATGGCCTCTCAAAAGACCAATCCAAGATGGCCATATTTACCTATTGTAACCCTCCCGATGTGCTGTTGGGGAGCAAATTTAGAGGTCATGTTGAGTTAGCATTCCCAAATGACTAGGGTTCTCACAAATCCTTATTTAAATGTGACGTTGGAATTTACATTTTAAATACAATTAATACTAAAAGATTTCTATGAGAATGAACCACCACTAACTTGCTAGGGCCTATCAAGAGTCAAGTGAGATAAGGGACATGATTATGCTAATTGCCTAACTAGTACCCTAAAGGTACAATAACTTGATCGATTTGTTTACCTAATATATCCATGTGATTTATAATCATTTCGTTACCTTATGCCATTCAATGATATCCATGTGTAAGCGCGCAATCAAGGGTAAGTAAACAATCGTAATCAACATGATCAAAGTTAAGTATAAGGAGGTAAGCCCGATAAAGTGTTAAGCAAAAATACACATGCCCTTGTTATTATGCCCCTAGAGAGCAATCCCATGAGGTAAATTCAAAATGAGTCTAATTCCTTTCTAAAAGATACAAAATCAAAAGGTATCACTAAAATCCCTACACACACTAATTAGATGAAACTAAGCCAAGTCTTGTGCTAAAACTTAAGCAACCAAATCAAGGTCTTTGTTTTGAACCATTTTCAATTTTTTTGAATATTCTTTAATTTTATTTATTTATTTTATTTAGTATTTTACTACTTTCAAATTTTTTTTTTTATGTTTTGAAAAAGGGACTCAGGCTGGGCCCTTGGGCCCAATCCAAACATGGACTAGACCTGGACTCACAAGGCCTGGGTCACGGACACGAGTGGGCTTACTTAAAACAAACCCACTTCGAATAAAAAACCCATCAAAACCCATTTTGTTGAAACTGATTGCAATAAGCCCATTTCCCCTTCTAACAGCAACAACCTTACTTTACAGTCCATGGATGAATTAAGCCCTAGGCTTTTACACTCAGTATATCTCCCATCGTAAAACCCATTTCCTCTTCTTCTTTTTTCCTTTCTTTCCTTTGCTATTCTTATTGCAAACTAAACAGAAACACCTCAAAAATGAACATTAACTCCGGATGGATAAAGGGATACTAATGCTGCTAGGAACTTGATGACAAGCATCGCCAGACATCTAAACTTGCATTATCCACCTCCAGACATTTCTTATCGGTGAGAACCATCGTCAACCACTGGAGTACATCACATAACGCAGAAAAACATGGAAACGAAGTAACTGGGATTCATGTTCCATAACCATGATCATATTGAAAGAAAAATTTCACCTAATGGCTACAAAATTAACATCAAAATATATAAAACATCAATATACGCTCTGGCTGACTGAGACCAAAGCCTATTTCACAAGAATGTTTCCAATGCATTTCATCAAACAGATTGTAGGCCTTACAAAGATTGAGTCTAGTTATGAAATTGAAGTTGTTTCTCGCTCTAAAATCAGCATTAGAACAACAATGGCATTGCGAATCATCAAGTAACGACTCAGTTTTTGTGGTGATTTTCCCATGAGTATCATGAACATAGCTCGGCACAACAACTCTCCAAAATAGAAGCAGAAAAGAAGACAATGAAATTACCATGTCAATGGACGACGATGAAGCTATAATCCATCACCAACTCAAGTTTAGAGACTTAGGTTATCACTACCTGTCGGAATCAAAGTGAAGGAACCCACCCAAAAAAGAAAAGAAATAGTTGCCTTTTAATCATAAAGACAAATGTCCGTACTTATAGACAAGGGATAACCCATATGACTACTAAGTAGAGTGACCATGAAAAATAAATTTACTGGGTAAAACCGTCACGAGAGCGTGGCGCATGCGCATACACGTGTGTGTATATATATTAAGACACTTTATGGGAATTAACTTTTATATTTTAAGTGAAATATTAATGTGGTGATCAAGTTTTAGTGTCCTTGAACCCGATGAACATTCAAAATAATGGACTCACAAAATTACATTTGGTTCAGTATTTTTATTTCGGTAAAAAAACAAAAACACCTTTTCTTACACTTTTTTCTTACGTGGTGGTTCTTTCTTAGATGCAATTGTTTCGTCGGTTTTGTTCTCCGCAATAAAATATTTATCACCGAAACTAATTCTTCGATTTTTATTTAGAAATGACAAAGGTTATGTGCTAATTCTAGACAAAGAATATCAAATGCAATACATACGTTGAATTTCCAAATTTGAATATGTTGACACCTAATTTTTAGTCGACGTGTCAAGAAGGTAAAAATCCAGATTCGGGATTCCGATCGCGATGGAGCTTGTTTCTTGGTCAAAGAATGTCATTTTTCATTTCTTTGTTTTACATCGTGGCTTTTAAGCAATTTCTGAAAAAAAAATTAAGATTAACTTTTTTTATCAACTCTTTTGACCAAAAAGTCAACCCCGGATCAAAAATTGATTTTTCATCCAAAAAATATACCATTTGGCTTTAGTTTCACTTTTCTCAAATCAAATTTTCAAAAATTCAAAGATTCGGCTTAAAAATCAACATCTTAGGAAAAGTCAATTAAATTGTTGACTTTTGGTCAAATCTTTGACCAAAAATTGGAAAAAGAAAAATCCACAAAAAAACATTTCTTTTAGTGTCAATTTGATTAGTGTGTCAAAAATTTAATAAAATTCAATTAAGAACCCCAATTTCCGAATTTTTCGTTTTTAAGTTCTAAATCAACCAAAAATGAAATACTTTGTTCTAGCCATTAGTAGGTGTAGTTCATTTTACGAAATTTGGTCTGATGACTATTTTAAATCCGCTCGTGCATTCAATTTCACGAATTTCCATGTAGAAAGACAAATTGTCATTTTAAGCCATAATTAGAGGTTAAAATCAATTCTTCATGACTTACAAATGGACAATTATTTTCCACTCATTTTCTTAAGATAAATCCAAAAGCGAGTAGCCAAGTCATTCAACCGCAAGGTCTGGCCAAGACACTTTGAGATCAATGATCTCGTCCTAAGGAAGGTCCTACCTATCATTCTAGACCCTCGTGGGAAATTTACTACGAATTACGAAGGTCTATACATTGTAAAGGAGGTGTTGCCTGGTGGAGCACTAATTCTTGTAGAAATGGATGGACAAGAGTTGCCAAAGCCTGTAAATTGCTGATGTTGTCAAGAAGTATGTACCCTTGAATAAAGTGAATGGCATTTGAGGTGCTTTTGGATTGAATCCGAGCCACTTCAGAACATTTACATCATGCATCTCGTGCATATATGTTGCATTTGCATGTTTGTTCATCTTGCAGGTACCAAAGGATCCTTAAGGAAGACATCACCTATCCTCAAGAGATCAACCTCAAGAGAATAAATCCCTAAGTTCAATCACCCTCTTTAGAACTTAGGAAAGACCTAGTCGGTTGGGACACTCGAGTGATGAACCCCTTTTTGGCAATGAAAATTGGATTTGTCCAAAAGTTTTCAATGTTGTTTCCAAAACCTTCCTTAGAGGAGTCATGAAACATATCTTTTGAAAAACATTCTTCATATTTTAATTCCCCACGCAGAGGAATTTATCCAATTGGAGTTTTGAAAAACTCAAAAGGATTGTTAGATATGCCAAATGGTAGTGCCTAAGATGATGAGAGATAACCGTTTAACCGAATACGTCCTTATACACACTTCGAGAGAGTTGAGTGAAAAGAACTATGTCTTAGGGCATAGGATTCATTTACAATGGATACATAGATTAGAATGATAAAGACATTTCTTTCTCAATCTCTAAACACTATTATTATTCCTTGTAAGCCACTTTGAGCCAAATAGGGAACATTTTCAAAATAACCCTGTCAAGAACGACCCCACACTAGGGCAAAATAAGGCCTCTTGGTTGAAAATTATGGAGCGACAAATCAAGAAAGATTTTATTGCCTTCATTTGTATTAATCTTCTTGTATTAGTTTCAGATGAATTTTTATGGAAGCTTGAAGCATCCCAAAGTGACAAAGAGCATTCAGTTTACTACCCTAAACACAATTACCTTTTGCTGAGCCAATTTGAGCTTTATGCGATTCTTTTCGAAACCCCAGCTGATGATTATCTCCCTACACTAGGGCAAGGCATGTGATTTACCAACAAAAATGAAGAATGTTGATCACATTTGTAAAACCACTCGGGAGTCCCACATACTCGAGAGAGAGTGAAAACTAGGAGACATGGAAAAACAGTGTGCTTGGTAAAAGTAAGGCCGATGCCCATGAAAGATTCATTGCGAGAAAAGTAGGATTAGTGGTCGTGCAAAAGACCACGCATTAAAAAGACAAAAGAAATGCTTTGCAAAATACACATATTGCAATCGATGTTCTTAGAAAAGAGAGCAAAGCTCTCATGTCTTAAAGCAAAAATGGCCAAAAGGACTCTTAAGATAGGTCGAATTTCAAAAGTCGTGACCTCCTAAAAGTTGTGTGATAGTAATGATGCCAAGATAATCACTTACCTTTAAACCCTTGATATCCAAAAAATTTCAAGCCTTTCAAGCTTCACTCGAACCGACATTACAATCCATATATGAAGTCTCTTCCGATTGGGATGGTTTGAGTTAAAGTGAAAATTTTACATAGGAGCTACTTGCTAGAAGGAGTGGAAGCAATCCTATCTTATCTTATCTTAAAGGTTCTTGACTTGTAAATTTGATGAAGATACAAATTGAACATTCATTTCTTGGCCTCAAAGTGCATATCCTTTGTTTAAGCCCATAATCAACCCTACACTACGGTCCTTTTAGAAGACCTTTTGATCAATAAATTTGTATTCACTGTGAACATTTCCAAATATCTTAGAGATAGATTACACGAGACTTCTCTAGTGAGAATCAAATAGCTTTCCCACATCAAAGGTTAGGAATAAAGCCCTATTGAGAGCTAGTGGGAAACACCTTTTGATTAGGTTATTTCCAGTTTGGCATGTTGGATTCAACCCTTAGACGGTTAATCAAACTTCATTTTGTTAAAATCCTCTTTGAAGGAACTTGACAATTGGTATTATTTACCAAGTCATATTCGAATGATTTCACAATGTTAGCCTTTATGCAATTTCAAAATCCTTTTTCAAAATATATGTTTCCCAACTGGTTTTGGTCATCCTAAACCATACCATTTTCTCTCCGATTTTTGATGATCCTGAACTATACCCTTTGTCTTAGGTTTTTGGTCATCTTAAACCATACCCCTTGTTTTAGGTTTTTGGTCATCCTAAATCATACCCCTCGTCTTTTAGGTTCTTGGTAAACCTTAAACCTCATCTCCTAGATTGTTGGTAAGCCTTCTCATCCCTTAGGTTTATGATAAACCTTAAACCTCGTCTTTTAGGTTCCTAGTAAACCTTAAAACTTGTCCTTTAGGTTCCTGGTTGTCACGCCCCGACCATCAGGCACGCACACATCCTCTGATACCACAAAAAAGGGGATGTCATGCCCCGACCATCAGGCACGCACACATCCTTTACTTTTGGTCGATTTAATAAAATTGCAATATCCCAGGACTATGTATCGCCGACCCTTTCATTTATTATGCACATGCGGAAGCAGTTATAATTCCCCAAACAATAAAGCAATGGGATAGAAAAGCAGGCCATACATTTTTCATACTGAAATTCACAACTACATCTTATTACATGCAAACAAGGTCTGACAAGACAGGACGGGATCTCAGTCCTCATCCGGGTCGCACTCGGGGTCCTTCTCCACGTACTCTTCCTCGGGTTCCTCAAATAAGGATCTCCTCGTCAGATTCATGCTCCTTAGGCTCCTCATCTAGGTCCTGAAATGGTTATTCAATAACCACTGAGACCACGTCTCAGCAAGTTCTACCTCCTAAGACCCGATTAGTAAACTAATACACCTTAGGGCTGCCTATGCACAACATGAGTCAGAAGACTTACCTTAGCCTCAGATTCCACCTGCATATTAGTACAGATCAAATAAGCATACAAGCAATCATATCATAGATCGAAGCATCGATCTAATCGACTTAGTCGATTTCACATCAGGAAGACCACTCACGATCATCTCCCTTCAATCATTCAATTCACAACATCAAACCAAGGCAATGAATCACATCGAGACATTCTCGAGATCGAATCATCGATCAATCGACCTATTCGATTACAAGCTAGACGGACCATTTCTAGGTCATTCATCCAACACCAAGCAATTCCTTAGATTTAGTGGCTTCACGGTCCCACCCGACCCTCTCGAGATCTAGTGGCTTTACGGTCCCACCCGACCCTCTCGAGATTTAGTGGCTTTATGGTCCCACCCGACCCTCTCATGATCTAGTGGCTTTACGGTCCCACCCGACATTTTCAAGATGCTAGACTATGTCACCGAGCCACGTGCATTCTCCAGGAAGACATACCGAGTCTCCGAGCCACGTGCATTCTCTAAGGCTACCTTTTCGCCAAGATGACATATCTAATCACCAAGCCACGTGTCCTTCCCAGGTGACACTCCAATTCACCGGGTCACGGGCATTCTCCAGTGATTTACCAACGCACTTTCAATACCGACAACCTGATACTCGACCAATCCTCAATCACATAAATAAACATCGCATTATTTAAGAACATAACTTAAAAATGCACAATTAAATCAATTTGACACGAATTAAAGCTCAATTAAATAAACGAACCACTCCACGACAATCAGCACGAAATTCCGGTCACTTTGGCCATCCCAGTTGAATTTCCGGAAAATAAATAATTAAATAATTTATTTCGAAAATTAAATAAATAAATACAATAAATTCAATTTAGCACAATATAAAGCTCAATTAAATAAATGGGACCACACCACGACCATCAGCATAAAATCCCGGTCACTGGCCATCCCAGTTGAATTTCCGGAAATAAATAATTAAATAATTAATTTCAAAAATTAATCTTTATTCCTAAAAATACCACCTAGGCCCGAATCGCTTAATTAACACCCGATAAGGGACGGAAAAATCCCAAGAAGCATCCAATAAATA
The DNA here is from genome assembly GCA_014182585.1 of Eucalyptus coolabah. NCBI lineage: Eukaryota > Viridiplantae > Streptophyta > Magnoliopsida > Myrtales > Myrtaceae > Eucalyptus > Eucalyptus coolabah. The sequence goes on along the minus strand of CM024627.1, from coordinate 72,454,461 downwards.
ATAGGACATGTTTACTAGCTAAATGCACAATCAATTTAATTAACATGCATCAATGAGCCTTTAATTTAATTACTTTAATATAATCTATCCACCTAATTGCAAATAATTAAATCTAATCAACCTTAAGCATAATTAGAAAACTAATAAAGCATTAGTGAGTAAAACTCACTAGGTACAAGCGGGGATCGGGACACCGCGATGGCGACGCGACGGCGGCCGAAATCCGAATTTTCGGCGGTGTCGACGGACACTCTGGCCGGACCTATAAGCTTTGCAAGCCCACAGAAATTCTGGGCTTAGATCGAACTTGGGTCAATTGACTTCGCGGGCTGAGTTGTTGAAACTTCTTGGGCTTCAAAACTGGGCCTGCGCTACTAGATCATTGGGTTTAATTGTAACTGAACTGGGCTGAGCTTCATTGATTTGTGGGCCGAACAAGAAAGCTTCATGGGCTGAACAAACAAACTGGACTGGCTGTCTTCGTGAATGGGCTGTTCCCGGCCTGGGCTTCTTGCTGACTCACGGGCTGAAGGAACGCTTTACGCGAGAGACACGGATGAACGGTGCTACTTCGTTTGTGGACTAGTACGGCAGAGACGGGGAAGCAGCTGCTGGCGATGAAGACACATGCGGCTTCGTGGATTGAAGAAGCTGGAGACATGCGGAGATGCACACCAAGAGGAGTCAACCTCAGTGGTCGTACGAGTTGATTTGCTGACTGACTTCACGAGTGGACAACACGGGCAGCTCAACCGAAAACTGAAGACGCATGGAGATTTCTTCGGTGGATAGTGTTGTTGGCGTCTGATCCGTGTGTGGGCTGTTGCGGTCAACTAAGGGGTTCTTGTGAGTGCAGCTGTTGACTGAAGGAGCTGGCTTCAGAGGAGGACTTCGAGTGTTGAAGATGGAAGCAGCTTCGTCTGAGTTGCTACAGACGCACGGCAGCTAGCACACGGTCTTCCTCTTCGCTGAACGTTGACTGGAGATGCGGAGGAACGGACGAGTGGCGCGGCTGCTTCGTGGGATGTGGGCTGAGCGAATCAGTGAGGGCTTCGCTCGGTGGCTTTGCCGGGTCAACCAAGTGGTGTTGCTTGAAGACTTCTACTGAAGATTGACTGAACGTGAGGGAGAAACAGACAAGCGGCGAGCGGCTTCGGTGGACGCGGCTTCAAGCGGTCAACAAATCGCCTGGGAGCTTTGCTGTGTTGACCTCCTGAGTGGGGTTCTTCGGTGGGGAACAAAAATTGGTGGACGGCGTGGGAGCTTTGGGTTTCGGTGAGTGGAGCTGTTCATGGGAAAAGATGAAGGAAATCCAAAGAAGCAAATGAAGGGGTGAAGAAGCGAGTGAGGAAATTGGTGAAATGGCTGAGGGAAATCAACAAAGAAAAATGAAAGAGAAGCATATGTGCAAAGGAGGGTGTCGGCTAAGAAACGTGCAAGGAAAGCCAAGGTGGAGGGCCCCCCCTTAGCTTGATCTTTCCACAAAAATCTCCCATACTCACTCTAGGCCAAAAGTATTTATTCCTTTGCCATTGAACCACCCAAGCTCCTTCTTGGGCATGTGAATTGGTCCAAAAATGGCTAGTGGGATGGGGGCACACGAATTTGCTTGATACCTCCTCAAATTGATCATTCATTTCTTCTCAATTTAACCTTGTAAGGCCTCAATAAATCCAAGTGATGCCTCAATGCTTCAATTAAATATTCTCCTCATCCAATAACCCATCTTGCATCCCGATTTCACAATAAAAATGGTCCTCTACAAAATTCCGATTAAAACGTCCCTATTTATCCAGTCGAAATTAGAACGCGAAAATCTGGATGTCACACTGGTAAACCTTAAACTTCGTCCCTTAGGTTCCTAGTAAACCTTAAACCTCATCTTTTAAGTTCCTGGTAAACCTTAAATCTCGTCTTTTAGGTTTTAGATTATCCTCGTAAACCTTGATTTTCAAGTTCCAGATTATTCTCATAAACCTTGACTATAGATTCTAGGTTATCCTCATAAACTTTGACTTTAGGTTCTAGGTTATCCTCATAAACTTTGACTTTAGGTTCTAGGTTATCCTTATAAATCTTGATTTTAGGTTCTAGGTTGTCCTCATAAACCGTGACTTTAAAGTCTAGGTTATCCTTAAATCTTGCCCTTAGGTTAGTGGTCATCCTTAGACCATTCTATTTCCTTAACAACTTTCTTTCCTTCATTCCATTCCACGAGAGAGACGGAGAGAAAAATCCCAAGCATGAATTCAAATATCCCAATGAGCGAAGGTAAGTATCCAAGTATGTTCCTATCCAAATGTCATTTGTCATTTTTCTTTCCCCAAAGTCGAGTCGACTAAAAATTGAAGGTATTAATTTTGTCTTTAAGTGGTACCTCTTCGAACTTCCATTTAAATAAGGGTAGTTATTGACATCTTATTTATAGTTGACGTGTCAAGAAAGAAAAAATCGAGATTCGGGATTACGATGATGATGGAACCCGTTTCTTGGCAAAAAAAAAAATGTCTTTTTTTCATTTCTTTCTTTTACATTTTTGTTTTTAAGCAATTTCCAAAAAAAAAAAAATTCAAGAAAAACCTGAAAAAATCAAACGGTTGATTTTCAGATTGACTTTTTGGTTAATTCTTTTGACCAAAAGTGAACCTAGAATAAAAAAATTGGCTTTTCATCCAAAAAAGATACCATTTAGCTTTAATTTCACTTTTGTCAAGTCATTTTTTCAAAAATTCAAAATTTTGGCTCAAAAATCAACCTTTTAGGGAAAGTCAACTAAAAAGTTGACTTTTGATCAAATCTTTGATGAAAAAAATGGAAAAATAAAAAATCCATTAAAAACATTTCTTTCAGTGTCAATTTGATTTGTGTGTCGAAAATTTCATGAAATTTCATTAGGAATGTTATTTTCTGAATTTTTCGGTTTTAGGTTCTAAATCAATCAAAAGTAAAATTACTTTTGTTCTAGCCATAGTTAGATATAGTTCTTTGGACGACATTTGGTCTAGGGTCTATTCTAAATCCACTCGTGCATTCAATTTCGTGAATTGCCATGTATAAAGACAAATCGCCATTTTAAGCCCTAGTTAGGGTCAAAATTAATTCTTCATGACTTATTAATGGACAATTATTTTCCACTCATTTTCTTAAGATAAGTCCAAATCTATGATTAATTTTGAGAATTCACATTAAAACTTCTCGATTTGAGGGATTTCATTCTCTTGAAGGTAAGAGAGCCGAGCCGCCGAGCTTTAATTGAAGAAATTTGAATTGACCCATTCAAGACTAAGCTTCAATTGCATGAATCTATGTCCAATTTTAATGTGAGACCCCGATTCATTTTTTTCCTAAGTTTCGGCATTTCAATTCAAGGTCAATTTGAATACATTAGGCGACCCTACTCATGGGTAATTAGTTAAATAGGTCTATTGCAATATTAATTGAATTCAATTTCAATTAATTTGCGACTTTATTCAATAAATTGCAAAAGTGCTCATTTTAGCCCTTTAGGCACAGTATTAAATACCCATGATTTTGGTCCATTGTTTTTCACAATAATTTCTCAATTAAGTGAATAGAGAGTCCATAGATCACATTTATGAAGTTTAATTAGCTTAATTGAATTGAAATTGGACAATTTCCCTTTAAATCGAACAAGTTTTCTCTTCAATTTGGTTCTTCAGGGACCAATTTGCATAAATTCTAAACCCACAAGAGCCACAAGTGCATCAACCAGCCAAAATTGGTCAAGAATCAGTCAAATTGGCGTGAATCGATTTGATCGGTCTAATCGGTCGCTGGCGGGGTAGGTTAGTTCGGCCCCTTACCAGCCAGTTCTAAACCTCCAACAACTGGTTTCGGGATCCTCACCATCCAATTTCACTTCTACACCCTTAATTTCCCATGATTTTGTAGATTGACCCTCAAATTTTGTAAATTTGCAATTTGACCCCTAATTAGGCATTTTAGTGCAATTCTCGATTTCAACCTAGGTATTCATGAAGTGGACCCATCCGATCGATTACCTAACACATCCAAATAATATTAAATTAAACTTTTAAAATCAAGTTTTGCCCATTAGATTAAGATTTCGACCGTTGGATCAAATCAATGGTTGAGATCAACCAATCTAGGGGTAGTATAAATACCAATTTTCCCTCCAAAATACAGGGGGGCCTTATTATGCACAAAGCTCTCTTTCCCTCTCTAAACTAATCCTCCCTCTCTCTCTCTTATTTGCTTTTTTTCTTGCCAATCCTCCATCTCTCTCTAACCATCGTGGGTTCGTCCCCTTAGTAGCGGCCATTCAATCGGCACCAATGCTAGCCAGCTACCTGGCCATTCCCCTTCTTCGATCGCTATCTTAGGACACTAGAGAGGTTGCCTAAGTTCCTCATCTAGCAGCCTTTTGGTCGCCGCTCTTCAAGAGCGGCGATCAAGCCAGATTTCCTTTTGTTCAATTAAATCTATCGGACCAATGACAATCGCCGATCTTCTCCTCGATCGAGCATTTTCAACTAATCCTTTGAATGATCCTTGACCTTGGTGGGGTAGGGGATAGCTGGAAGAATCACCTAAACAACTTCGGTGACTTAGTTTCATTGGACGGATGAAGACCACTCCGATTGGACTACTATCGATCTCCAGAGGTGAACCAGCAACCAGTAGTGGTTCAACCGCCGCCGAACTACATTCGATCCACTTCCAAGCCTATCCTTGACCTGCTCGTGGTTGGAGTCTAGCCAGTCAGCCATCGGAGGAGCACCGGCGGCTCGATCTAGCACCGGCAATCCCCAAATTGGTCCATCTAGGTCGATTCTATTTGAAGTCTAAACCGGTGGCCCAAATTTGTGCCAATCATGTTCTGATAGCTTCGATTACATCTAATTGCATCTAGATATGAAGAAAAAATGCAAGATTCAATGAAGACAATTACAAATTGATCTAAATAGGGCTTGAATACCCTATTTATTAGGTCCATGAATGCAAATTGGGGCATTCGTCAATCAAAATGGCATAACTAGGAACTCGTAATGTCCATAGCGAGTCCTAAAAGCAATCTTGTGAATGTTCTTCTTAATTCTTAGCTGATGATATCATGACCTCAAGTCGATTTTAGAAAAGACTAAACTCCCTTGTAATTGGTCAAATAGGTCATCAGTTCTAGGTAACGAATACTTGTTCTTAATGGTGGCCTAATTCAATTACCTGTAGTCGATACACAGGCGCATCAACCTATCCTTCTTTTTCACAAATAGGATCGGTGCACCCGAAGGGGACGCACTACGCCTAATAAACCCTTTATCGAGTAACTCTTGCAGTTGAATCTTCAACTCTTTTAGTTTTGCCAAAGCCATCCTATACGGGGCTTTTGATATCGGTTCTGTTCCAAGCATCAGTTCGATCTCGAACTTAATCTCCCATTCCGGCGGTAATCCAGACAGTTCCTCAGGAAACACATCCTGAAATTCCCACACCACTCGAATTTCATCGAGTCTAGCCTCCTTCTTCGTATAATCCTTTACTATTGCCAAGTATCCTTGACATCCTTCGTCAAGAAGTGCATGTGCTTCCACTACCGAAATGAGAGCTATGGAGGGGTTTGTCTAATCTCAATAAAATTCAAAGCTAGGCCAATTAAGTGGATTGAACCGAATCATCTTTCTATAACAGTCTATCTTAACTCATTGCCTATGGAGCCAGTCCATTCCTATAATGACGTCGAAATCATACATAACCATTACTACTAGGTCTATTTCCAGACCTTGTCCCCTTATGGTTATCTTACACTTTTCATATACCAACATGGACAACACCATGTCCTTCAGCAGCGTAGAAATACAAAGAGGTGTCTCAAGAGATGTAGTTCCTATTTCACTCAATCGCCTATATCTTTTAGACACAAAAGAATGCGTTGCACCCGTATCAAATAACGCATATGCCTTCTTATCGTTTATAGAAACAGTACCTGAGATAACGTTTTTGGAAGCTTACGCTTTCTCCTGGGTGATCGCATACACCCTTCCTTGTGCCGATGGTCTCTGTGATTTCCCTTGTGGAGATGGTCTGCGTACACATTGTTGCACTTGTTGCATCGAGTTGGCATTCGATTGCGATCCTTCTTGTGGACAATTTCTCCTAAAGTATCCCCTCTCTCCACATCCAAAACACCTCGGTTGATTGTTACAGGGTCCCGGTCCATGCTGTCTACCACACCTTTGGCAAAAGTTGTTTTGGTATGGCACTTTCCCTGAAGCCTGACCACTCTTGGTCTTTCCAAAATTTCCAAAATTTCCAAAATTTCGTTTCTTCTTATAATCCCAAGGCGGTTCTCGGTTTGGATAGGGTCTCTTACCTCGTCGAGCATCATTAAATGTTAACTGCCTCCCTGATTCCATTCGTTCCCTTATCTCTTCTTGCCCCAAAAGCTATGCCCTTTCATAAATCTCAATGTAATCTTTAATATTCAGGGGCACTAGTTGCTTCCTGATATCTATCCTTAAACCCTTCAGCTCTTAGCCTTTTCCTCTTGGTCCTCTATCAATCTAAGGGCATACCTAGACAGCTTAGAAAATTTTGCTTCATACTGGCCTACCGTCAACTCCTTTTGTTCTAACTGAACAAATTCAGTAATTTTCTTTTCTCTAGCATAGTCAGAAAAATGCTTTCTATTTAAAGCTCCCACAAACTCATCCCAGTTTATAGCGATGACGGGTGGAAAGATTGTATCTCTAGAAGCTCTCCACCAAAATTTGGCATTTCCTTCCAGTTGGTATTTTGCCAAGGTTATCTTTTCGGTGTCATTGCAATTCAACAACCAAAAGATCCTTTCTATTCCATCGATCCATTGTTTCGCCTCCTCAGGACTTCCCATTCTAGTAAACTTAGGTGGTTCAACTTCAGGAATTGTTCCACTAATCCCTGAGCACATTGTTTTGCTCCTGGTTGTTGCTGTTGTGCTTGTCTCTCCATCAAATTCCCTCTATTGGCCATTGCCTGCAGGATGTCCTCCATTCGGGGTTCTACCCTTGAAGCCGTAGCCTCAGTCCTTGATGGAGGAGAACTCTCAATTCGTACCATGGTTTCCTGCAGTTCATCAAGTATTTTCCTCAGGAACAATTAGTGACTCAGTGTCACTAATCAAGAAAATAACATAAAACGTTACTGGAGTCACATAAGTAACATAAAATGTTACTTGCATGCAAAGGTAACTCACAATCGTTGCCAGTATTTTACGAGTGAACTCAATCACCTATTGTTGATAGTTAGTCAACTACCCCCAGCTAGTGCCTTATCGTGTGCATCATTATAACCTCGTTTTCTACTAATGCACCTTATCACTCTAGATAGACCAAAGCTCTGATACCATTTGTTGTGGTGGCCCCGATGGCCCTCGGCTCGTTGGGGTCACCCCGTCCTTTTCCTTATCCTAGACGTCCTTTGTTCTGATACCATTAGATTGCGGCAATCCGCGATTTTAGGGCATGTTGCACTATTCATTGGTCCCTGTGCAATCTTTACTACGAAAGCGAACACATCAACTCCTTGCTAAAACCTAAAATGATGTACACAATATATATACATATCAACCAAGCACTTTTATTTACATATATTTTGTTAGACGATGTTCATCGGTACACAAAAGCCAAAATTTTCTACATTTGGTTATACCAAAAGTTAGACCGACTCTTCCATTAACCATTCACAACATCGTTCATCTTCAAGTGCTGGTATTCCAAAAATTTCGGCTGTCTTCCCGTCTTCCAGTACTCTACCCCACTCAAGCCCCCATCATCATCCTCTGGTGGCAGTGGCAGTGGTCCCGGAGTACGCTCGTTCAGTTGAACGTATAGGACTACAAATGTCAGTATCACCAAATGTAGAAAGTCCACGGGACCGGAGGGGAGTCCGGTGTCAATCGTCAGTATCACTTGTATCCGGATGAAGACTAGTCGTGGTAGGTCTGGGTCAGGATGTTCTGTCTATTCCCATCGCAGGTCTATGGGAATGCCATAAAAGGTACCGGAAGACGCAAGCATCAGCAGCATCTTTATCACTCTATAATATGTTAGCCCCACGAGGGGTGAGTACAACTACTCAGTAGTCAAAGTTCTACTAAAATTTATTACGTATGTCTATCGCCATCCAATTCCATGCAATCCAATCAAAGCAGTTAACAGTAGTAATAGACATGCATCAATTCAAAAGAATATCATGATAAAACGACATATTAGAAACAATGAGAATTTAGAAACTTATTTCGTTCAAATCCACTACCACCATCTTTCGGAGGACCAATGTTTGCGTCTCTCCAGGCATATCGCACCCTACCTAGCATCACGAAGGCCTCCGGTTCCATATTTCAGTCATCAGGCATCCGGAGCATGTTGCGTCACACCTCCAGGCATCTCGCATGCCACCTAGCATCACGAGGGACATCCGGGACTCACCATGTCAATGATGTCCCCAGGCATCCGGAACGTGTTATGTTACACTTCCAGGCATCCCGCCTTCCGGGGAACCTCCGGGGCTCACCAGCCCCAAGACTTCCAGAGGCATCGCCACCACGATCCTCAAGGCAACCCGACACCGGGGACATCGTCATCATCGTGAACCAACGGCATCCATAACTCACGTACCATGGTGTAGCAGTCTCAAGATTTAAAACCAACGCATTCTAACATCATTAATACAAAAGTTGCTTTGATTTCTAAATCTCAAACCCGGAATTTAAGTCAAAACAAAACAGACCTTAGAGGGATATTGGTTATGTGACAATCAAAACACTTATGAAATATAAAGTTTAAAAACACCGGAATGGATCGAGGTTTAAGTCATACCCTCTCCATTTCTTTCTTTGTTCGGGAGGTTACAGGCGTAGACTTATAGCATTCGTCACGCCTCAAGACTCGAAATGAAACAAGTTTATCAAAACCGTAAGTAAATTTTGAAATCGGTGCATCGGCGAATCCAAATCTCGGTTCGGCCTTGGGGTTTTCAAAACGATTCACAAGTAAGGTCTCAAATTTCGAAAGTACCAAACCTTTCTAGAAACATTGCGAGTGGCATGTCAGAAATTAGAAATCCAACAAAGTTCTCCAGACTTTTTATAAATAGTTCACGAGTAGCGTTGCCAAAATTCTGTAAACACTAAGATTCGATGCATAAACCGATGTCGAAATTGCATTTAACTATAGGCCAATGTGGAATCCTCCAAATCACATAGTCCAATATCAACTCAACCGTCCCAATTTCATCATTCAGCATAAGAATTCGAAGAACACTAATTTATGGGCGCATTTCATTGGACAAACGACGGAATTACGCGATACAGGTTATTTGATATCGACTTGCCTCAAGTCTGGTGGTGTCGGTGGCAAGCGGACCGCGAACTGTAGATGCGGCTGAGGCGAGACAACACGCTCTACGGGCCAGCAGCGAGCCAAGGAAGAGTGGCGAGAGAGGCCGGTGGTGAGCGGTCAGTGACTGGAGGCAAGAACGCGGGCCAGAGGTGAGAACTTTCTGGGTCCCTTTGGTGCAAACGTCGCTGGAGATGGAGGGAAAGAACTGAGCGTCGAGAGAGAGAGAAGAAGAAGAAGTAGCCATCTGCTTGCCTCGTTCCTTCCGCCTGCTGACTGCTTCGGTCAACCATCCGCTTCACTCGGTGGCAGCAGAGGGCGAAGACAACGTCCATGATTTTGGCCTTGGCGTGACACTTGCAATTCTCACGCAAGTGAAGTGCCTTCCTGCATGGTCAGGGACAGCAACGATCGTCCACGAAGCAAAGCAAACGTGGTTGCTCGGTCAAAATCCTCACCCTTATTGACCGGCTGGATGGCGAGAGAGAGGTGGCTGCATGGTCCTGTACGTGCATGGGAAAAAGCAACTTATTAAGGTTATTGGGTGGTCAATTATCCTCCTTTGTTGACCTCCAATGGACGTATACATGGCCGTGCATCGACAAAATTTTCGGTCACATGGAGAAGAGCATCTTAGTGTGGCCTTAATTTCGAAAGTTGGCATCCCCGCGTACTCAAAATGCCTGCTTTAGTATGGCACAAAAGCGGAAGGAGTCAGCCTCACGAGTGACATTACGTGAAAAGACTTTTAGTTGAGATGCTATCGCGAGAATGTGACCACGGATGATAGTCTTGATATGGTGAGGAGGGTGATGAAATGGGGTCATACGTGGTACCAATGATGTAGTTCGATGACAAACTTGTCGACACGTCACAAACCGCTACATATTCGAAGTTCGGCAAAATCCGGATATCATATTCCATCAAAGAAAAAAGGCGTTCCATTACTCCTTTACAAAGACAATTGGTATTTACACTGTAGAAATTGAATGTTTTCCTCATGATTACATTCAGACCATCGCGAAGTACTATTGTTTGTCGTTCATCCATAATTCAACGTTCGTTCCGGGGTAAATTGTTCGTTGCACATCAAAAAGAGGTTAGTCGTCTTCTGCCAACTTTCTTCTTACATTGGTATCAGAGCCCAGTTATAATTTTTGCCTTATTTTTCTATCGAATTTTCTTATTTACCATTTGATGTCGGGATCAAGAGAATGAATGTGACATCCTGAAATTCGAGCCCTTTGAGGGATGAATGAATGTGAATTTCATTAATGCATTGTTGGTTGATTTCACTCAGAATTGATCACTTTTGAGATACTGACCTTGAAGGGAAAGGCTAATGAGGACTGAACTCGTACGACTAAAGAACTCGACCAAGGAACATAATGAGACAACGGGTGATTTCGTTTACCGTTATCAAGCTCGCGAACGACCCTATGTCAATTCTCAGTAATCGTATATTTTGAAATAAGAATCTATCCTCCGCAATTTCATGTAGTCAAGAATGTCCATGTGTCGAGATGTCTTGAACGTGGTTTGGCATGAGTCGGTTACACGTGAATCCTCAAAGCTGCCTATTAGTCTAAGACGTACCAAAATGGCATACGGGTGAACTTGACAAGGCATGAGGATCCAAGATTGGACTTTGAATTCTTAGGAACGTTTGAGACGGATTTTTGGATGATGCTACCTCGACAGTCAACAACGCTAGTTGAGCCGGGCATTTGGAAGAAGGATCTACGGACCGAGGAATTGAGCCTATGAGGACGTGGGTCGGGCAAGGCTAGTGTGGGCCTCATACCTAAGGTAAGACATCCACCATGGTAGGCCCGAGGCAAGCAAGTGAGTCAATTGGACCCAACCAACTGTTTTACCCTTCCGAGCCCATTGTCTAACCTTGAGCCATTTCAAGCCCAATCAACTCCCGAGCCCGTTCCTATTCATTTGCTAGCCCGTTTCTTAGGTCCACCCATCATTTTCAGCCCAAGGGCAAATTGTGAAATGTGCAAGGTGGAAATGACCATTTTGTCCCTAGATATTGTGTGGATAAGTCAAAGGAAGTGTGAGAAGATGAGGTCATGGGCATGGGGACTTGAAGCAAGCTTTGAAGAGCCTTAATGAGGCTTGACTTCTAGCCCTCACTTCACTCTCTCTCCTCCTCTTCAGCCCCAAGAATTCGAGGCCCTCTCTCTCCCCTGTTTTCCTTCCCTTCCTTTAAAAACCTGAGTTGTTTGTCGGATTCTCGTGCAAATCACAGCTCGTGCCACCCAACACCATGCTCAGGAGGCCCAGTTCGTATGCCCCATAGTGACCATTCGCCGGATGGAGCCGCTGGCTAACCCGCCGGCAAGCTAGAAGCCACCGCTTGCTTGACCGCTAACCTTGCTCTGTTCCGCCTAATTCAGTGTTTTCCTCCCGTTTTCTCTTGTTTCAACCCAACCTCCGCCTAGCCTAGCCACCAGCCAGTCCCCATTGACCCCTAGGTGCTGCCGGTCGTCGGCCAGCACCTCGCCGTAACTCCAATCAGGCCAACTAACTCATTTTTCGCTTGTGCAGTTCAATTTCCAAGAGTGGCAGTGGGTAGCATAGGGTTGAGGTTCCCATGCGTCACCTTCGTTGTCACCGCTGTGTCCGTGTCTTCGGCCCGCTTAACAAGTGAGTTTATCTCCTAATCCGTCGATCAATGCCTAAACTTGCTTAGGATTGGTTTAGTTAGGGCTAATTCTAGTTTAAGAGGTTTAATTAAGTTGCTTTAGCCCTAAGATGGGTGGTTAGATGGATGGTTAAGATTAGTTTAGGTTAATCTTGCTTATTGTTAATTAAATGTGGTTTATGATTAATTAAGCATGTTTAGCCTTGATTAGTTGATTGTTTGCTTTAATTAATGGTTTTTAATGATTTCTAGATTTAATTTATTAATTATTGAATTTTGAAATTGTACTGTTCATAGTGCACTGCTCACAAATTACTGTTTATGTAATACTGTTCACGTGGTACTATTCATGCGCACTGTTCATCCAAAAATGAAAAATTGTCTAATTTCATGTATTTTGATCTTATGAAGTGAATTGGATGTGTAAATGCATGGACATCCGTATGACTCGTATGGTTTTCACATAAAGGGGGAAAATGATTTGTTCAAAGGACACTGGAAATGAACCGCTTTTATGAGAAAAATGATTTGAGGTTGTATATGCAAGCATGTGCCTTGACTAATGCTCAAAGATAAAAATGAGCTGTGGTAGTGTGCTTGCGTGATCACTAAGTTGAAACCGTCGTCCAACGGGAGTTTGGGGACAATACCTGATTTATTGGATGCTTGGCGGGGGTCCAGATGCCGAGTCACGGTTGAGGCCGGACCGATGCTCCTTTATGGAATGCCGTCTAGGCGGGAGTTCTAGATGTTGTCGTGCCCGACGAGGCAGGATGATGCCCGACTTTATCGGATGCCTGGCGGGAGTCCGGATGATGGCTGTTGGGCCGTAAGAATTGGAACATGCATAAGTGGGTGGGATAACTGCGCCTGATTATGGGACAAAATTGTGTGGCACGATATAGGATGTGCCATAACGATTTTACCTTATAATTGGGACCCATATGAATTGTTTATGGCATGCACGCATGAATCAATAATGTGCAGAGTGTGGCAATGGTCAGGTGAGATCGCTTGTGACGCGACTCGTATGTGATTGATGAACTACATCATCTAATGGCCGTGTGTATTGCATGTATTGTATTGAGATATAACGTGCAGAGTATGGCATACCAAGTAAGGTTGCATTCGAACTGACTATTTGATTGTTGGTTGGCCCTAACTATTGTTATTTGTTAGTTGTTGGTTGTCGGTTGTTGGTTTACTTGTGGGGTGGTTCTAGAGAGATATCCCGGGTTGAGTTGGTGTACTAATCGGGGGCCTAAGGGGAGAACTCGCTGAGATTTTATCTCACTGGTTATTGTATAACTGCTTTTAGGCCTTAGAATGGCACACCGGCCTATGCGATTCGGGATCCCTAAGGAATGGGATACTATTGTGACACGGCACCACTTCCCGGGTTGGGCGCATCTGTATGAGAAGTATCTCTCCACCACCTAGGTGGATGAGGGACCGAGGCAATGGATACTCCATTGGTTCCTAGCGTGATTCATCTGGGATGACTATATGCTGATCGGCCCTCTACAAGGTTTTGACGGGCTGCCAAGTAGGGGCCTCGAGGATGTTGACTGGGATCCCATGGAGCTGGACCCTCCTGATGGTGCTATGGAGAACCCTACCCCCGCTCCACCACTGATCGACTCGATAGAGTTTGAGTCTCATGAGTCCAAGTGATAGTGATGTCGAACCCGAGGGTTCTTTTTGTTATAGTTAGATTAGCCTAGCCTAGATTTTTTTGGTCTGGCTTAGAGGATGGATTGGTCCCTCTGTTGGGCTTGTAAATCGGAACGATCCTCCATTGGTTAATCCAATGAAAATGTATATATACGAGTAGTTTTCGTTCTTCTTGCTGTTCATCCTTTTATCTTTGTTTGATTGCTTGAATGTTTGTTTGATTGGGGGATGATTCGTTTTCCGCTTGCTCATAATGAAAGATAAAAATGAATGGTCGTCAACGAGGCTTGGGACGTCACTTTCTATCGACCAAGGGAAGGGGTTGTTGCGTGCCCGGGGTTCGGGGCATGACAATGAACTTCACACTATCTGAATGTTTATTGCTTGGAATTGCAACCTGAATTGTCGAAAACGAACCGAAGCGAAGAATGGGTTTGGGGGCCGCATATACCCGTATGGTTTTAGCCATTTTTTGAAATATTTTTCCAGCCAAAATCAATTTTTAAATATATAGGGTGAAATTATTGATCGAGACGAGTCGAACAGCGAGTCGAATGCTACCAAAGGATGCCGGACGCGCCCACATGTGCGGTCAAAAGCCGCGGTGTGTGGGCGCCACGTGCCATATGCACTGGGCATGCCCAATGTGTGAGCACTACACGCATGTTGGTGAACGGATGCGCACTAACATCATCCAACGGTTAATAACCGCCAGATGACGTCATTGATGACATCACCACCAACACTAGTTGGATGGCCAGCGACCGACCAACAACTCGACCCAAGAACCAACCTAACTCGACCCATTACCTGAGTCGACCGAGACCCAACTCGATCGGACTAGAAACCAAACCGATCAACTGGTTAGACCGATCAACCAGTCTGGTGGTCAAAGCAGTCGAACCAATCGCCAGTTGGACTAGTCGTACTAGCCAAGAGCCTTAATGGCTCGCTGGTGCGTGCGTCACACACGCCGCACACTCAGGGGGCATGTGTGGGCACATGGAGGGTTCGATTGGCTCGTGTTCGACGGCGTTTGGTTTGTATGGATGTGCTCTATACTGTGGTATAATTATTTTACATGTTTAAGGTTTTTAAAGGTATAAAAATGTGTACATAACCCTAAGTACGAGTATTTTTTAGGTATAAATGCATTGTTTATTCCTTTTTAGCTTGTATTTTCTTATTGCTTTGGAAATACATAAGCTAACCTACATGAAAATGGTAATATATATGTTGTGTAGATTTTGGTTTGATGATAGCATGTATATAGTTTAATATGCTTGTAATTTCCTGATTCCAAGTAAATTTGAATAATGGTTGGAAATCCTTGATTTTTTTTTATTACATGTTGAATTACAGTTTTGATTATAGTTTTTGCATGATTGTTTTTGTATGTTGGTTCACATCATACTTTGTGCCTTTTTGGTTAATGAAAAATGAAGAAATTATATGAGGTCATATAATTATTTTTTTTCTCATGGGAGTTCGTAGGTTGGTAGAATTCAAAGGAGTTCTCACCTAAAACTTAATATTTGCATAAATTAAACTAATTAATGATAATAGAACAATCGTACATAAAAGCTTATTAGGAACATAGTGAACTTTCGTTTCTGTGTTTTTTGTTGAATTACCATTAGTTTAGTTTGTCTTTACTGCAAATTAAATATGTGTATTACTCTGAAAATTATGCTAGTATTGATTATGCATTTATTATGTCAATGTGTTATAGCAATTGATTATGATTTCGCCATCCAAGACCATTGTGGTTGATCTCAATAAGGGTGAGAAGCTGAACGGTGACAATTATTATATTTGGCACCGAAAGATTTAATATATTCATGAGGAGCAAGAGGTTTTGGAAACCCTCAACCACATTATGGATGAAGCTGAGCATGAAACTTCAGCTCAACACAGGAGAGATTTAGAAACTTATCAAGCTTGGAAGAAAAAAAAATAGCATTGCTTGCATCACGTTGCTGAGTTGTATATAAGATGATCTCATGTGTGAGTTTAAAAATTATTATAAAGCTTAAACAAAGTTCGGGGGTACATCTAATACTGAGTTGAGGAGACTTACCATCAAGTTTGACACATACAAAAAACGCTAAAATGTAACGGTGAGGCAGCATCTTTGGAAAATGTCAAACATGATTCACGAGTTGAAGTCGGCAAGTCACTCTCACTGATGAATAGCAAGTTCAGGCTGTTATAAGGTCACTTCGTGACAATTGGGAGCATTTGAAGATCAATATGACGCATATGAGAATATTGTCATTTTCGATGATATAGCGCGTCATTTGGAATTAGGGGATGAGTGTCTAGAAGCTACGCGATCCTCTACCCATGCTTATGTTGCTAAATCGAGTTCGCACAAAATTTCGGGCTTCAAACGTAAAAGGAATCATCAATTCAACAATAAAGGGAAGAAGATTGATCAGGCACCTAAGAGGATTAAGACTTTCCGATGCAAGAGGCGTGGTGGGAAGAAGGACAAGGCCAAGATGAAGTGCTACAATTCTAGCAAGATAGGTCACTTTACTCATGAATGCACTGAGTCGAAAGAGGTACCCTATTATTCCATTACTTTAAGTAATGCTTTTGTTTATAGTACTATAATGCTTGCTAAGTCTCATCTAATGTGGACTGTAATCTTAGGAGCAACAAACCACATAGCTAGAGATCGAGAAGCATTTGTGGAGTATCGTCAGATACAGCTTGGAAGAAGATGGATATATGTTAGGAATAACTCAAGAGTTGAAGTGAAGGGTATTGACACATGTAAATTAATTTTACGTTGTGGTCAAAGCCCATTCTTACATGATGTCCTCTATACTTCAAATATTCGACGAAATTTGGTCTCCGTAATTGTTCTTCTTAGCCTAGGTTATGTATTGAATTTTCATGGTGATTATGTTGACATTTTATTTAAAACAGTTTATTATGGTTTAGATCATGTATTGAATGATTTTATGGTATTAGACATTGACTATGATTAGTATGATGTTAATGTTAATAGTTGTTTTTCTTTAATTACATCTTCTAGTAATGTTGAGATTGATGCAAGTACTTGGCATGCTAGATTCGGTCATATTGGATAACAAAAAATGCAAAGGTTAGCTAGAGAAGGCCTTTTGGAGTCACTCATTAATGTTGATCTACCCGTATGTGAACATTGTCTAGTGGGAAAAGCAACTAGAAAATCACTTGGTAAAGGAAGTAAAGCCGAATTTCCATTATAACTCATACATTCTGATATTTGTGATCCTTTGAACCTGAAGGCGAGGTATGGAGCCTCATATTTCATCACTTTCATATATGACTTCATGCGTTTCGATTATGTATTTCGAATCTCCCATAAATTAGAAGTATTAGATTGCTTTAAACAATATATAGTGATGGTAGAGAATTAGTTAAACAAAATAATATAGGCATTGAGAACGATTGAGGACGTGAGTATCTTTTGAGCAATTCAAGGCTCTTTGTGATAAAAAGGGAATTGAATGACAATTGACTAATCGTGGTACTCCGCAACAAGATGGGGTTGCTGAGGGAAGGAATAAAACCCTATTGGAAATGGTTAGGTCTATGATGGCACAAGCAAATTTACCTATCTCGTATTGAGAAGATGCGTTATTGACTACTGTTTATGTACTTAACCGAGTGCCCTCAAAACTAGTCACTTCCACCCCTTATGAATTCTGGATTGGTAGGAAACTAGACTTAAGTAATCTATGTCCATAGGGGTGTGCAGTTTATATTCAAGATTCTTCCCATAAATATGGCAAATTATGCCATAGAGGAAAGAAATGTATCTTTATAAGATATTATGAACATTTCAAAGGGTACATGTTCATAGGTGAACAAGCTAATAGAAGTATGACTGAAATGGTGTCACGAGATGTCATGTTCTTGGAAAACAATTTTCCTAGTGGATGTGAGATTGATAAGGATTTCCAATTATATCAGATGGAAGATCTTAATAACATACTAATTAATGTTGTAGAGAGAATTAAAGATTTACCTTGAAATGCAGGACCTAGTGGGAGTGTTGCATCATTTGGCAAAATGAATTCAAGAGAAATTCAGTAATGTAAAAGTAATTGTAAAAGTATTCCTCGTTGTCATTTTGAGATTGAAGGGGAAGCATTTATGATTGCTCAACAAGACAATGCCAAGCCTAAGACTGTTTAAGAGGCTCTCCCATCCTCGATAAGGAAGAATGGAGCAAAGTTTTGAAAGATGAGATGAAGTTAATAAGGGCAAATCACGTTTGGGACTTGGTTGATCTACCACCCAATCGCAAGGTTATTGAAAATAAATAGGTTTTTAAGACTAAGCGAAGGGTGGATCAATCCATTGAAAAGTATAAGGCTCATCTTATGACGAAAGATTATACTCAACAAGAGGGTATAGACTATGAAAAAACATTTTCACCAGTTGTAAGATTTGCCTCAATACGTATTATCTTAGTCATCGTTGCACATTTGGACCTTGAATTATATCAAATGGACATAAAGACGGCATTTCTCATTGGAGAACTAGATGAGGAAATCTATATGAAGCAGCCAATAGGTTTTATAGCCATAGCTAAAAGTCAAAAGCATAAAGTTTGCAAGCTTCATCACTCAATTTATGGCCGTAAGTATTCATCTAGACAGTGGTATATGCGTTTTCATCGAGCCATAACGACTTTTGGATTCATGATGATTGAAGAAGATCACTGTGTATATGTTAAGCGGTCCGAAGATAAATTTGTGATTTTATCACTTTATGTGGACAATATTCTATTGGTTGGAAATGACAAGATTTTGGTTATCACCATAAAATAATAGTTGTCCTCCAATTTTGAAATGGAGGACATGGGAGAAGCTACTTATATATTAGGAGTTAAGATCGAAAGAGATTAATTAAGGAAACTCATTACTTTATCATAAGAGTTTTATATAATGAATATTCTTGAACGTTTCAATATGCAGCACTATAATCTCGTTGATATCTCTATCATGAAGGTAAAGGCCTAAGTACTAAGATATGTCCTAAAATTCTAAAAGAAAATAAAGAAATGGAAACTCTTCCTTATGCTAGTGCGGTTGGAAGTTTGATGCATTCTAAGATGTGTACTCGACCTGACATATGTTATGCCGTGAGATTGGTGAGCCAATATCAATCAAGTCCTAGTCAAGCACACTAAAAGGTAGTCAAGAGGATCCTGAGATACTTAAAAGGCACCATAGACTATTGACTTTATTACTAAGGGAATTATTTACACCTATTAGGCTATTCAGATGCTGATTTGGGAGGAGACCTAGCTAAGCATAAATTGACTTTTGGATATGCGTTGTTGCTCAATGAATGTGCAATTTCTTAGAATAGCAAGAAACAGACATGCACGGCCTTGTCTACGATGGGGGTAGAATTTATTGCATGCTCCGCCGCAGTACAAGAAACAGTATGACTAAAACGTTTCATGGAAAATTTAACCATTGTCACCGAGGTTCCAAGACTAGTGGTAGTTTATTGTGATAGTCAAACATCCATTGCCTATGTGAAAGATCCCAAGTATCATGGAATGATGAAGCACATTGACATAAAGAACAACTTCATTAGAGATATAATTGCGCAAAAAGAAGTGATTCTACAAAACATTTCAATTAATAGAATAGTTGTGATCCATTTATGAAGGCTAATCCTAGAGACATATTATTAACCCACAGGATGTCACTAGAGTTACGTAGAATGTGATATGTGATATTGTAGAGGATCATTAATTTATGTATATGTGAACATATGTATTATATTTGATTATTTATTAGTGACTTGATATTTTATCAATAAGTATAAATCCATTCTGAGACTAGCATATACACACATATATTATTGAAAAGCACATCAATAGGCAATGATTGTCTTACTCACACAAGAAATTACCTCAAGCACTATAGTTAGCACGTTGAGATGAGACATTATAGACATTTAAATGTTGAAGAGTAAGTTTAGTACATAAAATGATAGTGTGTGGTTTGTTTATAATAAAAATAAACATGATAGTCCCACAATCATGTATGCTTGAAAGATGCTAAATGTGCGTACTTAATTAGGTGCTATAGAAACCGAGCTGATATAGCACTCGAGCTAAACTTGAGTACATGAGAAATATGTGACTATATTTAGGCAAAGATCCGTATAGTTGATATATTTAATAAATGATATATGCTCTTATAAAAAAAAAAAGAAATCCATTATAGCATATAATATATACTACATGTGCATTGTATGACTGACAATGGAATGTGAGTGAAATTATCCCCATTTACTCATCCTGTAAGTTATTGAGGCAATTTATAATTTACCTCATTTTGTGTCATATGTTACTTATGACTATATTCTTGAAGTGAAAAATCAATATTGCTACTTTAGCATGTTACTGGTGATCATGATAAATATGACTTTATGGGACATGTCTAGGAAATCAGTTGTTCTGAAATGAAGAAAGACATGAATGCGAATGAAGGCTATTGTTATTTTACATCTATCACATGTATTTATTGGTCGACCAATTATATCGCCTTCTATAGTTTTGGATATAATTATAAATACATGGTGTTATGAGAATAGTCACGTATAGTCTTTAAGGGATAGGTATACTTGAATTGATGTAGCAAAATATGTCTAGGGTACCATGAGATATTAATTGTTTTTATTATTTGGGATTGTAGCCATTATGTTATCTTTAACATATGCATAATTTGAGCTCCCAAGTGCAAATGTACTCACCGATCGCACAGATTTCTTGCTAGTATGAATTGTTTCTAAAGTTAATGAATGTTGAATGCCTTATATTCTTGATAGAACGCTATCAAGCCCATCATGTCCGAGTATAAGATGTTGTACTTTATTAGTACATCCATGATGTGGTGCAATTAAGACGCATCGTTTCGTCTTGATATGTTATGATAGAGAGACACCTTTTTGAAAGGATATGAGGGAGTCATATAAAAAACTTTTGAAGACAACCGTTGGGACTATTGGTAGAAAGTACATTTAAAAAGAAATTGTTTACTCTCCTTCTCCCTTTTCCATCAAAGAAAAAAAAGGCGTTCCCTTACTCCTTTACAAAGACAATTGGCATTTACGCTGTGGAAATTGAATGTTTTCCTCGTGACTACATTCAGACCATCGTGAAGTAATATTGTTCGTCATTTATCCAAAATTTAACGTTCGTTCTGAGGTAAATTGTTCATTACGCATCAAAAAGAGATTGATCGTCTTCTGCCGACTTTCTTCCTACACATTGGTTTACCACTCCACGACACTTCTTGTTATAAAAAATGTGAATTGGGGCTTGTCTAGCACGAATTGTAATTTCACTGCCACCATTTTCACTCGTAGGGTGCATACAATTCCCTGCCATGAAGTCCATATGCAGTAATGAAGCTACGATTCACATCTAGACTATCAAGAAATCATCAACATATTTAAATCATTACTAGAACCTTTATCACGGATGATTTTCACTTAAACCATAACCAAACTTCTCGGCTAGGTTTCATTCACAATCATTTAAAACAGAGCAAATTTAGTTCAATCTAGCAAAGGATTATGACCTGGGATGATTACTGATCGGATATGAATAAGGCAAACACAGGTACGGCTTCTAGGACGAGAATCAATGAAACAAGTAGAAATGATCACTTTATGAGGTCTTCGGTTGCGGCAACTGCAAGCAAGGCCGAACAGAGTGTCCAGGGAGTAGCAGTGAAATCAGGAACCTGCAACGGAGAGGTGCTGCTCTATAACCATGTCGCCATTAAGGAAGAGGAGCTTCAGAAGTGAGGATAAAGCTGCTGGAAATACAAAAGAAAAAAGAAATATGTGCGACGATTGAATTGAAAATCGAAAATAGAAAATCCGATAACCCAGAAAACTTGGCTTCAGTTTCGTTGCCATAATCCAGTAAGGTAAAGCTTATGACAAAATTTGAGCTCAATGGAGCTCCATCTATAGCTGTTTTCTCCCTGTTTTAAGTTAGGGATTTCCTCGTTCACGCAAATCGCACCCCCATCAGCACACACACGGAACTGTGCATGCTGAGCAGAGGAGTGAATCGGGGGGTTGAGCAGGACAAGCACCTTCACCAAAGGAGGCCGGGCATCGTTGTCGGCGGATGCGGAGGCTGAGGGAAGTAGGAAGGAGGAGGAGCAGTGGCGCATGACGTCCATTTCTACCAACGCGCCGCCCTCTCGCGGCGGAGCGCGAGGTCGCGGGATCGGTAATGTGCCCATGTTTTCTCCGCTGCAGGATCCGATCGAAAGCGGAAGAAAGAAAGAAGTTATCAAGGTCGGGCTTGTTGAGTCTTGGAGCGGCTGAGCTTGTAAAGGTTTGGGCTTTTCTCACTAAACATGGGTTTTGTTTTTTCAACTTTGCATGGGCTAAAGCTTTGGGCTGAATTGTTTGAACTTTTATAACAAGGCCTGTAAGACAAGACACACTCAAGGTGAGCGTAAATTCTGACCCTTGGTATGGGCCGGGTTTTATGTAAATATGCTATCAGTGCGAAGGACTCAAGTCTTCCAGAACCGATTTTTCTTTTTTAATCATATTTGCAAACCGAATGTAAAGTGAAAGGTTGCATAAGATAATTCTATGAAAACCGCGAGTAATCATCAATATGGCTTAGGAACACGGGCCAATCATGGGATTTTAATTATGTCCAACTGTAAACATTGTTAGAGAATAATAATATAGATTAAATATTTGAGAATTGCCAATTTATTAAACACCTCTCATGAGATGCGATGAAGTCTACTCTCCTCATTTGAAAGGCCTCCTAATTCTCGAGTGTAATTTTTTCTTTTCCACATAAGAGAAAATACCTTAGATGTTTTACGTCTTAGAATTCAGACGAATTAATCCTAGAATATACCCGAGTACCTGTAATCCAAAAGTACAAAAGTGAATTTAGAGTAGATAGTGTCCACATTTCCAGACCCACGTGACAAGCACGGAAATGTACAATTGTTTAAGAAAAGAAAAGAAAAGAAAAAAGTTGAAAAGGTACGACTGTTTTGAGCAAAAAGAGAAAAAAGAAAAAGCAAGGTAAATGTCTATCGGACAAAAGAAGGGGTACAGCTGCATGTGCTACTGTGTCCATTTTTCTAACTAGTCCCCACCTCAGTATTTTAAAAGGCATCAACTTTAATGACTATAAATCGAAAGTTGCACCTGCGAAGTTGCCCATGCACGTTTTTCTGTTTATTCCAAATGGGGTCAAATGCAAATATTTGAAGTATAATTTTTTCTAATGAGGAATTTACCAAAGAATGTCCATTTTTACTGGTTAAATAAATATCCACAAATAAATTTTTTGTCATTTTCAAAATACTATTTTTCTTGTATTATACATAATTAATAAAGTCACTTATTATTTGGTGTAGAATGATTAAAAAGTTCCTAGAAAGCACTCGATAACAAAAATTTTCTAATAATAATCCTTGATTGGTTACCATAGCACCTCGCGTTCACAACTCGGAAGCAAATGTTAGAGGATCTTTTTTCATTTGTCCATAAGTTCAAAAGTGGATTCAGAATAGGCGTTGTCTACATCACCAGAGCCTGTGAAAAGCCGGAAGAAGAAGAAATTTCATGTGATCTTGTAATGATAATGTCCTCCAATTAATTGATTTTAAATCCATAACTTTATTGACCGATTTTTCTACGTAGACACAGCCATGTGAAAGCACGAAAAACAGAAGGAACTCCATGTGATCGTGTAATGATAATGTCCTCCACCTCATTATTTTAAGTCCATCAACTTTATTGACTTTAAATTGGATGCCTTGTAGGTCTCATAATTTGGGTCCCTTGTAGGTCTACTGAAGTTGATGGTTCAAAAGAATAACGTGCATCCAATAACTTTTAAATGTGATAGATCAACGCATATAAGTAGGTAAGATGTCTCATGTCATCGCGTGTCTAGCTACCACAATTATATATGTGTTTTCCCAAAGCTATTAAAACTCATTTCTAATGATAGATATGTGCCAATATACAATTTTTAACCACGTTTGTGAGAAGCTTGTAAAAGAATAAATAACCCATCTTATTATTTTCAAAGATCTGTGATCATATACTATTGTGTATTACTTTTCATACATTAGATTAAATTGAGCCATTCAATCGGAGAAAAGTATGAAAAAAGTTATATACCTATTACATTAATACTAATTCAATTCTAAACTTTTAAATTTAACTAACTTAGTTCTAAATGCATTTGTATCAATTGAGTTCATTCAATCAATTTTAGCTAAAAATCGCCGATGTGGACACCGGCCATCTTATATGACAGGACCAATATTAACATTGATATTTTTAATAATATTTTTTGCGCTTTTTATTTCGGTTTTTTTGGTTCTTTTCTATTCTCTCTCTCTCTTTTTTTTTTTTTTTTTTTTTTTTTTTAAGACAACTTCTGCTTTCCCATCAATGCCGCTGCAGCATATAGCGAAGATGGTGGAGGTTTCTTCACCACCTATCTTCTTTTCCATGACATTCTCTCTTACGAGACCGTTTCGAACCTACGAATGCAACAAAATCCACAAGAATGCTGTAAAATTAAAGATTAATAGAAGTGGACTCATAAGCATTTGGAGTTCTGACCTTTTGATACTTCATCAGGGGAGCAATTAGGTTTGGCTCCGGTCCAGCTTTCTTCGTCACGACGATTGGCCACGAGCCCGTTGTACTCGACCTCTTCGACCAAGTCGTAGATTGGATCCTCGATCTAGATTTGCACGGCGGACTCGGCTCTTGGGCCGCCAGCGCAAGGAGCCTTGAGGCACCGCAACTCCTCCACACACATCGTCGAGGTGGCTCCTAAGTTCCTTTGCTGGCGGCGACTCTTTGTTGCTTGTCTTCCAACTCTCTCCCCTCTCTGTGGCCAAGCTTTCACCAGCCCCAACGAGGGTATCGAGCAAAAGCTGCCACGCTCTCGTCGCCACAGCAAGGGAGTTGCAGCCGCCCAATCCCGGCGAGGGTTAGCAGCGGCCCTTGCCAGCCCTTAGCAAAAAATAAAATAAATAAATAACATAAAAGAAAAGAAAAAAACCAAAATAATTATACAAAATTCAGAAAATTATTAAAATATTATTTAAAAATATCCATATCGGCACTTCTTTGTGCCACTTAGAATGATTGAGGTACATGTAAGCGATTTTTGATCAAAATTAATTAGATGGACTCACTTGATACTAATGCATAAAGGTTTAAGACTAAATTATTAAAGAATATTTGATTATTGATTTGTCATATGTTTTATATTTTCCTGTAGAATTTGAATTTCCACCTCTATCTTGGCCTCCTCCATGACCTTGTAGGCAGCTTCCATAACTTGATGAAACAATTCGACTGTGCAATGCTTGCTTGAGATTTGAATCAATGGTCTTTCGATTCATTTTTTGTATACATGAGTACGATGAACCCATCAATTGCTCCCACGTTAGGGTTGACACATTTTGCCCTTCCTCGATCCTTGCAATCTTGTAACCAAATCTTTCAGTCAAAGACCTTAAGATTTTTTTTTTTTTTTTTAAGACTTGCACATCTTGGAAGTCTTCATTGTTAACCTTTAATTGTTTAATAATGGTTTACACATGACCAAAATATATTGACATTGATTCAGAGTCATTCATGCATAAGGTCTTGAAATTACCTTAAAGTGTTTAAAGTTGAATTTTTTTAGCACAATCATTGCCTTTATATGAGTTTTGCAAAATATCACATGCTACTTTTGCGGTCTCCACACTTGATATTTATTTCAAATACCATTTCCTCTATGGCTTGAAAGATCGCATATGATGCATACTAATCTTTCTTCCTTGACTCCACCAATAAATTGTCCTCCTCCTTTTTTAAAGCAGGAATGCGTTAGCATCAACCACTGTTGTAATATTAACGCGGAAACGACATGATCTTATAAATTAAGTCAATACAAAAATACTGAAGAAACAAATGAGGAATAATAAGACATAAAGATTTACGTAATTTAGTTTGAGTATTGGTACCTATGTATAAGTATCAAATAATTCACTATAATATGAGAATTAGAGTTATAATTACTCATACTCAAATATTTTTATACATAAATTTAAATTTAAATCTAAAATATTTAGAAATAAATAACTTAATTGGACGTAAGTTCATAGCACCAAAATCAATCACAGTGTTCACCCCGTCCCCACCCCCACAAGCAAAAGCTTTCCTTACGCCACTGAAAAATCAACAACCTTGCGTGCTCTTGAATTTTTCCCTTCTTCGTATTATTTTTTCTTTTTGTACGGCTTTTGCAAGAGACAGTGAGTGGACAACTTCTTTTCTTTTCGTGGGTCCCTCACGCGGTCAAACCTTTATTGACTGAACACTGCTCAAGAATGGCGACGTACACCTCTTTCTTTCCTCTTGGAGATAGAATTTTTCACCCTCTAAATAAATAAATATTCATAGAATAAATGAGCCCCTTATTTTGTTTTTTAGCATATGTATCTTTTTTTTTTAATACCTAGGGAACCCCGTCGGCTAACGCCGGCAGGTAAACCCTGGAGTGACGCTAGCGGAGGATCCACCACCCCGACATCACGCTTAAGACGTTGATGCTTCCACTAGGGTTTGACCCCCTCACCTTTCCCCCAAGGCAAGAGATTCTTATCCAGCGGAGCCACCAAGGGCGGTGGTATTAGCATCTGTATCTTCCAATTTGAAAGAACAATCGATATTCGAATTCAAACTCAAGACATTAAAGCTTTTTTTTTTTAAAAAGAGTTTATGTTTCCCGAATAAAAATTTCTATTCTTTTGTTCTAGGGAATGAAAAAAGAATAAAAACGTGTTTGGTAAAACTTTTATTCCTGGGAACAAAAGATCTATTTTTTGTTCCAAGGAATAGATTTGGAACAAAGACCACCGCCCACGGTGGCAACGATGGCTAGACCTTTACTCCCCCTACCAAGAGGGGAGGGGTTCGAAACCCCACGTCCCCATTGCGCGACTCACCCGCGGCTGGGCCTGTGGTGGTGGCTCAGTTTGCCCTGGGTTTACGCCGTCGGCTGCCGGCTGTACGACGTTTCCTGGATCACCAAAAAATAAAAAAAAAAGATTTGGAACAAAAACAAGAAATAAAAGAAAAAGTAGCTTCTTGTTCGCGGGAACAATTTCTAGAATCAATTTTTCTCTATTTTATATTTTCTTCTATTTTCTTCTTCCATTTCTTTTCTTCTTCTTCTTCCTTTTAGCCAGTCGCCAGCCTTAGCCATGGCAAGCGCCGGCGATCGGCCAGACGAGGGCTGGCAATGTTGCTAGAGCATCGCTGGCCCCTGAAGACGCCGAGCCTTGGCGAGGCTTGGCCTTGCTTGGGCTAGGCGAGGTCGACCTGGCCTAGATCTGGCGAGGCCGAGCATGTCATCTTGGAGGTGGCCTAGAGAGGTCGACCCTTGCCGGTGGCTAGGTAAACTCAGCCTTGTCAAATCTGGGTGAAGTCAACCTCGCCTAGCCAAGGCGAGGTCGAGCCTCGCGGGGCCGGGCGAGGCCGAGCCTCGCTTAGATCCGGTGAGTCCAAGGCTTGTTGTGCATAGGCTGGCCTCCGGCAAGCTCGTCGAGCCTCGCCCTAGCTCGGCTAGACTCCGGTGACCGGCTAAAGAGAAAAAGGAAAAGGAAAAAGAAAAAGAAAAAAAGGAAAAAAAAAGGAAAAATAAGAAAAGAATTAAAAAAATCTAAGAATCTTACAAAACGTATTTCTATCATGAGAATAGAAATTTTGAAAAGTTAGCAAATGTGTTCTTTTGCTCAAATTGTTTCGAGAAACGTAAACATAAAAATCATTTATCATAAAAAATTATTCCTCGAAACAGAATCGTTATCAAACACGCCTTAATTCACAGTCATATTTTGAAATTTGAAAATAACACTCATCTAGATGGACTAGTTATTGAAATTTATTTCGTTTAGCTTAATAAATTGTAATTGAACGCAATTGGTAGATGTCATTTCTAACTCGATATCAAATATTGGAACCAAGAGAAGAATAACCCACAAATTTGGAACAAGAACACAAACAAAGACTAGAGGGAGGACTTAACTTTTGTCTTCTTTCTTTTTCGTGCACCTGCTAGCGATTAATAAGGTCTTCACAAAGAGGTCTTCATTTTTGAGTTCAAGTAGTCTACCATAAATAACGCTCGTTGATTTTTTGTTGTTTGTTTTCATGAAGTTATTGTTAACACATTAATTAATTTTATCAATACGAACAACACGAGATTTCTTTGAGGGATTCTAGTGATCTTTGAGGTCGTGGTCCATGGTGACGATGGTGAAAGATCGGCAAGTGGAGTTGTTTTTCCTTTCTTTTTTTTGGGTTGAAAGTGGAGTTGTTGAGTGAACGGACTGGCAGGGAGTTTCAGATGGCCTAGGGTCTTACGAAGCCGGTGGGAAATGTGGTTTATAAAGCCTTTGTGCTTGCAGGAAAAGTGAAGAAGTGACCTTCTTTGTCTGATTGGGAAGTGCATGTTTGTAAATTGCTTCAAATATTAAGGCCATTTCACATTGTTTATTAATCTTAGCTACTCCTCTTATCATTTTATAAGTTGCTTACTCATTTCTTTGTAGCTTTGGAATAAAGCCAACGCTCTACTAGTGAGCTATATATTTAATATCTATCCCTTCTTTTCGAGTTAGCCAAAAAATCATTAAAAATACTCCCAAATGAGTAGTAACAATGCTTAGTTAGAGCATCTTTGTCGGCAACAACAGAGCAAATCCAATCTTTGCAATTTGAAAGAGATTTTTCCAATAATCTATATTTTCATGTGTTATTATTATTATTATTATTATTATTATTATTATTATTATTATTATTATTATTATTATTATTATAGATATTGTGAATTTACAATATTACATTGATATTTTAATTATGTCCACCGTAGATATTGCTAGAGAACAATCATAAAGATTAAGTGTACAAAAGTGAATTCAGAGCAGATGCTGTCCACAATGCCAAACCCATGTGATAGGTGACACGGCCGATAGACAAAGCATGTCCAAGATCGTCCATGACTCAGCCGTGTCACGCATAAGGGCCTACCTGCGGATAGCCTTGATTGGTCCCAGCCCTAATCAGTCCCAGACCTGACTGATCCCTGACTGATCCCACATCAATCCTTGATCGATCCTTCAATCGATCCTTGATCAATCCTTGAACGATTCCTCGATCGTGCATGATTCGTCCATGCACGGTGCCCAATTCATCCATGCACGATACGGGGGATGATCCATGCATGACCAATGACCGACTCCTAATCAATGCTCGGCCAATCCCTGCACAACTTGGAGTTGTTCACCTGCTCTGTGTCAAGCGCCTATACTCTCCCATGCTGACCCTGATCTTGCTTTTGACATGCGCCTATGGCTATTTTCCAAGGCCTAGAGCCATTGAGTGGCCTGCTGTGTAACCTTGTAATGATGATATGGATTCAAATTCCACTGTTGGATTGGAGGGACGATCAACGGTTGAGATACGACCCAAACTTATATAAATAGGGGTTCCTCCCCCTCATTGTAATCAGCTTGTTCATAAGCAATACACTCGCCCCTTGTGCGCCGACCCTTTATGTTCGTGTGTGTGCATGAAAAGGCTGACTTTGGATCACAAATCCTAAGGCCGCATGGTGTTTGATCGATCGTAATCGATTGACCCGTGACAAGTGGTATCGGAGCGATCGTTCGAAGCGCAATGGCCGATCCTTGTGCTGATATCCTGATTGTGCAAGGCGATGACCGAGAATATAGTGGGCGTCCAGCCGAGAAGGCCACTTGGTCGAAGAAAAAACTGTGCTGTCTTGTGTTTGAGGGATCTAAAGAGGGATTTGGAGAACGGAATGACGGTCCTAGAGGAGACCGTCGTGGACGTCCAGACGCTGATAGACGACCTGAATCAGACCATCCATGGAGCAGAAGCCAGTAGGGAGGAGTTCTTGACTGAAGTGCAAGAACTCAAGGCCGACAAGGGAGAGCTCCGTGTCGAGGTGTTGGGATCCCTCACGCACGAGCTACAGCAATGGGACGAGACCTGGGAGGCCGCGATGGAGGCCATGCATACGGAGATGGCCGAGCTGAAAAGCAAGCTTGCTGCGCTTGAAGCTACACGTGTGAATGGGGTGATCATCGTGCAACCACGTGCCGATGCACCCAAGCCGAAAGAGTTTAAGGGCTCTCGGGTGGCAAAGGACGTGGACAACTTCCTGTGGTACATGGAACGATACTTCCAGACCATGGGAATGACCGACGACATGATTCGGGTAAACACGACAGCCATGTATTTAGCTAATGATGCATTGTTGTGGTAGCACTGTCGGTCGGATGATAGGAGTGGCAATCCTGTCATGACATGGGCTTGGTTTGTCAAAGAATTTTGGCGAATCTATTATCCTACTTATGCGGAGGAGGAAGCTCGCGGGGAACTCAAGCACCTAGAACAAAAGGGCGGAGTCTGCGACTATGTGAAACGGTTCTCGGAGCTGCTACTCAAAATCTCGTCCATGACCGAGACAGAGGCATTCCATCAGTTCATGAGCGGACTCAAACCAAGGGTCAAATAAGAACTCAAACGATGCCAAGCAACAGATCTCTCAACGGCTACTTCCGTGGCTGAGTCTCCTGTGGAATATAGGCCTGCACTCTCGGCTAAGCCCAACTTTCAGCAGAGAGAAAAGACCACTAGTGGGGGAGATCGAAGCTGGTACCACCGTTCGCTAAAGAATGGGATGAATATGCGGACTTGGCACAGGCATACTTAAATAGAGCCGTGAAACACACAAAGAAGTGGGCTAACAAGAAGCGACGGCACATGGAATTTCAGGTTGGGAACTTGGTGGTTGCCAATCTACACTTGGTCCTTCGATACTGGAACGTACACAAAGGGCTGATCCGTCGCTATGAAGGCCCCTTCCGAGTGTTGCAGCAGATTGGGAAGGTAGCATACAAGCTGGACTTGCCGACTAAGCTCAAGGTACACCCCGTGTTCTATGTGAGTATGTTGAAACCTTTCCATGCGGATGAGGCCGATTTAGATGAATTCATAACGGGAGTTGTCTACATCACCAAGCCATGAGAAAAGCACAAAGCAGAAGAAACTCCATGTGATCTTGTAATGATAATGTCCTCCACGTCACAAGACTAGGTAGATGAAGAAGAAAGAACGTAGGGAAGAATTCTAGAGAGGAAAATTTGTACCTCACTTCATTGATTTGTATTTTGTGTACAATGATGTATATAATGCAAAAGAAATAATAATAAAAGAAAGTTTATATTTCTTGAATATTTTGTAATCTTTCTAATCTTAAGATAGACACAAACATATCAATTTACAATTCATCCCGATCTTGCAAATCTATCTTCCAATACTCCCCCTCAAGCTGGTGGCTTGTATATGTCTAAGACGCCCAACTTGCTTAGAAGATATGCATGTTGTCTCTAACATAGAGATTTAGTGAATATGTCCGCGGGTTGCTCCGCGGTTCTGATCCCTCTTGTCTCGATAACTCCTTCTTGAATCTTCTCTCTAGTGAAATGACAATCGATCTCTATGTGTTTTGTCCTTTCATGAACTATGGGATTTGTTGCAAGTTTGGGTGCTGAATCATTGTCACGAAGAGTGTAGTGGGTCCCTTAACTTGTGCCCTGAGATCTAGAAGCAAGCCTCTTAACCAAACTATTTCACAAACAGTTTTGGCCATAGATTGATATTCAGCTTCAACTGAAGATAAGGACACAGTGGATTGTTTCTTCGTCTTCCATGAAAGTAATGATTCCCCAAATTTGATACAGAACCCAATAATAGATCTTCTGGTCATAGGACATGTAGCATAATCCGCATCGCAAATAGGCCGTCATTTCCATGTTGCATTTCCGAGAAAGAAGTATTCCTAATCCTGGGCATGTCTTCAAATATCGCACAATTTTCAAGGCTACATTCATATGAGATTGTTTTAGGCTGTGCATGAATTGGCTAAGAGTTTGTATTGCATAGCAGATGTCTGGCTTGGTCATGGTAAGATATATAAGCTTCCCTACGAGTCTCTGATATCTTGATGGTTCTTTCAATACCGGATCATCAAAATAAGATACGCTAGTGTCATAGTCAACAGAAGTCAGCTTGGCATTCTGCTCAATGGGAATAATAGCAGGTTTACAACCTGACAATCCTGCTTCTGATATAATCTCCATTACGAATTTTTGCTGGCTAAGTGAGATTCCCTTATTTGAACGAGCTATCTCAATTCCAAGAAAATACTTAGGCGAGCCTAAATCTTTGATATGAAAAGTGGAATGTAGATATTCTTTCAGTTTCTTCACAGCAGAATCATTGTTGCCCATGATGAGTATGTCATCAACATAAATCATCAAATAAATAGACAACATACCTTTCTTCCAAGTGAACAAAGCATAGTCATACTTTGACTGTTTGAATCTAGCGGCCGTAAGAGCACTAGGAAATTTGGCATACCATTGACGAGAAGCTTGTTTATGTCCATACAGAAATTTGCAGAGACGACATACCTTAGACTCCCCCTGTCTCCGTAATCCTATTGGAGGATCCATGTAGATTTCTTCATCTAGATCACCATGTAAGAAGGCGTTATGGACATCCATTTGGTGTAATGACCAATCTCGAAAAGCAGCAACCGACAGGAAAGAACGAACTGTGACATCTTTGGCTACTGGGGAGAAGGTTTCGTGATAATCAAAACCTTCTCATTGTGTAAAACCTTTGGCCACAAGCCGAGCCTTATACCTCTCTATAGGACCATATGCTCGATATTTAATCTTATATACCCACTTACACCCAATAGGTTTTCGATGAGTAGGTAATGGCATAACATCCCGAGTATGATTTTCTATTAGAGCCTGTAATTCTGCCTCCATAACCCTTTGCCAACGTGGATCATGCATTACTTCATTATAACTAGATGGCTCTAGCCCCTCAGAGATATGGCTCATGCAACATAAATGTTCTGATGATAGCCTATCAAATGAAATATAGGACGATATAGGATAACGAGTACCTGATGATCCATATGAAGCACATACATAATCCTTCGTCCAAATTGGTGGACGACTAACTCGACCAGATCACCGAGGTTCTTCATGATGTATTAAAGACAATTCTTCATTAGTGCTTGATTCCAGGGAAGCTGTCATATGATAATCCCTTTCTGTGGAGGGCTCTTCAATTGATTGATCCGTAGAGGTCTCAGTAGACAACAGGGGTGATGCAAAGTAGTTGATTCTGGATTTCTTGGAGGAGGAACAATAATGTAGGATTCTCCGAGAAGATGGGTATTCTTTTGATAAAAAATGATTAGTACCTGGCCTTTCATCTTGAGACAAATGATGCGCACCTTGGAAAGGGAAAATGTCTTCATGAAAAATCACATCCCTGCTCACAAAAAATTCTTTTGTGGATGGGTCATAAATCCGATCTCCCTTTTGTAGATTCGGATACCCCATGAATATACATTGTTGTGCACGAGGTCCAATCTTATCCCTGTGCCCTACTGTGGTCACATAGCACGGGCACCCAAAGACTCTGAGATGACTCAGATATGGTTTTCTTCCATATAATATTTCAAAAAGGAGTTTTTCCTTTAAGAATGCATGATGGCATGCGATTGATCAAGTATGCTGCTGTGACCATGTGGCACCCCTCGATGGCCCCCGATCTGTTAGGGTCGCCACAGTTCGCTTACCTTTTACTTTCCCGAATAGCATGTCACTCTGATACCATTTCAATTGCAGCGGGTCCATACAACCATTGGAGTTTACATCTTTTAGATCAGTCCCTTGCACAGTTCATATATGGAAGCACGTCCAACAACTCCCTTCCCTATATTCAGAAAACAATGCACACGAACTAAACATTTTATATAAGTTAAAGCCGTACACTTTTATTTACATAACTCGATGGACATCATTAGTCGGTACATCAAAATGCCATAGTTTTCTATACTTTGCTATACTTCAAAAGATGACCGACATCTCCTCCAACAGTTGTATACTTAAAGTCCATCGATTAGTGTCGGCGTCCAACAGTTCCTTCATTTGCTATCCTCCTCCTTGCGGTCATATCCAACCACTTGATTCATCTACCAGTGGCAGTGACAACAGATGTATCTTATCTAGTCTGAAATGTTATTCCCCAAAAAGGGTGAGTACAACCACTCAGCAGTAAAGATCCACTAAACTACTCATTGTGTCAAACAGAACAATCAAGGCATCATAACAAAGCATATATCATTCATGCATTCAAGTATAACTTACCTTGCAGCCATACATATGTCATCATATCATATGTGCATATACCACCATGCACTCATCATCAAGCATTCATGCATATATCACCATGCCATATGTGCATATACCACCATGCACCCATCATCAAGCATTCATGCATATATCACCATGCCATATGTGCACATACCACCATGCAATCATGCATCTCTCACCATGCCATCGTGCATACACCACCATGATTCATATCATCCATGCTATCGAGCATACATTACCATGAGATCCATTCATGCCTTCATGATCGCATTTTCAATATCAAATAGCATTAATTTACTTTCATAAGCAGATCATGCATCATGTCATATGCATACACCCATACACATGATTCATTTTCAATTCTTATCTTTCACAAGGATCTCATCAGTTTTTTTTTCCAAGGACCAATGTTTGCATCCCACGATTTATTGCTTGCATCCAACTAGGCATCGCAAGGAACCTCCCAGCATGTATTCAAAATACAACCGGGCATCCGGCCCCCCACATTCTGGGCATCTTGCATCCCAACTAGCATCACGAGGAATCCCCCTGGGCACACACCTCCAGGGCTTCTGGGATTACGTACCGACATACCACCAGGATTCCCCTCCCTTTGGAATTACGTATCATATACCACCGGGCATCTCGAAACTCCCAAGGACCCTCCGGAATTACGTCACTAGGCCACCAGGCATTCGGCACCCCCACATTCCGGGCATCCCGACACTCCCGGGGCATCGTCAGCTCACACCTCCGACGGCCTTCTCATCACCACAATGCATATTCCCATACATCTCATTTTCAATTTCACATTTGATGCAACAATGCCAATGATTTGACAGCAGCCCTTTTTTTTAAAAAATCATATAATATGCCTTGGGAAAAGTACCATTTGATGCAATGGTTTTGAAAACTTCATTGAGTTCATGAAAATCCATCAATCCTTTGATGTCATAAGAAATGTATGAATGTCATCATGTCATTGCACGACTAATAATCCAGGAGATCATGATTTACATAATAAATCCAATAAACAGTAAATAAAACAATTTCCAGCTTAAACACAATGCGTGCTATTCATGAAAAATTCTAGAAAATTAGCAAACGATGGAAATAAATTCTGAAAATTTACCACAATGTAGATATGATCTAAGAAAACATATTTTGTGAAGGAAACCATATCAAAAAAGGTTTCACAGAATATGTACAGATTCGT
This sequence comes from Eucalyptus coolabah, assembly GCA_014182585.1. Taxonomy (NCBI): domain Eukaryota; kingdom Viridiplantae; phylum Streptophyta; class Magnoliopsida; order Myrtales; family Myrtaceae; genus Eucalyptus; species Eucalyptus coolabah. The sequence continues at coordinate 72,419,187 of CM024627.1, read as the reverse complement.
ATATATCACTGAAAAGGGTTTTTAACATGACCCATGCACAGTTTTGAAAAAATTTCAATTGAACTCTTAAATAAACTCAGAAATTCTGAAATTTGGACACGCTGTATTTAAGACTTAGAGGTACAAGTTTCATGAAGAAATCGTAGTCCAATTCGTTTTGGATTAAAAGATAAAATCGATTTACTTTTCCTATTTATGGTCTCGTTTTCCAGATCTACCTGTGTTGAAGGAAAATCGTTTCCTTGGTCATTACTGGTCTATTTACTCTGAAATTTCAGTATGTTGTTCCTCAGAATATTAACTTCAACTTTTATTGAGGACACATGACCCAATTCTAACTGTATGATTTTATAAAAAATCCCGAAATCATCCTAGGTCGAAGCAGCGTTTTTCCCAGATCCAGTTTCTTCAAAAGACAATGGTTTCACCAACCTATTTTCGTTCATTTCCTCTAAATTTTTGATATGTTCTACCTCAAGAAGTACGCTACAACTTTTGTTAAGATATTAAAGTGATATTTCAACAAGAAAGTTACTTTATAGACCACGAAACCACTGAAGGTCATCACGACGAATTCCAGATCTAATCTCTCCAAAGGAAAATCGTTTCACCAATAAATACTTGTTATTTTCATCTCAAATTTCAGTATGTTATTATTCAAGATGTTTGTTACAACTTTTATGAAGAGGTCAAAGTGAAATTCTAAATAAAAAGTCACATGCAACTCACGAAATCACCAAGAGGTCAACAAAACAGTTTCCAGATATAATGTTTTCATAGAAAAAGGGTTTCACCCCTCAATACTTGTCCATTTTGTCTCAAATTTTATTATGTTATACTTCAAGATGTTCTCTACAACTTTCGTGAAGAGGTCAAAACAATATTCCAACTAAAAAGTCACATGCAACTCACAAACTCGCGGACGGTCGGACTGGTCTTTCCGAAATCGGCATGCATGACCAACGAATCCCTCTTCCAAGCTCCGAAATCTCATCCCATCTACCACAACCAAGACTTACCATCCACTACACATACACACAGCAATACAAAGAGTAGGTTTAGGACTTCACTTGCCTCAAATCCAAAGAAAACACAGCAAGAACGACGGCAGCAGCTCGGCACGGGCGGAAGACGGCCTTCCTTCTCAGCCCTCACACGCACAGACCGCTTGCTGCTCACCCTCTCTTTTGGTCTCTCACTCGACCCTCTCTCTTTCTCTCAATTTCTCGGTTCACTCCCTTTCTCTCTCTCCCTTCAATTCCGAAACCCCCTCTCTTTTGTTCCTAGATTAATAGTCAATCACCCTTTTTTTGTTGCATGCAGGTGACAAGTGGAAGATGCATGGACAAGTGGCGAGTAGCCTTTTGCATGCTAGAGACACATGGAGAATCCCTCACGCCACTTGTCAATCTCCATGCAAAGGTGATGGCCCTCAATGGGCCGGGCTTGGGCCAAGCTTATGGTCGACCAAATGGGGGAAATGGTGGGCTGGTTTTTGGGGGTTTTGGGCCTTAAGAAATCAGCCCACACCTTTTCCTAATAATCCACCTTAATCTCCACTTACAATAACTTAATTTCAATTATTCACATGGCCATAAAATTTTGCAACATTAATCGATAAAAATCCAACTTATAAAGTACATGGCCAAGGACAGAAAATTCCTTGTCAAATTATTCTTTAGTACAATCCTTGATCACACTTGGACATAGAACATATTTCCAACCAAAACAATAGTCCTTTAAATGTCCGGCCTTGTTTAATTGAAATCTATTAGTCTAATGGCCATAATAAAATCCTATGGCGCTTCCATCATCTATTCATGGTTCATGGTATATCCAGGGGTTGTCATAAAATTTTGGGATGCCATAGACCACACATTCTCCCCAAAATTTTTTAGGAATAGAAGCCTGAAACTTAAGGGCACGTGCTACTTCCAATAGGTGACAGTGCTTTCGCTCAACTACTCCTTTTTGTTGTGGTGTATATGTGCAAGAGCTTTCATGTAAAATTCCCTTCAAGGAAAGAAAAGAAGCACATTCTACATTAAAGAATTCTCTACCATTGTCAATATGAATACGCTGAATTGACTTCCCAAATTGATTTTTGGATAGAGCAAGGAAAGTCCTTAAGTGAGAAAGAACTTGAGCTTTTGATTGCATTAGGACTATCCATGTCGCACGCGAAAAATCATCTACGATTGTGAGGAAAAATCAAGACCCATCATGATTCAAAGTGTGATAGGGTCCCCAACCATCAGCATGAATCAATGAAAAAATCTCATCAACTCGAGAAGTGCTATTTTGGAAAGGAGCTTGTGTCTGTTTAGCTAATGGACAGATAGGACATTGAGGACAAGGAAACAAAGTAGTATGACCCAATCTTTGATGATAAAGAAAGTACTTATCATTGATAGTAGTATTACACAATGATTTATTGGATTCAATGGAAGACAATTGAAGACTGTTCGAAAGACTCATCCAGAAATATAGTCCTTGAAAGACTCTAGCCAAGCCCATTAGTTTCCCAGTCGAAAGGGCTTGAAAGAAACATTTATCAGAACTGAATAAAATGCGACAGGAATTTTCTTCACAAGCTCGAGATACCGACATGAGATTGAAGTGGAAATTAGGAACATAAAGCACATTTCGAAGTATAATGTGGGAACTAAGATTCACAGTGTCAGTCATTTCAACTTGGATTATGTTTCCATTTGGGAGACGCACTGATTTGGGAAAAGATAATTTTTCGATGTTCAAAAGCAAACTCTTATCACAGACAATGTGGTCACTAGCACTTGAATTAATAATCCATGCACTCTTCGAAATTGAATTCACAATAAGATGTACCTGTGAAAGTTCCAGTTTTATCAGAGGCATCCAATTTCCTTAAGGCTTCCATCAGCACCTGATATTGATTATGAGTGATTGCCTTGTCTGTTGGTTGCCCCGATACTTGAAAAATTGTCGACAATTTCCCCTTTTCTTTTTCTCTAGGTTTTCCATGCAATTTCCAGCAATTTTTTACTGTATGATGCGGACGTTTACAATAGTCACAATACATTTTACCTTTTCGTTTGGAGGTAATATTTCTCGTGCCCAAAAAAGGCTTGTTTGTAGGCTGTGAGACTTGGGCCAAAGTTAGCCCATATGAGCCATTTGATCCACCAGCCAATAATCTGCGCGAGCCCTCCGACCCACAGAGAAAATTTCCTTGCGGCCCATCTGAGCCAATTATGCTACTCCCACATGGACCGTCCGATCGCTCACTTTGCCCGGGGATGGACGTGGGCCGTCCGATCGCCTTATATAATCAAGATCTCTAGGGTTTTCTTCGGGAAACCCTAGTTCTACCCCTTTCTGCCCTTTGCCTCCTCCGTTCCTCGGCGAAGGGCGGACATGGGTTATTGCCGCCAGTGCCATTCCATCTCCGCCTTTGTTGTAATCCACCGTTCTCTGTTGACTTTCCTCTTGCACGGCAAGTTGGTAGATGCAGCCAAGGCTCGGTAGGGGCTCCATAGTTAGGATCTGGGAGCCAAACAAGAGGTAAGTCTCGTTGAGTATGAGCAGAAACCTTGTCACTTTTTCCCTTTCCCGCATCCATTTTTATTGTTGCAAAATAGGCTCAAGCCGCCTGAACTTCTCTTCGGCTGCTTCGAGTTCGTTCCATAGGTCCGAAAGTTTGTTGTAGATGGCTGCAATGGACATGTTTCCTTGTTTAAGCTTCGAGTTTTGTTGTGTTAATGAAAAAATCTTGACTTGATCGAGTTTTCCGTACATCTCTTTGATATTCTCCCAAATCTGTTTTGAATCCTCCATCGGGGGGAGTTCGGCTGTGACTTCGATTGTGATACAATTCCCCATCCATGTTCTGAACAGTTGGTTGCATTTCTTCCAAATTCGTGCCATCTTCTTGTCGGACGGAATCGGAATTGTTCCGTCGAGAAAACCTTCTTTATCTTTTGTTACCAGTGCCCCTCGGAATTCTTGCGACCAGCTCGAGTAGTTGTTACCATTGGTCAATTACTGGCTGATGAGCTTCAATTCCGGTCCATCGGCGTTAGTTGTGTAAAGCGGGTCGCCGGGTTCCGGTTGGCTGCCGACAGCAAAGATCTAATACGGGAAAATTCCGGGTCTGAGATTCAGGTAGGGATTTCCTCCCATGCCTGATCCATTCGGTCCGGTGCCCTGACTCGCATGACCAGCATGACCCGTATTGAGAAAAGTCAGGTAGGGGTTTGTCCCCATACCCAGTCTAGTTGATTCGCTTGTTTGCTCTGGTCCGATGGTTGCGCTTGCCTCTTCGTTGGTTGGTAGGCCTCCATCGGACCCAACGTTGCTTTGGTAGCCTTCTGGCAATGATGCATTTGGGCTTTGCCCATGAAACCATAGATATGGTATCCACTGGTACGGATGGCCCATAAATGGCTACCCAGTTGGGTGAGCCTGGAATGGTTGCCATTGCGCGTGTTGAGCCTATGGATGTGCTTGAGCCTGACTGTGTTGTTGTTCGAGGTGAAGTCACGACAGACGAGTCTTGGATCTCCGGGTTTGTGGTGTAGCTTCTGTTGCTGCTGCTGCAGGTTGGTTGTTTGAAGTCGAGGTGAGGTCTTGTGCTTTAGGCATGATGAAGGAAAAACTTCTTCCCTTTCAAAAGATTAACGATTCCTATGGCAACCCCTTTTTGCAGATTGGAGTTTCGTGAGGCAATCGAAGCAGAAGCATCAAATAATTTAGAACTTCAAGAATGGCTCCGATACCATGTCATAAGACTAGGTAGATGAAGAAGAAAGAACATAGGGAAGAATTCTAGAGAGTAAAATTTGTACCTCACTTCATTGATTTGTATTTTGTGTACAATGATGTATATAATACAAAAGAAATACTGATAAAAGAAAGTTTACATTTCCTGAATATTTTGTAATCTTTCTAATCCTAAGATATACACAAACATATCAATTTACAATTCATCCCGATCTTGCAAATCATATCTTCCAACACTCCACTTTATTATTTTTAAATTCATCAACTTTATTGACTCTGAATTTCCTACAGAGATAGAGCCATGTGAAAAGCATAGAAAAAAAGGATCACATGAAATCCATCAACTTTATTGACTCTGAATTTTCTACGGAGACAAAGCCATGTGAAAAAGCAAGAAAAAAGAACTCCATGTCATCCTATAATGATATGGTCCTCCACCTTATCGTTTTAAGTCCATCAACTTTATTAACTGTAAATTGGACGCTGCTGCGAAGTTGCCCACTTGCGTCTTTTATGGCAAATGCAGTCAAATTCAAATATGTGAAATGTAGTATTTTTTTACTAAGCATGATGTTTAACTAGTGCTCCGAGAGTACCGATTAAATTAAATATTTACACAAAGAAAATTTTATTATTTAGAAAGCACGGCGTTCCTCATTTTATAAAAATATAGTGCATTGAGAATGTAAATATTTCTTTTATAAAATATAGCTAACAAGTGTCCATAGAACGCTTATTGAAAAGATCTATCTATTAATGATCCTTGATGCGGTTATATTGCTTGTTCATTATTTGGAAGCAAATTTTTCAAATTCTTTTTTAAGTAAGGCCACTTCTCTCAAGATTGAAATTATCTACTGCCACTTGTTGTTAATGTCTGAACCGATCTTATGGACTTCAGACTAGATCCGAATACACCAAAACACTTAGAATCTGTTGGTCAACAAAGTCAATTTCAATTTTTCCGAATCGATTGGTAGTTGGCTCATTTCTCGAGTCTTTGTAAAATTAATTTTATATTCAACGGTCCTCTAATAAGTTTTACGCCGTGACTTCAATATTAAAGTCACAGATTTGTATCGAGATCTACAAAACATATTTAGCTTTTTCCAAAATTGCCTACAGCCAGTACGATGTGTGTAATATTCGAGATTTTTTTACTAGGTCAAAGAAAAGGTGGTGGGACCCACTTTAAATAAAGAAAGAAAAAGAAAACAAAAAGGAGAAGAGATAAAAAGGAAAAGAAGGCTCACGTTCAGGCAGCAAAAGAAAAGAGGAAAGAAAGAAAGAAAGAAAGAAGAAGAAGAAGAAGAAGAAGAAGAAGCAGAAGCAGAAGAAAGAGAAGAAGGAAGAGAGAGGGCTTTGTGTGCTCACACTGCGGGCAACTCACCAAGCTTATTTACAATGCCTGGTAAGTGATCGCACCCTTCGTTCTTCCAATCGGAATAGTTTCGTAGTTAGGGTTTGAAATTCGGAATTTTGGGAAAATCGAGCGGCGAAGTCCAATTTTGGAGTCATTGAGCCATGTATTTTTATATAAATCATAGTTTATGGTGTTGTGGAGCAATAGTATTTTACGGATCGCGATTTGAGGTTGTGGTTTGTCCGAAATAAAATTTCGAAGTTTCCCACGCGCAGTGAACAGTACGCGTCCAGCAGCTTTAGGCCCATATTTTGTTATTTTTCAGCTTCATTTTGGAGCGGCCAAGTTGAGATTGTTGTAGTATGTTTGAAAGGCTTTCTATTGACTACAAGTACGTTTGGATCGGGGTTTAGAGGAGAAAATTAAGGCGCGGTCAAGTTTTGTGCTTAAACTCTGTCTTGCAAATGGCTTGAACAATCGCTTTAGTTATGCAATTTGTTAGCTCGTAGGAGTCATTTGGTGAGAGTTACGGCATAGTTTAGTCATTTTGTAATTGAGATAGAGTTTTATTTTGATTTTAACATTATTCATCGGTTATTTGATAGGGCCGTGAGTTCGACGATACGAGTATCGTTTGTCGTTTGGTCATAGACAGTGAGGTGAGCGGTACTGTATCTTCTTTGGTTTTGTAAAATCATGTCTTGAAGTATGTATATGTATATATATTGAATTGAGAAGAGCATTTTTATTGCATAAAAGCCGGATCGAGCAATTGCTACTTTTTGGTTGATTATGAATGTTTGAAAAGCATGTAATACAAAGTTTGTGGAGAAATATATATGAAATTGCTTTACAACTGATTTATGGAAAGGTTTATTATGATTTGAGAAATGGATATGAAATAGATGATGGGCTATGCTACAAAATATTATTTGCTTGGTTTAAGATATTGATTTCTAGATTGGATTTCTGGTATTGGAGGATGATTATTTATGCTCAATGTGACTGTGTACCTAGTGAGGGGTTTTTGGGGTATGCATACCAGGTTTAGGATATCATTTTGGGCCGAGCCACTAGCTTTGTAGGTAAAGACCTTGCCAAGGGGGGAATCTTGGTCGCCTTGTCACAAGGCGTTGTGTCGTGACCATGGTTAGGTATTAAGCAAAAGATTGGTCGATCAATGGACCATCGACGTGTGTCCAATATGAGATGAATCAATGGATAGACCATTGATATGTGTTTTTGATGGAGATCATTCAATGGACTTGACCATTGATACTTGACTTTTGATGATGATTTAAATGAGTTTTCATATTAGTATAAAGCTTCGATGATAAGAAATAATTTTTATATGATTTGATATATATTTGATATATTGAGTTTGAGTTATGAAGTTTAGTATTGCTTTGTATACATGCACAGTAGTTGCTCGATATGCTTAGAAGATATGTATTACTCACTAAACCCCTTTATTTCCAAACCTTTCCAGGTCCTTTGGTTAGCAGCTAGTAGGTAAAAGAGTGCTATCGATGGGGACATTTAGAAGTGGACTTTGGGTATGATTTGAGGCTGCGTCCTTCGGGTGGAAGGACGGCTGTGTTACCCCTATCCTTGTAGGGTTTGGGGTGTGACAATGTTCTAGATGAAAAAGTATTTCAATAGTGGCTATTAGAGAGAAAGAGAGAGAGAGAGAGAGAGAGAGAGAGAGAGAGAGAGAGTGGCTCTGTTAGGTGCGACGTGAGCTTCTATGGCGATATCAAAGACAGGAATGAGCACCAGCAATCTATTAGGAGATGAGTACCAGGTGTTCCTGAGTTTTAGAGGACTTGACAATAATCACGGATTCGCCGACACCCTCTACCAAGCCTTGTTTGAAGCCCAGATTCGTGTTTGCATCGATTATGAAGAGATTCGACCGGGCGAAAGAATTGATGGCAAACTTTTGCGAGCGATCAATGACTCTAGGCTCTACATACCCATCTTCTCCCCAAGCTACGCTTCAAGTTACAGGTGCCTTTGCGAGCTTGCGAAGATGGTGGAAAACATCTCTAATTCTGGGGAAGATGTGAATAACAAGGTGATATTGCCCATCTTTTATAATGTGAAACCTTATGATGTGGAGTTGAGGACCCCCTTGTACGAAAATGACATTCAGAATTTGGAGCAAATGATGAAGGATGAGAAAAAGAATTTCAGCTCCGAGGATGCGAATACCTGGCGGCAAGGCTGAAAACAGTTGGTGGCATCGGGGTTGGACTTGAAGAATTATACAAGGTAACCACTTATGAATGGGAAAGTCATTTTTTACAATTGAAAGGTAGATCTAATAAAAATTCATTTATCATATTCCAACTCCAGTTTCCCAAAATTGAAATAAAAATTCTCATATTCTTTTTTTCTAAATTTTTTTATATCATGAGATATCCAAATTTTTTCTGACCTAATAGAATTATTATGACTTTGTTTTTGACCTAATTTTCGTTGAATAAAAGATTGGCTTCGATTCATCTTTTTTACTCCAACTCGATCCATATACGTATTAAGATTTCTAATCTATGCCAGAAAATTTTATCATGGAACTGAATGCAATTACATTTATAAAGTTCTTTTCCACGTCAAAAGAAATAAATAAATCTAATAATATTGTAACTCATCACGCATTTATATTTTGATTCTTCTACTTAATTTAAAGATCAAACGTTTCTTCCTCTATTCCTTCACCTTACACTTGTAATGGATATTCCCGGACCAAAAAAGAAAACTTGCAATGGATATTCATGAATGTAATTCATCACGGACCTGAAGTTTTGGGGTAACGTTGAATTTTTATCGAGTCTTTAATCCATCTTATTCTAGTCCTGATTCGATTCGTGTCCTTTTTCATTGGATAAATTTTTGTTGCAGCTGACCCATCCAAAAAAAAAAAAAGTTGCATCATAATCATAAAGATGAATATTAATACGTACAGACATGTGATAACCCATATGATTACTAGGTAGAGCGACCATCAAAAGTAAATGGCTGAGTAAAATTCTTAAGGGATAAGACATTCGATGGAAATTAATTTTTATTTTTTTAAGTGAAATAATAATGTGGTGATAAATTCTTAGTGTCCTTCAACCTGGTAAACATTAAAAAATATGAAATCGCAAAATTAAAGGCGGTTTAGTATTTTTATTTCGGTAACAAAACAAAAACACTTTTTCTCACTTTTTTTTTTTTTTTTTAATATTGGTTTCTTACTTGGTGGTTCTTTCTTAGATGTAATAATGAAGTATGAACATTAGATTCCTGGCTTCATCACTTAACTGAGTAATATCTGCCTTTTTGATTAGTTTATGAAATTGATCTACAAAAGAGAAGCGACAAAGACTTGTTATAAAACATCTGAATATGTCTAAGAATTAGAGATGGACAATTGGAGATTTGCTAAAGTGGTTATATAATATAAACTACTAGGTAAAGCTTGCATGTAAAAATGCCATGTCCTCAACCTCACGCGAGTTTTATCCACTTCTATATATGCTAACTTTATACTTTATAGAAGTGAGAACTCAAAACAATTGATGAAAAATTAGTTTATTTGTTTTACGTGAAAAATAAATACAGTGATGAGATTTTAGTGTCTTTGAACACGATGAACATTCGTAAAAAGGAACTTACAGGAATTAAGTTTTCTTACTCTATTCTATATCAGTTTTTTTACGTGGTGTTCTTTCTCACACGCAAAACAAAGTATCAACACTAGATTCCTGGCTCCATCACTTAACTGATTAGAATCCACCTTTTAATTAGTTTATGAAATTGATCTACAAAAGAATAGCACTTATTCAGATGCTTCTTTTCCATTCTTTTTAATTTCTTTTGCACTAGGTATTGTCGATCTCATAACTTAATAATAACATTTCTGATTATCTTATTTGTTCATAAGATCAACTTTTCTTACATGGGAAACATTCACTAGGTGCTGGTGGATTGACATAGTAGTCCCCCCGTGGTTGAATGCTATTATATATCTCTAACTCAATGACTACCTTTTCTCAATTGAAATTGTTAATTTTGTGACAGTGACGGGGATCTAATCAATTCGGTTGTTGATGAAGTTGTCAATAAGCTAGGGACAAGACAAAGAAAATTGCCTAGAGATTTAATTGGAATGGAGGACCGAATAGCAGCCATAAACGATTTACTAGACATTCAATCCGGTGGTGTGCGGCTAATTGGAATTTGTGGGATGGGCGGCATCGGTAAAACAACGCTTGCTAAAATTATCTTCAACCAACTATGTCCTCTTTTTGGGAAGAACTGCAGCTTTCTTTATGATGTATGGGAAATGGCAAAAACCAAAGGCTTAGTCTCGCTACAAAAACGATTATTGTCCGATATCTCTAATTCTAAAGTGGCTAGTAAAATTGGTAGAATTGATCAGGGAATCAACTGTATTGGAGATATAGTTTGCAACAAGAAAGTACTAATTGTATTGGATGATGTCGATGAGTGCAACCAAATCCAAAATCTGGTCGGAGTGAATTCTTTGTATCCTGGTACAAGGATTCTTGTTACCACTAGGGACAAAAGGGTTCTGAATATGGGGGAATTTAAGTATCAAATCTTGCACTACGAAATGGAGTCATTGAGCCACCAAGATGCACTTCAACTGTTTAGTAGACATGCCTTTGATGGCGATGCTCCTAAAGGTGATTACAACACCATTTCAAGAGGCATTGTGTCTACTACGGGTGGACTACCTTTAGCTCTTCTAGCAATAGGTTCATCTCTGTTTTATAAACGCAATGAAGAGATATGGGAAGAGATGCTACAGAAGCTAGGGAAAAGACCTCATCATGATGTCATGGCTAAGCTAAGTATTTCCTATGCTACCTTAGAAGTGGATCAAAAACAGATATTTCTTGATATTGCGTGCTTTTTCATCGGTCATAATAAGATCGGTCCAATCTCCTTGTGGAAAGATTATGGGTTTAGGGCAGAGGATGCTATTAAGGTCCTTCAGAACATGAGCATGATAAAGGTTTTAGATGATAATAGCTTTTGGATGCATGATCAGTTTAGATATTTTGGAAGGGAAATTGCTGAGCAAGAGCATACCGGGTTGTGGGATGAATTGTGGGATGAAGAAGACATCACTTACAAATTAAGATCGACAAAGGTAAATTATAACTAAATTTGAATAGAAATTTACTTACCCAATTCTTAAATGAGGATTCCTGTTTCTAAATTAGGAGATAGTGTTCTGTTTCATTTTTTTCTTCTCTTGATGAAATAAATTTGTGGGATATTGACAAATTCTTGCTTCTGCTCCTCAATGTCAATGGCAGATCAAGGGAAGCGTTCGAGCACTCTATTTGAGAGCGGAGGTTGGCAACCCGATAACTGTCACTGTGGAGCAAATTAAACAGTTTCCGCATTTGCAGCTTCTTTGGTTAAGCAATGTAATTTGCCGAGGCGACTTGACGGGCTGTCTCTCCGAACTGAAATGGATCAGTTTGGATTACTCTCATACACCCAAACATTATCAAGGTTTTGAGGCAACCAATTTGCCCGTAGAAAACGTGGTTGGGATGGAGCTTTTTGGCCATGAGTTCACAGTAGATAAGGTCAGGAGCTTAACCAGGGTATGTCAATTTTCCTCTTAGTCTAATTTTTCATTCGATGAAGGACAAAATTTAGTGGATTTATGGTTGAATTTTCTCATTTAGTGAGAAGAACATAGGACATATGATACAGGTGGGAGCCTAAATCCATATTTATTTCTTGCTCAGACATCTAATTATCTGTCCCAATGTTTCATTTGTTATTGTAGGGGGCAAAGAAAATGGAGTTTCTCAATTTTTGTTGCGACTCTCCTATAGAAATTATGTCTCGAATTTGATTCTCGTACTTGATTGAAAGATCAAACATTTCTTTCCCTCTATTCCTTCAACTTAAACTTGTAAGGGATGTTCAAGTTTGTAATCCATCATGTTCCTCAAGTTTTGAGGGTGACGTTGAACTTTTATCGGGTCTTTAGTCCATCTTTTTCCAGGCCCGTTCGGCTTGCGCCCTTTTTCTTTGAATATATTCTAGTTGCCGCCGACCCACCCAAAAAAGAAAAGAAATAGTTGCCTTTTAATCATAAAGACAAATGTCCGTACTTATAGACAAGGGATAACCCATATGACTACTAAGTAGAGTGACCATGAAAAATAAATTTACTGGGTAAAACCGTCACGAGAGCGTGGCGCATGCGCATACACGTGTGTGTATATATATTAAGACACTTTATGGGAATTAACTTTTATATTTTAAGTGAAATATTAATGTGGTGATCAAGTTTTAGTGTCCTTGAACCCGATGAACATTCAAAATAATGGACTCACAAAATTACATTTGGTTCAGTATTTTTATTTCGGAAAAAAAACAAAAACACCTTTTCTTACACTTTTTTTTTCTTACGTGGTGGTTCTTTCCTAGATGCAATTGTTTCGTCGGTTTTGTTCTCCACAATAAAATATTTTTCACCGAAATTAATTCTTCGATTTTTAATTAGAAATGACAAAGTTTATGTGCTAATTCTAGACAAAGAATATCAAATGCAATACATACGTTGAATTTCCAAATTTGAATATGTTGACACCTAATTTTTAGTCGACGTGTCAAGAAGGTAAAAAATCGAGATTCGGGATTCCGATCGCGATGGAGCTTGTTTCTTGGTCAAAGAATGTCATTTTTCATTTCTTTGTTTTACATCGTTGCTTTTAAGCAATTTCTGAAAAAAAAAATTTAAGATTAACTTTTTTGATCAACTCTTTTGACCAAAAAGTCAACCCCGGATCAAAAATTGATTTTTCATCCAAAAAATATACCATTTGGCTTTAGTTTCACTTTTCTCAAATCAAATTTTCAAAAATTCAAAGATTCGGCTTAAAAATCAACATCTTAGGAAAAGTCAATTAAATTGTTGACTTTTGGTCAAATCTTTGACCAAAAATTGGAAAAAGAAAAATCCACAAAAAACATTTCTTTTAGTGTCAATTTGATTTGTTGTCAAAAATTTAATAAAATTCAATTAAGAACCCCAATTTCCGAATTTTTCAGTTTTAAGTTCTAAATCAACCAAAAATGAAATTACTTTGTTCTACCCATTAGTAGGTGTAGTTCATTTTACGAAATTTGGTCTGATGACTATTTTAAATGCGCTCGTGCATTCAATTTCACGAATTTCCATGTAGAAAGACAAATTGCCATTTTAAGCCATAATTAGAGGTTAAAATCAATTATTCATGACTTACAAATGGACAATTATTTTCCACTCATTTTCTTAAGATAAGTCCAAAAGCGAGTAGCCAAGTCATTCAACCGCAAGCTATCATGCCCCGAACCTCGAGCGCGCGCACATCCCTCGGAGGTCGATAGAATTTTGTGACGTTCCCAGTCTCGTCGCCGACCCTTTATTTTCATTGCACATGCGGAAGCGAATTACTAATCCCCTAACCTCAACAAACATGGGATAAAAAAGCAAGACAACAATTTCCAAATCAAAATACACATTCATAAACACCTCAAGCTTATACAAAAGGTCTATGTCATAAAGAACTACTGAGCCACCTATGCTCTGACCCTTCTGCTTCAAGCTCCTGGCTCTTCACACTAGGGACCTGAAAATGGTTATTCAATAACCAGTGAGATATAAATCTCAGTGAGTTCCACCCCTAAGCCCCGGTTAGTACACCAACTCAACTCGGGATATCTATCAAGAACTACCCCACCACAAGCAACAACCAACGGTCAATTCGCATACAACCTTACCTGGTATGCCATACCCTGCACGTTATAACTCAGCACAATACACGCAATGCACATGGTCATTAGATGATACAGTTCATCAATCACATATGAGTCGCGTCACAAGCGATCTCACCTGGCCATTGCCATACTCTGCACGTTATCGATTCATGCGTGTGTGCCATAAACAATGTGCTTAACTCATGCATGACCGGAATCAACAATGCAATGATTCTCATGCGTTATTGTACATTATCACAATTCAGAAATACAATGCATATACTCAATGCATATTCCAGTTACTAATGACCTCATAGCTAACTTTCCAATTAGTGCTCATCTACCTCAACACTCATGCGTGCTCTAGATAATAATAACCTCCCGACCATGGCTAACTTCCCAGTCATCACTCATCCGACTCCCGTCGGGCTACCGATAAAAATATCGGGCTTCATCCCACCCCGTCGGACACGGCTACGTCTCGAACTCCCGTTCAGACGGTTTCCCAAAAAGGGACATCGGTCCAGAGTCTACTGCGACCGGCTTCCGACTCCCGTCGGGTATCACCCCCAAACTCCCGTTCGGTGGCGTTCCAATTCAATCTCGTGAGCACACTACTACAACTCCCTTTTTCTCATGATAACAGTCCACTTCCACGGTCCCTCGGACAATCCATTTTCCCTTATTTGTGGAAAAACATACAATTCATGCGGATGTTTATGCAATAACACATCCAATCACTTCATAGAATCAACACACATGAATTTTAGACACTTTTCGCATTCTGGATGAACAGTGCACGTGAACAGTACTCGGTGAACATTGTTTCGTGAACAGTAATCGTGAATAGTATCACATGAACAGTGATTTCCAGAATTTAATAAACTATAAATTAAATTCATAAATCATTAAAAGCATTAATTAAAGCAACCATCAATTAATTAAAGCCAAGCATACTTCATTAACCACATAAACCACATTAAGCAAATAAAGCAAGATTAAGCTAGACTAATCTAATTCATCCATCTAACCACCTATCTTAGGGCTAATACAAATTAATTAAATCACTTAAACTAGAATTAAATCTAACTAAACCAACCCTAAGCGAGTTTAGGCACTAATCGAAGGATTAGGAGCTAAACTCACCCGTTAAGCGGGCCGGAGACACCGATGCGGCGGCAACGACGGAGGCAACGCTCCAGGACCTCTGCCACGACGATCCAAGGTGGTCCCAAGCTCAACACAGCAACCATAGCTCGGACTCCCACTGAAACTTCTGAAAAACAGCCCTCCCGGAGAAGAAAACAAGTTGAATGGCTTGGCCGGAGCTCCGGCGAAGGGGGTGGCTGGCAACCGGTGACACCCGGGGGTCTTGGGAGTCTTGTTGGAGGTTGGGATGAGCAAAGGAATGGCTGGAATGGAAGAAAACAGGCTGCAAAGTCGAAACAGGCGAAGCAGGGCGGAACCAGGTGGTCCGGCGACCGGCGTCTTGAGACGGCAGTACAGGAACGGTCTGTCTCTCCCGGTCACGGTGATAGGTGGATCGTTGGCTGATTCATCCGGGAAGACCACTTTCGACTCGATTGTTTGACGAAGGGTCAGCTGGAGCAGAAACTGAAGGAGAGGGAAAACGAGGAAGATAGGAGCTCGTCCGGTTTTTGAGGCCGAATGGGGGAGAGAGAGAGAGTGACGTGAGGGCTGAAAGTACTCCTCATTAAGGCCATTAATGGCTGCTTCAAGTTCCCATGCATGGTGACATCATCTTCTCTCTCTTCTCTAGCCTTTTTCTCCCTACAACTAGGGGTATTTTGGTCATTTCACATTGCGCAATTACCATTCTGACCTTGGGCTGAAAATGAAGGCCGGGCCTAAGAAATGGGCTTAGAAATGAACAGGAATGGGCTTGGGAATTGGTTGGGCTTGATTGGGCTCAAATGGGCTTAAGGTTTATTAAAGGGCTTAGAAGAAGGAATAGTTGGTTTGGCCCAATGGGCTCATTTGCTTGACTTAGGCCCATTATGGTGGTTGTGCCACCTTGGGCCTAAGGCCCACACTGGCTTGGCTCGACCCACTTCCTCACGGGCTTGCTTCCTCGGTCCGAAAATCCCTTTTTCAATTACTCGGCTTCACTGGCTCTGTCAACTGTTGAAGCAGCTTCATCTAATGTCTGTCCCGGACATTCCTGATAATTCGAAGCTCAATCTTTAATCCTCATGCTGTGTAAATTTCGCCCAATGCCATTTCGGGTACAACTCAGACTGACATGCGACTTCGAGGATTCCCGCGTAATCGACTCGTGTCAAATCACGTTCAAGACATCTCGACGCATGGACGTCCTTGACTGCATGAAATTACGGAGGATAGATTCTTATTTCAAAGTACACGATCACTGAGGATCGACATAGGGTCGTTCGCGGGTTCAATAGCGGTAAACGGAATCACCCGTCGTTCCATTATGTTCTGTCCACGAATCAACTTCTAGTTGTCCTTGAAATCGGCCTGTCTATCTACAGGATCATCTTCACGTAAGTCTCACGGTCAAGTTGTTTTCCCATGTCGAGTCCTTTAGTCGCATGAGTTCTGTCCTCATTAGCCCCCCTCAAGGTCAGTATCTCAGGAGTGATCAATTCCGAGTGAGATTAACCAACAATGCATTGACGAAATTTACATTCATTCATCCCTTATAGGGCTCGAATTTCAGGATGTCACACAAGGTCCGGCCAAGACACTTTGAGATCAATGATCTCGTCCTAAGGAAGGTCCTGCCTATCATTCTAGACCCTCGTGGGAAATTTACTACGAATTACGAAGGTCTATACATTGTAAAGGAGGTGTTGCTTGGTGGAGCACTAATTCTTGTAGAAATGGATGGACAAGAGTTGCCAAAGCCTGTAAATACTAATGTTTTCAAGAAGCATGTACCCTTGAATAAAGTGAATGGCATTTGAGGTGCTTTTGGATTGAATCCGAGCCACTTTAGAACATTTACATCATGCATCTCGTGCATATATGTTGCATTTGCATGTTTGTTCATCTTGCGGTACCAAAGGATCCTTAAGGAAGACATCACCTATCCTCAAGAGATCAACCTCAAGAGAATAAATCCCTAAGTTCTATCACCCTCTTTAGAACTTAGGAAAGACCTAGTTGGTTGGGACACTCAAGTGATGAACCCCTTTTCGGCAATGAAAATCGGATTTGTCCAAAAGTTTTCAACGTTGTTTCCAAAACCTTCCTTAGAGGAGTCATGAAACATATCTTTTGAAAAAAATTCTTCATATTTTAATTCCCCACAGAGAGGAATTTATCCAATTGGAGTTTTGAAAAACTCAAAAAGGATTGTTAGATATGCCAAATGGTAGTGCCTAAGATGATGAGAGATAACCGTTTAACTGAATACGTCCTTATACACACTTCGAGAGAGTTGAGTGAAAAGAACTGTGTCTCAGGGCATAGGATTCATTTACAGTGGATACATAGATTAGAATGATAAAGACATTTCTTTCTCAATCTCTAAACACTATTATTATTCCTTGTAAGCCACTTTGAGCCAAATAGGGAACATTTTCAAAATAACCCTGTCAAGAACGACCCCACGCTAGGGCAAAATAGGGCCTCTTGGTTGAAAATTATGGAGCGACAAATCAAGAAAGATTTTATTGCCTTCATTTGTATTAATCTTCTTGTATTAGTTTCAGGTGAATTTTTATGGAAGCTTGAAGCATCCCAAAGTGACAAAGAGCATTCAGTTTACTACCCTAAACACAATTACCTTTTGCTGAGCCAATTTGAGCTTTATGCGATTCTTTTCGAAACCCCAGATGATGATTATCTCCCTGCACTAGGGCAAGGCATGTGATTTACCAACAAAAATGAAGAATGTTGACCACATTTGTAAAACCACTCGGGAGTCCCACATACTCGAGAGAGAGTGAAAACTAGGAGACATGGAAAACAAAGTGTGCTTGGTAAAAGTAAGGCCGATGCCCATGAAAGATTCATTGCGAGAAAAGTAGGATTAGTGGTCATGCAAAAGACCACGCATTAAAAAGACAAAAGAAATGCTTTGCAAAATACACATATTGCAAGCGATGTTCTTAGAAAAGAGAGCAAAGCTCTCATTTCTTAAAGCAAAAATGGCCAAAAGGACTCTTAAGATAGGTCGAATTTCAAAAGTCGTGACCTCCTAAAAGTTGTGTGATAGTAATGATGCCAAGATAATCACTTACTTTTAAACCCTTGATATCCAAAAATTTCAAGCCTTTCAAGCTTCACTCGAACTGACATTACAATCCATATATGAAGTTTCTTCCGATTGGGATGGTTTGAGTTAAAGTGAAAATTTTACATAGGAGCTACTGCTAGAAGGAGTGGAAGCAACCCTATCTTATCTTATCTTCAAGGTTCTTGACTTGTAAATTTGATGAAGATACAAATTGAACATTCATTTCTTGGCCTCAAAGTGCATATCCTTTGTGTAAGCCCATAATCAAGCCTACATTACGGTCCTTTTAGAAGACCTTTTGATCAATAAATTTGTATTCACTGTGAACATTTCCAAAAATCTTAGAGATAGATTACACGAGACTTCTCTAGTGAGAATCAAATAGCTTTCCCACATCAAAGGTTAGGAATAAAGCCCTATTGAGAGCTAGTGCGAAACACCTTTTTGATTAGGTTATTTCCAGTTTGGCATGTTGGATTCAACCCTTAGACGGTTAATCAAACTTCATTTTGTTAAAATCCTCTCTGAAGGAATTTGACAATTGGTATTATTTACCAAGTCATATTTGAATGATTTCACAAAGTTAGCCTTTATGCAATTTCAAAATCCTTTTTCAAAATATATGTTTCCCAACTGGTTTGGTCATCCTAAACCATACCATTTTCTCTCCGATTTTTGATGATCTTGAACTATACCCTTTGCCTTAGGTTTTTGGTCATCCTAAATCATACCCCTTGTTTTAGGTTTTTGGTCATCCTAAATCATACCCCTCGTCTTTTAGGTTCTTGGTAAACCTTAAACCTCATCTCCTAGATTGTTGGTAAGCCTTCTCATCCCTTAGGTTTATGATAAACCTTAAACCTCGTCTTTTAGGTTCCTAGTAAACCTTAAACCTTGTCCTTTAGGTTCCCGATAAACCTTAAACTTCGTCCCTTAGGTTCCTAGTAAACCTTAAACCTCATCTTTTAAGTTCCTGGTAAACCTTAAATCTCGTCTTTTAGGTTTTAGATTATCCTCGTAAACCTTGATTTTCAAGTTCTAGATTATTCTCATAAACCTTGACTATAAATTCTAGGTTATCCTCATAAACTTTGACTTTAGGTTCTAGGTTATCCTTATAAATCTTGATTTTAGGTTCTAGGTTGTCCTCATAAACCGTGACTTTAAACTCTAGGTTATCCTTAAATCTTGCCCTTAGGTTAGTGGTCATCCTTAGACCATTCTATTTCCTTAACAACTTTATTTCCTTCATTCCATTCCACGAGAGAGACGGAGAGAAAAATCCCGAGCATGAATTCAAATATCCCAATGAGCGAAGGTAACTATCCAAGTATGTTCCTATCCAAATGTCATTTGTCATTTTTCTTTCCCCAAAGTCGAGTCGACTAAAAATTGAAGGTATTCATTTTGTCTTTCAGCGGTACCTCTTCGAACTTCCATTTAAATAAGGGTAGTTATTGACATATGATTTTCAGTTGACGTGTCAAGAAAGAAAAAATCGAGATTCGGGATTCTGATGACGATGGAACTCGTTTCTTGGCCAAAAAAAATGTCTTTTTTCATTTCTTTCTTTTACATTGTTGTTTTTAAGCAATTTCCAAAAAAAAAAATTTCAAGAAAAACCTGAAAAATCAAACGGTTGATTTTCATATTGACTTTTTGGTTAATTCTTTTGACCAAAAGTGAACCTAGAATAAAAAAATTGGCTTTTCATCCAAAAAAGATACCATTTAGCTTTAATTTCACTTTTGTCAAGTCATTTTTTCAAAAATTCAAAATTTTGGCTCAAAAATCAACCTTTTAGGGAAAGTCAACTAAAAAGTTGACTTTTGATAAAATCTTTTACGAAAAAAATTGGAAAAATAAAAAATCCACTAAAAACATTTCTTTTAGTGTCAATTTGATTTGTGTGTCGAAAATTTCATGAAATTTCATTAGGAATATTATTTTCTGAATTTTTCGGTTTTAGGTTCTAAATCAATCAAAAGTAAAATTACTTTTGTTCTAGCCATAGTTCTTTTTACGACATTTGGTCTAGGGTCTACTCGTGCATTCAATTTCATGAACTGCCATGTATAAAGACAAATCGCCATTTTAAGCCCTAGTTAGGGTCAAAATTAATTCTTCATGACTTATGAATGGACAATTATTTTCCACTCATTTTCTTAAGATAAGTCCAAATCTATGATTAATTTTGAGAAATTCACATTAAAACTTCTTGATTAAAGGGATTTCATTCTCTTGAAGGTAAGAGAGCTGAGCCGCCGAGCTTTAATTGAAGAAATTTGAATTGACCCATTCAAGACTAAGCTTCAATTGCATGAATCTATGTCCAATTTTAATGTGAGACCCCGATTCATTTTTGTCCTAAGTTTCGGCATTTCAATTCAAGGTCAATTTGAATACATTAGGCGACCTTACTCATGGGTAATTAGTTAAATAGGTCTATTGCAATATTAATTGAATTCAATTTCAATTAATTTGCGACTTTATTCAATAAATTGCAAAATTGCTCATTTTAGCCCTTTAGGCAAAGTATTAAATACCCATGATTTTGGTCCATTGTTTTTCACAATAATTTCTCAATTAAGTGAATAGAGAGTCCATAGATCACATTTATGAAGTTTAATTAGCTTAATTGAATTGAAATTGGACAATTTCCCTTTAAATTGGACAAGTTTTTCTTCAATTTGGTTCTTGAGGGACCAATTTGCATAAATTCTAAACCCACAAGAGCCACAAGTGCATCAACCAGCCAAAATTGGTCAAGAATCAGTCAAACTGGCGTGAACCGATTTGATCGGTCTAATCGGTCACTGGCGGGGTAGGTCAGTTCGGCCCTTTGCCAGCCAGTTCTAAACCTCCAATGACCGGTTTCAGGATCCTCACCATCCAATTTCACTTCTACACCCTCAATTTCCCATGATTTTGTAGATTGACCCTCAAATTTTGTAAATTTGCAATTTGACCCCTAATTAGCCATTTTAGTGCAATTCTCGATTTCAGCCTAGGTATTCACGAAGTGGACCCATCCGATCAATTACCTGACACATCCAAATAATAATTAAACTTTTAAAATCAAGTTTTGCCCATTAGATTAAGATTTCGACCGTTGGATCAAATCAATGGCTGAGATCAACCAATCTAAGGGTAGTATAAATACCAATTTTCCCTGCAAAATACAGGGGGGCCTTATTATGCACAAAGCTCTCTTTCCCTCTCTAAACTAATCCTCCCTCTCTCTCTCTTTCTTATTTGCTTTTTTTCTTGCCAATCCTCCATCTCTCTCTAACCATCGTGGGTTTGTCCCCTTAGTGGCGGCCATTCAATCGGCACCAACGCTAGCCAGCTACCTGGCCATTCCCCTTCTTCGATTGCTAGCTTAGGACACCAGAGAGGTTGCTTGAGTTCCTCGTCTAGCGGCCTTTTGGTCGCCGCTCTTCAAGAGCGGCGATCAAGCCGGATTTCCTTTTGTTCAATTAAATCTATCGGACCAATGATAATCGCCGATCTCCTCCTCGATCGAGCATTTTCAACTAATCCTTTGAATGATCATTGACCTTGGTGGGGTAGGGGATAGCTAGAAGAATCACCTAAACAACTTCAAAGGACTTAGTTTCATTGGACGGATGAAGACCACTCCGATTGGACTAGTATCGATCTCCGAGAGGTGAACCAAAGAACAACCGGTAGTGGTTCAACCGCCGCCGAACTACATTCAATCCACTTCCAACCTATCCTTGACCTGCTCGTGGTTAGAGTCTAGCTGGTCAGCCACCGGAGGAGCACCAGCGGCTCGATCTAGCACTGGCAATCCCCAAATTGGTCCATCTAGGTCGATTCTATTTAAAGTCTAAACCGGTGGCCCAGCCGTGCCAATCATGTTCTGATAGCTTCGATTACATCCAATTGCATCTAGATATGAAGAAAAAACGCAAGACTCAATGAAGACAATTACAAATTAATCTAAATAGGACTTGAATACCCTATTTATTAGGTCCATGAATGCAACTGGGGCATTCGTCAATCAAAATGGCATAACTAGGAACTCGTAATGTCCATAGCGGGTCCTAAAAGCAATCTTGGGAATGTTCTCCTTCTTAATTCTTAGCTGATGATATCATGACCTCAAGTCGATTTTAGAAAAGACTAAACTCCCTTGTAATTGGTCAAATAGGTCATCAATTCTAGGTAACGAATAGGATCAACCAATCCTTCTTTTTCGATACACAGGCAAATCAACCCATCCTTCTTTTTCACAAATAGGATCGGTGCACCCAAAGGGGATGCACTAGGCCTAATAAACCCTTTATCGAGTAACTCTTGCAGTTGAATCTTCAACTCTTTTAGTTCTGCCAAAGCCATCCTATACGGGGCTTTTGATATCGATTCTGTCCAAGCATCAGTTCGATCTCGAACTTAATCTCCCGTTCCGGCGGTAATCCAAACATTCCTCAGGAAACACATCCTGAAATTCCCACACCACTCGAATTTCATCGAGTCTAGCCTCCTCCTTCGTATAATCCTTTACTATTGCCAAGTATCCTTGACATCCTTCGTCAAGAAGTGCATGTGCTTCCACTATCGAAATGAGAGCTACGAAGGGGTTTGTCTGATCTCCATAAAATTCAAAGTTAGGCCGATTAAGTGGATTGAACCGAATCATCTTTCTATAACAGTCTATCTTAACTCATTGCCTATGGAGCCAGTCCATTCCTATAATGACGTCAAAATCATACATAACCATTACTACTAGGTCTATTTCCAGACCTTGTCCCCTTATGGTTATCTTACACTTCTCATATACCAACATGGACAACACCATGTCCTTTAGCAGCGTAGAAATACAAAGAGGTCTCTCAAGAGATGTAGTTCCTATTTCACTCAATCGCCTATATCTTTTAGACACAAAAGAATGTGTTGCACCCGTATCAAATAACGCATATGCCTTCTTATCGTTTATAGAAACAGTACCTGAGATAACGTTTTTGGAAGCTTCCGCTTTCTCCTGGGTGATCGCATACGCGCTTCCTTGTGCCGATGGTCTCTGTGATTTCCCTTGTGGAGATGGTCTGCCTACACATTGTTGCACTTGTTGCATCGAGTTGGCATTCGATTGCGATCCTTCTTGTGGACAATTTCTCCTAAAGTATCCCCTCTCTCCACATCCAAAACACCTCGGTTGATCATTACAAGGTCTCGGTCCATGCTGTCTACCACACCTTTGGCAAAAGTTGTTTTGGTATGGCACTTTCCCTGAAGCCTGACCACTCTTGGTCTTTCCGAAATTTCCAAAATTTCGCTTCTTCTTATAATCCCAAGGCGGTTCTCAGTTTGGATAGGGTCTCTTACCTCGTTGGGCATCATTAAATGTTAACTGCCTCCCTGATTCCATTCGTTCCCTTATCTCTTCCTGCCCCACAAGCTATGCCCTTTCATAAATCTCAATGTAATCTTTAATATTCAGGGGCATTAGTTGCTTCTTGATATCTATCCTTAAACCCTTTAGAAATCTCTTAGCCTTTTCCTCTTAATCCTCTATCAATCTAGGGGCTTACCTAGACAACTTAGAAAATTTTGCTTCATACCGGCCTACCGTCAACTCCTTTTTGTTCTAACCGAACAAATTCAGTAATTTTCTTATCTCCGCACAAGATCGAAAAATGCTTTCTATTTAAAGCTCCCACAAACTCATCCCAGTTTATAGCAGTACCGGGTGGAAAGATTGTATCTCTATAAGCTCTCCACCAAAATTCGGCATTTCCTTCCAGTTGGTATTTTGCCAAGGTCATCTTTTCGGTGTCATTGCAATTCAACAACCAAAAGATCCTTTCTATTCCATCGATCCATTGTTTCGCCTCCTCAGGACTTCCCATTCTAGTATACTTAGGTGGTTTCAACTTCAGGAATTGTTCCACTAATCCCTGAGCACATTGTTTTGCTCCTGGTTGTTGCTATTGTGCTTGTCTCTCCATCAAATTCCCTCTGTTGGCCATTGCCTCCAGGATGTCCTCCATTCGGGGTTTTGCCCTTGAAGCCGTAGCCTCAGTCCTTGATGGAGGAGAACTCTCAATTCGTACCATGGTTTCCTACAGTTCATCAAGTATTTTCCTCAGGAACAATTAGTGACTCAGTGTCACTAATCAAGAAAATAACGTAAAAATGTTACTGGAGTCACATAAGTAACATAAAATGTTACTTGCATGCAAAGGTAACTCACAATCGTTACCAATATTTTACGAGTGAACTCAATCACTGTTGTTGATAGTTAGTCAACTACCCTCAGCTAGTGCCTTATCGTGTGCATCATTATAACCTCATTTTCTACTAATGCACCTTATCACTCTAGACAGACCAAAGCTCTGATACCATTTGTGTGGCGGCCCCGATGGCCCTCGGCCCGTTGGTGTCACCCCGTCCTTTTCCTTATCCTGGACGTCCTTTGTTCTGATACCATTAGATTGCGGCGATCCGCGATTTTAGGGCATGTTGCACTATTCATTGGTCCCCGCGCAATCTTTACTACGAAAGCGAACACATCAACTCCTTGCTAAAACCTAAAATGATGTACACAATATATATACATATCAACCAGGCACTTTTATTTACATATATTTTGTTAGACGATGTTCATCGGTACACAAAAGCCAAAATTTTCTACATTTGGTTATACCAAAAGTTAGACCGATTCTTCCATTAACCATTCACAACATCGTTCATCTTCAAGTGCTGGTATTCCAAAAATTTCGGCTGTCTTCCCGTCTTCCAGTACTCTACCCCACTCAAGCCCCCATCATCATCCTCTGCGGTAGTGGCAGTGGTCCCGTAGTACGCTCGTTCAGTTGAACGTATAGGACTACAAATGTCAGTATCACCAAATGTAGAAAGTCCACAGGATCGGAGGGGAGTCCAATGTCAACCGTCAGTATCACCTGTATTCGGATGAAGACGAGTCGTGGTAGGTTTAGGTCGGGATGTTCTGTCTATTCCCATCGCAGGTCTATGGGGACGCCATAAAAGGTACCGGAAGATGCAGGCAGCAGCGGCATCTTTATCACTCTGTAATATGTTAGCCCCACGAGGGGTGAGTACAACTACTCAGTAGTCGAAGTTCTACTAAATTTTATTACGTATGTCTATCGCCATCCAATTCCATGCAATCCAATCAAAACAGTTAATGGTAGTAATGGACATGCATCAATTCAAAAGAATATCATGATAAAACGACATATTAGAAACAATGAGAATTTAGAAACTTATTTCATTCAAATCTACTACCACCATCTTTCGGAGGACCAGTGTTTGCGTCTCTCCAGGCATATCGCACCCTACCTGGCATCACGAAGGCCTCTGGTTCCATATTTCAGTCATCCGGCATCCGGAGCATGTTACATCACACCTCCAGGCATCTCGCATGCCACCTGGCATCACGAGGGACCTCCGGGACTCACCATGTCAATGATGTCCCCAGGCATCCGGAACGTGTTACGTTACACTTCCAAGCATCCCACCTTCCAGGGGCCGGGGCTCACCAGCCCCAAGACTTCCAGAGGAATCACCACCACGATCCTCAAGGCAACCCGACACCGGGGACATTGTCATCATCGTGAGCCAACGGCATCCATAACTCACGTACCATGGTGTAGCAGTCTCAAGATTTAAAACCAACGCATTCTAACATCATTAATACAAAAGTTGCTTTGATTTCTAAATCTCAAACCCGGAATTTAAGCCAAAACAAAACAGACCTTAGAGGGATATTGGTTATGTGACAATCAAAACACTTATGAAATATAAAGTTTAAAAACACCGGAATGGATCGAGGTTTAAGTCATAACCTCTCCATTTCTTTCTTTGTTCGGGAGGTTACAGGCGTAGACTTATAGCATTCGCCATGCCTTAAGACTCGAAATGAAACAAGTTCATCAAAACCGTAAGTAAATTTTGAAATCGGCGCATCGGCGAATCCAAATCTCGGTTCAACCTTGGGGTTTTCAAAACGATTCACAAGTAAGGTCTCAAATTTCCAAAGTACCAAACCTTTCTAGAAACATTGCGAGTGGCATGTCAGAAATTAGAAATCCAACAAAGTTCTCCAGACTTTTTATAAATAGTTCACGAGTAGCGTCGCCAAAATTCTGTAAACACTAAGATTCGATGCATAAAGCGATGTCGAAATTGCATTTAACTATAGGCCAATGTGGAATCCTCCGAATCACATAGTCCAATATCAACTCAACCGTCCCAATTTCATCATTCAGCATAAGAATTCGAAGAACACTAATTTATGGGCGCATTTCATCGGACAAACGACGGAATTACTCGATACAGGTTATTTGATATCGACTTGCCTCAAGTCTGGTGGTGTCGGTGGCAAGCGGACTGCGAACTGTAGATGTGTCTGAGGCGAGACAACGCGCTCTACGGGCCAGCAGCGAGCCAAGGAAGAGCGGCGAGAGAGGCTGGTGGTGAGCGGTCAGTGACTGGAGGCAAGAACGCAGGCGAGAGGTGAGAACTTTCTGGGTCCCTTTGGTGCAAACGTCGCTGGAGATGGAGGGAAAGAACTGAGCGTCGAGAGAGAGAGAAGAAGAAGAAGAAGTAGCCATCTGCTTGCCTCGTTCCTTCCGCCTGCTGACTGCTTCGGTCAACCATCCGCTTCACTCGGTGGCAGCAGAGGGCGAAGACAACGTCCATGATTTGGGCCTTGGCGTGACACTTGCAATTCTCACGCAAGTGAAGTGCCTTCCTGCATGGTCAGGGACAGCAACGATCGTCCACGAAGCAAAGCAAACGTGGTTGCTCGGTCAAAATCCTCACCCTTATTGACCGGCTGGATGGCGAGAGAGAGGTGGTTGCATGGTCCAGTACGTGCATGGGAAAAAGCAACTTATTAAGGTTATTGGGTGGTCAATTATCCTCCTTTGTTGACCTCAAATGGACGTATACATGGCCGTGCATCGACAAAATTTTCGGTCACATGGAGAAGAGCATCTTAGTGTGGCCTTAATTTCGAAAGTTGGCATCCCCGCGTACTCGAAATGCCTGCTTTCGTATGGCACAAAAGCGGAAGGAGTCAGCCTCACGAGTGACATTACGTGAAAAGATTTCTAGGTGAGATGCTATCGCAAGAATGTAACGACGCACGATGGTCTTGATACGGTGAGGAGGGTGATGAAATGGGGTCATACATGGTACCAATGACGTAATTCGATGACAAACTTGTCAACGCGTCACAAACTGCTACGTATTCGAAGTTCGGCGAAATCCAAATATCATATTCCATCAAAGAAAAAAGGCGTTCCATTACTCCTTTACAAAGACAATTGGTATTTACACTGTGGAGATTGGATGTTTTTCTCATGATTACATTCAGACCATCGTGAAGTAATATTGTACATTGTTCATCCATAAATTTAACGTTCGTTCCAGGGTAAATTGTTCATTGCACATCAGAAAGAGGTTAGTCATCTTCTGCGAACTTTCTTCTTACATTGGAATCAGAGCCCAGTTATAATTTTTGCCTTATTTTTCTATCGAATTTTCTCATTTACCATTTGATATCGAGATCAAGAGAATGAATGTGACGTCTTGAAATTCGAGCCCTTTGAGGGATGAACAAATGTGAATTTCATTAATGCATTGTTGGTTGATCTCACTCGGAATTGATCACTCTTGAGATACTGACCTTGAGGGGAAAGACTAATGAGGACTAAACTCGTACGACTAAAGAACTCGACCAAGGAACATAATGAGACAACGAGTGATTTCATTTACCGTTATCGAGCTCGCGAACGACCCTATGTCAATTCTCGGTAATTGTATATTTTGAAATAAGAATCTATCCTCTACAATTTCATGTAGTCAAGGATGTCCATGTGTCGAGATGTCTTGAACGTGGTTTGGCATGAGTTGGTTATACGTGAATCCTAAAACTGCCTATTAGTCTAAGACGTACCAAAATGGCATACGGGCGAAATTGACAAGGCATGAGGATCCAAGATTTGACTTCGAATTCTTGGGAACATTCGAGATGGATTTTTGGACAATGCTGCTTCAACAATCAACAGCGCCAGTTGAGCTGGGTATTTGGAAGAAGGATCTACGGACCAAGGAATCGAGCCTATGAGGACGTGGGTCGGGCAAGGCTAGTGTGGGCCTCATACCTAAGGTAAGACAGCCACTATGGTAGGCCCGAGGCAAGCAAGTGAGTCCATTAGACCCAACCAACTATTTTACCCTTCTGAGCTCATTGTCTAACCTTGAGCCATTTCAAGCCCAATCAACTCCCGAGCCCGTTCCTATTCATTTCCTAGCCCGTTTCTTAGGTCCGCCCATCATTTTCAACCCAATGGCAGATTGAGAAATGTGCAAGGTGGAAATAACCATTTTGTCCCTAGATATTGTGTGGATAAGTCAAAGGAAGTGTGAGAAGATGAGGTCATGTGCATGGGGACTTGAAGCAAGCTTTGAAGAGCCTTAATGAGGCTTGACTTCCAGCCCTCACTTCACTCTCTCTCCTCCTCTTTAGCCCCAAGAATTCGCAGCCCTCTCTCTCCCCTGTTTTCCTTCCCTTCCTTCTTCTTCTCTTGTAGACCTTCCTTTAAAAACCTGAGTTGTTTGTTGCCTTCCTGTGCAAATCACCGCTCGTGCCACCCACCCTCGTGCTCAGGAGGCCCAGTTCGTATGCCCCACAGTGGCTGTTCACCGGAGCCGCCGGCTAACCCATCGGCTGGCTAGAAGCCACCGCTCGCTTGACTGCCTGACCTTGCTTTGTTTCACCTAGTTCAGTGTTTTCCTCATGTTTTCTCTTGTTTCGACCCAACCTCTCGCCTAGCCTAGCCACCAGCCGTCCCCTTGACCCCGGTGCCGCCGGTCGTCGGCCAGCACCTCGTCGGAACTCCGATTAGGCCAGCTAACTCCTTTTTCGCTTGTGCAGTCCAGTTTCCAAGAGTTGCAGTGGGTAGCATAGTTTGTTGCTATTGTTTTAGCCTTGGGACCATCTTAGATCGCTGTGGTTGAGGTTCCCATGCGTCACCTTCGTCGTCACTGCCATGTCCGTGTCTCCGGCCCTCTTAACGAGTGAGTTTAGCTCCTAATCCATCGATCATTGCCTAAACTTGCTAAGGGTTGGTTTAGTTAGGGCTAATTCTAGTTTAAGCGGTTTAATTAAGTTGCTTTAGCCCTAAGATGGGTGGTTAGATGGATGGTTAAGATTAGTTTAGGTTAATCTTGCTTATTGTTAATTAAATGTGGTTTATGATTAATTAAGCATGTTTAACCTTGATTAGTTGATTGTTTGCTTTAATTAATGGTTTTTAATGATTTCTGAATTTAATTTATTAATTATTGAATTATGAAATTGTACTGTTCATAGTGCACTGCTCACAAAATGCTGTTCATGCGGGACTGTTCACGTGGTACTATTCATGCACACTGTTCATCCAGAAATGAAAATTTGTCTAATTTCATGTATTTTGATCTTATGAAGTGAATTGGATGTGTAAATGCATGGACATCCGCATAACTCGTATGGTTTTCACAAAAAGGGGGAAAATGATTTGTCCGAAGGACAATGGAAATGAACCTCTTTTATGAGAAAAATGATTTGAGGTTGTATATGCAAGCATGTGCCTTGACTAATGCTCAAAGATAAAAATGAACTGTGGTGGTGTGCTTGCATGATCACTAAGTTGAAACCATCGTCCAACGGGAGTTTGGGGACAATGCCCGATTTATTGGATGTCTGGTAGGGGTCCGGATGCCAAGTCACGGTTGAGGCCGGACCGATGCTCCTTTATGGAATGTCGTCTAGGTGGGAGTTTTACACGTTGCTGTGCCCGACGGGGCAGGATGATGCTCGACTTTATTGGATGCTTAGCGGGAGTTCGGATGATGGCCGTTGGGCCGTAAGAATTGGAACATGCATAAGTGGGTGAGATAACTGCACCTGATTATGGGGCAAAATTGTGTGGCATGATATAGGATGTGCCATAACGATTTTACCTTATAATCGAGACCCATGTGAATTGTTTATGGCATGCACGCATGAATTAATAACGTGCAGAGTGTGGCAATGGTCAGGTGAGATCGCTTGTGACGCGACTTGTATGTGATTGATGAACTGCATCATCTAATGGCCGTGTGTATTGCGTGTATTGTATTGAGATATAACGTGCATAGTATGGCATACCAGGTAAGGTTGCATTCGAACTGACTATTTGATTGTTGGTTGGCCCTAACTGTTGTTATTTGTTAGTTGTTGGTTGTCGGTTGTTGGTTTACTTGTGGGGTGGTTCTAGATAGATATCCCGGGTTGAGTTGGTGTACTAACCGGGGGCCTAGGGGGAGAACTCACTGAGATTTTATCTCACTGGTTATTATATAACTACTTTTAGGCCTTAGAATGGCACATCGGCCTATGCGATTCAGGATCCCTAAGGAATGGGATACTGTTGTGACACGCAACTGCTTCCCAGGTTAGGCGCATCTGTATGAGAAGTATCTCTCCACCACCTAGGTGGATGAGGGACTGAGATAATGGAGGGTTCGATTGGCTCGTGTTCGACGGCGTTTGGTTTGTATGGATGTGCTCTATACTGTGGTAAAGGTATAAAAATTTGTACATAACCCTAAGTACGAGTATTTTTTAGGTATAAATGCATTGTTTATTCCTTTTTAGCCTGTATTTTCTTATTAAGCTAACCTACATGAAAATGGTAATATATATGTTGTGTAGATCTTGGTTTGATGATAGCATGTATATAGTTTAATATGCTTGCAAGTTCCTGATTCCAAGTAAATTTGAATTATGGTTTTGATTATAGTTTTTGCATGATTGTTTTTTGTATGTTGGTTCACATCATACTGTACCTTTTTTGGTTAATGAAAAATGAAGAAATTACATGAGGTCATGTAATTATTTTTTTTCTCGTGGGAGTTCGTAGGTTGGTAGAATTCAAAGGAGTTCTCACCTAAAACTTAAAATTTGCACAAATTAAATTAATTAATGATAATAGAACAATCGTACATAAAGGCTGATTGGGAACATAGTGAACTTTCATTTCAGTGTCTTTTGTTGAATTACCATTAATTTAGTTTGTCTTTACTGCAAATGAAATATGTGTATTACTCTGAAAATTATGCTAGTATTGATTATGCATTTATTATGTCAATGTGTTATAGCAATTGATTATGACTTCGCCATCCAAGACCATTGTGGCTGATCTCAATAAAGGTGAGAAGCTGAACGGTGACAATTATGACATTTGGCACCGAAAGATTTAATACATTCATGAGGAGCAAGAGGTTTTGAAAACCCTCAACCACATTATGGATGAACCTGAGCATGAAACTTTAGCTCAACATAGGAGAGATCTAGAAACTTATCAAATTTGGAAGAAAAAAAAAATGGCATTGCTTGCTTCACGTTGCTGAGTTGTATGTAAGATGATCTCATGTGTGAGTTTAAAAGTTATGATAAAGCTTAAACAATGTGGGTTGCCTTGAAAGATAAGTTTGTGGTACATCTAATACTAAGTTGAGGAGACTCACCATCAAGTTTGACACATACCAAAAACGCCCAAATGTAACGGTGAGGCAGCATCTTTGGAAAATATCAAACATGATTCATGAGTTGAAGTCGGCAAGTCACACTCTCACTGATGAATATCAAGTTCAGGCTGTTATAAGGTCACTTCATGACAATTGGGAGCATTTGAAGATCAATATGACGCATATAAGAATAGTCACTTTGGATGATATAGTGCGTCATTTGGAATTAGGGGATGAGCGTCTAGAAGCTACGCGATCCTCTATCCATGCTTATGTTGCTGAATCGAGTCGCATAAAGTTTCAGGCTTCAAGAGTAAAAGGAATCATCAATTCAACAACAAAGGGAAAAAGATTGATAAGGCACCTAAGAGGATTAAGACTTTCCGACGCAAGAGGCGTGGTGGGAAGAAGGACAAGGCCAAGATGAAGTGCTACAATTCTGGCAAGATAGGTCACTTTACTCATGAATGCACTGAGTCGAAAGAGGTACCCTATTACTCCATTACTTTAAGTAATGCTTTTGTTTATAGCACTGTAATGCTTGCTAAATCTCATCTAATGTGGACTGTAGTCTTAGGAGCAACAAACCACGTAGCTAGAGACCAAGAAGTATTGTGGAGTATCGTCAGATACAGCTTGGAAGAAGATGTATGTTGGGAATAACTTAAGAGTTGAAGTGAAGGATATTGACACATGTAAATTAATTTTACGTAGTGGTCAAAGCCCATTCTTACATGATGTCCTCTATGCTTCAAATATTCGTCGAAATTTAGTCTCTGTAATTGTTCTTCTTAACCTAGGTTATGTATTGAATTTTTATAGTGATTGTGTTGACATTTTGTTTAAAATAGTTTATTATGGTTCAGGTCATGTATTGAATGGTTTTATGGTATTAGACATTGACTATGATTAATATGATGTTAATGTTAATAGTTGTTTTTCTTTAATTGCATCTTCTAGTAATATTGATATTGATGCAAGTACTTGGCATGCTAGATTCGGTCACATTGGATTACAAAAAATACAAAGGTTAGCAAGAGAAGGCCTTTTGGGGTCACTCATTAATATTGATCTACCCGTATGTGAACATTGTCTAGTGGGAAAAGCAACTAGAAAACCATTCGGTAAAGGAACTAGAGCCGAATTTCCATTATAACTCATACATTCTGATATTTGTGATCCTTTGAACGTGAGGGCGAGGCATGGAGCCTCATATTTCATCACTTTCATATATGGCTTCACGCATTTCGATTATGTATTTCGAATCTCCCGTAAGTTAGAAGCATTAGATTACTTTAGATAATATATAGTGATGGTAGAGAATTAGTTAAACAAAACAATATAAGTATTGAGAACTGATTGAGGACGTGAGTATCTTTTGAGCAATTTAAGGCTCTTTGTGATAAAAAGGGAATTAAACGATAATTGACTATTTGTGGTACTCCGCAACAAAATATGGTTGCTGGGGGAAGGAATAAACCATATTGAAAATGGTTAGGTCTATGATGACACAAGCAAATTTACCTATCTCGTATTGGGAAGATGCGTTATTGACTACTGTTTATGTACTTAACCGAGTGCCCTCAAAATTAGTCACTTCCACCCCTTATGAATTGTGGATTGGTAGGAAACCAGACTTAAGTAATCTATGTCCATAGGGGTGTGGAGCTTATGTTCATGATTCTTCCCATAAATATGACAAATTATGCCCTAAAGGAAAGAAATGTATACTTTATAAGATATTATGAACATTTCAAAGGGTACATGTTCATAGGTGAACAAGTTGATGGAAGTATGACTGAAATGGTGTCACGAGATGTCATGTTCTTGGAAAACGATTTTCCTAATAGATGTGAGATTGATAAGGATTTCCAAGTATATCAGATGGAAGATCTTAAAAACATACTAATTAATGTTGTAGAGGGAATTAAAGATTTACCTCGAAATGCAAGACCTAGTGGGAGTGTTGCATCGTTTGGCGAAATGAATTCAAGAGAAATTCAGTAATGTAAAAATAATCGTAAAAGTATTCATCGTCGTCATTTTGAGATTGAAGGGGAAGCATTTATGATTGCTCAGCAAGATAATGCCGAGCCTAAGACTGTTCAAGAGGCTCTCTTATCCTCTGTATATGTGAACATATGTATTATATTTGATTATTTATTAGTGACTTGATATTTTATCAATAAGTACAAATCTATTATGAGACTAGCATATTCACACATATATTATTGAAAAGCACGTTAGTAGGCAATGATTGTCTCATTCACACAAAAAATTACCTCAAGCACTATAGTTAGCACGTTGAGATGAGACATTATAGACATTTAAATGTTGAAGAGTAAGTTTAGTACATTAAATGATATGTCGCCTTAGTTGGAGTCAAGATGAGGTGTGTGGTTTGTTTATAATAAAAACAAACATAATAGTCCCACAATCATGTGTGCTTGAAAGATGCTAAATGTGAGTACTTAATTAGGCGCTATAGAAAGCAAGCTGATATAGCACTCGAGCTAAACTTGAGTACATGAGAAATACGTGACTATATTTAGGCAAAGATCCGTATAGTTGATATATTTAATAAATGATAGATGCTCTTATAAAAAAGAAATCCATTATAGCATATAATATATATTACATGTGCATTGTATGATTGACAATGGAATGTGAGTGAAATTATCCCTATTTACTCATCCTGTAAGTTATTGAGGCAATTTATAATTTACCTCATTTTGTGTCATATGTTACTTATGACTATATTCTTGAAGTGAAAGATCAATATTGCTACTTTAGCATGTTACTGACGATCATGATAAATATGACTTTATGGGACATGTCTAGGAAAGCAAATTGTTCGAAATGGAGAAAGACATGAGTGCGAATGAAGACTATTGTTATTTTACATCTATCACATGTATTTTCTGATCGACCAATTATATCGCTTTCTATAGTTTTGGATATAATTATAAATACATGGTGTTATGAGAATAGTCACGTTGTTGACACCTAAAATTTTGACAGTCCATTTAGTCATTTATCACATTAAAAATTAGGATTTAATTTTATTCCTAATATATATATATATATATATATATATATATTGATCGATCATAGCATATAGATTTAGGTGCATTTATTTTAATTTGCATTTTATCTATTGGATCGGTGCTGATGGGTTCAAATTAGTTGGACTAAGCCCACAAAGCGAGCAGGTTGGCCCAAGCCCATGTTTTTTATTGATTGAAAATTATCTCGTGGAAAATTGAGATTTGATGCGATATTACGGTAGTTTTTGACGTTTAAAAATCATACTGCAATCTTATCTTTAGACTTTTGGTGGTAAAATCGTTGGGAATATTAAGGAGGATAATGAATAATCTAAACTATTTTGTTGCGGATAGAGATCTCGAAAGATTTTAGAGTTGGATAATGGAGTTTTATCTTGAGTGAATTATCTGGAAAATCTTCACAAAAAATTTCAGATTATCTTCAATCGCTGAGTCAGTATATAAAATCTTCAATGGTTGAGTGAGTCAGCTTGGAAGATTTTAACAGATGATTTTAGATTTTGGAACCTCTTTTTGGTTGAGCACATCTCGTCTTTTCGAAGGGTAATCTTCAGCGATTGGGTTGTTATGCAAATCTTCGTAGGTAGAACAGACTAGGTTTTCACTCTATAAATAGGGGGGGGGCCTTCTCTTCGTTTGGGGAGACTAAAAAAACACAAAAAAAGCCAAAAGTGAAAGAGGGAAGCCGTTTGTGGAGGTGTGTCGAGAAGAAGAGAAACACAAAAAAATAGAAAGAAAAGTCAAAGGAAAAAGAGAAAATAGAGGGAAAGTGACGTGAGAGAGACAGGTGAGAGAGAGAAAAAGAAGAAAAAAGGGAGAGGAGAAAGTACAAAGGGCGGAGGGGACGACTGTTCGTTGTCTCCCTCGCCGCTCACCCTCCTTTTGGAGCGTCCGTCCGCGCACACCACCTTACCGCGCACACCGACGCCGCCTGGAAGCCGAAGCTAGACGCGACCGCCGCGCCGCCCCGAGTCCCCGACGCCTAAGTTTTCCTCCACCCGAGCCCACCGTGCCGATCCGAGTCTCCCCGAGTGACTCCCCCGCTCCGCCTGGTTCTTGTTGCCCGAGTGTCTCACCTTACGCCGCGTCTCCGAGTGGCCCTCGCTCGCTCATCCAAAGCTTCAATTGTGACCCTTTGTTCCACGACGCTTGCTGCGCTGCCGTGCCCGACCACCCGAAGCCCACGACGTGCAACTCGCGCCCGGAACACAAAGGTCTGCCTCCACTCAGCCGACGCCACCGCACCAGCACCTCTGCCTAGTCGCCGTTGTTGCTCTGATTGCTGACCCACAAAGCCGAAACTGAACGCCGAGCCACTACACACCCTTGGGACAACACCGCTGCGACCCGCAACCCCGCTGTTCGCCGGTCACCGACGCCGCGCCTCCCTGTAGCTGCTGCCGCCCAGTCCGCGCCAAAACTCCGACGCCGGCCGTCTCCTTCGCCCATGCCGCTGCTGTCTCGCGACCCGTGACCAGCTGGGCCTGCCTTCTATCGTGACACCCGCACTCGGAGTCTTCCGCCAACGACGCCCTCTGCCGGAGACCCAAACGCCGGTAGCTTCGATCACGACACCACCGCTCGCTGCCGATCAATCCGTTGTTGGTCTTTGCCGGAGCTCTGAACGTCGACGACCCAACCTCCGGTGATCCACCGAAGCCGCTCAACCGTAGGTAAAGAAAGCAAGAAAAGAAAAAAGAAAAGAAAAGGAAAGGGAAATTAGGTAGTTTTATTTTCTTTTTCTATTTATTTTATTTTATTTATTTCTTTTCAGTTTAGGAGTGATCTTTATTTCATGGATTTTGTAGGCATTATCCATAGGGTCTTCCCCAAAATTATTGTAATTACTAATTTGATCCTTAAGATGTCGGATCATTTTTTTAATTATATTAATTTTTAGGGTTTGTTGATAGTGTTTTAAGTGCTGAATCAATGTAATTATTAATTTGATCCGTAAGAATTCAGATCAGATTTTTAGTTATTTTGAACTCTTTGTCGTGATAATTAGGGTTAGGATAATCGTTAATTTGACCCGTGAGACAACGGGTTATTTTTTCGATTATTTTGATCCTTTATTTGATTGAATATCTTGATTGTTTAGATTTAATGTTTAGTTGATAATTGCTTGTTTTGGAGATTCACTAAA
Source organism: Eucalyptus coolabah (assembly GCA_014182585.1). Classification (NCBI taxonomy): domain Eukaryota; kingdom Viridiplantae; phylum Streptophyta; class Magnoliopsida; order Myrtales; family Myrtaceae; genus Eucalyptus; species Eucalyptus coolabah. The sequence continues at coordinate 72,382,291 of CM024627.1, read as the reverse complement.
AAATCCAAAAATATTTGAATTAAGATTTAGTTTGTTTCTTGTTATCTTGCATATCTAGGATAGGGATTTCAGTTCGAAAAATATAAAAAAAAAATGCATTAAATTAGGATTTTAGTTGCATGTTTAATTACGTGGAAATTTCGAATTTTTTAATAAAAATAAAAAATAAAAAATATCATGCATATGTAATGTAGAATTAGGGCATGCCCCGCACGTAATTGCATATTAAATAGATTGCATGCTAGATTAAGATGATATCTTGGTTTACATTAGGATTTAATGTGACTTAATCCTTAGTTTAAATTAGATAGAATTTTAATATAGCTAGATCATTTTTTGCATTTTTAAAAATAAAAATATCAAATGCACGTCATTTAGTTTTTATTAGGTTCATTTAATTAAAACTTCCTCGTCATTATACTAAGTCATTTAATAAATATTGCATGACACATAACTCACATACTAAATTATATGCTGCATGTCATAATTTTGTATATTATTGCATTGCCTTGCATGTCATTAGAATTAGGTCATTTAGATTGCATTCAATTATTACATTTCTTCATGTCATATAGTTTAGGTCATGCTGCCATGTCATATTAGATTATTAGCATGCATCGCATGATTTTCATTAAATAAAGTGAAAACAAAAATTGAAATTGCGTGTTAATTAGAAATCATATCTAGGGTTGCTGATGTGAATTCTAATTTAATAATGCAGATGTTTTCGTTGCTTCTAGGTATGTTTTGCATTATTTAATTTGCTTTCTTGAGTGTTAAATTAGTGGTATGCACACATGTATGATTACCTCACATGTTAGGAAGTTAAATTAAAATCAATTCAATTGCCAAACATTTTTTGAAAATGAAATAAAAATGTACCGAAAGGGCACTAGGATAGTCTGGTGTAATCACGTCCCCAAACTCATAAATCTCTGGTTCGTAAGAGTAAAGTAAATCTCCCGTTACTTTACTTGGGTTTCTAATCGACCCACCAAAAATAGATTTAGTGGCAACTCCTAATTAAAAGTCATTTGCATGTCAAGAATTCAAACCTAAGTCGCGAATTGATATGGGTTTGGGAGAGCTCGAGCTAAGCTTAAAGACTTAGTAATCCATTAACCTAGTTTTAGGAAGGTGCACCCAAAAAAATTGGGTCGCAACAGCTTGGCGACTCTGCTAGGGACTTGTGTTAAAACTCTTAGTGGACTTAGGCCAATTTTTCTTTTTAAAAATATTTTTGTTTGGTAGCGAGGATCTCAGGTATGTCCCTAACATTCCTAAGATGTTAAATGTTCTTGCATATGGGAGGTATAAGGGGAGTAGTCTTTGTTAGCCCTTGTCTTGCAGAGAGGTGTTGAAATTAATGATTAGAAGTGTTGTTTGCATTTAAACTATTGTGTATGCTTTATTGCTTTAGCACCACACTATTTGCAAACACAACCTGCGGTCGGACCTGAGTTGCGATAGGATTTCTAGGATGGTGTTGAGAAGGATACTTCCTCCAAAGTAACACTACTATGTAGAGGTTGACATTCTCTTCCCCGAAATTTCTTTCATGGTGTCGAATGTGTCTGTCTATATCCGCGAGACTGCATGATTATTAGGTATTCCATTCGACTAAGCCGGAGTTAGGGGACCCGACACATTAATGCGAGATTGCAACGGTCAAATCATCCTCTTTGCTCCACCTTGTTAAGCCATCTAGACAGAAATCGAGCTTCATTTTTCAAGCATGTGTCTATGTGATTGTCATCCATTTCCAGTGAAAGTAAGTTGTTTAAATTCTTCGCAATTTATTTACTTTATTGTAATTTTGTTGGTCCATGATAATTAGGTTTCGTCGCCGGTCTTGTTTATATGCAATGGGGAAAACCGATGTACAATTCATTTCCACTCCAAAAAAAGAGCTCAAAATGTGGTTGGATCAATTGGATCAAGATGGTCGAGATATGTGAAAGCCGAATCGCTCGACTTCTTCCACTGTTAGAGATCAATGTCCACTCTGGTGTGATTCAGGCACTCCCTCACTTTTGGTGCCCACAAACTTCCACCTTCATATTTGGTAAGTTTGAATTGACTCCAACACTTGAAGAATATAGTGTCGCCATTGGAATGCCCCTGGAAAAGGAACTTGTTAGACCGCCTATCGATATAGATTCTATTTCTGAATTATCACAGTTTTTAGAAATCGAAGCCGAAGAAGTGAGGAACGTTGTTAAAGCCAATTGCTATGCATACCCATTTTCATTCTTGGAAGGCTTTTTCAAACCGACCGATGATTTCAAAAGCTAGGATTTTCATCTTAGCATTTTTGGACTAATCGTTTTTCCTTATCGAAAAAATGCCATTAATCCTTCAATTTCATGGGTGGTTAATCGTGTTTGCGACGGGTTGAATTATGTCAATATGGTTTTAGCCAAAACATTTTTGTCATTAACCCGTTTCAAACAAAATGAGGAAAAGACCATGTGGGCCCTCCCCGAACTTTTGCAAATATGGTTTTTCTCCCACATAAGAGGATTTGAGCACCTTATGAAGCAATTTAAGATTGAATATTTTAGGCACCCCATACAAAAGTTTGCGGTCTTATAATGTTCTTCCCCAAATAAACAGTATGCTCGTTGGATTAATTTTTTGAAAAATCCTGATCCTAAGGCATTCCTATGGCATACTAAATGGTTCCGAGTTGAGGAGGCTTGTTTCTCACACAAGTATGATGGGCCAATTCCGTTGTTAGGCTTTTCTGGTGTGACTTCTTACTACCTGTATAGGGTGGCCTGTCAGTACAAAGCTCTTCAAGAAATTCCTCCGCCACTCAAGACAGAGTTGCTCCAAGTTCGTTTTATTCGAGCAAACTATGACTACTTCAAGGAGATCTAGATGATTATGGCTGCATGGAATGAATGCCACCCAGAGAAGATTTTCGTGCCCAGGAGACTAAAAGGCGAGGAGGAGATTCACCATGCGTCAACATTCTACATCCAACAACATCGGATTTCTGCCACCTTGTGTCCAGTGGTCCATGATGTGACTGAAAAGCCAACCCAACAAGCACAAATTGAGCATCTTAAGCGGAAAGTGGAAATGATTGAAGCGGAAAATAAGAAGCTTCGCAAGGCGTTGAAATCCCGAAAGCATATAAAATAAGACATCTTGAATTTTGATTCCTAGTTCAATGTTTAGGGACTTTGATTTCTAGCTCAATGTTTTCAATTTTTAGATTCGATGTTTAGGGATTTCAGATTTAAATTCTTAGTTCGTTGTTAGGAAACTTGGTTAAAATTTCAAATAAAATCAGGCGATTAGACCATTGTCATGGGCCATTTTTCCTATCTTGTCATTGGTTCTTACATTACCTTTATCCAATTAAGTTATAACGGATCCGCCACGTTCGCCCATCATCACACGATTAAGAGCTAGAATGGCCGAACAAACCGAAATGCGTGATCGTGTCTCTGCTATGGAAGGCCAACTCCAATAGTTAGCTGCCTCTATGGAGCTTACAACAACTCAAATCCAATCCCTCCAAGCGAATCCAGCTGCACCCGCTCTTCAAGCGAATCTAGTAGTTGCACCCGCTCTTCAAGCGAATCCAGCAGCTGCACCCGCTCTTCAAGCGAATCTAGTAGTTGCACCCGCTCTTCAAGCGAATCCAGCAGCTGCACCCGCTCTTCCTGAGATAGTCGTCCCGAAGCCGGCAAACAAGGCCCAAACGGGTGAGGTTGACATGCCCGGGCTGAAAGATGATCCATTCCCGATCAATGTGGAAAAGTCTAAGCTTGTCAACATACCTAAGACGGAGCAGGATGAACGCTTTGCGAAATTGGAAGAAAAGTTGAAACAATTGCAGGAGTCACAGAGTTCACTCCCTTTCGACTTGTCCATGTACGAGAAAGTCAAGATGCCAAAGGAATTTAAAATGCCGGAGTTCGAGAAATATGACGGTACTTCCTGCCCAAAGGCTCATTTGCAGATGTACCACGTACGCATGGCCCAGTATGTCAAGAATGTGCCTCTCATGATCCAATCATTTCATGCAAGTTTGATTGGGGCCGCTCTGAATTGGTATGTGATGCAAAATGTGAACCTCCTCGATACCTGGAACGAAGTGGCTGACGCGTTCCTCAATCAGTACAAATTCAACATGGACATTGCACCTTCCCGAGAAGACTTAGAGCGTATGGAAAAGAAAAGGAGCGAATCATTTAAGGAATATGCTGTGAGATGAAGAAACCTGGCGGCTCAAATTACTCCTAAGCCTACCAACAAGGAGCTGATGAAGTTGTTTGTGAAGACCCTCCCATCTGAGTTTCGTAAATGGATGGCTAGTACATACGTCGAAAGCTTCAATCAGCTTATTCCTATAAGAGAACAAATCAAGATCGGGATAAGGGAAGTATGGGTCACTAAGCCATCTAGTAAAAGATTCACTGCCAAGAAGGAGAAGGAAGCGGCTGTGGATGTGAATGTGGCTTATAGCTAAGAAAATGTCAAACGGGCCCCGGCCACCCAAATGAATCCAAGACAACCACAAACTGCTGGCCGTCAATCATTTGCTCAAGCGAATAATAGAAGACAATTCACTCCTCTCCTTGGGTCTCCATCCCAAGTGCTGACGATCCTCCGAAAGAAGGGTTTGCTTACTAATGAACCAAAGCGTCCCAACCGTGAAAACCTTCGCGGTTATGACCCAACAAAGAAGTGTGACTATCACAACGGTGAAATGGGACATTCAACTGATGAATGTTTCACCCTCAAGCACCGGATCCAGAGCCTATTGGACACGAAAGCATTTTCATTCCAAACTGCTCAGCCAAATGTCCAGAAAAATCCACTACCAGAGCATGAGGGTACAATGAATGCTATCTTAGAACCTGAAGTTAGACAGATCAAGAACTCGAAGGTGCGTGTGGCAGATGCCTACAATGGACTGGGGAGAGCTGGATATTATCCAGATCAAGAAGATGTTCCCCTATCACTGTGAAGGAAAGAATTGCCGAAATGGTGGATGATGGCATTATCGTGTATGCTAACCATAACTGTGTAGTTTCCACTATTTCCCATATCATCATCGATTGGGAGGAGGAGCAGGCTGCTCTCGACGATCGTAAGGAAGAAGTAGATCCGTCACTCTCAGATATGCCCCCACTATAAAATGCAACTGATGAGGAGATTGTGATCGAGATGCCTCAACCATATGAGTATGTCAACAATAAGGCAGTACCTTGGTCTTATGACCTAGATGTTGACCTCATTACAAGGTCTGGTCGAACCTATGCTCAAAATAATGCTCAACCTGCATAGCCTGTCACTGACGAAGAGGTTAAGGAATTTCTGGCTGTGATTAAAGCAAGTGAGTATAATATCGTCGATCAGTTGTGAAAGATGCCTGCTCAGATCTCTTTGCTCAAGCTCCTCCAAACCTCCTCTGTGCATCAAAAGTCGCTGATGAAGGTTCTAAGTGAAATTCGTGTACCCGAAATAGTTGTGGCAGATAAGCTGGAGGATTTTGTGGGATCGGTCCTTCTCAAGGACATGATTGCTTTTTCTGATGATGAATTCCCTCTTGAGGGTAAGGGGCATAATAAAGCACTCTACATATCCGTCAAGCACAAGGTTTCTCATGTGTTCCGAGTGCTCATCGATAATGGGTCCGCCCTAAACATATGTCCGTTGGCCACTCTTCATCGCCTCAAGGTAGACCCGTCCAAGATACATGCTGCGAAGACTTCTGTGAGAGCTTTTGATTGAACAAAAAAGGAGGTGATCGGGGAAATCCACCTTGATGTGCAAATAGGGCCGGTCGTCTTCAACATTCCTTTGCAAGTGCTAGATATCCCTACCGGGTTCAATTTTCTACTAGGTCGTCCCTGGATACATACTGCTGGTGTAGTCCCTTCAAGTCTACATCAAGCTGTAAAATTTGTGATCGAAAGGAAGCTAGTCACTGTGTATGGTGAAGAAGACCACCGGATTTATCACGAGACGGCTATCCCCTATGTAGAGCCGGATTCTGAGCTCGAATCAAGTTACCACTCGTTTGAAATAGTGTCTACCATACATGCTTCTCGAGGTTCATCGTCGCCCACTCCTGAGGTTTCAGATGCTGCCCTCATGGTAGGAAGAGTAATGGTTAGCAATGGTTTTGTCCCTGGCAATGGGCTTGGAAGAAATGGTCAAGGCATTCAAAACCCCATTGAAGCCCCTCAGAGGTCCCGATCTGCTGGGTTAGGGTACCATGGAAGAGGTGGAGGAAGTTCTGGAAGGCAAAGACAAGGAAGGCATAACTCGCCACCTGAGCAAGGGCGAGGGAGGCAAAATTTACCACCTCTAAACATTCATGAGATGTTCCCTAGTCCTCCAATTATGATGCAAGATGAAGCTGAAGTGATGGATACTCTCGGACAGCCAAGTGGAAAGTTCGACTATATGGTGAAGTATTCAGCTCCTCCCAGCTTTTACTTTGATGCCCGCAATATAGTTCCAAGTGGATGGGACGGCATGGATGATCCAACGCCTTCAAAGACGGAAAACCCTGACGACACCCTGGATGGAATTTCAAGTTTGTTCGATGACCTCTTCATTAGACCCATTGATGGAGAACCTCTGGAAGAAACGGGCCCTGGCCCACAAGAGTAACCCGTTTATCACTTTTGCACATTCCCCTGCGTGGGAATTTTTATTGCTTTCTAGGAATTGTTTTCGATTTCTTCTTTTTCACTTTCTTCTTAGGACTCGAATTGCATTTTCCATTCAATAAATTGTAATTAATTGATGAATTTCAATGAAATTGCAAGTTTTATTTTGAGGGCATGATGAGGTACACCAAACCAGCCCGATGATGATATCCAGCCGATAAAACAAAATCAAAATCTAAGGAGAACTCTGAGGCCTGGGCTTCATCATGCTTTCTCATGTCAAAATGTTTCAAAAAAATGCTTTTGCAAAAGAGTTTCAAAAAAAAATTCACAAAAAAATAATAATAAAATATGATTTATCCTATTTGTCTTTTTGACCCTTCTATTTCATGTTTCAGGGATGATCATATAGCATGTAAAGGTGTGGAGATGGTCCAATCTAATGTAACAAGTGCTGATAATGATGATCTTGAAGATTCGATCGAGGATTCCATTGACGTGCAACGTAGTTGGGAACAACATGAAAAAGCCAAGGCTCTTACGTCCGAGCAAACTATCACTATTAATCTAGATGATACTGAAGAAGCCAAGGAGGTGAAAATTGGAGCAAATCTCCCCAAAGATGAAGCCAAGCGCCTGACTCAACTACTGAAGGAATATCAAGACATCTTTGCATGGACCTACGTTGATATGCCTGGGTTAAACCCGTCAATTGTGGAACACTGTTTGCCTATTAATCCGGACGTGCCACCTAAGAGGCAGAGGTTGCGGAGGACTAAACCCGAGCTCTCAAAGAAGATAGAAGAAGAAGTGATGAAGCTTTTGAAAGTCGGATTCATTGAAGTCTCGCAATATCCTGAATGGGTAGCAAACATCGTGCCGGTGATGAAGAAGGATGGTTGGGTTCAAGTTTGTGTCGATTATCGGGATTTGAACAAGGCTAGCCCAAAAGATGACTTCCCACTACCTCACATAGATGTCCTTGTTGATAGTACTGCCGGATTTGAACTATTCTCATTTATGGATGGTTTTTCTGGGTACAATCAGATAAGGATGAAGGAGGAAGACAAACAGAAAATTGCATTTATCACTCCGTGGGGAACCTTTCATTGCAAGGTTATGCCCTTTGGACTCAAGAATGCAGGGGCAACTTACCAGCGGGCTATGGTAGCATTATTCCATGATATGATGCATCAAGAGATCAAGGTCTATGTTGATGATATGATCGCAAAGACTCGACCTGGGAAAAGCCACATTGAAACCTTGAAGAAGTTGTTTGATCAACTCCGTGAGTTCAAGCTTCGTCTAAACCCCACTAAATGCGTGTTTGGAGCAACATCTGGTAAATTACTTAGGTTCATTGTGAACAGAAAAGGGATTGAGATCGACCCGACTAAAGCTAAAGCCATATGTGAGCTGCAACCTCCATCAACAGTGAAAGAAGTCCGAAGTCTTTTGGGAAGATTGAATTATATTGCTCAATTCATTTCCCAACTTTCCGAAACTACCAAGCCATTCTTCAAGCTCTTGAAAAAGAATGCACGAGTCAACTGGGATGATGAATGTCGAAAAGCATTCGACAAGTTGAAGCAATACTTGATGAATCCACCAGTTCTTGTCCCGCCATCGCCAGGGCATCCTCTGATTCTCTATCTCACCATTCATAGTGAGTCTTTGGGTGCGATGTTGGCACAGGAAAGTCCCGTCGACAAAAAAGAGCGAGCCATTTATTACCTGAGTAAAAAATTCACCGTGTCAGAGTTGAAATATTCTGATGCAGAAAAGACTTGTGCTGCACTAGTATGGGTGTTACATAGATTGAGACAGTACACACTGCATTACCAAACATTCCTTGTAACTGAGAACGATCCTATCAAGTACCTACTTGATCGGCCAACTTTGGTGGGTAAGTTGGCTAAGTGGCAAATTTTGATTTCAGAATTTGATGTGCAATATATGCCATAGAAGTCGGTTAAGGGTCGAGTGATCGCCGATTTATTGGCTGAGAATCCAGAAGTCTCAAATAATGATGATTGTTCCTTGGATGACCGTATCTTGAGTATAAATGAAGATTCATGGACAATGTTCTTTGATGGAGCTGTGAAATTGTCTGGTTCTGGCACTGGGGCAGTTTTGATATCCCCAGACGGACAGCATCACCCAGTAGCTGTGAAACTGATATTCCCATGTACTAACAATACAGCTGAGTATGAAGCTTGCATCCTCGAGCTTCAAGCTGCGATCGAGATGGGTGTAGCCAAATTAAAAGTGTTCGGGGATTCCGCGTTGATCATACTACAGACCGTAGGTGAATGGAAGACTAAGGATGCTAAATTGCTCCAATATCACAAGTACCTAGAAGATTTGATCAAGGAATTCGATGAAATTTTATTCGAATACTTATCGAGGTCTCACAATCAATTTGCAGATGCACTCGCAACTTTATCATCTATGTTGCAAGTCACCAACGGATTAGAAGTTGAGCCATTGAAGATAGAGGTTCTGCCAAGACCGGCTTATTGTATGGTGGTGACAGAAGAGTCTAACGGAAAACCATGGTATTACGATATCATGAACTACATCCAAAAACAAGGATTCCCCGAGGGAAGTACTCCAGCTGATAGGAAGTACATCATGAAGATGGCCTCAAAGTTCTTCGTTAGTGGTGAGAATTTGTACGAGAGATCTTATGATTCAATCTTATTGCGGTGTGCGGGTGCAGCTGAAGCCACTCAAATCATACAAGAAGTTTACAAAGGAGTATGTGGCCCTCATATGAATGGACACATGCTGGCTAAGAAGATCATGAGATTAGGCTATTATTGGCTCACGCTAGAAGGTGACTGTATTCAACATGTTCAAAGTTGTCATCGTTGCCAGGTCCATGGTGATAAGATAAATGTTCCTCCAACTGTGCTGCACTAGTTTTCCGAGCCATGGCCCTTCTCAATGTGGGGCATTGATGTGATCGGCCCAATAAATCCAAAGGCTTCCAATGGGCATAGATTCATTTTAGTGGCCGTAGACTATTTTTCAAAATGGATTGAAGCTATGTCATTTGCAAGTGTCACTACTCGCAATGTTGCGAAGTTCATCAAACATGACATAATTGCTCGCTATGGTGTCCCTGAAATGATTATCACTGATAACGGGACAAATTTGAACAACAAATTTGTTGATGAGTTGTTCAGCAAGTTCAAGATCAAGCATTTGAATTCGTCCCCTTATCACCCTCAAATGAATGGGGCTGTTGAAGCGGCCAATAAGAATATTAAGAAGATCTTGGCTAAGACAGCCAAGAATTATCAAGATTGGCATGACAAATTACCCTTCGCACTGATGGCATATCAGACATCGATTCGTACTTCTACCGGGGCAATTCCTTTTGCGTTGGTATACGTCATGGAGGCAGTTTTGCCTGTGGAGGTGGAGATCCCTTCCCTGAGAGTATTATCCCAAGTGGAATTATCTGGGGCAGAATGGTCGCAACAAAAACTTGAACAGTTAAACTTGATTGATGAGAAAAGACTGAAGGCTCTCTACCATGGCCAAACATATCAACAGAGGTTAGCCAGATCATTCAATCGGAAGGTACGACCGAGACATTTTGAGGTAAATGATCTTGTTCTAAGGAAATTGTTACCAATTTTTCCGGATCCTGGGGGCAAGTTTGCTCCAAATTACAGCGGCCCATATGTGGTGAAGAAGGTACTTCCTGGAGGCGCCTTGATCTTGGCTGAAATGGATGGTCGTGAGTTTTCCACTCCAGTTAATTCAGATTCTGTCAAGAAGTATTACCCATAATAGAATTTGCAATGTCATGTTTTGAATTGCAAACATTTTATGATGAATAAATTGCCTCATTGAGTTACAAATTCAATTGTCCACATTAGTTACAAATATTGCATGTTTTCCTTGATGAATCATGTGAGATAAATTGAATGTATGAAATGAGATTCTTTGGAATGATGAAATGCAAACCTTATTCCATACACTGACCCCCAGTGAGTTGTGTGAAAAAATTCCATGCCTATGAGGAAAATGGTGATCTTGTAAAGGGTACGTCAACCGAAGTGATAAGCGGCAGTTTCTTCTACTACCTAAAACACTACAAGTATATCCATTGTTCAGCCCTTTGAGCCCACACACATGAAGAGCTTTTTAAATTATCCCTGTCAAGAATCGTCCCATATTGGGACAAGATTTGAAATGAATGATAAGAATTTTCTTACTCGTACTTGCATCATTCTTCGAGTATTGCTTTTACAGTGTAACTTGTACGATAATTTAAAGTGCCTTCAGACGACGAAGAGCAGTTCTTTCTCTATCCTATACACTTTATCCATTGCATAGCCCCATTGAGCCTATGAATTCATTTCACATTAAACCCAGATAGTGATCATCCCCAGACTGGGGCAAGGAAAGAAATATAAAACCACTCGAGTAGCATGATTTACAATGCTGATAAAAATGGAGACTTTGTCAAAAAAAGAGTGCAAAAAATGGGGCATGAAAAAGCAGTGTGCCTGGTAAAAGTAAGGCCAATGCCCAAAGAAAAAATCAAACACTTGATGAAGTAAGTCGTATCTCCAACAAGGTGGTACCCAAAAAAAAAAAAAAACTCAAATGTTGAGATGTTGCAATCGGTGGAGTTATGATGTGAAGAATATCTTCGACGATGGGGAGGAAAATTGTTGAAAATGTCAAAATGATCACCAACTTTGACCCCTTAAATACTTTTTGAAACAAATGATCATTTCATCTCTCAACTCATGAACCCAACCTACGTTACATCCCTTACAAAGTCTCTTCAGATTATGGCATTTGAATTAACGTAGAAGTTCATACGTTTCAAAGCATCGCTTGAAGAAGTGCGAGTAAGACAATTTCTGCTTCATTTTTCATGTTTCTTGGCTTGTAAATCCCAAGATAATTGCGGAATATCACTTATTTTTTTCAAAAGCCTCGACTCAAAGAGTCTCCTTTGTTAAACCGTTGACCAAGCCTATATTACGGTCCCTGTTAAAGACCTCTCAGATTGGTAAGGTCGTACCACTTGCGAGATTGCTCGAACCCTTGTTTGGCATGATGATGGAAAGATATAGTGATTATCAAAAATCCTGCATCAAAGGTCAGAATAAAACAACCCATTTTAATGAGGATGAGTGAAAAGTCCTTTCGGACCAAGAGGTCTCCCATTTGGCACATCCATGACACTCATGTGTTCAGATTGGAATATTCTTTGTGAAATCATTCCAAATGGAAATTAGGTGATGCGGGCTTGATGTAAATCACAGCGCATGAGTCTCCCTTAAATTAATGCATGTCTATGATCACAGATGCATATTGCTTCTCCTATGATCATGTTTTGTAGAAGACATTTCCCCCAGGAACAGAGATGATACCAGGTAAGTATATCTCTATCTATACCTTAAATACTTGTCATTGTGCAGGTATTCCCTTTTGAAAACACCGACACTCGATCGAGCTGTCCCCTAAAGATTTTTCTCCAGATTCAGTCTGATTAAGGCGACCGAAGAAAGGTTCGGGTCCTGGTCAGATAATCTCTGCTGCAACGTTAGGCGACCGAAGAAAGGTTCGGGTTCTAGCCGAGCAAAACCTCAATTTAGGCGATCGTAGAAAGGTACGGGTCCTAGACAACCTTATTGCTCTAACAGGCGACCGTAGAAAGGTACGGGTTCTGGAAAAGCAATTGCCTCAGTTCAGGCGATCGTAGAAAGGTACGGGTTCTGGAAAATGATTCCTTATTCAGGCGACCGTAGATAGGTACGGGTCTTGGAAAGTGAATCCCCGTTTAGGCAACCGTAAAAGGGTACGGGTCCTAGGAAAGTAATCTCTTTGTTCCTATTTTAGGCGACCGTAGAAAGGTACGGGTCCTGAACATATAACACCAACTATCCTGAATTACTCTACCCTCCTTGAAGGTAAGTCATTACAGGTAAGTCTTTTATCATATGCATTAGCATTTCCATGCGTCATATAAATTGCATTTTAAAATGGGATTCATTTTTTCAAAAAAAAAAAATCATTCAGTGCATGTGCATTGTCAAAATTTAGGTCTCAATTTATCTTTGAAAGCAACCTTTTCGAGCTCACCTTCAAAGAGGGGCAGCTGTTGACACCTAAATTTTGACAATCCATTTAGTCATTTATCACATTAAAAATTAGGATTTAATTTTATTCCTAAAATATATATATATATATATATATATATATATATATATTGATCGCATAGCATATAGATTTATGTGCATTTTATTTTAATTTGCATTTTATCTATTGGATCGGTGCAGATGGGTTCAAATTAGTTGGACTAAGCCCACAAAGCGAGCAGGTTGGCCCAAGCCCATGTTTTTTATTGATTGAAAATTATCTCGTGGAAAATTGAGATTTGATGCGATATTATAGTAGTTTGTGACGTTTAAAAAATCATATTGCAATCTTATCTTTAGTCTTTTGGTGGTAAAATCGTTGGGAATATTAAGGAGGATAAGGAATAATCTAAAATATTTTGTTGCGGATAGAGATCTCGAAAGATTTTAGAGTTGGATAATGGAGTTTTATCTTGAGTAAATTATCTGGAAAATCTTCACAAAAAATTTCAGATTATCTTCAATCACTGAGTCAGTATATAAAATCTTCATGGTCGAGTGAGTAAGCTTGGAAGATTTTAACAGATGATTTTAGATTTTGGAACCTCTTTTTGGTTGAGCACATCTCGTCTTTTCGAAGGGTAATCTTCAGCGAATGGGTTGTTATGCAAATCTTCGTAGGTAGAACAGACTGGGTTTTCACTCTATAAATAAGGGGGGCCTTCTCTTCGTTTGGGGAGACTAAAAAAAATTAAAAAAAGCCAAAAGTGAAAGAGGGAAGCCGTCCGTGGAGGTGTGTCGAGAAGAAGAGAAACACAAAAAAAAAAAAAAACGAAAAGTCAAAGGAAAAAGAGAAAACATAGGGAAAGTGACGTGAGAGAGACAGGTGAGAGAGAGAGAGAAAAGAAAAAAGGGAGAGGAGGAAGTACAAAGGGGCGAGGGGACGACTGTTCATCGTCTCCCTCGCCGCTCACCCTCCTTTTGGAGCGTCCGTCCATGCACACCGCCTCACCGCGCACGCCAACGCCGCCCGGAAGCCGAAGCCAATCGCGACCGCCGCGCCGCCCCGAGTCCCTAACGCTTGAGTTTTCCTCCACCCAAGCCCACTGTGCCGATCCGAGTCTCCCCCGAGCGACTCCCCTGCTCCGCCGGTTCTTGTTGCCCGAGTGTCTCACTGTTTGCCGCATCTTCGAGTGGCCCTCTGCTCGCTCATCCGAAGCTTCGATCGTGACCCCTTGTCCCACGGCGCTTGCCGCGCTGCAGTGCCCGACCACCCGAAGCCCACGACCTGCAACTCGCAGCCAGCAACATAATGGTCTGCCCGACTCGGCCGACGCCACCGCACCAGCACCTCGCCCATTCGCCGTTGTTGCTCGATTGCTGACCCACGACGCCGGAACTGAACATTGAGCCACTACACACCCGTGGGACAACACCGCTGCGACCCACAACCCCGCTGTTTGCTGGTCATCGACGCCGCGCCTCCCTATTGCTACTGCCGCCCAGTCCGCGCCAAAACTCCGACGCTGGCTGTCTCCTTCACCCGTGCCGCTCCTATCTCGCCTGACCCTTGACCAGTTGGGCTTGCCTTCTATCGCGACACCCACACTCGGAGTCTTCTGCCAGCGATGCCCTCTGCCGGAGACCCAAACGCCGGTAGCTTCGATCGCGACGCCACCGCTCGCCGCCGATCTGTCCATTGCTGGTCTTCGCCAGAGCTCTGAATGCCGACGACCCAACCTCCGGTGATCCACCGAAGCCGCTCAACCGTAGGTGAAGAAAGTAGGAAAAGAAAAAGAAAAAGAAAAGGAAAGGGAAATTAGGTAGTTTGATTTTCTTTTTCTATTTACTTTATTTTATTTATTTCTTTTAAGTTTAGGAGTGATCTTTATTTCATGGATTTTGTAGGCATTATCCATAGGGTCTCCCCAAAATTATTGTAATTACTAATTTGATCCGTAAGATGTCGGATCATTTTTTTAATTATATTAATTTTTAGGGTTAGTTGATAGTGTTTTAAACGCTGAATCAATTTAATTATTAATTTGATCCCTAAGAATTCGGATAAGATTTTTAGTTATTTTGAACTCTTTGTCGTGATAATTAGGGTTAGGATAATCATTAATTTGACCTGTGAGACAACATGTTATTTTTTCGATTATTTTGATCCTTTATTTGATTGAATATCTTGATTGTTTAGATTTAATGTTTAGTTGATAATTGCTTGTTTTGGAGATTCACTAAAAAAATCCAAAAAAAATATTTGAATTAAGATTCAGTTTGTTTCTTGTTATCTTGCATATCCAGGATAGGGATTTCAGTTCGAAAAATATAAAAAATGCATTAATTTAGGATTTTAGTTGCATGTTTAATTACGTGGCAATTTCGAATTTTTTAATAAAAAATTAAAAATTAAAAATATCATGCATATGTCATGTAGAATTAGGGCCTATGTAGCACCGACACGGACACGCGACACGCGACACGACACGACACGACACGCCGACACGTCATTTCTTAAAAATAGAGAATTTCGACACGTTCCGACACGTTATATATTAAATATTTTTATATATAAATACATAAATAAATAATAATAAAAATAGCCTAGAATTAATTTACACAAAAAATATTAAATAATATCATTCATTATTTTAATTTGTCACAATAATACATAAAACTTAGAGGAAAAAAATTGTTTAAAGAAAAATGCTGAAATGATATTTTTAAATTTATTTATTTATCATATATAGCATTTTTTATTACTTCTTTCATAGTAAAAGACTTTTAAAAAAACTAAAACAATTATAAAAAAACAAAACTAAAAAAAAAAGAAATTGCCCCTGTGCATGTATATTTATAGCAATTTTATTACTTCTTTTGTGTATATTTACATTTTGACCCCTCAAGTATTAGAAATTTTTAAAATTGACCCCGTGCGTGTCGGAATGACGTGTCGGAATTCTGGACTCGCGTGTCGGAGCGTGTCGAAAAGAGTTGACCACGTGTCGGATTTTTCGACACTCGTTGACCGCGTGTCGGAGCGTGTCGGGACGTTTCGGAGCGTGTCGGACACGTGTCGGAGTGTCGGACACGACACGAAGGCTTCTGGAGAGTGTCCGTGCTACATAGATTAGGGCATGCCCCGCACGTCATTGCATATTAGATAGATTGCATGCTAGATTAAGATGATATCTTGGTTTACATTAGGATTTAATGTGACTTAATCCTTAGTTTAAATTAGATATAATTTTAATATAGCTAGATCATTTTTGCATTTTTAAAAATAAAAATATCAAATGCACGTCATTTAGTTTTTATTAGGTTCATTTAATTAAAACTTCCTTGTCATTAGACTAAGTCATTTAATAAATATTGCATGACACATAACTCACATACTAAATTGTATGCTGCATGTCATTAGAATTAGGTCATTTAGATTGCATTCAATTATTACATTTCTTCATGTCATATAGTTTAGGTCATGCTGCCATGTCATATTAGATTATTAGCATGCATCGCATGATTTTCATTAAACAAAGTGAAAACAAAAATTGAAATTGCGTGTTAATTAGAAATAATATCTAGGGTTGCTGATGTGAATTCTGATTTAACAATGCAGATGCTTTCATTGCTTCTAGGTATGTTTTGCATTATTTAATTTGCTTTCTTGAGTGTTAAATTGGTGGTATGCGCACATGTATGTGTCACCTCACATGTTAGGAAGTTAAATTAAAATCAATTCAATTGCCAAACATTTTTTGAAAATGAAATAAAAAGGTACCGAAAAGGCACTAGGATAGTCTGGTGTAATCAAGTCCCCGAACTCATAAATCTCTGGTTCGTAGGAGTAAAGTAAATCTCCCATTACTTTACTTGGGTTTTTAATCGACCCATCAAAAATAGATTAGTGGCAACTTCTGATTGAAAATCATTTGCATGTCAAAAATTCAAACATAAGTCGCGAATTGGTATGGGCTTGGGAGAGCCCGAGCTAAGCTTAAAGACTTAGTAATCCATTAACCTAGTTTTAGGGAGGTGCACCCGAAAAAATTGGGTCGCGACACATGTATAGTCTTTAAGGGATAGGTATACTTGAATTGATGTAGCAAAATATGTCTAGGGTACCATGAGATATTAATTGTTTTTATTTTTTGGGATTGTAGCCATTATGTCATCTTTAACATATGCATAATTTGAGCTCCCAAGTGCAAATGTACTCACTGATCGCACGGATTTCTTGCTAGTATGAATTGTTTCTAAAGTTAATGAATGTTGAATGCCTTATATTCTTGATAGAACGCTGTCAAGCCCATCATGTCCAAGTATGAGATGTTGTACTTTATTAGTACATCCATGATGTGGTGCAATTAAGACGCACCGTTTCATCTTGATATGTTATGATGGAGAGACACCCTTTTGAAAGGATATGAGGGAGTCATTTAAAAAACTTTTGAAGACAACCGTTGGAACTGTTGGTAGAAAGTACGTTCAGAAAGAAATTATTTACTCTCCTTATCCCTTTTCCATCAAAGAAAAAAGGCGTTCCCTTACTCCTTTACAAAGACAATTGGCATTTACGCTGTGGAAATTGAATGTTTTCCTCGTGACTGCATTCAGACCATCATGAAGTAATATTGTTCGTTACGCATCAACGTTCATTATGAGGTAAATTGTTCATTACGCATCAGAAAGAGATTAATTGTCTTCCGCCGACTTTCTTCCTACACATTGGTTTACCACGCCACGACACTTCTTGTTATAAAAAATGTGAATTGGGGCTTGTCTAGCATGAATTGTAATTTCACTGCCACCATTTTCACTCGTAGGGTGCATACAATTCCCTGCCATGAAGTCCATATGCAGTAATGAAGCTACGATTCACATCTAGACTATCATGAAATCATCAACATATTTAAATCATTACTAGAACCTTTATCACGGATGATTTTCACTTAAACCATAACCAAACTTCTCGGCTAGGTTTCATTCACAATCATTTAAAACAGAGCAAATTTAGTTCAATCTAGCAAAGGATTATGACCTGGGATGATTACTGATCGGATATGAGTAAGGCAAACACAGGTATGGCTTCTAGGACGAGAATCAATGAAACAAGTAGAAATGATCACTTTATGAGGTCTTTGGTTGCGGCGATTGCAAGCAGGGCCGAACAGAGTGTCCAGGGAGTAGCAGTGAAATCAGGAACCTGCAACGGAGAGGTGCTGCTCTATAACCATGTCGCCATTAAGGAAGAGGAGCTTCAGAAGTGAGGATAAAGCTGCTGGGAATACAAAAGAAAAAAGAAATATGTGCGACGATTGAATCGAAAATCGAAAATAGAAAATCCGATAACCCAGAAAACTTGGCTTCAGTTTCGTTGCCATAATCCAGTAAGGTAAAGCTTGAAATGACAAAATTTGAGCTCAATGGAGCTCCATCTATAGCTGTTTTCTCCCTGTTTTAAGTTAGGGATTTCCTCATTCACGCAAATCGCACCCCCATCAGCACACACATGGAACTGTGCATGCTGAGCAGAGGAGTGAATCGGGGGGGCAACCGCTTGTTGAGTAGGACAAGCACCTTCGCCAAAGGAGGCTGGGCATTGTTGTCGGCGGATGCGGAGGCTGAGGGAAGTAGGAAGGAGGAGGAGCAGTGGCGCATGACGTCCATTTCTACCAACGCGCCGCCCTCTCGCGGCGGAGCGTGAGGTCGCGGGATCGGTAATGTGCCCATGTTTTCTCCGCTGCAGGATCCGATCGAAAGCGGAAGAAAGAAAGAAGTTATCAAGGTCGGGCTTGTTAAGTCCTGGAGCGGCTGAGCTTGTAAAGGTTTGGGCTTTTCTCACTAAACATGGGCTTGTTTTTTTAACTTTGCATGGGCTAAAGCTTTGGGCTGAATTGTTTGAACTTTTATAACAAGGCATGTAAGACAAGACACACTCAAGGTGAGTAATCATCAATATGGCTCAGGAAAACGGGCCAATCATGGGATTTTAATTATGTCCAACTGTAAACATTGTTAGAGAATAATAATATAGATTAAATATTTGAGAATTGCCAATTTATTAAACACCTCTTATGAGATGCGATGAAGTCTACTCTCCTCATTTGAAAGGCTTCCTAATTTTCGAGTGTAATTTTTTCTTTTCCACATAAGAGAAAATATCTTAGATGTTTTACGTCTTAGAATTCAGATGAATTAATCTTAGAATATACCCGAGTACATGTAATCCAAAAGTACAAAAGTGAAATTAGAGTAGATAGTGTCCACATTTCCAAACCCACGTGACAAGCACGAAAAAGGTACAATTGTTTAAGAAAAGAAAAGAAAATAAAAAAGAAGAAAAGGTACGACTGTTTTGAGCAAAAAGAGAAAAAAGAAAAAGAAAGGTAAATCTCTATCGGACAAAAGAAGGGGTACAGCTGCATGTGCTACTGTGTCCTTTTTCTAGCTAGTCCCCACCTTAGTATTTTAAAAGCCATCAACTTTAATGACTATAAATCGAAAGTTGCACCTGCGAAGTTGCCCATGCACGTTTTTCTGTTTATTGCAAATGGGGTCAAATGCAAATATTTGAAGTATAATTTTATCTAATGAGGATTTTACCGACAAATGTCCATTTTTACTGGTTAAATAAAATATCCACAAATAAAATTTTTGTCATTTTCAAAATATTATTTTTCTTGTATTATACATAATTAATAAAGTCACTTATTATTTGGTGTGGAATGATTAAAAAGTTCCTAGAAAGCACTCGATAACAAAAATTTTCTAATAATAATCCTTGATTGGTCACCATAGCACCTCGCGTTCACAACTTGGAAGCAAATGTTGGAGGATCTTTTTTCATTTGTCCATAAGTTCAAAAGTGGATTCAGAATAGGCGTTGTCTACATCACCAGAGCCTGTGAAAAGCCGGAAGAAGAAGAAATTTCATGTGATCTTGTAATGATAATGTCCTCCAATTAATTGATTTTAAATCCATAACTTTATTGACTCTGATTTTTCTACGTAGACACAGCCATGTGAAAGCACGAAAAACAGAAGGAACTCCATGTGATCGTGTAATGATAATGTCCTGCACCTCATCATTTTAAGTCCATCAACTTTATTGACTTTAAATTGGATGCTACACCTGCTGCAAACTTGCACACGCGCGTCTTTTGTGGCAAATGGAACCAAATTCAAATGTCTAAAATGCAGTATTTTTTAATTAGCATTATGTCATTTGTTTTCTTCATTTAATGTATAGTCCTTGGTTTGGTGGACAAACCTTAAAAAGATAATGTTTACACATATGATTATTTAGAGATTATAAAGACAATTTGTTATAACACTAGGAAGAGGAGTGATTTACAGAATGCTTGGTGATTATGATGACTTTAAATCAGGAAGTTAGAAAAAGTAATTGATTACTTGACAAATCTTAATTATTGTAAATTACTCTTTTGTTCATCTACAATCATAGACATTATTATTGTTTATTTAGATTTAGGCATGGTTTCTCATGGATTAGTTTGACAAGGTTGAATAACCGTTGAATTTTTTATATTAAAAGTAAATGAGGGCAGGGAATCATACGGAATTTTTTCATTAAAAGTACAAGAATGAACTTACCGTCGGATATTTCTTTAGAATGTAAAGATAAGTGTCAAATGTTTTTTTAGCTGATAAGTTCGAGATATTGACACAAATGGAATTGAGCAATTTTTGCATTCACTTAATTTACGTGAGCTCTCATAATTTGGGTCCCTTGCAGGTCTATTGAAGTTGATGGTTCACAAGAATAACGTGCATCCAATAACTTTTAAATGTGATAGATCAACGCATATAAGTAGATAAGATGTCTCAATGTCATCGCATGTCTAGCTACCACTATTATATATGTGTTTTCCCAAAGCTATTAAAACTCATTTCTAATGATAGATATGTGCCAATATACAATTTTTAACCACGTTTGTGAGAAGCTTGTAAAAGAATAAACAACCCATCTTATTATTTTCAAGATCTGTGATCATATAATATTGTGTATTACTTTTCATACATTAGACTAAATCGAGCCATTCAATCGGACAAAGTATCAAAAAAGTTATATACCTATTACATTAATACTAATTTAATTCTAAACTTTTAAATTTAACTTAGTTCTAAATGCATTTGTATCAATTGAGTTCATTCAGTCAATTTTAGCTGAAAATTGCTGATGTGGACACCGGCCATCTTATATGACAAGACCAATATTAACATTGATATTTTTAATAATATTTTTTGCGCCTTTTTATTTCGGTTTTTTTGGTTCTTTTCTATTCTTTTTTTTTTTTTTTTTTTAAAGACAACTTCTTCTTTCCCATCAATGCCGCTGCAGCATATAGCGAAGATGGTGGAGGTTTCTTCACCACCTATCTTCTTTTCCATGACATTCTCTCTTACGAGACCATTTCGAACCTACGAATGCAACAAAATCCACAAGAATGCTGTAAAATTAAAGATTAACAGAAGTGGACTCATAAGCATTTGGAGTTCTGACCTTTTGATACTTCATCAGGGGAGCAATTAGGTTCGGCTCCGGTCCAGCTTTCTTCGTCATGACGATTGGCCACGAGCCCGTTGTACTCGACCTCTTCGACCAGGTCGTAGATTGGATCCTCAATCTAGTTTTGCACGGCGGACTCGGCTCTTGGGCCGCCAGCACAAGGAGCCTTGAGGCACCGCAACTCCTCCACACACATCGTCGAGGTGGCTCCTAAGTTCCTTTGCTGGCGGCGACTCTTTGTTGCTTGTCTTCCAACTCTCTCCCCTCTCTGTGGCCAAGCTTTCACCAGCCCCAATGAGGGTATCGGGCGAGAGCTGCCACGCTCTCATCGCTACAGCAAGGGAGTTGCAGCTGCCCAGTGCCGGCGAGGGTTAGCAGTGGCCCTTGCCAGCCCTCAGCAAAAAATAAAATAAATAAATAACATAAAAGAAAA
The DNA here is from genome assembly GCA_014182585.1 of Eucalyptus coolabah. NCBI lineage: Eukaryota > Viridiplantae > Streptophyta > Magnoliopsida > Myrtales > Myrtaceae > Eucalyptus > Eucalyptus coolabah. Next base: position 72,360,568 of record CM024627.1, on the reverse strand, counting down.
AAAAAACCAAAATAATTATACAAAATTCAGAAAATTATTAAATTATTATTTAAAAATATCCACATCGGCACTGCTGTGCGACTTAGAATGATTGAGGTCCATGTTAGCGATTTTTGATCAAAATTAATTAGATGGACTCACTTGATATTAATGCATAAAGGTTTAAGACTAAATTATAAAAGAATATTTGATTATTGATTTGTCATATGTTTTATATTTTCCTGTGGAATTTGAATTTCCACCTCTATCTCGGCCTCCTCCATGACCTCGAAGGCAGCTTCCATAACTTGATGAAACAATTCGACTGTGCAATGCTTGCTTGAGATTTGAATCAATGGTCTTTTGATTCATTTTTTGTATACATGAGTACGATGAACCCATCAATTGCTCCCACGTTAGGGTTGACACATTTTGCCCTTCCTCGATCCTTGCAATCTTGTAACCAAAACTTTCAGTCAAAGACCTTAAGATTTTTTTTTTTTTTAAGACTCGCACATCTTGGAAGTCTTCATTGTTAACCTTTAATTGTTAAATAATGGTTTACACATGACCAAAATATATTCAGATTGATTCAGAGTCATTCATGCATAAGGACTTGAAATTACCTTAAAGTGTTTAAACTTGAATTTTTTTAGCACAATCATTGCCTTTTTATGAGTTTGCAAAATATCACATGCTAATTTTGTGGTCTCCACACTTGATATTTATTTCAAATACCATTTCCTCTATGGCTTGAAAGATCACATATGATGCATACTAATCTTTCTTCCTTGACTCCACCAATAGATTGTCCTCCTCCTTTTTTAAAGCATGAATGCTCTAGTATCAACCACTGTTGTAATATTAACGCGGAAACGACGGGATCTTATAAATTAAGTCAATACAAAAATACTGAAGAAACAAATGAGGAATAATAAGACACTAGAGATTTACATAATTTAGTTCGAGTATTGGTACTTACGTATAAGTATCAAATAATTCACTATAATATGAGAATTAGAGTTATAATTACTCATATACTCAAATATTTTTATACATAAATTTAAATTTAAATCTAAAATATTTAAAAATAAATAACTTAATTAGACGTAAGTTCATAACACCAAAATCAATCACAGTGTTCACCCCGTCCCCACCCCCACAAGCAAAAGCTATTCTCACGCCACTGAAAAATCAACAACATTGCGTGCTCTTGAATTTTTCCCTTCTTCGGATTATTTTTCTTTTTGTACGGCTTTTGCAGGAGACAGTGAGTGGACAACTTCTTTTCTTTCCGTGGGTCCCTCACGCGGTCAAACCTTTATTGACTGAACGCTGCTCAAGAATGGCAACGTACACCGCTTTCTTTCCTCTTAGGCTCCGTTCGTTTCGCGGAAAATAACTTCCAGGAAAATATTTTCCGGATTTTCCGGTGTTCGGCTGGTGGAAAATCACGGTCAACGGAAAACATTTTCCGTTGACCGGAAAATTTACATGCAAAGTTGTGGAAAATGTTTTCCACTTCTGAAAAGTGGAAAACATTTTCCACAACTTCCCCCGTTTTTTTTTTTCTTTCTTTCCTTTTTATTTTTCTTCCTTTAGCTTGGATGGTGGCCGGCCCCGACAGCGGCCGGCGACCGGCGACCGGCGACCGGCCACGGTCGCGAGCCAGCTAGCTCCGCCCCGGGCCGGCGAGGCTCCGCCTAGCCCGATCTGTGGAAGGCCAGCTCGCCCGAGCTCGGCGAGCTCGAACCTCACCAGATCGGGCGAGGCGGAGCCTCACCGGCTTGGGGCGGAGCCTCGCCGGCTTGGGGCGGAGCTCCGCCTCGCCCCATCCGGCGAGCTGGGCGAGGCTCGGGCCTCGCCCGTAGCCCGAGCTCCGCCGCTAGATCCGGCGAGCTCGCGGCTCGCCCGGACCTCTGGCGAGCTCGGGCGAGGCCCGAGCCCCGCCCAGCTCTCCGGATCTGGCGACCGGACCTTGGTTGGTCGGATCTGGCGACCAGATCTTGGTCGGCTCACCATCTTCGGGCGTGCGGCAGCGGAGGAAGGAGGAGGAAGAAGGAGGTGCGGCGGCGGAGGAAGGAGGAAGGAGGAAGGAGGAGGAAGAAGGAGGAGCGGCGGTGGAGGAAGGAGGAAGGAGGAGGAAGGAGGAGCGGCGGCGGAGGAAGGAAGAAGGAGGAGGAAGAAGGAGGAGCGGCGGCGGAGGAAGCAGGAGGAAGAAGGAGGAGCGGCGGCGGAAGAAGGAGGAAGGAAGAGGAAGAAGGAGGAGGAAGGAGGAAGGAGAAGGCAAAAGAAAAGGAAAAAAAAAGAAAAAAAAAGAAAGTAGTTAACGAACGGTGGAAAATGTTTTCCACTCAAAATTTAAGAATTAGCCGAACACCGGAAAATATAACAATTTTCCTGGAAAATAACTTCTGGGAAAATATTTTCCGGAGATGGTCAATTTTCCGTGAAACGAACGCAGCCTTAGAGATAGAATTTTTACCCTATAAATAAATAAATATTCATAGAATAAATGAGCCCCTTATTTTGTTTTTTAGCATATATATCTTTTTTTTTTTATACTCAAGGAATCCTGTCGGCTTACGCCGGCAAGTAAACTTTGGAGTGACGCTAGCGGAGAACCCACCACCCCGGCATCACGCTTAAGACGCCAATGCTTCCATTGGGGTTTGACCCCCTCACCTTTCCCTCAAGGCAAGGGATTCTTATCCAGTGGAGGCTGGTGGTATTAGCATCTGTATCTTCCAATTTGAAAGAACAATCGATATTCAAATTCAAACTCAAGACATTAAAGCTTGTTTTTTTAAAAAAGTTTATGTTTCCCCAAACGAAAATTTCTATTCTTTTCTTTTAGGGAATAAAAAAAAAGAATAAAACCGTATTTGGTAAAACTTTTATTCCTGGGAAGAAAAGATCTATTTTTTGTTTCAAGAAATAGATTTGGAACAAAGACAACCGCCCGCGGTGGCAGCGATGGCTAGACCTTTACTTCCCTACCAAGAGCGGAGGGGTTCGAAACCCTGCGTCCCCATTGCGCGACTCACCCGTGGTTGGGCCTGTGGTGGTGGCTCAGTTCACCCCGGGTTTACGCCGTTGACTGCCGGCTGTACGGCGGTTCTCGGATCACCAAAAAATAAAAAGGATTTAGAACAAAAACAAAAAATAGAAAAAAAAAGTAGCTTATTGTTCGTGGGAACAATTTCTAAAATCAAATTTTCTCTATTTTCTATTTTCTTCTCTTTTCTTCTTCCCTTTCTTTTCTTCTTCTTCTTCTTCTTCCTTTTGGCTAGTCGCCAGCCTTGGCCATGGCGAGCGTCGGCGACCAGCCAGACAAGGGCTGGCGACGTTGCTAGAGCATCGCCGGCCCCCGAAGACACCGAGCCATGGCGAGGCTTGGCCTTGCCTGGCTAGGCGAGGTTGACATTGCCTAGATTTGGCGAGGCTGAGCATGTCATCTTGGAGGTGGCCTAGAGAGGTTGAGCCTTGCCGGTGGCTACGTGAGCTCGGTCTTGTCAAATCTAGGTGAAGTTGACCTTGCCTAGCCAAGGCGAGGCCGAGCCTCGCGGGGCCAGGGCGAGGCCGAGCCTCGCTTAGATCTGGTGAGGCCAAGGCTTATCGTGGCCGGGCTAGCCTCCCGCAAGCTCATCGGGCCTCGCCCGGCCCGGCGAGACTCGTGACCGGCTAAAGAGAAAAAGGAAAAGGAAAAAAAAAAAAGAAAAGAAAAAGGAAAAAATAAGGAAAAAAATAAAAGAATTAAAAAAAAATCTAAGAATCTTACCAAACGTATTTCTATCATGGGAATATAAATTTTGAAAAGTTAGCAAACGTGTTCTTTTACTCAGAAATTATTTCGAGAACAAAAACATAAAAAATCATTTATCGTAAAAAATTATTCCTCGGAACAGAATCGTTATCAAACGCGCCCTAATTTCACAGTCATATTTTGCAATTTGAAAATAACACTCATCTAGATGGACTAGTTATTGAAATTTATTTCGTTTAGCTTAATAAGTTGTAATTGAACGCAATTGGTAGATGTCATTTCTAACTCGATAACAAATATTGGAACCAAGAGAAGAATAACCCATAAATTTGGAACAAGAACACAAACAAAGACTAGAGAGAGGACTTTCTTATTGAAATGCAAATGCTCATACTGCAATTCTAAACCATTGTGTTTATTTTTTGGCCTGCTTACAATGATTCACAAGTAATCTATTTATAGCTAAATATTTAGTTTTGAAAAATTGTTGCACCCTTTGGCTATTTGCTCTAAGACAAACATAGAATTCACTGGAGAAGAAATTTTTCTAGGTGTCCTCAATCTTTCCTTTTGTCTTCTTTCTTTTTCGTGCACCTGCTAGCCATTAATAGGTTCTTCACAAAGAGGTCTTCATTTTTGAGTTCAAGTAGTCTACCATAAATAACTCTCGTTGATTTTTTGTTGTTTGTTTTCATGAAGTTATTGTTAACACATTAATTAATTTTATCAATACGAACAATACGAGATTTCTTTGAGGGATTCTAGTGATCTTTGAGGTCGTGGTCCGTGGTGACGATGGTGAAAGATCAGCAAGTGGAGTTGTTGAGTGAACGGACTGGCAGGGAGTTTCAGATGGCCTAGGGTGGTACAAAGCCGGTGGGAAATGTGGTTTATAAAGCCTTTGTGCTTGCAGGAAAAGTGAAGAAGTGACCTTCTTTGTCTGATTGGGAAGTGCATGTTTGTAAATTGCTTCAAATATTAAGGCCATTTCACATTGTTTATTAATCTTAGCTACTCCTCTTATCATTTTATAAGTTGCTTACTCATTTCTTTGTAGCTTTGGAATAAAGCCAACGCTCTACTAGTGAGCTATATATTTAATATCTATCCCTTCTTTTCGAGTTAGCCAAAAAATCATTAAAAATACTCCCAAATGAGTAGTATATTTAATATCTATATATTTAATATCTATCCCTTCTTAGTTAGAGCATCTTTGTCGGCAACAACAGAGCAAATCCAATCTTTGCAATTTGAAAGAGATTTTTCCATTAATCTATAGTTTCATGTGTTATTTTATTATTATTATTATTATTATTATTATTATTATTATTATTATTATTATTATTATTATTATTATGTATTTATATAGCTATTGTGAATTTACAATATTACATTGATATTTTAATTATGTCCACTGTAGATATTGCTAGAGAACAATCATAAAGATTAAGTGTACAAAAGTGAATTCAAAGCAGATGCTGTCCAAAATGCCAAACCCATGTGATAGGTGACACTCCCGACAGACAAAGCATGTTCAAGATCGTCCATGACTCAGCCGTGTCACGCACAAGGGCCTACCTACGAACAGCCTTGATTGGTCCAAGCCCCGATCAGTCCTGCACCTAATTGATCCCCGACTGATCCTGCATCAATCCTTGATCGATCCTTCAATCGATCCTAGATCAGTCCCTGAACGATTCCTCGTTCGTGCATGATTCGTCCATGCACGGTGCTCGATTCATCCATGCGCAATACGGGGGATGATCCATGCATGGCCAATGACCGAATCCTAATCAATGCTCGGCCAATCCCTGCACAACCTGGAGTTGTTCACCTGCTCTGTGTCAGGCACCTATACTCTCCCATGCTGACCCTGATCTTGCTTCTGACATGCGCCTATGGCTATTTTCCAAGGCCTAGAGCCATTGAGTGGCCTGCTGTGTAGCCTTGTAATGTTGATATGGATTCAAAATCCACTGTTGGATTGGAGGGACGATCAATGGTTGAGATACGACCCAAACTTGTATAAATAGGGGTTCCTCCCCCTCATTGTAATCAGCTCGTTCATAAGCAATACACTCGCCCCTTGTGCGTCGACCCTTTGTGTTCGTGTGTGTGTGCATGAAAAGGCTGACTTTGGATCACAAATCCTAAGGCCGCATGGTGTTTGATCGATCGTAATCGATTGACCCGTGACAAGTGGTACCGGAGCAATCGTTCCAAGCGCGATGGCCGATCCCCGTGCTGATGTCCTGATCGTGCAAGGCGATGACCGAGAATATAGTGGGCGTCCAACCAAGAAGGCCACTCGGTCGAAGAAGAATTGTGCTGTCTCGTGTTCGAGGGATTTGAAGGGGGATTTGGAGAACAGAATGACGGTCCTAGAGGAGACCGTCGTGGACGTCGAACCACCGATAGACGACCTGAATCAGACCATCCGTGGAGCGGAAGCCAATAGGGAGGAGTTCTTGGTTGAAGTGCAAGAACTCAAGGCCGACAAGGGAGAGCTCCGTGTCGAGGTGCTGGGATCCCTCACGCACGAGCTACAAAATTTCTTAGTCATTTTTGGCGACAACTGTGGAAGAATGTCAGTACTAAACTGTAATATAGTATTGTGTTTCATCCCCAAACGAATGGACAAACTGAGGTCGTCAATCAAACATTGGGAAATCTATTAAGCACTTTGATTGATAATAATCCCCGTTCTTGGGAGACACAGTTGTTACTTGGAGAATTTGCGTATAATTGTGCTAAGAACAGAAGCAGTGGCTATAGTCCATTTATAATTGTATATGGTCGACAACCGAACACTGCTATTAATCTTGCACCAATTCCTTTTGCTGAGAGGTCGAGTAGCAAAGTTGACGATATTGTTCCTCAAATTAGGACAATTCATGAAGATGTGCACCAAAGACTAGAGAGCAAAACTGAATCCTATAAAACGGACATCGACAAGCGGCGGTGTGAAGTTATCTTTGAACCTGGAGATTTTGTTTGTGTTTATTTGCCACCGGAATGGCATCCAGTCAAAAGTTATAACAAGCTTAGTGATCGAAAGCTTGGACCTCTTTAAGTTCTTGAGCGCATCAATCCTAATGCGTATCGATTGAATCTTCCTTCTCATTTGAAGATTCACGACGTCTTCAACATTTGAGATTTAACACCTTATGTGGGAGATTCTTCTAATGATGATGGCAAGAATTCGAGGATGAATTCTTTTAAAGATGGGGAGGATGATGCAGCCCGCATTGAAGACTAGCTCTCTAGACCAAGAAGATCGGCCAGCATTCAAGCTCGATGAAACCGAGAAGCCGTATGAATATCTTGAGTCCATCTCGGAAGTTTGAAAGACACCTTGGAGCCATGAAGACGCTTTTACTAGTTTCTAGTTTCTATGCTATTTACTATTTTCCTAGTTTCAACGTTCTGTTTTTATTTCTTTGACAATATAAGCCATCCAATTTCTAGTAGAAGACAAAGGACTTTTGATGAATGAAAGCTTTGCTTTGAAGCAAGTATCGTGAATCTTGTACAGTTCATAACCTTGAAAACCTAGAAGAGTTTTCACTCCGTCCTTTAAGAGTCAGAGCTTTCAAAATCTGCATCCATGAAGAGTTGCAGTCATCGATCTAGAAGAATCAGTGCCCCTCTCAACTTCCTTGGAGGCCTAGAAGAGCAACCAACGAAGTTTCTATCTTTTGCTGTTCTGTTCGTTATTCTTTTTACCCACTTCCAACCCAAATTCGACCATCCTACAGTGCTTATTTCAGAAAACCCAAAACAAAGAAATTGTAGATCCAGAAGTCTTTGTTCATTTGGCTTTGGAATCAGGTCAATCCGATCTGTATTGACAAAGATACAACTGTTCTCCTGAGCTTGCATACTGCTGAAATTTCTGTTCGTCCTGTTTTTCCTGTGTGCGAGTCACTCTCCCAATCCTATTGTTGAGAAAGCCTAACCTTGGCTTGCATGAAGCATGATCGAACAGCCCAAGCCCTCCTTTGATACACCCAAGAGGGCAAGACTAGGTGGTTCTAGTGTGAGGACGATCTCCTCTACACCAAGGGATGGCGACTCTATGTGTCGTCCTACCAGAAATTGTGGAAGGAGGTGATGCACGAGTGCAACAATTCCAAATGGGCGACTCATCCAGGAATCCATCGCACCATGGCATTCGTCAAGGATCAATACTATTCGCCACACATGCGCGATGACATCGAAGCCTACGTGCAGACATGTCTTGTGTGCCAACAAGATAAGATAAAGCAACGATCACTAGCGAGGCTCCTTGAACCGTTGCCTATCCCGAAACATCTATGGGAGAGCATCTCCATGGACTTCATCGTGAACTTGCCGAAGTCCGAAAGGTGTCGGACTCTTATGGTCATGGTGGATCATTTTTTTAAGTATGCGACGTTTGTGCCAGCCACGAAAGATTGCCTAGCCAAGGAAGCAGCCAAGCTATTCCTCAAGTGAGTGATCGCGATCCTTGATTCACCGAGTGGTTCTGGACTGAGCTCTTCAAGTTGCTAGGGACGAACCTCAACTTCTCTACGACTATGCATCTCCAAACCGATGGACGGATAGAGCAGGTGAATGCACTCCTAGAAATTTACCTCCGACACTACGTGAGCAACACACAAGTGAATAGGGCGCGGCTGATTGACGTGGCCCAATTTTCGTACAACTTGCAGTAGAGCGAGTCCACGAACCAAAGCCCGTTCGAGATCGTGATCGGGCAACAGCCGCTTACACCAAGCAAGATTGCCTTGGGATATCAAGGAAGCAACCCCTCTGTGTACAAGTTTGCTAAGGAATGGGATGAACATGTGGACTTGGCACAGGCGTACCTAAATAGAGCCGTGAAACGCACAAAGAAGTTTGCCAACAAGAAGCGGCGGCACGTGGAATTTCAGGTTGGGAACTTGGTGTTGGCCAATCTACACTTGGTCCTTCGATACTGGGACGTGCACAAAGGGCTGATCCCTCGCTATGAAGGCCTCTTCCGAGTGTTGCAGTAGATCGGGAAGGTAGCATACAAGCTGGACTTGCCGGCCAAGCTCAAGGTACACCCTGTGTTCTATGTGAGTATGTTGAAACCTTTCCATGCTGATGAGGCCGATTCGGATGGAGGCGAATCACAACGGGCGCGTCTTGAAGCGAAAACCTCATATGATCGGGATGTTGAATGCATCATGGCGGACCGGATCAAATGGAAGAGATATTGTGCACCAAAGAAGGAATACCTCATCCGATGGAAGGACCGTCCTAAGAGTGAAGCAAGTTGGGAACCCTCGAGGCTTTGTGGCAGTTCAAGAAACACATTGAAGCTTTCCATGCCACAAATGTGACGATGGCATCACTCAATTAGGTAGGGGAGAATGACACGGCTGACTGACGAAGCATGTCCAAGACCATCCGTGACTCGGTCGCGTCATGCATAAGGGCTTGCCCACGGACAGCCCTGATCGGTCCCAGCCCTGACCGATCCCTGACCGATCCTGCATCAATCCCTGATCGATCCCTCAATTGACCCTTGATCAGTCCCTGAACAATTCCTCGACCGTGCGTGATCCGTCCATGCACGGTGCTTGATCCGTCCATGCACGACCGATGACCGACTCCTGATCAATGCTCGGCCAACCCTTACACAACCTGGAATTGTTCATGTGCTCCATGTCAGGCATCCATTCTCACCCATGCTGACCCTAATCTTGCTTCTAACATGCGCCTATGGCTGTTTTCTAAGGCCTAGAGCTATTGAGTGGCCTACTGTGTAGCCTTGTAATGATGATACGGATTCAAACTCCACAGTTGGATCGGAGGGACGATCAACGGCTGAGATACGACTCGAACTTGTTTAAATAGGGATCATTCCCCCTCATTGTAATCAGCTCATTCATAAGCAATACACTCGCCCCTTGTGCAGCCGACCCTTTGTGTTCATGCGTGTGCGTGAAAAGGATGACTTGGGATCACAAATCCTAAGGCCGCACGGTGTTTGATCGATCATAATTGACTGACCCCTAACACAAGCACCAAATGTACAATTGTTTAAGAAAAAAAAGAAGAAAAGGTACGACTGCTTTGAGTAGAAAGAGAAAAATAAAAAGAAAGATACATCTCTATTTGACAAAAGAAGGGGTATAGCTGTATGTGTTATTGCGTCCATCTTTCTAACTGGTCCCATCTTATTATTTATAAAAAATATTTATGTGATAAGTTTAAATATATTATAAAATTAAATTATAACTAATTATAAATTACTATAAAACTAATTTCTTTAAAAATTTATGACTCACATTATACTGTATTTTCAGTATCTTAATGACTATCATGCTAACGGAATTCTATTTATAAAGGCATCAATTTTAATAACTATAAATTGGAAGTTGCACCTGCTTTGAAGTTGCCCATATGCGTTTTTCCATTTCATTGCAAGTGGGGTCAAATCCAGGTATTTTAAGTATAATATTTCTAATAAGGATTTTACTTGACAAATGCTCATTGTTACCGATTAAATAAGACATCCACACATAGAATTTTTGTTATGTTCAGAATACTTTTTTTTTTTAATATTATGCATAATCAATAAAGTCACTTCTCACTTGACGTGGAATGGCTAATAAATGCCTAGTGACCATTCGTTAACAATAAACTTTTACAATCACCTCCTGTTCACGACTTGGAAGCAAATGTTCGAGGAATTTTTTTTTTTTTTTTTTTTATTTGTCTAGAAGTTCAAAAGTGAATTCATAACAGGAGTTGTGTACATCACCAAGCCATGAGAAAAGCACAAAGCAGAAGAAACTCCATGTGATCTTGTAATGATAATGTCCTCCATGTCACAAGACTAGGTAGATGAAGAAGAAAGAACATAGGGAAGAATTCTAGAGAGGAAAATTTGTACCTCACTTCATTGATTTGTATTTTGTGTACAATGATGTATATAATGCAAAAGAAATAATAATAAAAGAAAGTTTACATTTCCTGAATATTTTGTAATCTTTCTAATCCTAAGATAGACACAAAAATATCAATTTACAATTCATCTCGATCTTGCAAATCTATCTTCTAATACTCCCCCTCAAGCTGGTGGCTTGTATATGTCTAAGACGCCCAGCTTGCTTAGAAGATAAGCATGTTGTCTCTAACATAGAGGTTTAGTGAATATGTCCGCGGGTTGCTTCGCAGTTCTGATCCCTCTTGTCTCGATAACTCCTTCTTGAATCTTCTCTCTAGTGAAATGACAATCGACCTCTATGTGTTTTGTCCTTTCATGAACTATGGGATTTGTTGCAAGTTTGAGTGCTGAATCATTATCACAGAAGAGTGTAGTGGGTCCCTTAACTTGTGCCCCGAGATCTAGAAGCAAGCCCCTTAACCAAACTATTTCACAAACAGTTTTGGCCATAGATTGATATTCGGCTTCAGCTGAAGATAAGGACACAATGGATTGTTTCTTCGTCTTCCATGAAATTAATGATTCCTCAAATTTAATACAAAACCCAGTAATAGATCTTCTACTCATAGGACATATAGCATAATCCACATCACAATAGGCCGTCATTTCCATGTTGCATTTCTGAGAAAGAAGTATTCCTAATCCTGGGCATGTCTTCAAATATCGCACAATTTTCAAGGCTGCATTCATATGAGATTGTTTTAGGCTATGCATGAATTGGCTAAGAGTCTCATCTTGCATAGCAAATGTCTGGCCTAGTCATGGTAAGATATATAAGCTTCCCTATGAGTCTCTGATATCCTGATGGTTCTTTCAATACCAGATCATCAGAAGAAGATACGCCAGTGTCATAGTCGACAGAAGTCAGCTTGGCATTCTACTCGATGGGAATAATAGCAGGTTTACAACTTGACAATCCTGCTTCTGATATAATCTTCATTACGAATTTCCGCTGGTTGAGTGAGATTCCTTGATCTGAACGAGCTATCTCAATTCCAAGAAAATACTTAGGTGAGCCTAAATCTTTGATATGAAAAGTGGAATGTAGATATTCTTTCAGTTTCTTCACAGCAGAATCATCATTGCCCATTGTCGCGACCTCCTCGAAGCGGGTTAGACCGTCTAAGGGTTTGGCTAATGGATTGCTAAGCCTAGACTTAGCTCGAGCTCTTCCAAGCCCTTACCGATTCGCAACTTAGGGTTTGAGTTTTTAATATGCAGATGATTTTTATCCTGGAGTTGCCACTAATCTATTTTTGGTGGGTCGATTAGAAACCCAAGTAAAGTAATAGGAGAATTACTTCACTCCTACGGACTAGAGATTAAATGAGTTCGGGGACTTGATTATGTTAGATTTCTCTAACGCCCTTTCAAGTACATTTTCTTTTTATTTCAAAAAATATTTTGCAGGTAGCTTGAATTGATTTTAATTTATCTTCCTAACATGTAAGGTGATCATGTGGGTGCGCAAACCACCAATTTAACACCCAAGAAAGCGATGAATAAATTGCAGGACTTACCTCATAGTAACGAAAGTATCTGCAATGTTAGATCAGAATTCACATTGACAGTCTAAATATGATTTCTAATTAACACGCAATTTCCTTTTCTTTTTCACTTATTTGACGAGAATCATGCTTTATGCGATGCATGCTACTAATCTAACATGAAATGATATTGACATAATAATATGGCCTAAATTATATGATGCAAATGCGATGTTTTTGTGTTTTCTTAATAAGCATGCAATCTATCCTAGAGAATAAAATTAATCCTAAGACAATTATTTTTGGTAATTTTCATGAAATTCGAAATGAAAATTGTCCAATAATTAAATGTGCAATCTAAATTCACCAAATGACCTATTTCTAATGATGAGCAATTTCTAATTAAATGAACCTAGCAATAATCACTGAATGACACGCATTTCATGAACCTAATTCTACATGACATGCGCATGATTAATTTTTTTTTTTTTTTGTATTTTTTAATGAAAATTCGTAATTAAAATCACTAAAAATAAAAAATCTAACTCGAGACATTATCTATTTTAAGTTAGGATTAGACTAATCTAAATCCTATCTTAACTTAGAAAATTATCTCATCATGCAATTTTATTTCAAAAGATATTGTCTAACCTAGATATCATCTAAACATGCATTAAAAAAAACTAACTATTTTTTTTATCATGCAATTTTATCTATAAAATCAATTCGATCTACATGAAATGCAAATGCAATTTTTTTTGTATTTTTGAAATAAATAAAGCTATTAAAAAACACAAAATCCTCCATGGTTGTTTCGCTAATAAAATCAATAAATTGATCTTAAGCCTTAAAGACCAAGATATCAATTAATTATTTCATCTAAAGCCTTATAGATGAAATAAAATATCATTGTGCGGTTGCGAATTAGGTGATAGTTGGGGATTTCAATCATGCATCTAGAAATATTTCAAATAAAGAGATAAAATAAATCTATCTAATTTGGTTCAAGAAAACTACCTAGTTTTTGATGATTCGTTTCCAAAACGGGACCGGCAACAAGGAACTCGCGAACGACAGCAATTACACGGCCACGAAGCTTGGGGACCTGCGATTCAGTTGCTCGCCAGAGGCTCTACGGGTGGCTTGGGATAAGCTGCAGTGTTTGGTTCGAGCAGGAAACGTCTTTCTCCAAAAGGCAAGGGATGACCTGCAACACAAAATTTACGAGGAAGGAAAGTCCTCGTTGAAAGCATAACTACAGGACTTCACCAGCCAACGTGAATATCCTGCAAAGAAAAGGAAAGTGGTCTTTTATTCCTTTTTTTTTTTATTTGCTCTTTATGTGCCCCCCTTTCTCTACGTTGGTGGACTTAGAAGAACGGTGATTCGCCGGTGCTGCAACTTCTCAGTTTAGAATGGTCTGGTTCGAGCTTGGACAGCAGCTCGCCGTTATTGCTGGGGATTCCGCGGATGGCTTGTAGAGTTGGAACTTGACGTCAGGGCAGTGCAGGCGGGCGGCGTTGCCGGTGCGGGACACAAGCAGAGGTGACTGCTGGTTGCAGGTGTCTGGGACGGTGCTGCTGGTGCTCGGGCGAAGAGCAGCACAGGCGAGGGCTGCTGGGGCATCGGCTGGGTGCAGCAGCAAGGGCAGAGCTGGTGTCAGGCAGGCGCGAGAGAGGGACGTCGGGCGCTGCAAGTGGAGCGGGGCTCTAGCGACCACAAGTCAGAAGCAAATGCGATGGGGTTGTGAGCGTTGCTCGTGGCTTCGAGCTGCAGGGTGACGGGTCGTCGCAGGTCGGCACGAGTTGCAGGCGGAGGCTGGCGAGCGCGATGGAGGCGAGCGACGGCAGCAGCGGAGGCAGAGGGGGCGTCGGGCGCTGCGGGTGGAGGCGAGTAGGTCGTGGGTGGTCGGGTTGAGGTCGGCAACGGGTGAGTGGGGCTCCGGCGCAGTGACGAGCTGCAGAGGAATGGAGGACGCTGAAGCGGATCGAAAGCTACTGGTCGTCACGGCCACAGCAGGGGCGACGAACGGCGGTGCGAGCACGTGGGTGGTGCTCGCATAGGGGATGACCGGCGGAGTGGTGGTGACTGGTGGTGTGGCTGGGCGGATAGCAGCAGTTTTACTGCTAAGGTCTAATGGCGTAGGAGAAGAAGTAGAGCTGGCCGTCGCAGGGGGCATAGTGGAAGCGGGTCGGTCGGCGCAAGGGGGCAGCCGAGTGGCCAAGGAACCTCCGAAGAAGATGAATAGTAGGGGTCTTTCCCTCTCTTTTTTTTCTTTTTTTCTGCTGTCCGGTCACTTCTTTTCTCTGTCTCTCTCTCACGTCTCACTCTCTGCAGTCTCTCTTTCTTTGCTTTTTCTCTTCTTTTTTAATCTCCTCCCCGACTCCATATTTTCTTCTTTCTACGAGAGTCTCTCCTTTTTTAATTCCCTCATTTCTCTCAACTCGTGTGTCTCCACACGAGCTCTCTTTTTTTTAATAGCTCTCACAATCTTCTCAAGGGAATTTTTTTCATTCTCCTCTCCTCCCCCCTCCTTTTCGTGTGGCCTCCTGTGGTCTTATTTATAGGCGTTCCACTACCTCTTGAAGATAGCGGACTTTAGTGTGAACAGGTGAACGGGAGGCAGCCGCAACTTTTCCTTGCTTGTTCAAGTTTGGTTCTTTTTTTTTTTTCAAATATGGTGGCCACCGATCTGCTCTCTAGGAAGGAAAGTATTATAAAAACATTAGCCCATCTTTTGCAAAAAGGGCGTCGTAGAATTTTCACGTCCCCCATTCCATGCGTGCATGTGCATGCATTAATGAGGGGGAGAAAATGGACGTTGGATTCTTCTTTCTTCTTCATGCTTGGGGCTTCTTGTGCGGCTACTTGTCCCTCCCTTCTATAGGATTGCCGCAACTTTTGACTTTTCTTGTTTATTATTTGCTTCCTCCTTCAACAAATTTCTCGTTGCTTCTCCTGACAACCCTCACTTGAGAGAGAGCATATTATATAATATATGATGGGCTCATTTTGCTTCTCTGAGGGTTCTTCTAGAATCCGCACGTCTGCCGAATTTGTGCGTGCATGCACATGCATTAATGAGAGAGAGACAACGGACGTGCAAGAACTTCCTTCCTTTTTTTTTTTTGACTTTCGCTCTTTTGCACTTTCAGACAAGCGGAGAGAGACCATCCCTTCTGTGACCATTATCGACCACGAGCTGCTGCGTCTTGTTGCCTTTTGGTACCGATGCAGATGCAACTACATGAAATGCAATTTTACTATTTTTTTTAGGGGTTAAAGATTAATCCCTAAAATTTTTTGTGCAATTAATTACTAAATGATTAGTCAAAATTTAGGTATCAACACCCATGATGAGTAAGTCATCAACATAAATCATCAAATAAATAGACGACATACCTTTCTTCCAAGTGAACAAAGCATAGTCATATTTTGACTGTTTGAATCCAGCGGCCGTAAGAGCACTAGTAAATTTGGCATACCATTGACGAGAAGCTTGTTTCAGTCCATACAGAGATTTGCATAGACGACATACCTTAGACTCCCCCTATCTCCGTAATCCTGTTGGAAGATCCATGTAGATTTCTTCATCCAGATCACCATGTAAGAAGGCGTTATGGACATCCATTTGGTGTAATGACCAATCTTGAAAAGCAACAACCGACAGGAAAGAACGAACTGTGACATCTTTGGCTATTGGGGAGAAGGTTTCGTGATAATCAAAACCTTCTCATTGTGTAAAACCTTTGGCCACGAGCTGAGACTTATACCTCTCTATAGAACCATCTGCTCGATATTTAATCTTATATACCCACTTACACCCAATAGGTTTTCGATGAGTAGGTAATGGCATAACATCCCGAGTATGATTTTCTATTAGAGCCTATAATTCTACCTCCATAGCCCTTTGCCAACGTGGATCATGCATTACTTCATTATAACTAGATGGCTCTTGCCCCTCAGAGATATGGTTCATGCAACATAAATGTTCTGACGATAGCCTATCAAATGAAATATAGGACGACATAGGATAACGAGTACCTGATGATCCGGATGAAGCACATACATAATCCTTCGTCCAAATTGGTGGACGACTAACTCGACCAGATCGCCGAGGTTCTTCATACTGTATTAAAGAAGATTCTTCATTAGTGCTTGATTCCGGGGAAGCTGTCATATGAGAATCCCTTTCTGTGGAGGGTTCTTCAATTGATTGATCCGTAGAGGTCTCAGTAGACAACAGGGGTGATGCAGTAGTTGATTATGGATTTCTTGGAGGAGGAACAATAATGTAGGATTCTCTAGAAGATGGGTATTCTTTTGATAAAAAATGATTAGTACCTGGCCTTTCATCTTGAGACAAATGATGCGCATCTTGGAAAGGGAAAATGTCTTCATGAAAAATCACATCCCTGCTCACCAAAAATTCTTTTGTGGATGGTTCATAAATCCGATATCCCTTTTGCAGATTTGGATGCCCCATGAATATACATTGTCGTGCACGAGGTCCCATCTTATCCCTGTGCCTTACTGTGGTCACATAGCACAGGCACCCAAAGACTCTGAGATGACTCAGATCTGGTTTTCTTCCATATAATATTTCAAAAAAGAGCTTTTCCTTTAAGAATGCATGATGGCATACGATTGATTAGGTATGCTACTGTGACCACACATTCTCTCTCAACTACTCCATTTTGCTGTGGTGTATATGTGCAAGAGCTTTCATGTAAAATTCCCTTCAAGGAAAGAAAAGAAGCACATTCTCCATTAAAGAATTCTCTACCATTGTCAATATGAATACGCTGAATTGACTTCCCAAATTGATTTTTGGATAGAGCAGAGAAAGTCTTAAGTGAGAAAGAACTTGAGCTTTTGATTGCATTAGGAATATCCATGTCGCACGCGAAAAATCATCTACAATTGTGAGGAAAAATCGAGACCCATCATGATTCAAAGTGTGATAGGGTCCCCAAACATCAGCATGCTTCAATGAAAAAATCTCATCAACTTGAGAAGTGCTATTTTGGAAAGGAGCTTGTGTCTGTTTTGCTAATGGACAGATAGGACATTCAGGACAAGGAAACAAAGCAGTATGAGCCAATCTTTGATGATAAATAAAAGTACTTATCATTGATAGTAGTATTACACAATGATTTATTGGATTCAATGGAAGACAATTGAAGACTGTTCGAAAGACTCATCCATAAATATAGTCCTTGAAAGACTCTAGCCAAGCCCATTAGTTTGCCGGTCGAAAGGGCCTGAAAGAAACATAAAGCACATTTCGATGATTTGCCGCCTCTTTGATGTGATAGGAATTTTCTTCACAAGCTCGAGATACCGACATGAGATTGAAGTGGAAATTAGGAACATAAAGCACATTTCGAAGTATAATGTGGGAACTAAGATTCACAGTGCTAGTCATTT
This sequence comes from Eucalyptus coolabah, assembly GCA_014182585.1. Lineage (NCBI taxonomy): Eukaryota > Viridiplantae > Streptophyta > Magnoliopsida > Myrtales > Myrtaceae > Eucalyptus > Eucalyptus coolabah. Next base: position 72,342,942 of record CM024627.1, on the reverse strand, counting down.
CAACTTGGATTATGTTTCCATTTGGGAGCTGCACTGATTTGGGAAAAGATAATTTTTCGATGTTCGAAAGGAAACTCTTATCACAAACAATGTGGTCACTAGAACCTGAATTAATAATCCATGTACTCTTTGAAATTGAATTCACCAAACAATAAGATGTACCTATGAAACTTTCAGTTTTATTAGAGGCATCCAATTTCCTTAAGGCTTCCATCAGCACCTGATATTGATCATGAGTGATTGCCTTGTCTATTGGTTGCCCCGATACCTGAAAAATTGTCGACAATTTCCCCTTTTCTTTTTCTCCAGGTTTCCCATGCAATTTCCAGCAATTTTCTACTGTATGATGCGGACGTTTACAATAGTCACAATACATTCTACCTTTTCATTTGGAGGTAATATTTCTCGTGCCCAAAAAAGGCCTGTTTGTAGGCTGCGAGACTTGGGCCAAAGTCAGCCCATATGGGCCATTTGATCCATCGGCCAATAATCCGCACGAGCCCTCCGACCCATAGAGAAAATTTCCTCGTGGCCCATCTGAGCCAATTAAGCTTCTCCCACGTGGACCGTCTGATTTGCTCACTGCCAGGGATGGATGTGGGCCGTCTGATCGCCCTATATAATCAAGATCTCTAGGGTTTTCTTCGGGAAACCCTAGTTCCGCCCCTATCTGCCCTCTGCCTCCTCCGTTCCTCGGCAAAGGGCGGACATGGGTTATTGCCGCCAGTGCCATTCCATCTCCGCCTTTGTTGTAATCCACCATTCTCTGTTGACTTTCCTCTTGCACGGCAAGTTGATAGATGCGGTCAAGGCTCGGTAGGGGCTCCATAGTTAGGATATGGGAGCCAAACGAGAGGTAAGTCTTGTTGAGTATGAGCAGAAACCTTGTCGCCTTTTCCCTTTCCCACATCCATTTTTATTGTTGCAGAATAGGCTCGAGCCAGTTGAACTTCTCTTCAATTGCTTCGAGTTCATTCCATAGGTCCGAAAGTTTGTTGTAGACGGCTGCAATGGACATGTTTCCTTGTTTAAGCTTCGAGATTTGTTGTGTTAATGAAAAATCTTGACTTAATCGAGTTTTCCATACATCTCTTTGATATTCTCTCATATCTGTTTTGAATCCTCCATCGAGGGGAGTTCGGCTGTGACTTCGATTGTGATGCAATTCCCCATCCACGTTCTGACCAGTTGGTTGCATTTCTTCCAAAGTCGTGCCATCCTCTTGTCGGATGGAATCGGAATTGTTCCATCGAGAAAACGTTCTTTATCTTTTGTTACCAGTGCCCCTTGGAATTCTAGCGACCAGCTTGAGTAGTTGTTAGCACTGGTCAATTGCTGGCTGATGAGCTTCAATTCTGGTTCGTCGGCGTTAGTTGTGTAAAGCGGGTCGCCGGGTTCCAGTTGGATGCCGACAGCAAAGATCTGATATGGGAAAATTCCGGGTCTGAGATTCAGGTAGGGATTTCCTCCCATGCTCGATCCATTCGGTCTGGTGCCCTGACTCGCATGACCCACATGACCCGTATTGAGAAAAGTTGGGTTTGGGTTTGTACCCATACCCGGTCTAGTTGATTTGCCTGTTTGCTCTAGTCCGATGGTTGCGCTTGCCTCTTCGTCGGTTGGTAGGCCTCCATCGGACCTAACGTTGCTTTGGTAGCCTCTTGGCAATGATGCATTTGGGCTTTGCCCATGAAACCATGGATATGGTATCCACTGGTACGGATGGCCCATAAATGGCTATCCCATATTGGACTAAGCCTGGAATGGTTGCCATTGCGCATGTTGAGCCTGTGGATGTGCTTGAGCCTGACTGTGTTGTTGTTCTGAGGCTGAAGTCATGACAGACGAGTCTTGGATCTCCAGGGTTTGTGGTGTAGCTTCTGTTGCTGCTGCTACAGGTTGGTTGTTTGAAGTCGAGGTGAGGTCTTGTGCTTTAGGCATGATGAAGGAAAAACTTCTTCCCTTTCAAAAGATTAACGATTCCTATGGCAACCCTTTTCTGCATATTGGAGTTCCGTGAGGCAATCGAAACGGAAGCGTCAAATAATTCAGAAATTCAAGAATGGCTCCGATACCATGTCATAAGACTAGGTAGATGAAGAAGAAATAACGTAGGGAAGAATTCTAGAGAGTAAAATTTGTACCTCACTTCATTGATTTGTATTTTGTGTACAATGATGTATATAATACAAGAGAAATACTAATAAAAGAAAGTTTACATTTCCTGAGTATTTTGTAATCTTTCTAATCCTAAGATATACACAAACATATCAATTTACAATTCATCCCGATCTTGCAAATCATATCTTCCAACACTCCACTTTATTATTTTTAAATTCATCAACTTTATTGACTCTGAATTTCCTACAGAGATAGAGCCATGTGAAAAGCACAGAAAAAGAAGGATCACATGAAATCCATCAACTTTATTGACTCTGAATTTTTTACGGAGACAAAGCCATGTGAAAAAGCAAGAAAAAAGAAGAACTCCTTGTCATCCTGTAATGATAAGGTCCTCCACCTTATCGTTTTAAGTCCATCAACTTTATGAACTGTAAATTGGACGCTGCTGCGAAGTTGCCCACTTGCGTCTTTTATGGCAAATGCAGCCAAATTCAGATATGTGAAATGTAGTATTTTTTTAATAAGCATGATGTTTAACTAGTGCTCCGAGAGTACCGATTAAATTAAATATTTACACAAAGAAAATTTTATTATTTAGAAAGCACGGCCTTCCTCATTTTATAAAAATATAGTGCATTGAGAATGTAAATATTTCTTTTAAAAAATATAGCTAACAAGTGTGCATAGAACGCTTATTAAAAATATCTATCTAGTAATGATCCTTGATGCGGTTATATTGCCTGTTCATTATTTGGAAGCAAATTTTTCAAATTCTTTTTTAAGTAAGGCCACTTCTCTCAAGATTGAAATTATCTACTGCCACTTGTTGTTAATGTCTGAACCGATCTTATGGACTTCAGATTAGATCCGAATACACCAAAACACCTAGAATCTGTTGGTCAACAAAGTCAATTTCAATTTTTCCGAATCGATTGGTAGTTGGCTCATTTCTCAAGTCTTTGTAAAATTAATTTTATATTCAACGGTCCTCTAATAAGTTTTAGAAAGTCTTCGTCGTGACTTCAATATTAAAGTCACAGATTTGTATCAAGATCTACAAAACATCTTTAGCTTTTTTCGAAATTGCCTACAGCCAGTACGATGTGTGTAATATTCGAGATTTTTTTACTAGGTCAAAGAAAAGGTGGTGGGACCCACTTTAAATAAAGAAAGAAAAAGAAAACAAAAAGGAGAAGAGATAAAAAGGAAAAGAAGGCTTACGTTCAGGCAGCAAAAGAAATGAGGAAAGAAAGAAAGAAAGAAAGAAAGAAGAAGAAGAAGAAGAAGGAAGAGAGAGGGCTTTGTGTGCTCACGCTGCGGGCAACTCACCAAGCTTATTTACAATGCCTGGTAAGTGATCGCACCCTTTGTTCTTCCAATTGGAATAGTTTCGGAGTTAGGGTTTGAAATTCGGAATTTTGGGAAAATTGAGCGGCGAAGTCCGATTTTGGAGTCATTGAGCCGCGTATTTTTATAGAAATCATAGTTTATGGTGTTGTCGAGCAATAGTATTTTACGGATCGCGATTTGAGGCTGTGGATTGTCCGAAATAAAATTTTGAAGTTTCCCACGTGCAGTGAACAGTATGCGTCCAGCAGCTTTAGGCCCATATTTTGTCATTTTTCGGCTTCATTTTGGAGCGGCCAAGTTGGGATTGTTGTAGTATGTTTGAAAGGCTTTCTATTGACTACAAGTACGTTTGGATCGGGGTTCAGAGGAGAAAATTGAGACGCGGTCAAGTTTTGTGCTTAAACTCCGTGTTGCGAATGGCTTGAACAATCGCTTTAGTTATGCAATTTGTTAGCTCGTAGGAGTCATTTTGTGAGAGTTAAGGCATAGTTTAGTCATTTCGTAATTGAGATAGAGTTTTATTTTGATTTTAACATTATTCATTGGTTATTTGATAGGACCGTGAGTTTGACGATACAAGTATCGTTTGTCGTTTGGTCGCAGACAGTGAGGTGAGCGGTACTATATCTTCTTTGGTTTTGTAAAATCATGTCTTGAAATATGTATATGTATATATATTGAATTGAGAAGAGCATTTTATTGCATAAAAGCCGGATCGAGCAATTGCTACTTTTCGGTTGATTATGAATGTTTGAAAAGCATGTTATACAAAGTTTGTGGAGAAATATATATGAAATTGCTTTGCGACTGATTTATGGAAAGGTTTATTATGATTTGAGAAATGGATATGAAATGGATGATGGGCTATGCTGCAAAATGTTATTTGCTTGGTTTAAGATATTGATTTCTAAGTTGGATTTCTGGTATTGGAGGATGATTATTTATGCTCAATATGACTGTGAACCTAGTGAGGGGTTTTTGGGGTATGCATACCAGGTTTAGGATATCATTCTGGGCCGAGCCACTAGCTTTGTAGGTAAAGACCTTGCCAAGGGGGGAATCTTGGTCGCATTGTCACAAGGCGTTGTGTCATGACCATGGTTAGGTATTGAACAAAAGATTGGTCGATGGATGGACCATCGGCGTGTGTTCGATATGAGATGAATCAATGGATAGACCATTGATATGTGTTTTTGATGGAGATCATTCAATGGACTTGACCATTGATGCTTGACTTTTGATGATGATTTAAATGAGCTTTCATATGAGTTTTCATATATATTTTATATATTGAGTTTGAGTTATGAAGTTTGGTATTACTTTGTATACATGCATAGTAGTTACTCGATCTGCTTAGAAGATATGTACTACTCACTAAACCCCTCTATTTCCAAACCTTTTCAGGTCCTTTGGTTAGCAGCTAGTAGGTAAAAGAGTGCTATCGATGGGGACATTTGGAAGTGGACTTTGGGTATGATTTGAGGTTGCGTCGTTCGGGTGGAAGGATGGCTGTGTTACCCCTATCCTTGTAGGATTTGGGGTGTGACAATGTTCTAGATGAAAAAGTATTTCAATAGTGGCTATTAGAGATAGAGATAGAGATAGAGAGAGAGAGAGAGAGAGAGAGAGAGAGAGAGAGAGAGAGAGAGAGAGAGAGAGAGAGAGAGAGAGAGAGAGAGAGAGAGAGGTGGCTCTGTTAGGTGCGACGTGAGCTTCTATGGCGATATTAGAGACGGGAATGAGCACCAGCAATCTATTAGGAGATGAGTACCAGGTGTTCCTGAGTTTTAGAGGACTTGACAATAATCATGGATTCGCCGACACCCTCTACCAAGCCTTGTTTGAAGCCTGGATTCGTGTTTGCATCGATTATGAAGAGATTTGACCGGGCGAAAGAATTGATGGCAAACTTTTGCGAGCGATCAATGTCTCTAGGCTCTACATACCCATCTTCTCCCTAAGCTACACTTCAAGTTACAAGTGCCTTTGCGAGCTTGCGAAGATGGTGGAAAACATCTCTAATTCTTGGGAAGATGCGAATAACAAGGTGATATTGCCCTTCTTTTATAATGTGAAACCTTATGATGTGGAGTTGAGGACCCCCTTGTACGAAAATGACATTCAGAATTTGGAACAAATGATGAAGGATAAGAAAAAGAATTTCAGCTCCGAGGATGCGAATACCTGGCGGCAAGCGCTAAAAACAGTTGGTGGCATCAAGGGGTTGGACTTGAAGAATTATACAAGGTAACCACTTATGAATGGGAAAGTCATTTTTACAATTGAAAGGTAGATCGAATAAAAATTCATTTATTATATTCCAACTCCAGTTTCCCAAAATCGAAATAAAAATTATCAAATTCTTTTTTTAATTTTTTTTATCATGAGATATCCAAATTATTTCTGACCTAATAGAATTATTATGACTTTGTTTTTGACCTAATTTTCGTTGAATAAAAGATTGGCTTTGCTTCATCTTTTTTACTCCAACTCGATCCATATATGTATTAAGATTTCTAATCTATGCCAGAAAATTTTATCATGGAACTGAATGCAATTGCATTTATAAAGTTCTTTTCCACGTCAAAGGAAATAAATAAATCTAATAATATTGTAACTCATCACGCATTTATATTTTGATTCTTCTACTTGATTTAAAGATCAAACGTTTCTTCCTCTATTCCTTCACCTTACACTTGTAATGGATATTCCCGGACCAAAAAAAGAAAACTTGCAATGGATATTCATCACGGACCTGAAGTTTTCGGGGTAAAGTTGAATTTTTATCGCGTCTTTAATCCATCTTATTCTAGTCCTGATTCGATTCGTGTCCTTTTTCATTGGATAAATTTTTGTTGCAGCTGACCCATCCAAAAAAAAAAAAAAGTTGCATCATAATCATAAAGATGAATATTAATACGTACAGACATGTGATAACCCATATGATTACTAGGTAGAGCGACCATCAAAAGTAAATGGCTAAGTAAAATTCTTAAGGGATCATGGGGGCACGCACACACATATCTCACGACATTCGATGGAAATTAATTTTTATTTTTTTAAGTGAAATAATAATGTCGTGATAAATTCTTTGTGTCCTTCAACCTGGTAAACATTAAAAAATATGAACTCGCAAAATTAAAGGCGGTTTAGTATTTTTATTTCGGTAACAAAACAAAAACACTTTTTCTCACTTTTTTTTTTTTTAATATTGGTTTCTTACTTGGTGGTTCTTCCTTAGATGCAATAATGAAGTATGAATATTAGATTCCTGGCTCCATCACTTAACTGAGTAATATCTGCCTTTTTTATTAGTTTATGAAATTGATCTACAAAAGAGAAGCGACAAAGACTTGTTATAAAACATCTGAATATGTCTAAGAATTAGAGATGGACAATTGGAGATTTGCTAAAGTGGTTATATAATATAAACTACTAGGTAAAGCTTGCATGTAAAAATGCCATGTCCTCAACCTCACGCGAGTTTTATCCACTTCTATATATGCTAACTTTATAATTTATAGAAGTGAGAACTCAAAACAATTGATGAAAAATGAGTTTATTTGTTTTACGTGAAAAATAAATACAGTGATGAGATTTTAGTGTCTTTGAACACGATGAACATTCGTAAAAAGGAACTTACAGGAATTAAGTTTTCTTACTCTATTCTATATCAGTTTTTTACGTGGTGTTCTTTCTCACACGCAAAACAAAGTATCAACACTAGATTCCTGGCTCCATCACTTAACTGATTAGAATCCACCTTTTAATTAGTTTATCAAATTGATCTACAAAAGAATAGCACTTATTTAGATGCTTCTTTTCCATTCTTTTTAATTTCTTTTGCACTAGGTATTGTCGATCTCATAACTTAATAATAACATTTCTGATTATCTTATTTGTTCATAAGATTAACTTTTCTTACATGGGAAACATTCACTAGGTGCTGGTGGATTGACATAGTAGTCCCCCCGTGGTTGAATGCTATTATATATCTCTAACTCAATAACTACCTTTTCTCAATTGAAATTGTTAATTTTGTGACAGTGATGGGGATCTAATCAATTCGGTTGTTGATGAAGTTGTCAATAAGCTAGGGACAAGACAAAGAAAATTGCCTAGAGATTTAATTGGAATGGAGGACCGAATAGCAGCCATAAATGATTTATTAGACATTCAATCCGGTGGTGTGCGGCTAATTGGAATTTGTGGGATGGGCGGCATCGGTAAAACAACACTTGCTAAAATTATCTTCAACCAACTATGTCCTCTTTTTGGGAAGAACTGCAGCTTTCTTTATGATGTACGGGAAACGGCAAAAACCAAAGGCTTAGTCTCGCTACAAAAACGATTATTGTCCGATATCTCTAATTCTAAAGTGGCTAGTAAATTTGGTAAAATTGATCAGGGAATCAACTGGATTGGAGATATAGTTTGCAACAAGAAAGTACTAATTGTATTGGATGATGTCGATGAGTGCAACCAAATCCAAAATCTGGTCGGAGTGAATTCTTTGTATCCTGGTACAAGGATTCTTGTTACCACTAGGGACAAAAGGGTTCTGAATATGGGGGAATCTAAGTATCAAATCTTGCACTACGAAATGGAGTCATTGAGCCACCAAGATGCACTTCAACTGTTTAGTAGACATGCCTTTGATGGCAATGCTCCTCAAGGTGATTACTACACTCTTTCAAGAGGCATTGTGTCTACTATGGGTGGACTACCTTTAGCTCTTCTAGCAATAGGTTCATCTCTGTTTTATAAACACAATGAAAAGATATGGGAAGAGATGCTACAGAAGCTAGGGAAAAGACCTCATGATGATGTCATGGCTAAGCTACGTATTTCCTATGCTACCTTAGAAGTGGATCAAAAACAGATATTTCTTGATATTGCGTGCTTTTTCATCGGTCATAATAAGATCGGTCCAATCTCCTTGTGGAAAGATTATGGGTTTAGGGCAGAGGATGCTATTAAGGTCCTTCAGAACATGAGCATGATAAAAGTTGTAGATGATAATAGCTTTTGGATGCATGATCAATTTAGATATTTTGGAAGGGAAATTGCTGAGCGAGAGCATACCAGGTTGTGGGATGAATTGTGGGATGAAGAAGACATCACTTGCAAATTAAGATCAACAAAGGTAAATTATAACTAAATTTGAATAGAAATTTACTTACCCAATTCTTAATTGAGGATTCCTGTTTCTAAATTAGGAGCTACTGTTCTGTTTCATTTTTTTCTTCTCTTGATGAAATAAATTTGTGGGATATTGACAAATTCTTGCTTCTGCTCCTCAATGTCAATGGCAGATCAAGGGAAGCGTTCGAGCACTCTATTTGAGAGCGGAGGTTGGCAACCCGATAACTGTCACTGAGGAGCAAATTAAACAGTTTCCGCATTTGCAGCTTCTTTGGTTAAGCAATGTAATTTGCCGAGGCGACTTGACGGGCTGTCTCTCCGAACTGAAATGGATCAGTTTGGATTACTCTCGTACACCCAAACATTATCAAGGTTTTGAGGCAACCAATTTGCCCGTAGAAAACGTGGTTGGGATGGAGCTTTTTGGCCATGAGTTCACAGTAGATTAGGTCAGGAGCTTAACCAGGGTATGTCAATTTTCCTCTTAGTCTAATTTTCTCATTCGATGAAGGACAAAATTTAGTGGATTTATGGTTGAATTTTCTCATTTAGTGAGAATAACATAGGACATATGATACAGGTTGGGAGCCTAAATCCATATTTATTTCTTGCTCAGACATCTAATTATCTGTCCTAATGTTTCATTTGTTCTTGTAGGGGGCAAAGAAAATGGAGTTTCTCAATGTTTGTTTTGACTCTCCTATAAAAATTATGTCTCGAATTTGATTCTCATACTTGATTAAAAGATCAAACATTTCTTTCTCTCTATTCCTTCAACTTAAACTTGTAAGGGATGTTCAAGTTTGTAATCCATCATGTTCCTCAAGTTTTGAGGGTGACGTTGAACTTTTATCGGGTCTTTAGTCCATCTTTTTCCAGGCCCGTTCGGCTTGCGCCCTTTTTCTTTGAATATATTCCTGTTGCCGCCGACCCACCCAAAAAAGAAAAGAAATAGTTGCCTTTTAATCATAGTGTCAAAAAAAAAATCATAAAGACAAATGTCCGTACATATAGACAAGGGACAACCCATATGACTACTAAGTAGAGTGACCATGAAAAATAAATCTACTGGGTAAAACCGTCACGAGAGCGTGGCGCATGCGCATACACGTGTGTGTATATATATTAAGACACTTTATGGGAATTAACTTTTATATATTAAGTGAAATATTAATGTGGTGATCAAGTTTTAGTGTCCTTGAACCCGATGAACATTCAAAATAATGGACTCACAAAATTACATTTGGTTCAGTATTTTTATTTCAGTAAAAAAACAAAAACACCTTTTCTTACAATTTTTTTCTTACGTGGTGGTTCTTTCTTAGATGCAATTGTTTCGTCGGTTTTGTTCTCCGCAATAAAATATTTTTCACCGAAATTAATTCTTCGATTTTTATTTAGAAATGACAAAGGTTCTGTGCTAATTCTAGACAAAGAATATCAAATGCAATACATACGTTGAATTTCCAAATTTGAATATGTTGACATCTGATTTTTAGTTGACGTGTCAAGAAGGTAAAAATCGAGATTCGGGATTCCGATCGCGATGGAGCTTGTTTCTTGGTCAAAGAATGTCATTTTTCATTTCTTTGTTTTACATCGTTGCTTTTAAGCAATTTCTGAAAAAAAAAATTAAGATTAACTTTTTTGATCAACTCTTTTGACCAAAAAGTCAACCCTGGATCAAAAATTGATTTTTCGTCCAAAAAATATACCATTTGGCTTAAAGCAAAAATGGAAAAACAGTGTGCTTCGTAAAAGTAAGGTCGATGCCCATAAAAGATTCATTGCGAGAAAAGTAGGATTAGTGGTCGTGCAAAAGACCATGTATTAAAAGACAAAAGAAATGCTTTGCAAAATACACATATTGCAAGCGATGTTCTTAGAAAAGAGAGCAAAGTTCTCATGTCTTAAAGCAAAAATGGCCAAAAGGACTCTTAAGATAGGTCGAATTTCAAAAGTCGTGACCTCCTAAAAGTTGTGTGATAGTAATGATGCCAAGATAATCACTTACTTTTTTATTTTATTTTTTGGTATTGGAGGAACCGGCTTGCAATGCCGCGCCGTAAATCCCCAAGTGACACTTAAGCAGGAGGATCCACCACTCCTGAGTCACACTTAATACACCTAGCGCCTCCCCTGGGTTTTGAACCCTTCACCTCTTCGTTGAGGATCAGCAGAGTCTTATCCAGTGGAGCCACCGCGGCCGGTGGTGATAATCACTTACTTTTAAACCCTTGATATCCAAAAAATTTCAAGCCTTTCAAGCTTCACTCAAACTGACATTACAATCCATATATGAAGTCTCTTCCAATTGGGATGGTTTGAGTTAAAGTGAAAATTTTACATAGGAGCTACTCCTAAAAGGAGTGGAAGCAATCCTATCTTATCTTATCATCAAGGTTCTTGACTTGTAAATTTGATGAAGATACAAATTGAACATTCATTTCTTGGCCTCAAAGTGCATATCCTTTGTGTAAGCCCATAATCAAGCCTACATTACGGTCCTTTTAGAAGACATTTTGATCAATAAATTTGTATTCACTGTGAACATTTCCAAAAATCTTAGAGATAGATTATGTGAGACTTCTCCAGTGAGAATCAAATAGCTTTCCCACATCAAAGGTTGGGAATAAAGCCCTATTGAGAGCTAGTGCGAAACACCTTTTTGATTAGGTTATTTCCAATTTGGCATGTTGGATTCAACCCTTAGACGGTTAATCAAACTTCATTTTGTTAAAATCCTCTCTGAAGGAATTTGACAATTGGTATTATTTACCAAGTCATATTTGAATGATTTCACAAAGTTAGCCTTTATGCAATTTCAAAATCCTTTTTCAAAATATATGTTTCCCAGTGAACTGGTTTTGGTCATCCTAAAGCATACCATTTTCTCTCCGATTTTTGATGATCCTGAACTATACCCTTTGTCTTAGGTTTTTGGTCATCTTAAACCATACCCCTTGTTTTAGGTTTTTGGTCATCTTAAACCATACCCTTGTTTTAGGTTTTTGGTCATCCTAAATCATACCTCTCGTCTTTTAGGTTCTTGGTAAACCTTAAACCTCATCTCCTAGATTGTTGGTAAACCTTCTCATCCCTTAGGTTTATGATAAACCATAAACCTCGTCTTTTAGGTTCCTAGTAAACCTTAAACCTTGTCCTTTAGGTTCCTGGTAAACCTTAAACCTCGTCCCTTAGGTTCCTAGTAAACCTTAAACCTCATCTTTTAAGTTCCTGGTAAACCTTAAATCTCGTCTTTTAGGTTTTAGATTATCCTCGTAAACCTTGATTTTCAAGTTCTAGATTATTCTCATAAACCTTGACTATAGATTCTAGGTTATCGTCATAAACTTTGACTTTAGGTTCTAGGTTATCCTCATAAACTTTGACTTTAGGTTCTAGGTTATCCTTATAAATCTTGATTTTAGGTTCTAGGTTGTCCTCATAAACCTTGACTTTAAACTCTAGGTTATCCTTAAATCTTGCCCTTAGGTTAGTGGTCATCCTTAGACCATTCTATTTCCTTAACAACTTTATTTCCTTCATTCCATTCCACGAGAGAGACAGAGAGAAAATCCCCAAGCATGAATTGAAATATTCCAATGAGCGAAGGTAAGTATCCAAGTATGTTCCTATCCAAATGTCATTTGTCATTTTTCTTTCCCCAAAGTCGAGTCGACTAAAAATTGAAGGTATTAATTTTGTCTTTAAGCGGTACCTCTTTGAACTTCCACTTAAATAAGGGTAGTTATTGACATATGATTTTCAGTTGACGTGTCAAGAAAGAAAAAATCGAGATTCGGGATTCGATGACGATGGAACCCGTTTCTTGGCCAAAAAAAAAAGTCTTTTTTCATTTCTTTCTTTTACATTGTTGTTTTTAAGCAATTTCCAAAAAAAAAATTAAAGAAAAACCTGAAAAAATCAAACGGTTGATTTTCATATTGACTTTTTGGTTAATTCTTTTGACCAAAAGTCAACCCGAATAAGAAAATTGGCTTTTCATCCAAAAAAGATACCATTTAGCTTTAATTTCACTTTTGTCAAGTTATTTTTTCAAAAATTCAAAATTTTGGCTGAAAAATCAACCTTTTAGGGAAAGTCAACTAAAAAGTTGACTTTTGATCAAATCTTTGACGAAAAAAAATTGGAAAAATAAAAAATCCATTAAGAAAATTTCTTTCAGTGTCAATTTGATTTGTGTGTCGAAAATTTCATGAAATTTCATTAGGAATGTTATTTTCCGAATTTTTCGTTTTTAGGTTCTAAATCAATCAAAAGTAAAATTACTTTTGTTCTAGCCATAGTTAGATATAGTTCCTTTTATGACATTTGGTCTAGGGTCTATTCTAAATCCACTTGTGCATTCAATTTCGTTAATTCTTCATGACTTATGAATGGACAATTATTTTCCACTCATTTTCTTAAGATAAGTCCAAATCTATGATTAATTTTGAGAAATTCAAATTAAAACTTCTCGATTTGAGGGATTTCATTCTCTTGAAGGTAAGAGAGCTGAGCTGCTGAGCTTTAATTGAAGAAATTTGAATTGACCCATTCAAGACTAAGCTTCGATTGCATGAATCTATGTCCAATTTTAATGTGAGACCCCGATTCATTTTTGTCCTAAGTTTCGGCATTTCAATTCAAGGTCAATTTGAATACATTAGGCAACCTTACTCATGGGTAATTAGTTAAATAGGTCTATTGCAATATTAATTGAATTCAATTTCAATTAATTTGCGACTTTATTCAATAAATTGCAAAATTGCTCATTTTAGCCCTTTAGGCACAGTATTAAATACCCATGATTTTGGTCCATTGTTTTTCACAATAATTTCTCAATTAAGTGAATAGAGAGTCCATAGATCACATTTATGAAGTTTAATTAGCTTAATTGAATTGAAATTGGACAATTTCCCTTCAAATCGGGCAAGTTTTCTCTTCAATTTGGTTCTTAAGGGACCAATTTGCATAAATTCTAAACCCACAAGAGCCACAAGTGCATGAACCAGCCAAAATTGTTCAAGAATCGGTCAAATTGGCGTGAACCGATTTGATCGGTCTAATCGGTCCCTAACGGGGTAGGTCAGTTCGGCCCCTTGCCAACCAGTTCTAGACCTCCAACGACCGGTTTCGGGATCCTCACCATGCCAGTTTCACTTCTACGCCCTCAATTTCCCATGATTTTGTAGATTGACCCTCAAATTTTGTAAATTTGCAATTTGACCCCTAATTAGGCATTTTAGTGCAATTCTCGATTTCAACCTAGGTATTCACGAAGTGGACCCATCCGATCGATTACCTGACACATCCAAATAATAATTAAACTTTTAAAATCAAGTTTTGCCCATTAGATTAAGATTTCGACTGTTGGATCAAATCAATGGCTGAGATCAACCAATCTGGGGGTAGTATAAATACCAATTTTCCCTCCAAAATACAGTGGGGCCTTATTATGCACAAAGCTCTCTTTCCCTCTCTAAACTAATCCTCTATCTCTCTCTCTTATTTTCTTTTTTTCTTGCCAATCCTCCATCTCTCTCTAACCATCGTGGGTTCGTCCCCTCATTGGTGGCCATTCAATCGGCACCAACGCCAGCCAGCTACCTGGCCATTCCCCTTCTTTGATCGCTAGCTTAGGACACCAGAGAGGTTGCTTGAGTTCCTCGTCTAGCGGCCTTTTGGCCGCCACTCTTCAAGAGCGGTGACCAAGCCGGATTTCCTTTTGTTCAATTAAATCGATCGGACCAATGCCAATCGCCGATCTTCTCCTCGATCGAGCATTTTCAACTAATCCTTTGAATGATCCCTGACCTTGCTGGGGTAGGGGATAGTTGGAAGAATCACCGAAACAACTTCGGTGATCGAGTTTCATTGTACGGATGAAGACCATGCCCATCGGACTAGTATTGATCTCCCGAGGTGAACCAGCAACTAGTAGTGGTTCAACCACTGCCGAACTACATTCGATCCACTTCCAAGCCTATCCTTGACCTGCTCGTGGTTGGAGTCTAGCCGGTCAGCCACCGGAGGAGCACCAGCGGCTCGATCTAGCACTGGCGATCCCCAAATTGGTCCATCTGGGTCGATTCTATTTGAAGTCTAAACCGGTGGCCAAGCCGTGCCAATCATGTTTTGATAGCTTCGATTACATCCAATTGCATCTAGATATGAAGAAAAAAACGCAAGATTCAATGAAGACAATTACAAATTGATATAAATAGGGCTTGAATACCCTATTTATTAGGTCCATGAATGCAGCTGGGGCATTCGTCAATCAAAATGGCATAACTAGGAACTCATAATGTCCATACCGAGTCCTAAAAGCAATCTTAGGAATGTTCTCCTTCTTAATTCTTAGTTGATGATATCATAACCTCAAGTCGATTTTAGAAAAGACTAAACTCGCTTGCAATTGGTCAAATAGGTCATCAATTCTAGGTAACGAATACTTGTTCTTAATGGTGGCCTGATTCAATTGCCTGTAGTCGATACACAGGCGCATCAACCCATCCTTCTTTTTCACAAATAGGATCGGTGCACCCCAAGGGGATGCACTAGGCCTAATAAACCCTTTATCGAGTAACTCTTGCAGCTAAATCTTCAACTCTTTTAGTTCTGCCAAAGCCATCCTATACGGGGCTTTTGATATCGGTTCTGTTCCAAGCATCAGTTCGATCTCGAACTTAATCTCCCGTTCCGACGGTAATCCAAACAGTTCCTCAGGAAACACATCTTGAAATTCCCGAACCACTCGAATTTCATCGAGTCTAGCCTCGTCCTTCGTATAATCCTTTAGTATTGCCAACTATCCTTGACATCCTTCGTGAAGAAGTGCATGTGCTTCCACTACCGAAATGAGAGTTATGGAGGGGTTTGTCTGATCTCCATAAAATTCAAAGCTAGGCCGATTAAGTGGATTGAACCGAATCATCTTTCTATAACAGTCTCTCTTAACTCATTGCCTATGGAGCCAATCTATTCTTATAATGACGTCAAAATCATACATAACCATTACTACTAGGTCTATTTCCAGACCTTGTCCCCTTATGGTTATCTTACACTTCTTACATACCAACATGGACAGCACCATGTCCTTCAGTGGCGTAGAAATACAAAGAGGTGTCTCAAGAGATGTAGTTCCTATTTCACTCAATCGCCTATATCTTTTAGACACAAAAGAATGCGTAGCACCCATATCAAATAACACATATGCCTTCTTATTGTTTATAGAAACCATACCTGAGATAACGTTTTTGGAAGCTTCCGCTTCCTTCTAGGTGATCGCATACACCCTTCCTTGTGTCAGTGGTCTCTGTGATTTCCCTTGTGGAGGTGGTCTACCTACACATTGTTGCACTTGTTGCATCGAGTTGGCATTCGGTTGCGATCCTTCTTGTGGACAATTTCTCCTAAAGTATCCCCTTTGTCCACATCCAAAACACCTCGGTTGATCGTTACAGGGTCCCGGTCCATGCTGTCTACCACACCTTTGGCAATAGTTGTTTTGGTATGGCACTTTCCCCGAAGCCTGAACACTCTTGGTCTTTCCGAAATTTCCAAAATTTCACTTCTTCTTATAATCCCAAGGCGGTTCTCGGTTTGGATAGGGTCTCTTACCTCGTCGGGCATCATTAAATGTTAACTGCCTCCCTGATTCCATTCGTTCCCTTATCACTTCCTGCCCCACAAGATATGCCCTTTCATAAATCTCAATGTAATCTCTGATATTCAGGGCACTAATTGCTTCCTGATATCTATCCTTAAACCCTTCAGAAATCTCTTAGCCTTTTCCTCTCGGTCCTCTATCAATCTAGGGGCATACCTAGACAGCTTAGAAAATTTTGCTTCATACTGGCCTACCGTCAACTCCTTTTGTTCTAACTGAACAAATTCAATAATTTTCTTATCTCTAGCACAGTCAGAAAAATGCTTTCTATTGAAAGCTCCCACAAACTCATCCCAGTTTATAGCAGTATTGGGTGGAATGATTGTATCTCTATAAGCTCTCCACCAAAATTTAGCATTTCCTTCCAGTTGGTATTTTGCCAAGGTTATCTTTTCGGTGTCATTGCAATTCAACAACCAAAAGATCCTTTCTATTCCATCGATCCATTGTTTTGCCTCCTCAAGACTTCCCATTCTAGTAAACTTAAGTGGTTTCAACTTCAGGAATTGTTCCACTAATCCCTGAGCACATTGTTTTGCTCCTGGTTGTTGCTGTTGTCCTTGTCTCTCCATCAAATTCCCTCTGTTGGCCAATGCCTGTAGGATGTCCTCCATTCGGGGTTCTACCCTTGAAACCGTAGCCTCAGTCCTTGATGGAGGAGAACTCTCAATTCGTAACATGGTTTCCTGCAGTTCATCAAGTATTTGCCTCAAGAACAATTAGTGACTCAGTGTCACAAATCAAGAAAATAACGTAAAAATGTTACTGGAGTCACATAAGTAACATAAAATGTTACTTGCATGCAAAGGTAACTCCCAATCATTACCAGTATTTTACGAGTGAACTCAATCACCTGTTGTTGATAGTTAGTCAACTACCCCCAGCTAGTGCCTTATCGTGTGCATCATTATAACCTCGTTTTCTACTAATGCACTTTATCACTCTAGACAGACCAAAGCTCTGATACCATTTGCTGTGGCGACCCCGATGGCCCTCGGCCCATTGGGGTCACCCCATCCTTTTCGTTATCCTAGATGTCCTTTGTTCTGATACCATAAGATCGCGGCGATCCGCGATTTTAGGGCATGTTGCACTATTCTTTGGTCCCTGCACAATCTTTACTACGGAAGCGAACACATCAACTCCTTGCTAAAACCTAAAATGATGTACACAATATATATACATATCAACCAGACACTTTTATTTACATATGTTTTGTCAGACGATGTTCATCTGTACACAAAAGCCAAAATTTTCTATATTTGGCTATACCAAAAGTTAGACCAACTCTTCCATTAACCATTCACAACATCATTCATCTTCAAGTGCTGGTATTCCAAAAATTTCGGCTATCTTCCCGTCTTCCACTACTCTACCCCACTCGAGCCCCCATCATCATCCTTTGGCGGCAATGGCAGTGGTCCCGTAGTACGCCCATTCAGTTGAACGTATATGACTACAAATGTCAGTATCACCAAATGTAGAAAGTGCATAGGACTGGAGGGGAGTCCGGTGTCAACCATCAGTATCACCTGTATCCGAATGAAGACGAGTCGTGGTAGGTCTAGGTCGGGATGTTCTGTCTGTTCCCATCGCAGGTCTATGGGAATGCCATAAAAGGTACCAGAAGACGCGAGTAGCAGCGGCATCTTTATCACTCTGTAATATGTTAGCCCCACGAGGGGTGAGTACAACTACTCAGTAGTCAAAGTTCTACAAAATTATATTACATATATCTATCGTCATCCAATTCCATGCAATCCAATCAAAGCACTTAATGGTAGTAATAGACATGCATCAATTCAAAAGAATATCATGATAAAAACGACATATTAGAAACAATGAGAACTTAGAAACTTATTTCATTCAAATCCACTACAACCATCTTTTAGAGGACCAGTGTTTGTGTCTCTCCAGGCATATCGCACCCTACCTAGCATCACGAAGGCCTCTCGTTCCATATTTCAGTCATCAAGCATCCAGAGCATGTTATGTCACACCTCCAGGCATCTCGCATGCCACATGGCATCACGAGGGACCTACGGGGCTCACCATGTCAATGATGTCCCCAGGCATCCGGAACGTGTTACGTTACACTTCCAGGCATCCCGCCTTCCGGGGAACCTCCGGGGCTCACCAGCCCTAAGACTTCTAGAGGCATTGCCACCACGATCCTCAAGGCAACCCGACACCGGGGACATCGTCATCATCGTGAACCAACGGCATCCATAATTCACATACCATGGTGTAGCAGTCTCAAGATTTAAAACCAACGCATTCTAACATCATTAATAAAAAAGTTGCTTTGATTTCTAAATCTCAAACCCGGAATTTAAGTCAAAACAAAACAGACCTTAGAGGGATATTGGTTATGTGACAATCAAAACACTTATGAAATATAAAGTTTAAAAACACCGGAATGGATCGAGGTTTAAGTCATACCCTCTCCATTTCTTTCTTTGTTCGGGAGGTTACAGGCGTAGACTTATAGCATTCGCCACGCCTCAAGACTCGAAATGAAACAAGTTTATCAAAACCGTAAGTAAATTTTGAAATTGGCGCATCAGCGAATCCAAATCTCGGTTCGACCTTGGGGTTTTCCAAACGATTCACAAGTAAGGTCTCAAATTTCGAAATTACCAAACCTTTCTAGAAACATTGCGAGTGGCATGTCAGAAATTAGAAATCCAACAAAGTTCTCCAGACTTTTTATAAATAGTTCACGAGTAGCGTTGCCAAAATTCTGTAAACACTAAGATTCGATGCATAAACCGTTGTCGAAATTGCATTTAACTATAGGCCAATGTGGAATCCTCCAAATCACATAGTCCAATATCAACTCAACCGTCCCAATTTCATCATTCAACATAAGAATTCGAAGAACACTAATTTATGGGCGCATTTCATCGGACAAACGATGGAATTACGCGATACAGGTTATTTGATATCGACTTGCCTCAAGTCCGGTGGTGTCAGTGGCAAGCGGACCGTGAACTGTAGATGCGGCTGAGGCGAGACAACGCGCTCTATGGGCCAGCAGCGAGCCAAGGAAGAGCGGCGAGAGAGGCCGGTGGTGAGCGGTCAGTGACCGGAGGCAAGAACGCGGGCGAGAGGTGAGAACTTTCTGGGTCCCTTTGGTGCAAACGTCGCTGGAGATGGAGGGAAAGAACTGAGCGTCGAGAGAGAGAGAAGTAGAAGAAGTAGCCATCTGCTTGCCTCGTTCCTTCCGCCTGCTGACTGCTTCGGTCAACCATCCGCTTCACTCGGTGGCAGCAGAGGGCGAAGACAATGTCCATGATTTGGGCCTTGGCGTGACACTTGCAATTCTCACGCAAGTGAAGTGCCTTCCTGCATGGTCAGGGACAGCAACGATCGTCCACGAAGCAAAGCAAACGTGGTTGCTCGGTCAAAATCCTCACCCTCATTGACCGGCTGGATGGCGAGAGAGAGGTGGCTGCATGGTCCTGTACGTGCATGGGAAAAAGCAACTTATTAAGGTTTATTGGGTGGTCAATTATCCTCCTTTGTTGACCTCCAATGGACGTATAAATGGCCGTGCATCGACAAAATTTTCGGTCACATGGAGAAGAGCATCTTAGTGTGGCCTTAATTTCGAAAGTTGGCATCCCCGCGTGCTCGAAATGCCTGCTTTAGTATGGCACAAAAGCGGAAGGAGTCAGCCTCCGAGTGACATTACGTGAAAAGATTTCTAGGTGAGATGCTATCGCGAGAATGTGATGACGCATGATGGTCTTGATACGGTGAGCAGGGTGATGAAATGGGGTCATAAATGGTACCAATGACGTAGTTTGACGACAAACTTATCGACCCGTCACAAACCGCTACGTATTCGAAGTTCGGCGAAATCCGGATATGATATTCCATCAGAGGAAAAAGGCGTTCCATTACTCCTTTACAAAGACAATTGGTATTTACACTGTGAAAATTAGATGTTTTCCTCATGATTACATTCAGACCATCGTGAAGTAATATTGTTCGTCGTTCATCCATAATTCACCGTTCGTTCTGGGGTAAATTGTTCGTTGCACATCAGAAAGAGGTTAGTCGTCTTTTGCCAACTTTCTTCTTACATTGGTATCAGAGCCCAGTTATAATTTTTGCCTTATTTTTCTATCGAATTTTCTCATTTACCATTTGATATCAAGATCAAGAGAATGAATATGACGTCCTAAAATTCAAGCCCTTTGAGGGATGAATGAATGTGAATTTCATTAATGCATTGTTGGTTGATCTCACTCGGAATTGATCACTCTTGAGATACCGACCTTGAGGGGAAAGGCTAATGAGGACTGAACTCGTACGACTAAAGAACTCGACCAGGGAACATAATAAGACAATGGGTGATTTCGTTTACCGTTATCGAGCTCGCGAACGACCCTATGTCAATTCTCAGTAATTGTATATTTTGAAATAAGAATCTATCATCCGCAATTTCATGTAGTCAAAGATGTCCATGTGTCGAGATGTCTTGAACATGGTTTGGCATGAGTCGGTTACACGTGAATCCTCAAAGCTGCCTATTAGTCTAAGACATAGCAAAATGGCATACGGGCGAAATTGACAAGGAATGAGGATCCAAGATTGGACTTCGAATTCTTGGGAACGTTCGAGACGGATTTTTGGACGATGCTACTTCGACAGTCAACAACGCCAGTTGAGCCGGGTATTTGGAAGAAGGATCTACAGACCAAGGAATCGAGCCTATGAGGACGTGGGTCGGGCAAAGCCAGTGTGGGCCTCATACCTAAGGTAAGACAGCCACCATGGTAGGCCCAAGGCAAGCAAGTGAGTCCATTGGACCCAACCAACTGTTTTACCCTTCCGAGCCCATTGTTTAACCTTGAGCCATTTCAAGCCCAATCAACTCCCGAGCCCATTCCTATTCATTTCCTAACCCGTTTCTTACGTCCACCCATCATTTTCAGCCCAAGGGCAGATTGAGAAATGTGCAAGGTGGAAATTACCATTTTGTCCTTAGATATTGTGTGGATAAGTCAAAGGAAGTGTGAGAAGATGAGGTCATGTGCATGGAGACTTGAAGCAAGCTTTGAAGAGCCTTAATGAGGCTTGACTTCCGGCCCTCACTTCACTCTCTCTCCTCGTCTTCAGCCCCAAGAATTCGCAGCCCTCTCTCTCCCCTGTTTTCCTTCCCTTCCTTCTTCTTCTTCTCCTGTAGACCTTCCTTTAAAAACCTGAGTTGATTGTTGCCTTCCCGTGCAAATCACCGCTCGTGCCATCCACCACCGTGCTTAGGAGGCCCGGTCCGTATGCCCCACAGTGGCCGTTCGCTGGACGGAGCCGCCGGCTAACCCGCCAGCCGGCTAGAAGCCACTGCTCGCCTGATTGCCTGACCTTGCTCTGTTTCATCTAGTTCAGTGTTTTCCTCTTGTTTTCTCATGTTTCGACCCAACCTCTGCCTAACCTAGCCACCAGCTAGTCCCCTTTGACCCCCAGGTGCTACCAGTCGTTAGCCAGCACCTCGCTAGAACTCCGACCAAGCCAGCTAACTCCTTTTTCGCTTGTGCAGTTCAGTTTCCAAGAGTTGCAGTGTGTAGCATAGTTTTTTACTATTGTTTTAGCCTTGGGACCATCTTAGATCGCTGTGGTTAAGGTTCCCGTGCATCACCTTCATCATCACCGCCGTGTTCGTGTCTCCGGCCCTCTTAACGAGTGAGTTTAGCTCCTAATCTGTCGATCATTGCCTAAACTTGCTTAGGGTTGGTTTAGTTAGGGCTAATTCTAGTTTAAGCGGTTTAATTAAGTTCATTTAGCCCTAAGATGGGTGGTTAGATGGATGGTTAAAATTAGTTTAGGTTAATCTTGCCTATTGTTAATTAAATGTGGTTTATGATTAATTAAGCATGTTTAGCCTTGATTAGTTGATTGTTTGCTTTAATTAATGGTTTTTAATGATTTCTAGATTTAATTTATTAATTATTGAATTCTGAAATTGTATTGTTCATAGTGCACTGCTCACAAATTACTGTTCATGCGGTACTGTTCACGTGGTACTATTCATGCGCACTGTTCATCTATAAATGAAAAATTGTCTAATTTCATGTATTTTGATCTTATGAAGTGAATTGGATGTATAAATGCATGGACATCCGAATGACTCGTATGGTTTTCACAAAAAGGGAGAAAATGATTTGTCCGAAGGACACTGGAAATGAACCTCTTTTATGAGAAAAATGATTTGAGGTTGTATATGCAAGCATGTGCCTTGACTAATGCTCAAAGATAAAAATGAGCTATGGTGGTGTGCTTGCGTGATCACTAAGTTGAAACCGTCGTCCAACGGGAGTTTGGGGACAATGCCCGATTTATTGGATGCCTGGCGGGGCTCTGGATGCCGAGTCACGGTTGAGGCCGGACCGATGCTCCTTTATGGAATGCCATCTGGGCGGGAGTTCTAGACGTTGCCGTGCCCGATGGGGCAAGATGATGCCCAACTTTATCGGATGCCCGGCGGGAGTCCGGATGATGGCCGTTGGGCCGTAAGAATTGGAACATGCATAAGTGGGTGAGATAACTGCACCTGATTATGGGGCAAAATTATGTGGCACGATATAGGACGTGCCATAACGATTTTACCTTATAATCAGGACCCATGTGAATTGTTTATGGCATGCATGCATGAATCAATAACGTGTAGAGTGTGGTAATGGTTAGGTGAGATCACTTGTGATGTGACTCGTATGTGATTGATGAACTGCATCATCTAATGACCGTGTGTATTGTGTGTATTGTATTGAGATATAACGTGCAGAGTATGGCATACCAGGTAAGGTTGCACTCGAACCGACCATTTGATTGTTGGTTGGCCCTAACTGTTGTTATTTGTTAGTTGTTGGTTGTCGGTTGTTGGTTTACTTGTGAGGTGGTTCTAAAGAGATATCTCGAGTTGAGTTGGTGTACTAACCGGGGGCCTAGGGGGAGAACTCGCTGAGATTTTATCTCACTGGTTATTGTATAACTGCTTTTAGGCCTTAGAATGGCACACTGGCCTATGCGATTTGGGATCCCTAAGGAATGGGATACTGTTGTGACACGCCATTGCTTCCCAGGTTGGGCGCATCTGTATGAGAAGTATCTCTCCACCACCTAGGTGGATGAGGGACCGAGGCAATGGATACTCCATCGGTTCCTAGCGTGATTCATCCGGGAGGACGATATGCTGATCAGCCCTCTACGAGGTTTTGACGAGCCGCCAAGTAGGGGCCTCAAGGACGTTGACTGGGATCCCATGGAGCTGGACCCTCTTGATGGTGCTGTGGAGAACCCTACCCCCGCTCCGCCACTGATCGACCCGATAGAGTTTGAGTCCGATGAGTCCAAGTGATAGTGATGCCGAACCCGAGGGTTCTTTTTGTTATAGTTAGATTAGCCTAGCCTAGTTTCTTTTTGGTCTGGCTTAGAGGATGGATTGGTCCCTCTGTTGGGCTTGTAAATCGGAACGATCCTTCGTTAGTTAATCCAATGAAAATGTATATATGCGAGTAGTTGTTGTTGTTCTTGCTGTTCATCATTTTATCTCTGTTTGATTGCTTGATTGTTTGTTTGATTGGGGCATAATGAAAGATAAAAAAGAATGGCCGTCAACAAGGCCTGGGATGTCACTTTCTATCGACCAAGGGAAGGGGTTGTTGCGTGCCCGGGGTTCGGGGCATGACAATGAACTTCACACTGTCTAAATGTTTATTGCTCGGAATTGCAACCTGAATTATTGAAAACGAACCGAAGCGAAGAATGGGTTTGGGGGCCGCATATACCCATATGGTTTTAGCCATTTTTTGAAATATTTTTCGAGCCAAAATCAATTTTTAAATATATAAGGTGAAATTACTGATCGAGACGAGTCGAATGGCGAGTCGAATGCTACCAAAGGACGCCGGATGCGCCCACATGTGTGATCAGAAACCGGGACGTGTGGGCACCACATGCCATATGCGCTGGGCATGCCCAATGTGTGAGCACTACACGCACGTCGGCAAACGGATGTGCGCTGACATCATCCAATGGTTAATAACCACCAGATGACGTCATTGATGACATCACCACCAACACTAGTTGGCTGGCTAGCGATGGACCAACAACTCGACCCAATAACCAACCCAACTCGACCCATGACCTGAGTCGACCGAGACCTAACTCGATCCGACTAGAAACCAAACCGGTCAACCAGTTAAACCGATCAACCAGTCTGGTCGTCAAAGCAGTTGAACCGATCACCAGTTGGACTAGTTGGACTAGCCAAGAGCCTTAATGACTCGCTGGCGCGTGTGTCACACGCACTACACACTCAGGCGGCGTGCGTGGGCACATGGAGGGTTCGATTGGCTCGTGTTCGACGGCGTTTGGTTCTTATGGATGTGCTCTATACTTTGTGGTATAATTATTTTACATGTTTAAGTTTTTTAAAGGTATAAAAATGTGTACATAACCCTAAGTACGAGTATTTTTTAGGTATAAATGCATTGTTTATTCCTTTTTAGCCTGTATTTTCTTATTAAGCTAACCTACATGAAAATGGTAATATATATGTTGTGTAGATCTTGGTTTGATGATAGCATGTATATAGTTTAATATGCTTTCAATTTCCTGATTCCAAGTAAATTTGAATAATGGTTGGAAATCCTTGATTTTTTTTTATTACATGTTGAATTACGGTTTTGATTATAGTTTTTGCATGATTGTTTTTTGTATGTTGGTTCACATCATACTGTGCCTTTTTTGGTTAATGAAAAATGAAGAAATTACATGAGGTCATGTAATTATTATTTTTTTCTCGTGGGAGTTCGTAGATTGGTAAAATTCAAAGGAGTTATCACCTAGAACTTAAAATTTGCACAAATTAAACTAATTAATGATAATAGAACAATCGTACATAAAAGCTGATTGGGAACATAGTAAACTTTCATTTTTGTGTCTTTTGTTGAATTACCATTAATTTAGTTTGTCTTTAGTGCAAATTAAATATGTGTGTTACTCTGAAAATTATGCTAATATTGATTATACATTTATTATGTCAATGTGTTATTAGCAATTGATTATGACTTCACCATCCAAAACCATTGTGACTGATCTCAATAAGGGTGAGAAGCTGAATGGTAACAATTATAATATTTGGCACCGAAAGATTTAATACATTCATGAGGAGTAAGAGGTTTTGGAAACCCTCAACCACATTATGGATGAACCTGAGCATGAAACTTCAGCTCAACATAGGAGAGATCTAGAAACTTATCAAGCTTTGAAGAAAAAAAATAGCATTGCTTGCATCACGTTGTTGAGTTGTATGTAAGATGATCTCCCGTGTGAGTTTAAAAGTTATGATAAAGCTTAAACAATGTGGGTTGCCTTGAAAAATAAGTTTGGGAGTACATCTAATACTAAGTTGAGGAGATTCCCCATCAAGTTTGACACATACCAAAAACGCCCAAATGTAACGGTGAGGCAACATCTTTGGAAAATGTCAAACATGATTCCTGAGTTGAAGTCGGCAAGTCACACTCTCACTAATGAATAGCAAGTTCAGGCTGTTATAAGGTCACTTCGTGACAATTGGGAGCATTTGAAGATCAATATGACGCATCTGAGAATATTGTCACTCTGGATGATATAGCGCGTCATTTGGAATTAGGGGATGAGCGTCTATAAGCTACGCAATCCTCTACCCATGCTTATAGTGCTGAATCGAGTTCACACAAAGTTTCGGGCTTCAAGCATAAAAGGAATCATCAATTCAACAACAAAGGGAAGAAGATTAATCAGGCACCTAAGAGGATTAAGACTTTTCGACGCAAGAGGCGTGGTGGGAAGAATGACAAGGCCAAGATGAAGTGCTACAATTCTGGCAAGATAGGTCACTTTACTCATGAATGCACTAAGTCGAAAGAGGTACCCTATTACTCCATTACTTTAAGTAATGCTTTTGTTTATAGCACTGTAATGCTTGCTAAATCTCATCTAATGTTGACTGTAGACTGAGAAGCATTTGTGGAGTATCGTCACATACAGCTTGGAAGATGGATATATTTTGGGAATAACTTAAGAGTTAAAGTGAAGGGTATTGACATATGTAAATTAATTTTACGTGGTGGTCAAAGCCCATTCTTACATGATGTCCTCTATGCTTCAAATATTCGACGAAATTTGGTCTCCGTAATTGTTCTTCTTAGCCTAGGTTATGTATTGAATTTTCATGGTGATTGTGTTGACATTTTGTTTTAAACTTATGGTTCAGGTCATGTATTGAATGGTTTTATGGTATTAGACATTGACTATGATTAGTATGATGTTAATATGAATAGTTGTTTTTCTTTAATTGCATTTTCTAGTAATATTGAAATTGATGCAAGTACTTGGCATGCTAGATTCGATCACATTAGATTACAAAGAATGCAAAGGTTAGCTAGAGAAGGCCTTTTTGGATCACTCATTAATGTTGATCTACCCGTATGTGAACATTGTCTAGTAGGAAAAGCAACTAGAAAACCATTTGGTAAAGGAACTAGAGCCGAATTTCCATTATAACACATACATTCTAATATTTGTGATCCTTCGAACGTGAGGGTGAGGCATGGAACTTCATATTTCATCACTTTCATATATGACTTCACGCGTTTCGATTATGTATTTCGAATCTCCCATAAGTTAGAAGCATTAGATTGCTTTAGACAATATATAGTGATGGTAGAGAATTAGTTAAACAAAACAATATAGGCATTGAGAACTGATTGAGGACGTGAGTATCTTTTGAGTAATTTAAGGCTCTTTGTGATAAAAAGGGAATTGAACAACAATTGACTATTCGTGGTACTCCGCAACAAAATGGAGTTACTGAGGGAAGGAATAAAACCTTATTGGAAATGGTTAGGTCTATGATGGCACAAATAAATTTACTAATCTCGTATTGGGAAGATGCGTTATTGACTACTGTTTATGTACTTAACTGAGTACCCTCAAAATCAGTCACTTTCACCCCTTATGAATTGTGGATTGGTAGGAAACCAGACTTAAGTAATCTATGTCCATAGGGGTGTGTAGCTTATGGTCATGATTCTTCCCATAAATATAGCAAATTATGCCATAGAGGGAAGAAATGTATCTTTATAAGATATTATGAACATTTCAAAGGATACATGTTAATAGGTGAACAAGCTAATGGAAGTATGACTGAAATGGTGTCACGAGATGTCATGTTCTTGGAAAACGATTTTCCTAGTAGATGTGAGATTGATAAGGATTTCCAATTATATCAGATAGAAAATCTTAATAACATACTAATTAATGTTGTAGAGGGAATTAAAGATTTACCTCAAAATGCAAGACCTAGTGGGAGTGTTGCATCGTTTGGCGAAATGAATTCAAGAGAAATTCAGTAATGTAAAAGTAATTGTAAAAGTATTCCTCGTCGTCATTTTGAGATTGAAGGGAAAGCATTTATGATTGCTTAGCAAGACGATGCCAAGCCTAAGACTGTTCAAGAGGCTCTCTCATCCTCTGATAAGGAATAATGGAGCAAAATTTTGAAAGATGAGATGGAGTTAATGAGGACAAATCACGTTTGGGACTTGGTTGATCTACCACCCAATCGCAAGGCTATTGAAAATAAATGGGTTTTTAAGACTAAGCGAAGGGTGGATGGATCCATTGAAAAGTATAAGGCTCGTCTTTTGACAAAAGATTATACTCAACAAGAGGGTATAGACTATGAGAAAACATTTTCACCAGTTGTAAGATTTGCCTCAATACGTATTATCTTAGTCATCGTTGCACATTTGGACCTTGAATTATATCAAATGGACATAAAGACGACATTTCTCAATGGAGAACTAGATGAGGAAATCTATATGAAGCAGCCAATAGGTTTTATAGCCATAGCTAAAAGTCAAAAGCATAAAGTTTGCAAGTTTCATCGCTCAATATATGGCCTTAAGTAATCATCTAGACAGTGGTATATGCGTTTTCATCGAGCCATAACGACTTTTGGATTCACGATGATTGAAGAAGATCACGGTGTATATGTCAAGCGGTCTGAAGATAAATTTGTGATTTTATCACTTTATGTGGATGATATTCTATTGGTTGGAAATGACAAGATTTTGGTTATCATCGTAAAAGAATAGTTATTCTCCAATTTTCAAATGGAAGACATGAGAGAAGCTACTTATATATTAGGAGTTAAGATCGAAAGAGATCAATCAAGGAAACTCATTACTTTATCATAAGAGTCTTATATAATGAAGATTCTTGAACGTTTCAATATGCAGCACTGTAATCTTATTGATATCCCTATCATGTAAGGTGAAGGCCTAAGTACTAAGATATGTCCTAAGATTCCAGAAGAAAATAAAGAAATGGAAACTCTTCCTTATGCTAATGCGGTCGGAAGTTTGATGTATGCTAAGATGTGTACTCGACCTGACATATGTTATGCCGTGAGATTGATGAGCCGATATCAATCAAATCTTAGTTAAACACATTAAAAGGTAGTCAAGAGGATCTTGAGATACTTAAAAGGCACCATAGACTATTAACTTTATTACTAAAGGAATTATTTACACCTATTAGGCTATTCAGATGCTGATTGGGGAGGAAACCTAGATAAGCGTAAATCGACTTTTGGATATGCGTTGTTGCTCAATGAATGTGCAATTTCTTAGAATAGCAAGAAACAAACATACACGGCCTTGTCTACGATGGAGGCAGAATTTATTGCATGCTACGCTGCAGTGCAAGAAACGGTATGGCTAAAACATTTCTTGGAAAATTTAACTATTGTCATTGAGGTTCCAAGACTAGTGATAGTTTATTGTGATAGTCAAACAGCCATTGTTTATGTGAAAGATCCCAAGTATCATGGAATGACGAAGCACATTGACATAAAGAACAACTTTATTAGAGATATAATTGCGTAGAAATAAGTGATTCTACAAAACATTTCAATTAATAGAATAGTTGCTGATCCATTTACGAAGGCTGTTCCTAGAGACGTATTATTAACCCACATGATGTCACTAGGGTTACGTAGAATGTGATATGTGATATTGTAGAGGATCATTAATTTATGTATATGTGAACATATGTATTATATTTGATTATTTATTATTGACTTGATATTTTATCAATAAGTACAAATCCATTATGAGACTAGCATATACACACATATATTATTGAAAAGCATGTCAGTAGGCAATAATTGTCTCACTCACACAAGAAATTACCTCAAGCACTATAGTTAGCACGTTGAAATGAGACATTATAGACAAATAAATGTTGAAGGGTAAGTTTAGTACATAAAATGATATGTCGCCTTAGTTGGAGTCAAGATGAGGTGTGTGGTTTGTTTATAATAAAAACAAACATGATAGTCCAACAATCATGTATACTTGAAAGATGCTAAAGGCGAGTACTTAATTAGGCGCTATAGAAAGCGAGCTGATATAGCACTTGAGCTAAACTTGAGTATATGAGAAATACGTGACATATTTAGGCAAAGATCCGTATAGTTGATATATTTAATAAATGATAAATGCTCTTATAAAAAAGAAATCCATTATAGCATATAATATATACTACATGTGCATTGTATAACTGACAATGGAATGTGAGTGAAATTATCCCTATTTACTCATCCTGTAAGTTATTAAGGCAATTTATAATTTACCTCATTTTGTATCATATGTTACTTATGACTATATTTTTGAAGTGAAAGATCAATATTGCTACTTTAGCATGTTACTAGCGATCATGATAAATATGACTTTATGGGACATGTCTAGGAAAGTAGTTGTTCTGAAATGGAGAAAGACATGAGTGCGAATGAAGACTATTGTTATTTTACATCTATCACATGTATTTACTAGTCGACCAATTATATCGCCTTCTATAGTTTTGGATATAATTATAAATACATGGTGTTATGAGAATAGTCACGTATAGTCTTTAAGGGATAGGTATACTTGAATTGATGTAGCAAAATATGTCTAGGGTACCATGAGACATTAATTGTTTTTATTTTTTGAGATTGTAGCCATTATGTCATCTTTAATATATGCATAATTTGAGCTCCCAAGTGCAAATGTACTCACCGATCGCACGGATTTCTTGCTAGTATGAATTGTTTCTAAAGTTAATGAATGTTGAAAGCCTTATATTCTTGGTAGAACGCTGTCAAGCCCATTATGTCCGAGTAGGAGATGTTGTACTTTATTAATACATCCATGATGTGGTGCAATTAAGACGCACCGTTTCGTCTTAATATGTTATGATAGAGAGACACCCTTTTGAAAGGATATGATGGAGTCATATAAAAAACTTTTGAAGACAACTGTTGGGACTGTTGGTAGAAAGCACATTCAGAAAGAAATTGTTTACTCTCCTTCTCCCTTTTCCATCAAAGAAAAAAGGCGTTTCCTTACTCCTTTACAAAGACAATTGGCATTTATGCTGTGGAAATTGAATGCTTTCCTTGTGACTGCATTCAGACCATCGTGAAGTAATATTGTTCGTCATTTATCCACAATTCAACGTTCGTTCTGAGGTAAATTGTTCATTACGCATCAGAAAGAGATTGATCGTCTTCTGCTGACTTTCTTCCTGCACATTGGTTTACCACTTCATGACACTTCTTGTTATAAAAAATGTGAATTGGGGCTTGTCTAGCACAAATTGTAATTTCACTGCCACCATTTTCACTCGTAGGGTGCATACAATTCACTGCCATGAAGTCCATATGTAGTAATGAAGCTACGATTCACATCTAGACTATCACGAAATCATCAACATATTTAAATCATTACTAGAACCTTTATCACGGATGATTTTCACTTAAACCATAACCAAACTTCTTGGCTAGGTTTCATTCACAATCATTTAAAACAGAGCAAATTTAGTTCAATCTAGCAAAGGATTATATGACCTGGGATGATTACTGATCGGATATGAATAAGGCAAACACAGGTATGGCTTCTAGGACGAGAATCAATGAAACAAGTAGAAATGATCACTTTATGAGGTCTTTGGTTGCGGCGACTGCAAGCAAGGGTGAACAGAGTGTCCAGGGAGTTGCAGTGAAATCAGGAACCTGCAACGGAGAGGTGCCGCTCTATAACCATGCCGCCGTTGATGAAGAGGAGCTTCAGAAGTGAGGATAAAGCTGCTGGAAATACAAAAGAAACGAGAAATCAGTGCGACGATTGAATCGAAAATCGAAAATAGAAAATCTGATAACCCAGAAAACTTGGCTTCAGTTTCGTTGCCATAATCCAGTAAGGTAAAGCTTGAAATGACAAAATTTGAGCTCAATGGAGCTGTTTTCTCCCTGTTTTAAGTTAGGGATTTCCTCGTTCACACAAATCGCATCCCCATCAGCACCCACACGGAACTGTGCGTGCTGAGCAGAGGAGTGAATCGGGGGGAAACCGCTTGTTGAGCAGGACAAGCACCTTCGCCAAAGGAGGCCGGGCATCGTTGTCGGCAGATGCGGAGGCTGAGGGAGGTAGGAAGGAGGAGGAGCAGTGGCGCATGACGTCCATTTCTACCAACGCCCTGCCCTCTCGCGGCGGAGCGTGAGGTCGCGGGATCGGTAATGTGCCCTTTCTCCGCTGCAGGATCCGATCGAAAGCGGAAGAAAGAAAGAAGTTATCAAGGTCGGGCTTGTTGAGTCTTGGAGCAGCTGAGCCTGTAAAGGTTTGGGCTTTTCTCACTAAACATGGGCTTGTTTTTTTAACTTTGCATGGGATAAAGCTTTGGGCTGAATTGTTTGAACTTTTATAACAAGGCCTGTAAGACAAGACACACTCAAGGTGAGCGTAAATTCTGACCCTTGGTATGGGCCGGGTTTTATGTAAATATGCTATAAGTGCGAAGGACTCAAGTCTTCCAGAACCGATTTTTCTTTTTTAATCATATTTGCAAACCGAATGTGAAGTGAAAGGTTGCATAAGATAATTCTATGAAAACCGCGAGTAATCATCAATATGGCTCAGGAACATGGGCCAATCATGGGATTTTAATTATGTCCAACTATAAACATTGTTAGAGAATTATAATATAGATTAAATATTTGAGAATTGCCAATTTATTAAACACCTCTCATGAGATGCGATGAAGTCTACTCTCCTCATTTGAAAGGCCTCCTAATTCTCGAGTGTAATTTTTTCTTTTCCACATAAGAGAAAATACCTTAGATGTTTTATGTCTTAGAATTCAGACGAATTAATCTTAGAATATACCCGATTACTTGTAATCCAAAAGTACAAAAGTGAATTACGTGACATGCACGAAAAGGTACAATTGTTTAAGAAAGGAAAAGAAAAGAAAAAAAAGAAGAAAAGGTACGACTGTTTTGAGCAAAAAGAGAAAAAAGAAAAAGAAAGGTAAATCTCCATCGGACAAAAGAAGGGGTACAGCTGCATGTGCTACTGTGTCCATTTTTCTAACTAGTCCCTACCTTAGTATTTTAAAAGGCATCAACTTTAATGACTATAAATCGAAAGTTGCACCTGCGAAGTTGCCCATGCACGTTTTTCTGTTTATTGCAAATGGGGTCAAATGCAAATATTTAAAGTATAATTTTTTCTAATGAGGATTTTACCGACGAATTTCAATTTTTACTGGTTAAATAAAATATCCACAAATAAAATTTTTGTCATTTTCAAAATACTATTTTTCTTGTATTATACATAATTAATAAAGTCACTTATTATTTGGTGTGGAATGATTAAAAAGTTCCTAGAAAGCACTCGATAACAAAAATTTTCTAATAATAATCCTTGATTGGTCACCATAGCACCTCGCGTTCACAACTCGGAAGCAAATGTTAGAGGATCTTTTTTCATTTGTCCATAAGTTCAAAAGTGGATTCAGAATAGGCGTTGTCTACATCACCAGAGCCTGTGAAAAGCCGGAAGAAGAGGAAATTTCATGATAGTGTCCTCCATTTTATTGATTTTAAATCCATAACTTTATTGACTCTGAATTTTCTACGTAGACACAGCCATGTGAAAGCACGAAAAACAGAAGGAACTCCATGTGATCGTGTAATGATAATGTCCTCCACCTCATCATTTTAAGTCCATCAACTTTATTGACTTTAAATTGGATGCTACACCTGCTGCAAACTTGCACACGCGCGTCTTTTGTGGTAAATGGAACCAAATTCAAATGTCTAAAATGCAGTATTTTTTAATTAGCATTATGTCATTTGTTATCTTCATTTAATGTATAGTCCTTGGTTTGGTGGACAAACTTAAAAAAAGATAATGTTTACACATATGATTATTTAGAGATTATAAACACAATTTGTTATAACACTAGGAAGAGGAGTGATTTATAGAATGCTTGATGATTATGATGACTTTAAATCAGGAAGTTAGAAATAGTAATTGATTACTTGACAAATCTTAATTATTGTAAATTACTCTTTTGTTCATCTATAATCATATACATTATTATTGTTTATTTAGATTTAGGCATGGTTTCTCATGGATTAGTTTGACAAGGTTGAATAACCGTTGGATTTTTTATATTAAAAGTAAATGAGGGCAGGGAATCATAGGGAATTTTTTCATTAAAAGTACAAGATTGAACTTACCGTCGGATATTTCTTTAGAATGTAAAGATAAGTCTCAAATGTTTTTTTTTTTTAGCTGATAAGTTCCAAATATTGACACAAATGGAATTGAGCAATATTTGCATTCACTTGATTTACATGAGCTCTCATAATTTGGGTCCCTTGCAAGTCTACTGAAGTTGATGGTTCACAAGAATAAGGTGCATCCAATAACTTTTAAATGTGATAGATCAACGCATATAAGTAGATAAGATGTCTCATGCCATCGCATGTCTAGCTACCACAATTATATATGTGTTTTCCCAAAACTATTAAAACTCATTTCTAATGATAGATATGTGCCAATATGCAATTTTTAACCACGTTTGTGAGAAGCTTGTAACAGAATAAACAACCCATCTTATTATTTTCAAGATCTGTGATCATATAATATTGTGTATTACTTTTCATACATTAGACTAAATCTAGCCATTCAATCGGAGAAAAGTATCAAAAAAGTTATATACCTATTACATTAATACTAATTTAATTCTAAACTTTTAAATTTAACTAACATAGTTCTAAATGCATTTGTATCAATTGAGTTCATTCAGTCAATTTTAGCTAAAAATCGCTGATATGGACACCGGCCATCTTATATGATAGGACCAATATTAACATTATTTTTAATAATATTTTTTGCGCTTTTTATTTTGGTTTTTTTGGTTCTTTTCTATTCTTTTTTTTTAAAAAAAGACAACTTCTGCTTTCCCATCAATGCCGCTGCAGCATATAGCGAAGATGGTGGAGGTTTCTTCACCACCAATCTTCTTTTCCATGACATTCTCTCTTACGAGACCGTTTCGAACCTACGAATGCAACAAAATCCACAAGAATGCTGTAAAATTAAAGATTAACAGAAGTGGACTCATAAGCATTTGGAGTTCTGACCTTTAGATACTTCATCAGGGGAGCAATTAGGTTCGGCTCCGGTCCAGCTTTCTTCGTCATGACAATTGGCCACGAGCCCGTTGTACTCGACCTCTTCGACCAGGTCGTAGATTGGATCCTCAATCTAGATTTGCCCGGTGGACTCGGCTCTTGGGCCGCCAGCGCAAGGAGCCTTGAGGCACCACAACTCCTCCACACACATCGTCGAGGTGGCTCCTAAGTTCCTTTGCCGGCAGCGACTCTTTGTTGCTTGTCTTCCAACTCTCTCCCCTCTCTATGGCCAAGCTTTCACCAGCCCCAACGAGGGTATCGGGCGAGAGCTGCCACGCTCTCATCGCCACAGCAAGGGAGTTGCAGCTGCCCAGTGCCGGCGACGGTTAGCAACGGCCCTTGCCAGCCCTCAGCAAAAAATAAAATAAATAAATAACATAAAAAAAAAAAAAAAAACCAAAATAATTATACAAAATTCAGAAAATTATTAAAATATTATTTAAAAATATCCACATCGGCACTACTGTGCCACTTAGAATGATTGAGGTCCATATTAGCGATTTTTGATCAAAATTAATTAGATGGACTCACTTGATATTAATGCATAAAGGTTTAAGACTAAATTATAAAAGAATATTTGATTATTGATTTGTCACATGTTTTATATTTTCCATTGGAATTTGAATTTCCACCTCTATCTTGGCCTCCTCCATGACCTCGAAGGCAGCTTCCATAACTTGATGAAACAATTCGCTGTGCAATGCTTGCTTGAGATTTGAATCAATGGTCTTTTGATTCATTTTTTGTATACATGAGTACGATGAACCCATCAATTGCTCCCACGTTAGGGTTGATACATTTTGCCCTTCCTTGATCCTTGCAATCTTGTAACCAAAACTTTCAGTCAAAGACCTTAAGATTTTTTTTTTTTTTTTTAAAGACTCGCACATCTTGGAAGTCTTCATTGTTAACCTTTAATTGTTTAATAATGGTTTAGACATGACCAAAATATTTTGAGATTGATTCAGAGTCATTTATGCATAAGGACTCGAAATTACCTTAAAGTGTTTAAAGTTGAATTTTTTTAGCACAATCATTGCCTCTATATGAGTTTTGCAAAATATCACATGCTACTTTTGCGGTCTCCACACTTGATATTTATTTCAAATACCATTTCCTCTATGGCTTGAAAGATCGCATATGATGCATACTAATCTTTCTTCCTTGACTCCACCAATAAATTGTCCTCCTCCTTTTTTAAAGCATGAATGCTTTAGCATTAACCACTGTTGTAATATTAACACGGAAACGACAAGATCTTATAAATTAAGTTAATACAAAAATCCTGAAGAAACAAATGAGGAATAATAAGACACTAGAGATTTACGTAGTTTAGTTCGAGTATTAGTACCTACGTATAAGTATCAAATAATTCATTATAATATGAGAATTAGAGTTATAATTACTCATATACTTAAATATTTTTATACATAAATTTAATTTTAAATCTAAAATATTTAGAAATAAATAACTTAATTGGACGTAAGTTCATAACACCAAAATCAATCACAGTTTTCACCCCGTCCCCACCCCCACAAGCAAAAGCTTTTCTCACGCCACTGAAAAATCAACAACATTGCGTAGCTCTTGAATTTTTCCCTTCTTCGTATTAATTTTCTTTTTGTACGGCTTTTGCAGGAGACAGTGAGTGGACAACTTCTTTTCTTTCCGTGGGTCCCTCACGCGGTCAAACCTTTATCGACTGAACACTGCTCAACAATGGCGACGTACACCTCTTTCTTTCCTCTTAGAGATAGAATTTTTTACCCTATAAATAAATAAATATTCATAGAATAAATGAGCCCCTTATTTTGTTTTTTAGCATCTGTATCTTTTTTTTTTTTGATACCTAGGGAATCCCGTCGGCTTACGCCGGCAGGTAAATCCTGGAGTAACGCTAGCGGAGGACCCACCACCTCGACATCATGCTTAAGACGCTGATGCTTCCACTGGGGTTTGACCCCCTCACCTTTCCCCCAAGGCAAGAGATTCTTATCCAGCGGAGCCACCAAGGCTGGTGGTATTAGCATCTGTATCTTCCAATTTGAAAGAACAATCGATATTCGAATTCAAACTCAAGACATTAAAGCTTGTTTTTTAAAAAACAGTTTATGTTTCCCCGAACAAAAATTTATATTCTTTTGTTCTAGGGAATGAAAAAAAGAATAAAAATGTGTTTGGTAAAACTTTTATTCCTAGGAACAAAAGATCTATTTTTCGTTCTAAGGAATAGATTTAGAACAAAGACCACTGCCCGCGGTGGCAGCGATGGCTAGACCTTTACTCCCTCTACCAATAGGGGAGGGGTTTGAAACCCCGCATCCCCATTGCGGGACTCACCCGCAGCTGGGCCTGTGGTGGTGGCTCAGTTCGCCTCGGGTTTACGCCGTCGGCTGCCGGCTGACGGCGGTTCCTGGATCACAAAAAAAAAAGAAGATTTGGAACAAAAACAAGAAATAGAAAAAAGTAGCTTCTTGTTCGCGGAACAATTTCTAGAATCATTTTTCTCTATTTTCTATTTTCTTCTCTTTTCTTCTTCCTTTTCTTTTCTTCTTCCTTTTCTTTTCTTCTTCTTCTTCTTCTTCCTTTTGGCCAGTCGCCGACAATCGCCCGGACAAAGGCTGGCGACATTGCTAGAGCATCGTCGGCCCCCAAAGATGCCGAGCCACGGTGAGGCTTAGCCTTGCCTGGGCTAGGCGAGGTCGACCTTGCCTAGATCTCGCGAGGCCGAGTGTGTCATCTTGGAGGTGGCCCAAAGAGGTCGAGCCTTGCCGGTAGCTAGGTGAGCTCAGCCTTGTCAAATCTGGGTGAAGTCGACCTCACCTAGCCAAGGCGAGGCCAAGCCTTGCGGGGCTAGGGCGAGGCCGAGCCTCGTTTAGATCTGGTGAGGCCAAGGCTTGTCGTGGCTAGGTTGGCCTTCAGCAAGCTCGTCAAGCCTCGCCCGGCCTCGGCGAGACTCCGATGACCGGCTAAAGAGAAAAAGGAAAAGGAAAAAGAAAAAGAAAAAAAAAAGGAAAAAATAAGGAAATATAATAAAAGAATTAAAAAAAATCTAAGAATCTTACCAAACGTATTTCTATCATGAGAATAGAAATTTTGAAAAGTTAGCAAAAGTGTTCTTTTGCTCAGAAATTGTTTCCGAGAACAGAAACATAAAAAATCATTTATCATAAAAAATTATTCCTCGGAACAAAATCGTTATGAAACGGGCCCTAATTTCACAGTCATATTTTGCAATTTGAAAATAACACTCATCTAGATGGACTAGTTATTGAAATTTATTTTGTTTATCTTAAAAGTTGTAATTGAACGCAATTGGTAGATGTCATTTCTAACTCGATATCAAATATTGGAACCAAGAGAAGAATAACCCATAAATTTGGAACAAGAACACAAACAAAGACTAGAGGGAGGACTTTCTTATTGAAATGCAAATGCTCATACTGCAATTCTAAACCATTGTGTTTTTTTTTTTTTTTTTTTTGGCCTGCTTACAATGATTCACAAGTAATCTATTTATAGCTAAATATTTAGTATTGAAAAAGTGTTGCACCCTTTGGCTATTTGCTCTAAGACAAACATAGCATTCACTGGAGAAGAAATTTTTCTAGGTGTCCTCAATCTTTCCTTTTGTCTTCTTTCTTTTTCGTGCACCTGCTAGCGATTAATAAGGTCTTCACAAAGAGGTCTTCATTTTTGAGTTCAAGTAGTCTACCATAAATAACGCTCGTTGATTTTTTGTTGTTTGTTTTCATGAAGTTATTGTTAACACATTAATTAATTTTATCAATACGAACAATACGAGATTTCTTTGAGGGATTCTAGTGATCTTTGAGGTCGTGGTCCGTGGTGACGATGGTGAAAGATCGGCAAGTGGAGTTGTTTTTCCTTTCTTTTTTTTTTTTTGGGTTGAAAGTGGAGTTGTTGAGTGAAGGGACTGGT
Organism: Eucalyptus coolabah; assembly: GCA_014182585.1. NCBI lineage: Eukaryota > Viridiplantae > Streptophyta > Magnoliopsida > Myrtales > Myrtaceae > Eucalyptus > Eucalyptus coolabah. Next base: position 72,304,123 of record CM024627.1, on the reverse strand, counting down.
AGGGAATTTCAGATGGCCTAGGGTGGTACGAAGCCAGTGGGAAATGTGGTTTATAAAGCCTTTGTGCTTGTAGGAAAAGTGAAGAAGTGACCTTCTTTGTCTGATTGGGAAGTGCATGTTTGTAAATTGCTTCAAATATTAAGGCCATTTCACATTGTTTATTAATCTTAGCTACTCCTCTTATCATTTTATAAGTTGCTTACTGATTTCTTTGTAGCTTTGGAATAAAGCCAACGCTCTACTAGTGAGCTATATATTTAATATATATCCCTTCTTTTCGAGTTAGCCAAAAAAATCATTAAAAATACTCCCATATGAGTAGTAACAATGCTTAGTTAGAGCATCTTTGTCGGCAACAACAGAGCAAATCCAATCTTTGCAATTTGAAAGAGATTTTTCAGTAATCTATAGTTTCATGTGTTATTTTATTATTATTATTATTATTATATATTAATATTATTATTATTATTATTATTATTATTATTATTATTATTATTATTATTATTATTATTATGTATTTATATAGATATTGTGAATTTACAATATTACATTGATATTTTAATTATGTCCACTATAGATATTGCTGGAGAACAATCATAAAGATTAAATGTACAAAAGTGAATTCAAAGCAGATGTTGTCCACAATGCCAAACCTATGTGACAGGTGACACGGCCAACAGAGAAAGCATGTCCAAGACTGTCCGTGACTCAGCCGTGTCACGCATAAGGGCCTACCTACGGACAGCCTTGATCGGTCCCAGCCCTGATCGGTCCCAGACCTGACTAATCCTTGACTGATCCCGCATCAATCCTTGATCGATCCTTCAATTGATCCTTGATCAGTCCCTGATCGATTCCTTGATCGTGCATGATTCGTCCATGCATGGTGCCCAATTCGTCCGTGCGTGATACGGGGGATGATCCATGCATGACCAATGACCGACTCCTAATCAATGCTTGGCCAATCCCTGCACAACCTGGAGTTGTTCACCTGCTCTATGTCAGGCGCCTATACTCTCGCATGTTGACCCTGATCTTGCTTCTGACATGAGCCTATGGTTATTTTCCAAGGCCTAGAGCCATTGAGTGGCTTGCTTTGTAGCCTTGTAATGATGATACGGATTTAAATTCCACTATTGGATCAGAGGGACGATCAACGGCTGAGATACGACCAAAACTTGTATAAATAGGGGTTCCTCCCCCTCATTGTAATCAACTTGTTCATAAGCAATACACTCACCCCTTGTGTGCTAACCCTTTGTGTTCGTGTGTGTGCATGAAAAGGCTGACTTTGGATCACAAATCCTAAGGCCGCATGGTGTTTGATCGATCGTAATCGATTGACCCGTGACAAGTGGTATCGAAGCGATCGTTCCAAGCGCAATGGCCGATCCTTGTGCTGATGTCTTGATCATGCAAGGCAATGATCGAGAATATAGTGGGCGTCCAGCTGAGCAAGCCACTCGGTCGAAGAAGAACTGTGCTATCTCATGTTCAAGGGATCCGAAGGGGGATTTGGAGAACCGAATGACGGTCCTAGAGGAGACCGTCATGGACATCCAGACGCTGATAGATGACCTGAATCAGACCATCCATGGAGCAGAAGCTAGTAGGGAGGAGTTCTTGGCTGAAGTACAAGAACTCAAGGCCAATAAGGGAGAGCTCCGTGTCAAGGTGCTGGGATCCCTCACGCACGAGCTACAACAATGGGACGAGACTTGGGAGGCCACGATGGTGGCCATGCATACGGAGATGGCCGAGTTGGAAAGCAAGCTCACTGCGCTTGAAGCTACACGTGTGAATGGGGTGATCACCGTGCAACCACGTGCCGATGCACCCAAGCCGAAAGAGTTCAATGGCTCTCGGGTGGCAAAGGACGTGGACAACTTCCTGTGGTACATGGAACGATACTTCCAGACCATGGGAATGACAGACGACGTGATTCAGGTAAACATGACAGCCATGTATTTAGCTAATGATGCATTGTTGTGGTAGCATTGTCGATCGGATAATAGGAGTGGCAATCCTATCATGACATGGGCTCGGTTTGTCGAAGAATTTTGGTGAATCTACTATCCTGCTTATGCGGAGGAGGAAACTTGCAGGGAACTCAAGCACCTAGAACAAAAGGGCGGAGTCTGCGACTACTTCCTGTGGTTCTCGAAGCTACTGCTCAAAATCCTGTGCATGACCAAGACGGAGGTGTTCCATCAGTTCATGAGCGGACTCAAACCATGGGTCAAGCAAGAACTCAAACGATGCCAAGCAACAGATCTCTCAACGGCTACTTCTGTGGCTGAGTCTCCTATGGAATATAGGCCGGCACTCTCGGCTAAGCCCAACTTTCGGCCGAGAGAAAAGGCCACTAGTGGGGGAGATCGGAATTGGTACCACCGTCCGAATGGAGGCAAACCACCATCACAACAGAGGATACCATCGCAAGGTACGCACATACAAGTGATTCTTTTGTGACAATCCCCATATGGCTTGAGATTGTCCGAAAAGAGGAAAGTTGGCAACCTTGTGCAAGGAGAATGAGCTGCAAGAAGAGGCGCGGTTGGGATCATTACGGATCCTTGGGTTGATTAAGGCTAAGAAGGCCAAGGAAGCCAAAGGAATGATGTTCGTGAATGTGAAGATCGGTGGTACCACGATGAGTGCGCTCCTAGATACCGGGGCCTCCGACCTCTTTATATCCAAAGAGGATACGAAGAAGCTGAATCTTCCGGTCAAGTCGGATGATGCCGGTTGGCTAAAAACGGTGAATTCCAGGGAAGTCCCGACTAGCGGCATGGCTAAGGACATAGAGTTTCACCTTAGTCCATGGACCAGTAAAGAAGACATCAAGGTAATCCCCCTTGACGACTGTGATATCATACTCGATTTAGGATTCCTCGATCGGATCAATGCGAGTGTTATGTCCTTCGCAAATTGCATATGTATTTTAGATAAGCGGTGCCAATGCATGGTCCTGATCTACCACGAGTTGAGACATGATTGGAAGATGTTATCAGCCATGCAGCTAACTAAGGGGCTAAAGAAGGATGAGGTGACATTCTTGGTAGCGTTGAAGGAGGAGGGCATGGGAGAAAGCGAGGTACCGGAGGAGGTGTCCCGAGTCCTCGACGCTTTCTAAGATGTGATGCCACCCAAGTTGCCCAAGAAGCTGCCTCCTCAGAGAGAAGTGGACCACTGGATCGAGCCCGTGCCCGATGCTCGACTGCCGGCCATGGCACCCTATTGCATGGCTCCGCCCGAGTTGGAAGAGTTGCGAAGACAGCTCAAAGAGTGTTCGACGTGTTGTACATTCGATCGTCCAACACTCTGTTTGGTGCCCCGGTCTTGTTCCAAATGAAGCATGATGGATCCCTTCGTATGTGCATAGACTATCGAGCATTGAACAAGCTCACCATCAAGAGCAAGTATCTGATTCCTCTCATTGCAGACTTGTTCAATTAGCTCAGGGAAGCCCAATGGTTCTCCAAGCTTGATCTTCGATCGGTGATAACTCTATAAAAAATAGAGTTATTTTACCTATTTTAGGCAGTAATTAATGCATTATCTGTGAGAAAATATTTGAATTTCCTTCTGATTATTTGAATTTTCCTTGTTTATGCAGAATAATGAGATATGGAGAAGATAAGAAAAAAAAGGGCAATTATTAGGAATTCAAATAAAAGCAGCGATGGAAGATGGATATCAAATCAGGAAATTCTTGATTTTGTTCCCTAATGTTATCTACAAGTAGATATTTGAGATTTCCTATAAATAGGAAGAGAGAGCAGCTAGGTTTTTTTAGCTAGATCGTTTTCCATTGTTACGAGAGTTTTTCAAGTATTTTGAAGAGAAGAAAAAAGTGGTGACATAATTCTTGTTCTTTGATTCAAGATGCTGGGTTTGATTTATATTTATATTTTTATTTCTTATTCTACTATGTTCTAATTTTCTTTTGTTAGAGCTACGATGTGGCCTAACCATGATGATGTGAATTTCATGATTTTTATGTTCTACAATTGATTTCATTCATGTGAGTTATTTATTATTGCGTTGAATGCTTTTGAGTGACTGGCCACCACTTGAATGATCTGATGTGCATGTTTGAGACTGAGAGGTGATAATATGCAATTGCTCATTATAATATATAACCATGAATTAAACGTGAATAGAAATATACCACGTTATTTGTGTAGCTTTCGGTGATAAGGTGATCCAAAAGACTCATTGTAAACCGGGAATATTCATAGTTTTTAATGCACTCATGTTTATTTTAATTCACATAGAGATATAGTGGATTAATAAGCTGAGTAGGTTTGCTATACCTAGAGATAGGATAGTAAATAGATTAGGAAATTCCGCTATCACATGTTTGATATCGTTCTTGTATTCATAACAATATGAAATTAATATCTAGTGGTTATGGTGAAATCGGATGCTCTAACATATTTATCTGATTGATTTTACTGCATTTAGTCTTCAAGTTTTGTTTTTAATTTATTCTAAATTATATTTTGATTTGTTAGATAAACTTTAGAATTAATCTATTTTAGTATTTAATTGATTTATTAATCATCGATCTCCGTGGGACGATACTTTATCTCATCATTATATTACTTGTTCGATACGTGCACTTGCGTTTAGAATTTTACGAACAAGTTTTTGGCGCCGTTGCCGGGGATCGTTTGTTTAATACTAATTAATATTGATACCAGATAATTCTAAGTTTAATTTAGCTTTCGTTTTGTTTTATTTTTCAGGGTGTACATCGGTTTATGACACGTAGCCAACAAAGGGAACTTGTTGAGCTTGATCCAGAAATCGAGCGTACATTCAAAAGGTGACTAAGAGAACAGAAGAATCACACTAAGATGGCAGACGGTGATAATGAAAATCCACGTAGACTCTTAAGAGATTATGTTGTGCCAACAGTTCAAGGCACCACATCAAGTATCAGAAGACCTGCAATTCAAGCAAACAACTTTGAGATTAAGCCGTCACTTATTCAGATGCTTCAACAATCAGTGCAATTCAGTGGGCAACCAAGCGATGATCCAAACGCTCATATCGATGCTTTTCTTGAAATCTGTGACACCATTAAATATAATGGAGTTATAGATGATGCTATTAAATTAAGATTATTTCCATTCTCTCTTAGAGATAAAGCTAAGACTTGGCTTTCTTCTCTTCCTGCAGGATCAATTACTACATGGAATGATATGGCTCAGAAATTTCTTGGTAAGTTCTTTCCACCTACAAAGTTTGCGAAGATGCGTAACGATATTACTAATTTTATGCAGATGTATAATGAATCATTAAATGAAGCATGGGAAAGATTCAAAGAATTTCTTAGAAGATGCCCACATCACGGACTACCCGTATGGATGCAGGTACAAACTTTTTATAATGGCTCTAGTGCAAATCTTCGTTCTATGATTGATGCAGCTGCAGGAGGGACTTTAAATAATAAAACACCAGAAGAAGCCTACAATTTATTAGAAGAGATGGCGTCCAATAGTTATCAGGTGGCCTGCGAGAGATTACCAATGCGAAAAGTTAGCAGAGTTCATGAAGTTGATGCTTTTGTTGCAATTGCTGCACAATTTGAAACAATCAACAAAAAGCTTGATAATATGAGTGTTTCAGCCATGAAAATTCACACTTTGACATGTGATTTTTGTGGTGGGGGACATGTTAGCACAGAGTGTCAGGTAGGTAATACTTTCAAACAATCTCATGAAAATTCTAACTTTGTTGGGAATTTTAACAGGTCGTAGAATAATTCCTACTCCAACACATACAATCCGGGATGGCGCAATCATCCAAATTTTTCATGGAACAATCAGAATGTGACGAGGCCACAAGGATTCAAACAATCAGAAGAAACAAAGTCAAATTTGGAAGACATAGTCACCAAACTTGCTAACACAACTCCTAACTTCGTCAAAAGCACGGATGTGAGATTTCAAAACCAAGAGGCTTCAATCAGAAATCTGGAGATGCAAGTGGGTCAGTTAGCAAGTATGATGTCGGGAAGGCAATAGGGTTTTTTGTCGAGCAACACAGAGAAAAATCCAATTGAAAACATAAAGGCTATTACCCTGAGAAGTGGTAAACAAGTGGGAGAAGAAGAGATTGTCAGAGACAAGGAAGAGGTGATCAATAAACAATCGAAGGAGACAAGCAAAAGTAAACTTTTTCCAGATAATCCCAAGCCATATGTGCCGCCAATTCCATTCCCTCGGCGACTCCGGCAGCACAAAATGGATAAGCAATTTTCTAAATTTCTTGATGTATTTAAAAATTGCACATTAACATTCCTTTTGCAGATGCTTTAGCGCAAATGCCTAGTTATGCAAAATTTTTGAAGGAGATTTTGGCAAACAAAAGGAAACTGGAGGATTATGAGACTGTGAAGTTAAACGAGGAGTGTTCAGCCATCCTACAAAATAAATTGCCTCCGAAATTAAAAGATCCAGGAAGTTTTACTATTCCTTGCACTATTGGGGATTCTTACTTTGAAAAAGCATTATGTGATTTAGGTGCAAGTATTAATCTGATGCCTTATTCTATTTTCAAGAAATTAGGATTGGGCGAGGTAAAAACAACCGCAGTGTCACTTCAACTGGCTGATCGATCAATTAAATATCCGAGAGGTATTGTGGAAGATGTTTTGGTAAAAGTTGACAAATTTATCTTTCCTGCAGATTTCATAGTTCTTGACATGGAGGAAGATTTTGAGGTACCACTTATCTTAGGTCGACCTTTTCTAGCAACAGAAGAGCTCTTATTGATGTACAACAGGGGAAGTTGATCCTTAGAGTTCAAGATGATCTTGTTTCATTTAATGTTTTTAAAGCAATGAAATATCCATCTGATGATAATTCTTGTTTTAGAGTTGAGACAGTTGACAAGTTGGTGAATAAGGTTTTCCAGGAAAATATTTTTGAAGATCCACTTGAAGCATGTCTAATTCAACCAAGGGACAAAGATATTCATAATGAGGAGATAAAAGAGTACGCAAATTTCATGGAGGCAATTCCACCATATTCAAGGAAAAAGGCAATTAAATTTGAAGAGTTGGGACAACACATTACAAAGCCTAAACCATCAATTGAAGAGCCTCCAATTCTTGAACTCAAACCCTTACCTTCTCATTTGAAATATGCTTATTTAGATGGAGTTTCTTCTTTACCAGTAATTATATCTTCTTCTTTGACAGATTTGATGGAGGAGAAATTGCTCAGAGTATTAAGAGAGCATAAATGTGCAATTGGATGGAAAATAGCTGATATCAAGGGAATTAGTCCTTCAATTTGCATGCATAAAATTTTGATGGAAGAGCAATATAAACCCACTATCCAACCTCGGGCGTTTGAACCCGAAGATGCAAGAAGTAGTGAAAGCCGAGGTAATTAAGCTACTTGATGCAGGTATCATCTATCCTATCTCTCGATAGTTCTTGGGTAAGTCCTACAAGTTGTGCCAAAGAAAGGTGGTATGACTGTTCAGAAAACGACAATAATGAATTGATTCCAACTAGAACGATTCTTGGGTGGCGTGTGTGTATGGATTACAGAAAATTGAATGACACCACTAGAAAAGATCACTTTCCTTTACCATTTATTGATCGGATGTTAGAAAGACTTGCGGGGCATGAATTTTATTGCTTTTTGGATGGATATCCGGTATAATCAGATTCCTATTGCACCAGAAGATCAAGAGAAAACTACTTTCACTTGTCCCTATGGTACTTTTGCTTTTAGAAGAATGCCCTTTGGTCTTTGTAATGCACCAGCTACTTTTCAAAGATGCATGATGGCTATTTTCTCTGATATGGTTGAAAAATATATTAAGATTTTCATGGATGATTTTTATGTTTTTGGCCTATCATTTGATTCTTGTTTAAATAATTTGGCTTTGGTCTTACAAAGATGTGAGGAGACTAACCTTGTTTTGAATTGGGAGAAGTGTCACTTTATGGTGCAGGAAGGAATAGTGCTCGGGCATAAAATTTCTCAAAACGGAATAGAAGTCGATTGAGCCAAAGTGGAAGTCATTGCAAAATTACCTCCGCCAACATCTGTGAAACTTGTCAGAGGATTTTTGGGGCATGCAGGATTTTACAGGTGATTTATAAAAGATTTTTCAAAAATTGCTAAACCTCTTTCTAATCTTTTGGAAAAGGATGCTCCTTTTAATTTTTTCTGTTGAATGCATGCAGGCTTTTAACACTTTAAAGGAGAAGTTAATTTCAGCACCAATCATGGCAGAACCAAATTGGGATTTACCTTTTGAGTTGATGTGTGATGCTAGCAATTATGCAAGTAGGAGCTATTTTGGGACAAAAGAAGAATAAAATTTTTCGAACCATATATTATGCCGCCGAACCTTGTCGGGTGCACAATTGAATTATTCAACAACAGAAAAGGAACTTTTGGCGGTAGTATTTGCTTTTGATAAATTTCGTTCTTATTTTATTGGCTCAAAAGTTATAGTTTATTCTAACCACTCTTAAGTATCTGCTTGAAAAGAAAGAATCAAAACCCGGGTTGATCGGTGGATTCTATTGCTGCAAGAATTTGATTTGGAAATCAAAGATAAGAAGGGGACTGAAAATCTAATTGCAGATCACTTATCAAGAATTCCAAATTCAAAGGAAGAGGTAAGACAAATTTTGGAAGAGTTCCCTGATGAGAAAATTTTTTCCATCAAGTCAATTCCTTGGTATGCTGACTTTGTAAATTATTTGGTAAGTAATGTTCTTCCTCATGAATTATCATATCAACGAAGAAAAATTCTTTTCGATGTTAAAAATTATTTTTGGGAAGAACCTTTCTTGTTTAAAGTATGTGCAGATCAGATCATAAGGAGATGTGTTCGAGATGAAGAGAAGGCAAACATTCTACATCATTGTCATGATGGAGAGACAGTGGCCATTTTGGTGCCACAAAAACTGCAGCTAAGATTTTACAATCTGGATTTTATTGGCCTACACTTTTTAAAGATGCATACTCCTATGTAGCTTCATGTGATAGGTGTCAAAGAACTGGAAATATTTCAAGAAAAAATGAGATGCCTTTAAACAACATTATTGTGTGTGAATTATTTGATGTTTGGCGTATTGATTTCATGGGACCCTTTACACCTTCTTATGGAAATTTATACATTTTAGTGGCTGTATAGTATGTGTCTAAGCGGGTAGAAGCTGTAGCATTACCAACAAATAATGCTAAAGTTGTGGTGAAATTTTTGAAGAAAAATATTTTTACCCGATTCGTCACTCCTAAGGCAATCATAAGTGATAGGGGGACACATTTTTACAACAAGCAATTTGCAGCACTTTTGAGTAAGTATGGAGTCACACATAAGGTTGCAACCCCTTATCATCCTCAAACTAGTGGTCAAGTAGAGATTTCAAATAGGGAAATCAAGAGAATTTTAGAAAAAACAGTGAATGCCTCTAGGAAAGATTGGTCAAGAAAACTTGATGATGCACTTTGGGCTTATAGGACAGCGTTCAAAACTCCAATTGAGATGTCTCCTTTTAGGCTAATGTTTGGAAAAGCTTGTCACTTACCAGTGGAATTAGAGCATAAAGCATATTTGGCATTGAAATTTCTGAATTTTGATATGCGTCTCGTAGGTGAAGAAAGATTATTGCAACTGAATGAACTGGAGGAATTTCGCAATGAGGCCTATGAAAATTCTAAGTTGTACAAGGAGCGTACAAAAAGATGGCATGACAAGCACATATTTAGAAAAGATTTTAAAATTGGTCAAAAAGTCTTACTCTATAACTCTCGTCTTAAACTTTTTCCAGGAAAGTTGCGGTCTAGATGGTCTGGTCCTTTTACAATTACACAGGTATTCCCATATGGAACAGTTGAAGTTGCGCATGACATTGAGGGCACATTCAAAGTTAACGGTCAACGTTTGAAGCCCTACTTTGAAGGTGGTTACAACAAGCAGAAGACCACCATTGAACTTCATCCTTCGAATAGCGAAAACCGAGATAGTTTGGCTGAAAACTATAAAGCAAGCGCTTCTTGGGAGGCAACCCAAGCATTTTAATTATGTTTTTATTTATTTTTAAGTTTACGTTTTGCAAAAAAAAAAAAAAAAAAAGATTAACTTTTCTCTATTTTATCCAGGTTAATTTTTAGGGAGCACCTTTCAAGAGTTTAATCATCAAGATCATCTATGGACTTATCCTACAACCAGGGAAGTTTTCTTCTTCTTATTCTATTTTTCACATTGAGGACACTGCTTCATTCAAGTTTGGGGGAAGACAAATTTTTAGATAATTTTTTTTTTATCATTATTGCTTTCCTGGTTGTGAATTTTTGCGATTCTTAGGAAAATTTAAATTTTATTTAAACTTGCAATTGAGGTGTGAGTTAATCTTAATTTTGATTATGTTGATCCACTTATTGAGCACTAAAAGTCCTTACTTTTTGAATTATGTGTAAATCTAGAGAACATTCATGTGAAATATGTGATTTTCTTAGATTTCACCCAAATCTTAGAATTTGTTTGATTTTCTCTTGAGGCGAAATCCTAAGCTAAATCTAATTGAGAAAATGATATAGGCAGTTTTTGGATCGATTGAGCCTTTCAAGCCAACCCTATTTATTTATCCCTAGTCACCCCGTTGAGCCTTAATTATTACCCAATTTTTCATTGGCACCCATATATGTTTAGCCTGGCCATGATCAAATTATATCCTTATCCCATGCCCTATGAACACGTTGATTTTCTTTTGGGATAAAAAAAAAATTTATTCGAGCTTCATAGAAATTTGGAAGGAATGATGGAGTAAAAAGAAGAAAAAAAGTGATTGCAGTGGTTGTTTGGGGTGTATTGTCAAAAAAACAAAATTGCTTTTATGGATTAATTCTATCCATGATTAATAAACGTGGACAAAAACAAAAACTTGTTCGTAAAATTCTAAACGCAAGTGCACGTATCAAACAAGTAATATAATGATGAGATAAAGTATCGTCCCACGGAGATCGATGATTAATAAACCAATTAAATACTAAAATAGACTAATTCTAAAATTTATCTAACAAATCAAAATATAATTAAGAATGAATTAAAAACGAAATTTGTAGACTAAATGCAATAAAATCAATCAGATAAATATGTTAGAGCATCCGATTTCACCATAACCACTAGATATGAATTTCATAATGTTATAAATACAAGAACGATATCAAACATGTGATAGCGGAATTTCCTAATCTATTTACTATCCTATCTCTAGGTATAGCAAACCTACTCAGCTTATTAATCCACTATATCTCTATGTGAATTAAAATAAACATGAGTGCATTAAAAACTATGAATATTCCCGGTTTACAATGAGTCTTTTGGATCACCTTATCACCGAAAGCTACACAAATAACGCAGTATATTTCTATCCACGTTTAATTCATGGTTATATATTATAATGAGCAATTGCAAATTATCACCTCTCGCCTCAAACATGCACATCGATCATTCAAGTGGTGGCCAGTCACTCCTTGTTTTTCAAGCATTTTGAAGAGAAGACAAAAGTGGTGACAGAATTCTTGTTCTTTGATTCAAGATGCTGGGTTTGATTTATATTTATATTTTTATTTCTTATTCTACTATGTTCTAATTTTCTTTTGTTAGAGCTATGATGTAGCCTAACCATGATGATGTGAATTTCATGATTTTTATGTTCTACAATTGATTTCATTCATGTGAGTTATTTATTATTGTGTTTAATGCTTTTGAGTGACTGGCCACCACTTGAGATGTGCATGATTTTTAGGAAATTTCGCTATCACATGTTTGATATCGTTATTGTATTCATAACAATATCAAATTCATATCTAGTGGTTATGGTGAAATCGGATGCTCTAACATATTTATCTGATTGATTTTACTGCATTTAGTCTTCAAGTTTTGTTTTTAATTTATTCTAAATTATATTTTGATTTGTTAGATAAATTTTAGAATTAATCTATTTTAGTATTTAATTGGTTTATTAATCATCGATCTCCGTGGGACGATACTTTATCTCATCATTATATTACTTATTCGATACATGCACTTGCGTTTAGAATTTTACGAACAATCGGGATACTACCAAGTTCAGATTGCCGAAGGGGATGATCCGAAAACTGCATGCGTGACCCACTATGAATCGTACGAGTTCCTCGCCATGCCTTTTGGCTTGACTAATGCGCCGGCTGCGTTCTGTACCTTCATGAACAAGGTACTCCATCCGTTCATTCATTGGTTCGTTATGGTTTACTTTGATGATATCATTGTCTATAGTCAAACGCTCGAGGAACATATCGAGCACTTGAGACGAGTCTTCTAGCTCCTACGGGAGAATGACCTATTCGTGAAGCATGAGAAATGTGCTTTCACGAAAAAGGAAGTCCCTTTCCTTGGGCACATCGTTGGGGGCGAACGAATGCGGATGGACGCAGCCAAGATCTGTGCCATTGTTGAATGGGAACCACCGACCAAGGTGACAAAATTGAGATACTTCCTTGGTCTCACGAACTACTATTGGCACTTCATCCGGGGATATTTGAGCCTCACCGTGCCACTCACGGACACGCTGAAGAAGGAAAGGTCGTGGGAGTGGACAGATTAGTGTCAAGAGGTGTTTGATCGATTGAAGCAAGCCATGATCGAAGAGCCGGTGCTCATGTTGCCAACCACACCAAGCTTTATGAGGTAAAAACCGATGCTTCTGATTTTGCTATTAGTGGTGTCTTGATGGAGGAAGGGCATCCGGTTGCCTATGAGTCTCAGAAATTGAACAATACCAAGCGACAATACATGGTCCAAGAGAAGGAAAAGACCGTGGTGGTGCATTGCCTTCGTACATGGAGTCTTTATCTCTTGGGATCGCGGTTTGTCGTGAGGACCAACAATGTGGCCACGAACTACTTCCAAACCCAGAAGAAGCTCAACCCGAAACAAGCTCAGTGGCAAGACTTCTTGGCCGAGTTTGATTATGTGTTGGAGTACAAGCCCGGAAAATCCAATTCCATGGCCAATGCCTTAAGTAGGAAGTTCGAATTGGCCAATGTAGTGAGCCGACCTAACTATCCGTGGATCGACCGTATCAAGGAGGGGCTAAAGCACTGACGCAGCCCGCATTGAAGACCAGCTCTCTCGACCAAGAAGATCGGCCTGCATTCAAGCTTGACAAATCTGAGAAGCCGTATCGATATCTTGAGTCCATCCCAGAAGTTTGAAAGACACCTTGGAGCCATGAAGACGCTTTTACTAGTTTCTAGTTTCTATGCTATTTACTATTTTCCTAGTTTTAATGCTCTGTTTTTATTTCTTTGACGATATAACCCATCCAATTTCTGGTAGAAGACGGAACGACTTTTGATGAATGAAAACTTTGCTTTGAAGTAAGTATCGTGAATTTTGTAGAGTTCATAATCTTGAAAACCTAGAAGAGTTTTCACTTCGTCCTTGAAGAGTTGGAGCTTTCGAAATCTGCATCCTTGAAGAGTTGCAGTCATCGATCTAGAAGAATCAGTGCCCCTCTCAACTTCCTTGGAGGCCTAGAAGAGCAACCAACGAAGTTTCTATCTTTTCCTGTTCTGTTCATTATTTTTTTACCCACTTCCAACCCAAATTCGACCACCCTACAATGCTTATTTCAGAAAACCCAAAACAGAGAAATTGTAGATCCAGAATTCTTTGTTCACTTGGCTTTGGAAACAAGTCGATCTGATCTGTATCAACAAAGATACGACTGTTCTCCTGAGCTTGGGCAGTGCTGAAATTTCTGTTCATCCTGCTTTTCTTGTGTGTGAGTCACTCTCCTGATCCTACGGTTGAGAAAGCCTAACCTTGGGTTGCATCATTTGGTATCAGAGCTTTGGAGGAGAGGACAATGCCTCCAAGACAAGCTAGATGTCGTGGTGGTAGAACCATTCCCCTCGATGAATTGCATACACTCGCTGAGAATATGCAACAACAAATTGACGAATTGACGCGAGAAGTTCAGTGTTTGAGGGCTAAAGAAAATAATTCTCCACCCCATTCCAGGACTGAAGATTCCCATGGTGACTCTTCCTCTTTGGAGAGTGTTCAACTATTCACGGTCGGAGGCATGTTCGGCATCATTTACAACATATTCGTGAGCCAAATTGGGAAAAGGGAGTCAAGAAAGATGTTCCAGAATTTATAGGTTCTGAGTCTCCTGATGAAATTGTTGATTGGTTGACACTTGTGAATGAGGTTTTTCAGCATCGAAATGTTCTGGAGAATCATCGAGTTGGGATCATTGCTATGCAATTCCGAGGCAAGGAGATTGCTTGGTGGAGACGTGAAAAACAAACTCGCCAAGCTGTTGGCAAAGCACCAATTACTTTGTGGAGAAAGATGGAGGGCAAGATTCAAAAATATTTTCTTCCCAAAGGATATAAGAGAGAGCTCTACCAACGGTGCCAAAAACTAAAACAAGGTATGCAAACGGTGAACCAATACACCAGTGAATTCAATGAATTGGTCATTCGTAACAATATCCAGGACCCGGAGGAGGTGCTTGTGAACAAATACTTGAACGATCTTCAATTTTAAATTCAAGACACATTGGAAGTCCGCGACATTTGGGACCTAGGAGATGCACAACAACAGACACTCAAAATGGAGTGCTCTCATTCTCGGAGACAGCAATCAACTACCATTGCAAGCCGGGCCACTAAGAGTACCACTAGCACTGCTAAAGTTGCTAAGGCTACAATGGAATCTGCTAGTAAGCCTTTTACTCAACCCCATGTTTCAAAGCAACCTACTATGTCCAAAATACGATGCTATTCTTGTGGGGAGTTGGGTCACCGTGCTAGCAATTGTCGAATCAATAAGAATCGACCAGCCGGTAAAGCCTTCTTGGTGGATAATGATTTTGATGAGAATGCTAAGGATTCACTTGAAGAGGAGTTGAACAATGATGAAGAAGTTGCGGATGATGAACAAATAGTGCATGCTGACATTGGCGAACTTCTTATGGTGTGGAAAATTTTTCTTACTCTTTGAGATGACACTGGAGATAGGTGGCTACGTACCAATATTTTTCATTCTGCTTGCCCAATCATGGGAAAGGTGTGTCAATTAATTATTGACTCTGGTTGTTGTGAGAATATAATTTCTAAAGTAGAGGCAAACAAGCTGAAGTTGGAATTAAAAATGCACCCTACACCTTATAAAATGTCGTGGTTGAAGAAAGGCGCTGAGGTAACTGTTTCAAAATGATGCCTTATTAATCTGTCCATTGGTTCTATTTATAATGACAAGATATGGTGTGATGTTTTGCCGATGGATGCTAGTCACATTATTCTTGGTCGACCATGGCAATTCGATAGGAGGACTACGCATGATGGTTATCGAAATACATATTCTTTTAAATTTGGAGGCAAGAAGATTACGTTGGCACCTAGTAGGGAACCTTTGAAAACTCCTGTAGTTGAGAATTCCTTCTCCCCTACATTGCTTACAATGAAGGATATGAAGGATGCTTTGAAAGGAGTTTGTATCTTGTATATTTTGCATAATAAAACATGTGAGAAGAATGAAGTTGCCTCCATCGTACCTCATCAAGTTCAACCTCTTTTGGAAGAGTTCAAGGATGTCTTCCCGATAGACTTACCCATTAGACTCCCTCGTATGAGAGATATTCAGCATCAAATTGACTTGATGCCCGGAGACTCTTTGCTAAATCTCGCTCATTACGGAATGAGTGCGACCGAACATAAGGAATTGCATCAACAAGTTATGGAGCTGTTGAATAAGGGTTTTATAAGGGAGAGCTTCGGTCCATGTGCCATTCCAGCTCTTTCAGTGCCTAAGAAAAATGGTACTTGGAGGATGTGTGTCGACAGTAGAGCGATCAACATGATCACCATCAAGTATCCATTTCCTATTCCTCGCCTTGATGATCTCTTTGATCAACTTTCTGGTGCAATCATATTCTCGAAGCTAGATTTAAAGAGTGAATATCATCAAATTAGAATCAAACCCAGAGATGAATGGAAGACAGCATTCAAAATGAAAGAGGGGCTATATGAGTGGCTAGTCATGCCATTCGGATTGTCGAATGCACCATCGACATTCATGAGGTTTATGACTCAGGTGTTGAAGCATTTTTCTGGGAAAGTTTGTTGTTTATTTTGATGATATCTTGATTTTTAGCAAGTCTGCTGATGAGCACTTGCAGCATCTTCAAGAAGTATTATGTGTGTTGAGGCAGGAACAATTGTATGTGGCTCTCGACAAGTGCTATTTTATGGTACCTCAAATCCTTTTCTTAGGGTTTCATATTTCAAAGAATGGCATTTCGGTGGATGATTCTAAGATCAAGGTGATTCGAGAATGGTCAACTCCAACAAATGTGCATGAAGTGCGAAGTTTTCATGGCCTCGCTTCGTTCTATCGACGGCTTATTGCGCATTTTAGCACCATTGCGGCCCCACTCACTTCTTGCATGAAGAAGGGAGTTTTCGAATGGACGAATGCAGCTCAGAAAAGTTTTGAATAGCTCAACGAAAAATTGAGCACAGCCCGGTACTTGCATTGCCTAATTTTGATCTTGTTTTTGAAGTGCATTGTGATGCATCAGGTACTGGCATAGGAGGAGTTCTAAGTCAAGGAGATCGACCTATTGCCTTCTTTAGTGAAAAATTGAATGGTGCCAAACTTCGTTACTGCATTATTTGGCACACTTGAGTATTGGCGACCATATCTTACTCATCGAGAGTTTATTTTATATATTGATCATGAAGCCTTGAAATATATTTTCGAACAGCAAAAGCTTAATTCCAGGCATGCAAAATGGGCTGAATACATCCAGGAGTTCACCTTCATTATTAAGCATAAGGCTGGAGCTCAGAATCAGGTTGTCGATGCCCTTAGTCGAAAGAAGAGCTTGCTCTCTACAATGAATTCTACTGTTCTTGGATTTGATTCTTTTCAAGAGTTATATCAAGAAGACCCCTACTTTTCCAAGATCACTCCCGATGCACATGAAAAGAAGCTTGCTGATTTTACTATATGTGAAGGTTTTCTTTTCAAAGGAAACTGTTTATGTGTGTCGAACTGTTCTCTTCGACAAAGGGTGATCGATGAAGTTCACCGTGAAGGACATTTTAGGCGTGACAAAACGGTACAACTTGTCTCAGCCAAATATTTTTGGCCTCATTTGAAACGTGATGTACATCGACATGTGATGAGGTGTTGACGTTGCCAAATTGGAAAGGGACAAGCTACTAATGCTGGCCTTTATTTGCCCTTGCCGATTCCACATGCCCCATGGGAAGATTTCTCTATGGACTTTGTCCTTAGACTACCACGCACAAACAGAGGTATTGTGGCACCCCTCGAACGGCCCCCGATCCGTTAGGGTCGCCACAGTTCGCTTACCTTTTTCTTTCCCTAATTATATGTCACTCTGATACCATTTCAGTTGTAGCGGGTCTATACAATCTGGGGGTTTACATCTTTTAGATCGGTCCCTACGCAACTTATATGGCGGAAGCACATCCATTAACTCCCTTCCCTATATTCAGAAAACGATGCACACCTACTAAACATTTATAGGTAAAAGCTGAACACTTTTATTTACTTAAACCAGATGGACATCATTCATCGGTACATCAAAATGCCTATACTTCAAAAGATGACTGACATCTTCTCCAACGGTCGTACACTTAAAGTCCATCGATTAGTGTCGGTGTCCAAAAGTTCCTTCCTTTGCTATCCTCCTCCTCGCAGTCATATCCAACCACTCGATCCGTCTACCGGTGGCAGTGGCAGTAGAGGTATCTTATTTAATCTGAAATGTTATTCCCCAAAAGGGGTGAGTACAACCACTCAACAGTAAAGGTCCACCACACTACTTAATGCGTCAAACAGAACAATCAAGAATAAAACACATATCATTCATGCATATCAAGCATACCTCACCTTGCAACCATACATATATCACCATGCCATCATCATCAAGCATTCATGCATATATCACCATGCAACGTGCATATACCACCATGCACTCATATTATCCATGCTATCAAGCATACATCACCATGCGGTTGTGCATATATTACCATGCAATCATGCATATCTTGCCATGCCATCATGTATATATCACCATGATTCATATCATCCATGCTATCAAGCATACATCACCATGAGATCCATTCAAGCCTTCATGATCGCATTCTCAATGTCAAATAGCATCAATTTATTTTCATAAGGAGATCATGCATCATGACATATGCATACACCCATGCACATGATTCACTTTCAATTCTTATCTTTCATGAGGATCTCATCAGTTTTTCTTTCCAGGGATCAATGTTTGCATCCCACAATTTATCGCTCACATCCAACTTGGCATCGCGAGGAGCCTCTAGCACACACCTCCGGGTATCCGGCACCCCCACATTCCAGGCATCTCATATCCCAACTAACATCACGAGGAATCCCCCCAGCACACACCTCCAGGGCTTCCAGGATTATGTACCGACATACCACTAGGAATTCCCCTGGAATTACGTACCGTATACCACCGGGCATCTCGAAACTCCCAATGACCCTCCAGAATTACGCCACTAGGCCACCGGGCATCCGGCACCCCCACACTCCGGGCATCCTGACACTCCTAGGGCATTGTCGGCTTACACCTCCGACGGCCTTCTTATCATTACAATGCATATTCTCATATATCTCATTTTTCAATTTCACACTTGATGCAATAATGCCAATGATTGGATCAGCCTTTTTAAAATCATATAATATGCATTGGGAAAAATATTATTTGATGCAATGATTTTGAGAAACTTCATTGAATTCATGAAAATCCATAAATCTTTTGATGTCATATGGTATGCATGAATTTCACCACATCATTGCACGAATGATAATCCAAGATATCACAATTTATCTAGCAGATCAATAACCTGTAAATAGAACAGTTTTTCAGCTTAAACAGAACGCGTGCTGTTTATGAAAAATTATGGAAAATTAGTAAACGATGGAAATTAATTCTGAAAATTTTACACATTGTAGATAAGATCTATGAAAACACATTTTGTGAAGAACACCATATCAAACAAGGCTTCGTAAAATACGTACAGGTCCATACATCACCGGAAAGGGATTTTAACATCATCCATGCATAGTTTTGAATTTTTTTTTTGATTAAACCCTTAAATAAACTCAGAAAATTATGAAATTTGGACACAATGTATTTAAGACCTAGAGGTACAAGTTTCATGAAGAAATAATAGCCCAATTCGTTCTGGATTAAAAGATAAAATCAATTTCATTTTCCTATTCTCGGTATCGTTTTCCAGATCTACCCGTGTTGAATAAAAAATCGTTTCCTTGGTCATTACTGGTCCATTTACTCTGAAATTTCAGTATGTTATTCCTCAGAATATTACCTACAACTTTAATTAAGGACACATGATTAAATTTTAACTGTATGATTTTATAAAAATCCCAAAATCATACTAGGTCGAAGCAGCGTTTTTCCCAGATCCAGTTTCTTAAAAAGACAGCGATTTCACCGACCTATTTTTGTTCATTTCATCTAAATTTTTGATATGTTCTACCCCAAGAAGTATGCTACAACTTTTTTTAAGAGACCACAGTGAGATTTTGACAAGAAGGTTACTTTACAGACCACGAAACCACTGAAGGTCGGCACAACGAATTCCAGATCTAGTCTCTACAAAGAAAAATCATTTCACTGACCATTTATTGTTTGTTTTGCCTCAAATTTTAGTATGTTGTTCTTCAAGGTGTTCTCTACAACTTTTATGAAGAAAGGCACATGCAGCACACAAACTCATGGATGGTTGGACTGGTCTTTCCAGAAATAGCATACATGGCCAACGAATCTCTCTCCAAAGCTCCGAAATTTCATCCCATCTACCACAACCAAGACTTGTCATCTACTACACATACACACAGCAATGCAAAGGGTAGGTTTTAGGACTTCACTTGCCTCAAATCAAAGGAAAACATAGCAAGAATGACGGCGGGACTAGGCGGGCTTGACGGCGTCTCCTCTTTCTCTCTTCCTCTCTTTCTCTGGTTTGGGTTCCTCTCAAACTCTCTCTCGGTCTCTCCTGCCTTCGTATGAAACCCCTCCCCTTTTCTTTGTTTTTTGATTAATCAATAAGTTTAAAATGGACAGATGGCAAAAGAGAAAGGACAGGTGGTATTATGGTGGAAGACAAGTGTTTGCTTTGCATGCTTCTCATTTTGCATGGGGGACACTCGTTCCCAAGAAGGAGACAAGTGTCTCCCTTGCCGAAGACACTTGGAGGTGGTCATTCGGCTCCTCCCCCCCTTCCATACGTCGACTACCCCATGGGCTCCATGGGCGGGCCTCTTGGCCCACTTTAGGCCCAACACACTTGGGCTTAAGGTCCAAACTTAAATGGCCCATATTTATTTTTGATAATCCATCTTAATCCCACTTATACAAGGTACCAAATTACACATTTAAATGGCCATAATACTTTGTAACATAGTTTAATAAAATCCAACTTGCAAAATTCATGGCCAAAAACATAATTTCATCATCAAATAAAATCCTTGGTCTCACATGGACATAGGACATGTTTCCAACAAAATAATTATCCATTTATATAAATACCAGATCATTCTTATTCACTTGGCCATAAATCTTGAAATCATAAATCAATAAACTCCTACTTATATTTTTGGGATGCCACATGTATGGATCTTTGTTGTTGTCGATCAATTTTCAAAAATGACACATTTTATTCCATGTCGAAAAACTATGGATGCTTCGCGTATTGTCAACTTATTTTTCAAGGAAGTCTGTAAGTTGCATGGCATTCCGAAGACCATTACTTTGGATCGGGATACAAAATTTCTTAGTCATTTTTGGCGACAACTGTGGAAGAATGTAAGTACTAAACTGCAATATAGTATTGTGTTTCATCCCTAAACGGATGGACAACCGAGGTCGTCAATCAAAGATTGGGAAATCTATTAAGGACTTTGATTGATAATAATCCCCGTTCTTGGGAGACAAGTTGTCACTTGGAGAATTTGCATATAATTGTGCTAAGAACCGAAGCAGTGGATATAGTCCATTTATGATTGTATATGGTTGACAACCGAACACTGCTCTTGATCTTGCACCAATTCCTTTTGCTGAGAAGTCGAGTAACAAAGTTGACGATATTGTTTCTTAAATGAGGACAATTCATGAAGATGTGCACCAAAGACTAGAGAGTAAAACTGAATCCTATAAAATGGACATCGACAAGCGGCGGCATGAAGTTATCTTTGAACCTGGAGATTTTGTTTGGGCTTATTTGCCACCGGAATGGCATCCCGTCAAAAGTTATAACAAGCTTAGTGATCGAAAGCTTGGACCTCTTGAAGTTCTTGAGCACATCAATCCTAATGCGTATCGATTGAATCATCCTTCTCATTTGAAGATTCATGACGTCTTCAACATTCGACATTTAACACCTTATGTGGGAGATTCTTCTAATGATGATGGCGAGAATTCGAGGATGAATTCTTGTAAAGATGGGGAGGATGATGCAGCCCGCATTGAAGACTAGCTCTCTAGACCAAGAAGATCAGCCAGCATTCAAGCTCGATGAAATCGAGAAGCCATATCGATATCTTGAGTTCATCTCGGAAGTTTGAAAGACACATTGGAGCCATGAAGACGCTTTTACTAGTTTCTAGTTTCTATGCTATTTACTATTTTCCTAGTTTCAACATTTTTTTTATTTCTTTGACAATATAAGCCATCCAAATTTTGGTAGAAGACGAATGACTTTTGATGAATGAAAACTTTGCTTTGAAGCAAGTATCGTGAATCTTGTAGAGTTCATAATCTTGAAAACCTAGAAGAGTTTTCACTCCGTCCTTGAAGAATTAGAGCTTTCAAAATCTGCATCCTTGAAGAGTTGTAGTCATCGATCTAGAAGAATCAGTGCCCCTCTCAACTTCCTTGGAGGCCTAGAAGAGCAACCAACGAAGTTTCTATCTTTTCCTGTTCTGTTCGTTATTTTTTTTACCCACTTCCAACCGAAATTCCACCATCCTATAGTTCTTATTTCAGAAAACCCAATATAGAGAAATTGTAGATCTAGAAGTCTTTGTTCATTTGGCTTTGGAATCAGGTCAATCCGATATGTATTGACAAAGATACAACTGTTCTCCTGAGCTTGCACAGTGCTGAAATTTCTGTTCGTCCCGTTTTTCCTATGTGCGAGTCACTCTCCCGATCCTATTGTTGAGAAAGCCTAACCTTGGCTTGCATCAATCACGATCCAATAGCCCAAGCCCTCCTTTGATATGCCCAAGAGGGCAAGACTAGGTGGTTCTGGTGTGAGGACGATCTCCTCTACACCAAGGGATGGCGACTCTATGTGTCGTCCTACTAGAAACTGTGGAAGGAGGTGATGCATGAGTGCCATAATTCCAAATGGGCGACTCATCCAGGAATCCATCGCACCATGGCATTCATCGAGGATCAATACTATTGGCCACACATGCGCGACGACATCGAAGCCTACATGCAAACGTGTCTCGTGTGCCAACAAGATAAGAAAGGGCAACGATCACTAGCGAGGCTCCTTGAACCGTTGCCTATCCCGAAACGTCTATGGGAGAGCGTCTCCATGGACGTCATCTTGAAGTTGTCAAAGTCCGAAAGGTGTCGGACTCTTATGGTCGTGGTGGCTCGTTTTTTTAAGTATGTGACGTTCGTGCTAGCCACAAAAGATTGCCCAGCCAAGGAAGCAGCCAAGCTATTCCTGAAGTGAGTGATCACGATCCTTGATTCACCGAGCGGTTCTAGACTAAGCTCTTCAAGTTGCTAGGGACGAACCTCAACTTCTCTATGAGTATGCATCTCCAAACCGACCGATCCTTGATTGATCCTGCATCAATCCCTGATCGATCCCTTGATCGACCCTTGATTAGTCCCTGAACAATTCCTCGACCGTGCACGATCTGTCCATGCACGGTGCTTGATCCATCCATACACGACCAATGACTGACTCCTAATCAATGCTTGGCCAACCCTTACACAACCTGGAATTGTTCACCTGCTCCGTGTCAGGCACCCATTCTCGCCATGCTGACCCTAATCTTGCTTCTGACATGCGCCTATGGCTATTTTCCAAGGCTTAGAGCTATTGAGTGGCCTACTTTGTGTAGCCTTGTAATGATGATACGGATTCAAACTCCACTGTTGGATCGGAGGGATGATCAACAGCTGAGATACGACTTGAACTTGTTTAAATAGGGATCATTCTCCCTCATTGTAATCAGCTCATTCATAAGCAATACACTCGCCCCTTGTGCAGCCGACCCTTTGTGTTCGTGCGTGTGCCATGAAAAGGATGACTTGGGATCACAAATCCTAAGGCCGCACGATGTTTAATCGATCATAATCAATCGACCCCGACACAAGCACCAAATGTACAATTGTCTAAGAAAAAAAAAAAAAGGTAAAGACTGTTTTGAGTAGAAAGAGAAAAATAAAAAGAAAGATACATCTCTATCGACAAAATAAGGGGTATAGCTATATGTGTTATTGCGTCCATCTTTCTAACTGGTCCCATCTTATTATTTATAAAAAATATTTATGTGATAATTTTTAATATATTATAAAATTAAATCATAACTAATTATAAATTACTATAAAACTAATTTCTTTAAAAATTTATGACTCACATTATACTATATTTTCAGTATCTTAATGACTATCATTGTGGCACCCTTGAACACCCGAGGTCGCCACGGCCTGCCAATCGCTTTATCTCAATAAGATATCTGTTACTTAACTTTTATATAAAGGGTTTTAAAGAAGGACTGAGGTCCCTAGGCATTTTTTTTTTTTTTGAAAACGGTCCCAGCGCAACTTATTAGCGGAAGCATAACTCGTCTCACCATCTCTCCCTCCAATAACCATAATGCATTGCACACCAACTATGCACCATAAGAAAAGGTAAGGCCGAACCACTTTTATTTACATATATATTCATGATGGGTTTCTCAGGTAGGTGCAGCCAAAAAGAAAAGCCAAGACTCTTAACTACACTTGGCCACAACCCAAAAGGTATCTTGACCCCTATATCGATCGTGTGTCAACCCCCATCTACAAGTGTCGGCTACTCCAAAAAAACATTAGCTCTCACTCCTCACACGACCATCACACCCATCTTGGTGCGTCGGGCGGTGGTAGCGGGAACATCCCCCGAATCACTCCATCTCGGTGGACGTGGATTGACAAAAACTCCTGAATGACCAGGCCCCCAACTAGGCCCACATCGTACATGACCAGCATGCGAACTTGCACAAACGTCACACCAAGGATGGTAACGCAATCAATCTCCGAACACTCTACATCCACGTCAAATGGGAGGCCATAAAAGGTACCCCGTGTGACCGGAGAGAGCGGCATTTTCCTAATATGAAATGTTGGTCCCCAAAGGGGTGAGTACAGCCACTCAGCAGGTAAAAGACCCAATAAACTACTCAATGCATAACACAATACAGTCACAACATCATAGCATAGTACATGTCATCCATACATCATAGCATAACTTACCTTGCAGCTATGCATATGTCATCATACTATATGTGCATACAACCATGCACTCATCCTCAAGCATCCACGCATATACCATGCCTCATGTACGCATACCATCATGTCATAGGTGCACATACAACTATGCACTCATACACATCATATCATACAGCCATGCATACATATTACTATACCATGCATGATTCAATTTCCACTTTTTATCTTTCAATTTGATCATCACATCTTTCTTCCCGGGATCAATAATTGCACCCCACTTTTTATCACTCGCACCCCAACCTGGTATCGCGAGAAACCTCCGGCACACACCACCAGGCATCCGGCACCCCCACATTCCAGGCATCTTGCATCCCAACCGGCATCACGAGGCATTCCCCCCGGGCACAAACCTCCGAGGCTTCCGGCACCCAACCATTCCGGGCATCTCGAAACTCCCGAGGACATCCGGGCATGTATCACAATACAACCGGGCATCCGGCACCCCCCATCCGGGGCATCTTAACACTCTCAGGGCATTATCGGCCCACCTCCAATAGTCTCCTCATTCATCATAATTCATATTTACCAATTTATGTCTCACAATCAACATGGCACATGATGTAAATGGCAATAAAGTCAAATTCAGCATTTGATTCTATATGCAATGCCAAATATCATCACGTGCTCAGCAAGATTCAATCACCTCAATCAATATAATTCATGGGGCTCATCCAAAACAGAATAATCATAAATTACAGCATTTGAAATTCGCACAATCCAGCTTGAACAGTTTTAGAAAATATTTCCATTAAATACCCAAATGACCTTTAAAAATTATCAAATTCAAACATGTGATAGTCAAGACATAATGGCAGATATTTCATAGGTGATCTCTTTTTTTGGGGTCCAGGCCGGTACTTTTCCCATCCTGTGATCAAGGCTGTGATAAAAGCCGAGCTATTTTTCCGCAGGACCTCCCCTACAGTATCGTCACCGTAGTAGAGTTTAACCACCAAGTTCGGGATGGATTGGTGTGGTTCCTCTACGCCTAGGACACCAGAATATCGAACCATGAACGAAGAAAGGCATGAGAGAAAAGCATATTGACTAGTGAGGGACAGGTTCGTAGAAAGAAGCTCAACTAAGTTTATGGGGTTACCGGCGAAAAGAAGGTTGAAGTACAGATCTCAAAAAGGACCTAAGATAAGATGGTGGGATTGTAGCTGCATACTTATCATCTTAAACACAGACTCCTCTTAGGGGGGGTGGTTTGCAAATCAATTGACGATAAAATACAAAAAAAGAAAAAGAAGAAGAAGCAGTATTTTAAATGATAATTGATAATCGAGATATAATTGGTAATAGGGATAAGAATACCACAAGCACCATGATTTTTTGCATAGCGTTCACTTGACTGCACCAAAAAACCCTCATATCATGCGGTATAGACCGAACATCACAGCACCATTATCATAACCACTTAACTTGCACAGTTTTTGAAACAATTTCATTTAAATAGGTAAATGAACTTCAAAAATTATGAAATTTGAATATGTTGCAGGGAAGACATAAATAAAAGTACTTCATGAAGAACACTTCGCCAAAAGAGCTTCATAAAAAATGATATGACCCATGCATCAAAACTGATTAAGTCCAAACGCGTCAGATTACAGGGCTTTAGAAATATTTCCGATTAAATACCCTAATAACCTTAAAAATTCATGAAATTTGACTATGTTGTAGTCAAGGTCCTAAGATAGGTTTTTCATGAAGAAACCAAAGTCAAATTCGTTCCAGGTGATTAAATATAGGCGGATAAAACTTCTGTTTCAATACCAAAATTTCCAGATCTGACTACTTCCGGAAAACCACAATTTCACCTGTCTATTCTTGTTATTTTTCTCTAAATTTTTGATATGTTAAACCTCAGGATGTCCTTCACATATTTTTTCAAGAAATTGTAGTGAAATTTCAACAAAAAGATAACCTTACAGTCCATGCATTCATCAAAGGTAGTTACCAAAATCTCCAGATTCAGTCTCTCCGAAAAATACAGATTTCACCCACTTATACTCGTTCTTTTGATCCCAAATTTGAGTATGTTTTATTTCAAGAAGTCCTTAATAAGTTTTATTTAGAAGTCACGGCCAAAATCCAACTCAACAACACATGCAAACCAAAAGAACATCCAAGGTCGAACTGTTTTCTCAAGAACAGTTTACTAGTCTCAAACATTTCTCTTAGAACTTCAACTTTTAACACCCTAAACATCCGAATTATATCACCATTCAAGCACACATACTAGACAAAATATGCGAGAGCAGATTAAGGATCCCAACTTGCCTCTAAGCCGAGCAAACAGTGGGCACACGGCGACGAACGACGGACGCACGGTGGACGGTCGACGGGCAGCTCTCCTCCTTTCCTCTCTTCTTCTGCACGCTCACTCTCCCTTTCTCTCTCGATTTCTCTCTTTCTCTCGGTAGCTCTCTCTCTCGGTCGACGACGCTTCCCCTCTCTCTCCATCATCAGTCGGTTCCCTTAGTTTCTTCCCTCAATGATGAACAATCATTGATTTTGCATGGGGAGCACTTGGCTGCTAGGAGGGACAAATGGCCTTCTTCATGCAAGATGGGCCTCCATCTTTTGGCTGGGCTTGGGCCAGCCATGGGCTGACGGCAGCTCTTCCTATCCTTGGGCTTTGTGGGCCGGCCGAAGTGGGGTGAGGCAATGGGCTGGTTTGGGCTTTCAATTTTCCACCCCATTCTCATCCTATTAATTTACGTAATCCTTAATTATATAAACACCTAATTGAAATTTATAAATCACAAAACTTTGTGACCTATCTTCATAAATTCCAATCCTTAATCTCACATGGCCAAAAATAGAATTTTTTTTCTATCAAATAATTATTCACCAAAAGCTTGGCCAAAGTCTTAATGCAAGACATGAATTTTGAGCACCCCTAAAGATTGGCAAGGAATTCTAGGATGCCACAATCATGCTAACGGAATTCTATTTATAAAGGCATCAATTTTAATAACTATAAATTGGAAGTTGCACCTGCTTTGAAGTTGCCCATATGCGTTTTTCCATTTCATCGCAAGTGGGGTCAAATCCAGGTATTTTAAGTATAATATTTCTAATATGGATTTTACCGACAAATGCTCATTGTTACCGATTAAATAAGACATCCACACATAGAATTTTTGTTATTTTCAGAATACTTTTTTTTTTAATAATATGCATAATCAATAAAGTCACTTCTCACTTGACGTGGAATGGCTAATAAATGCCTAGTGACCATTCATTAACAATAACCTTTTACAATCACCTCCTGTTCACGACTTGGAAGAAAATGTTCGAGGAATTTTTTTATATATTTGTCTAGAAGTTCAAAAGTGAATTCATAACAGGAGTTGTCTACATCACCAAGCCATGAGAAAAACACAAAGTAGAAGAAACTCCATGTGATCTTGTAATGATAATGTCCTCCATGTCACAAGACTAGGTAGATGAAGAAGAAAGAACGTAGGGAAGAATTCTAGAGAGGAAAATTTGTACTCACTTCATTGATTTGTATTTTGTGTACAATGATGTATATATTGCAAAAGAAATAATAATAAAAGAAAGTTTACATTTCCTGAATATTTTGTAATATTTCTAATCCTAAGATAGACACAAACATATCAATTTACAATTCATCCCGATCTTGCAAATCTATCTTCCAATACTCCCCCTCAAGCTAGTGGCTTGTATATGTCTAAGACGCCCAGCTTGCTTAGAAGATATGCATGATGTCTCTAACATAGAGGTTTAGTGAATATGTCCACGGGTTGCTCCGCGGTTTTGATACCTCTTGTCTCGATAACTCCTTCTTGAATCTTCTCTCTAGTGAAATGACAATTGACCTCTATGTGTTTTGTCCTTTCATGAACTATGGGATTTGTTGCAAGTTTGAGTGCTGAATCATTGTCACAGAAGAGTGTAGTGGGTCCCTTAACTTGTGCCCCGAGATCCGAAGCAAGCCCCTTAACCAAACTATTTCACAAACAGTTTTGGCCATAGATTGATATTCGACTTCAGCTGAAGATAAGGACATAGTGGATTGTTTCTTCGTCTTCCATGAAAGTAATGATTCCCCAAATTTGATACAAAACCCAGTAATAGATCTTCTACTCATAGGACATGTAGCATAATCCACATCGCAATAGGCTGTCATTTCCATGTTGCATTTCCGAGAAAGAAGTATTCCTAATCCTGGGCATGTCTTCAAATATCGCACAATTTTCAAGGTTGCATTCATATGAGATTGTTTTAGGCTGTGCATGAATTGGCTAAGAGTCTGTACTGCATAGCAGATGTCTAGCCTGGTCATGGTAAGATATATAAGCTTCCCTAGGAGTCTCGATATCCTAATGGTTCTTTCAATACCAGATCATCAAAAGAAGATACGCCAGTGTCATAGCCGACAAAAGTCAGCTTGGCATTCTGCTCAATGGGAATAATAGCAAGTTTACAACCTGACAATCCTGCTTCTGATATAATCTTCATTACGAATTTTCGCTGCCTGAGTGGGATTCCTTGATGTGAACGAGCTATCTCAATTCCAAGAAAATACATAGGCGAGCCTAAATCTTTGATATAAAAAGTGGAATGTAGATATTCTTTCAGATTCTTCACAGCAGAATCATCATTGCCCATGATGAGTATGTCATCAACATAAATATCAAATAAATAGACGACATACCTTTCTTCCAAGTGAACAAAGCATAGTCATATTTTGACTGTTTGAATCCAGCGGCCGTAAGAGCACTAGTAAATTTGGCATACCATTGACGAGAAGCTTGTTTCAGTCCATACAAAGATTTGCAAAGATGACATACCTTATACTCCCCCTATCTCCGTAATCCTGTTGGAAGATCCATGTAGATTTCTTCATCCAGATCGCCATGTAAGAAGGCGTTATGGACATCCATTTGGTGTAATGACCAATCTCGAAAAGCAGCAACCGACAGGAAAGAACGAACTGTGATAATCAAAACCTTCTCATTGTGTAAAACCTTTGGCCACGAGCTGAGTCTTATACCTCTCTATAGAACCATATGCTCGATATTTAATCTTATATACCCACTTACACCCAATAGGTTTTCGATGAGTAGGTAATGGCATAACATCCCAAGTATGATTTTCTATTAGAGCCTATAATTCTGCCTCCATAGCCCTTTGCCAACATGGATCATGCATTACTTCATTATAACTAGATGGCCCTTGCCCCTCAGAGATATGGCTCATGCAACATAAATGTTCTTACGATAGCCTATCAAATGAAATATAGGACGACATAGGATAACGAGTACCTGATGATCCGGATGAAGCACATACATAATTCTTCGTCCAAATTGGTGGACGACTAACTCGACCAGATCGCCGAGGTTCTTCATGCTGTATTAAAGACGATTCTTCATTAATGCTTGATTCTGGGGAAGCTGTCATATGAGAATCCCTTTTTATGGAGGGTTCTTCAATTGATTGATTCGTAGAGGTCTCAATAGACAACAGGGGTGATGCAGTAGTTGATTCTGGATTTCTTGGAGGAGGAACAATAATGTAGGATTCTCCAGAAGATGGGTATTCTTTTGATAAAAAATGATTAGTACCTGGCCTTTCATCTTGAGACAAATGATGCGCATCTTGGAAAGGGAAAATGTCTTCATGAAAAATCACATCCCTGTTCACCAAAAATTCTTTTGTGGATGGTTCATAAATCTGATATCCTTTTTGTAGATTCAGATACCCCATGAATATACATTGTCGTGCACGAGGTCCCATCTTATCCCTGTGCCCTACTGTGGTCACATAGCACAGGCACCCAAAGACTCTGAGATGACTCAAATATGATTTTCTTCCATATGATATTTCAAAAAAGAGTTTTTGCTTTAAGAATGCATGATGGCATGCGATTGATCAGGTATGCTGCTGTGACCACACATTCTCCCCAAAAATTTTCAGGAATAGAAGCTGAAACTTAAGGGCACGTGCTACTTCCAATAGGTGACGGTGCTTTCACTCAACTACTCAATTTTGCTATGGTGTATATGTGCAAGAGCTTTCTTGTAAAATTCCCTTCATGGAAAGAAAAGAAGCACATTCTCCATTAAAGAATTCTCTACCATTGTCAGTATGAATACACTGAATTGACTTCCCAAATTGATTTTTGGATAGAGCAAGGAAAGTCCTTAAGTGAGAAAGAACTTGAGCTTTTGATTGCATTAGGAATATCCATGTCGCACGGGAAAAATCATCTACGATTGTGAGGAAAAATCGAGACCCATCATGATTCAAAGTGTGATAGGGTCCCCAAACATTAGCATGAATCAATGAAAAAATCTCATCAACTCGAGAAGTGCTATTTTGGAAATGAGCTTGTGTCTATTTTGCTAATGGACAGATATGACATTGAGGACAAGGAAACAAAGCAGTATGACCCAATCTTTGATGATAAAGAACGTACTTATCAATGATAGTAGTATTACACAATGATTTATTGGATTCAATGGAAGACAATTGAAGACTGTTCGAAAGACTCATCCAGAAATATAATCCTTGAAAGACTCTAGCCAAGCCCATTAGTTTCTCAGTCGAATGGGTCTGAAAGAAACATTTATCAAAATTGAATAAGATGCGACAGTAATTTTCTTCACAAGCTGGAGATACTGACATGAGATTGAAGTGGAAATTAGGAACATAAAACACATTTCGAAGTATAATGTGGGAACTAAGATTCACAGTGCCAGTCATTTCAACTTGGAAAAAGTTTCCATTTGGGAGCTGCATTGATTTGGGAAAAGATAATTTTTTGATGTTCGAAAGCAAACTCTTATCACTGACAATGTAGTCACTAGCACCTGAATAGTAGGTTGTTTTTCAATTGGAGGTAATATTTCTTGTGCCCAAAAAAGGCCTGTTTGTAGGCTGCGAGACTTAGGCCAAAGTCAGCCCATATGAGCCATTTGATCCACTGGCCAATAATCTACGCAAGCCCTCCGACCCACAGAGAAAATTTCCTCGTGGCCCATCTGAGCCAATTAAGCTGCTCCCACGTGGACTGTTCGATCTGCTCACTGCCAGGGATGGATGTGGGCCATCCGATCACCCTATATAGTCAAGATCTCTAGGGTTTTCTTCAGGAAACCCTAGTTTCACCCCTTTCTGCCCTCTACCTCCTTCGTTCCTCAGCAAAGGGCGGACATGGGTTATTGCCGCCAGTGCCATTCCATCTCCACCTTTGTTGTAATCCACTGTTCTCTGTTGACTTTCCTCTTGCATGTCAAGTTGATAGATGCGGCCAAGGCTCAGTAGGGGCTCCATAGTTAGGATTTGGGAGCCAAACGAGAGGTAAGTCTCATTGAGTATGAGCAAAAACCTTGTCGCCTTTTCCCTTTCCCGCATCCATTTGTATTGTTCCAGAATAGGCTCGAGCCAGTTGAACTTCTCTTCGGCTGCTTTGAGTTTGTTCCATAGGTCCGAAAGTTTGTTGTAGACGGCTGCAATGGACATGTTTCCTTGTTTAAGCTTCAAGATTTGTTGTGTTAACGAGAAAATCTTGACTTGATCGAGTTTTCCATACATCTCTTTGATGTTCTCCCACATCTGTTTTGAATCCTCCATCGGGGGAGTTCGGCCGCGACTTCGATTGTTATGCAATTCCCCATCCACGTTCTGACCAGTTGGTTGCATTTCTTCCAAAGTCGTGCCATCCTCTTGTCGGACAGAATCGGAATTGTTCCGTCGAGAAAACCTTATTCATCTTTTGTTACTAGTGCCCCTTGGAATTCTCGCGACCAGCTCGAGTAGTTGTTAGCACTGGTCAATTGTTGGCTGATGAGCTTCAATTCCGGTCCGTCGGCGTTAGCTGTGTAAAGCGGGTCGCGGGGTTCCGGTCGGCTGCCGACAACAAAGATCTAATACGGGAAAATTTCGGGCCTGAGATTCAGGTAGGGATTTCCTCCCATGCCCGATCCATTCGATCCGGTGCCCTGACTCGCATAACCCGCATGACTCGTATTGAGAAAAGTCGGGTAGGGGTTTGTACCCATACCCGGTCTAGTTGATTCGCCTGTCTGCTCTGGTCTGATGGTTGCGCTTGCCTCTTCGTCAGTTGGTAGGCTTCCATTGGACCCAACGTTGCTTTGGTAGCCTCCTGGTAGTGATGCATTTGGGCTTTGCCCATGAAACCATGGATATGGTATCCACTGGTACGGATGGCCCATAAATGGCTGCCCCAGATTGGACTGAGCCTGGAATGGTTGCCATTGCGCGTGTTGAGCCTGTGGATGTGCTTGAGCCTGACTGTGTTGTTGTTTTGAGGCTGAAGTCACGACAGAGAGTCTTGGATCTCCAAGGTTTGTGGTGTAGCTTCTATTGCTGCTGCTGCAGGTTGGTTGTTTGAAGTCGAGGTGAGGTCTTGTGCTGTTGGCATGATGAAGGAAAAATTTCTTCCCTTTCAAAAGATTAATGATTCCTTATAGCAACCCCTTTTTGCAGATTGGAGTTCTGTGAGGCAATCGAAGCAGGAGCATCAAATAATTCAGAACTTCAAGAATGGCTCCGATACCATGTCATAAGACTAGGTAGATGAAGAAGAAAGAACGTAGGGAAGAATTCTAGAGAGTAAAATTTGTACCTCACTTCATTGATTTGTATTTTGTGTACAATGATGTATATAATACAAAAGAAATACTAATAAAAGAAAGTTTACATTTCCTGAATATTTTGTAATCTTTTTAATCCTAAGATATACACAAACATATCAATTTATAATTCATCCCGATCTTGCAAATCATATCTTCCAACACTCCACTTTATTATTTTTAAATTCATCAACTTTATTGACTCTGAATTTCCTACAGAGATAGAGCCATGTGAAAAGCATAGAAAAAGAAGGATCACATGAAATCCATCAACTTTATTGACTCTGAATTTTCTACGGAGACAAAGCCATGTGAAAAAGCAAGAAAAAAGAAGAACTCAATGTCATCCTGTAATGATAAGGTCCTCCACCTTGTCGTTGCGAAAACAATGAATGAGCACGAAAGTAAACAAAGATTGACCCATGGCAATGGCCTAACTACTTTTTTATTTATCAAAAGAGGATTTTATAGACCGCAGACTTCTGACATCTAAAACTTGAAATTGAAATGACATAATGAAATACTAGATATTAAACAAAAGTCCCTAAACAATGGGACAAAACTTTCACAATATTAACACTAAGGGGCACATGATTGCCAATTTATATACGACGGGGAGCCTTGCTCTTGTACAGATGCTTGCTTTCTTGGACCAGCTCTGAGGTGTGTATCCAGTCCATTCCCAAATCCCTCTCCATGAGCTTTGCTTGCTCTTGCTGGTTGCTCTCGTTGATTGAGTGAGGGACCGATGGCTTCCATCTTGTCGGGATACAATGGTTGTGGATGTAGGATGTGGAGCCGTGGTGGGCTTTTTCTTCTCCCTCAAGCCCTTTAGGTACCACGATCCTTTTGTGATGTTACCTGTCCCAGGTTTCCTCAGCGATAGAAATTTCAAATGCGTAGTCACGCCTTGTGTTGAAAAGAATTTGAGGGATCATCCTCTTGAAAGGCGGTGGGATCTCCTGAAGGGCTCGATATTGTCGTGCCACCTGATATGGGTAATAGGGAATGGCGTCGATGAGGCTGAGCAACGGAATTAGGCAGCAGCGTTTGTAAGCGAAGCGAGCTCTCTTTTCATGAAGCCAACCAGCACACCATTGGAATGCCTCAGGAGCTGGGCCTCTTAAGATGTTTATCCAATTTAAATAGCTTTGATTGGGAATGTATGGTCCGAAAACCATAAATTTTTGTAATAGATTTTCGAAATCATTCGTTTCAGACGATCGCATGAAGTCTTGGAATTCGCTTAGGTGAGAAAAGAATCAGACTTGTAAAAATTTTGGAGAGACCCGCATGATTTTTTCCATGTTTTCTTTAAAACGATTAAATGACAAGAATGTTTCAGTTAAATCATGTTGACATAATTTGCCCCCTCAAGATCTGATCAGCTATCCATGCCATCTTAGGACTTATGACATTTCTTTGATGGGGGAAAATGATGAACCCAAAAAAGGTCAGGAGGAAAATCTCACTTTTTTGAGTCATAGGCTGATTTTGAAAACAGGCGTTCATAAATTCTAGTGGGCTGGTATTATGGTTGTTTTCAAGAATTTGCCTCATAATATGAACTTCAGTTCTTAAAAGTCGCGCTAACCCACGCAACGGGATGATGCTTGTTGATGGCCTGACAAGCTTATTCTCGAGAGGCATTCTAGTGATGATGCTGTACTCTTCCAGAGTTGGGGTTAGCTCAATTCTACCAAACATAAAAGTAATTGTCTTCGAGCACCAGAAATACACCATGGCTTATATGACTTCAGGATGAATAGTGATTTGAATCAATGATAGGAGATGATCGACTTTGGCTTTCACGCGCTCTTGGGCATATTGGTCCAATTGACCCCACCATCTGAAGAGCTCTGCTTTGGGAGCGGGAATAAACTGGATATTGTCTTTTCCCATCGCATATAAACTGGGACTCGAAAAGCTTACCCTAAATTGCCATGGGCCAATAAAAAAGATTGAGTAAAAGTAAAGAAATTACTTTGCTTTTAAAGAAAAATGGCAAGCACAAAGACATGCGCATGGGACGTGCGACTCGATTTCTAATTGAGAATGTTTGTTGAAATTAAATGGATATCTGCCTGTCGCAGTCTCGCGTCAGCAGTATACCTTCCTAACCTCAGCTAAGAAATTCGGGGAAAAGAAATGCAACCTCTACATCGCAGTCTCGCGTTTGAGGTTGTACCTTTCTTAACACCATCCTAGAAATCCTATGGCAGCCCAGGTCCGGCGGCCAGGTTGTGTGTGCCATGTGTAGTGTTAAAACAGTAAAGCACATACAACAGTTTATAATCACAAAAGATTATATATATATATATATATATATATATATATATATATATAACTCTAAGCTATTACCTTACACAAAAGAAAAAAAACCAAAGTCAGAAAAGCACCTAAACAAAGACAAAATGGCCTAAGTCGTAAAAAATTCTCCCCAGTGGAGTCACCAAGCTGCCGCGACCTCTTTTTTTCGGCGCCCGACCAAGGGCGAGTGCCTAAAGGAGGCTAATGGTTTGGCTAAATTTATTAGGCCCAGACTCTCCCAAGTTCGCCAATTCATGACTTTAATAGTCTAAGTTTTTAACCTGTAAATAAATTTTAAAATGGAATCGCCACTAATTGGTTTGGGGTGGGTCGATTAGAAAGCCAAGCAAAGTATCAGGAGAAATACTTCTACGCAACCAAAAAAATAGGATCGGGGACTTGATTACACTAGTTAATCACTAATACCCTTTTGATACCTAATCTTGTTTAAACCCTAAGGTTTTTTGGATATTTTAGGGATTTTCTATGCTTTTGTGGAGAAAACATTTTTTGGGATCTTTTTCTCATTTTTTGGAAATAAAAGCGATTTTTGGATTTTGGGTATTTTTAGAAAATACAAGTCTTTTTTGGCTTTTTATGAATTTTTATTGGATTTTTGGCATTTTTGGAAAATATGAAATATTTTTGTTTTTTGATTTTTTTGGAAAATACATATTTTATAATATTTTTTGGAAAATAAATTATATTTCATCTTTTCCTGATTTTTTTGGAAAATAAAATATTTTTACTATTTTAAAATCATTTTTCGAAAAAATCATTTTGATCATTTTTTATTTTTTGAAAATAAATTATTTATTTATTTATTTTTATTAAAACATTATTTTAAATAATAAAAATCGACCCGGTCGGATCCATGGGTCGTGTCCGACCGGGCCAGCCCATAATGCGGATGGGCTCGCTACGCATGCCCGACTTTTTTTTTTTAAAAACGATGCTGCGGCGGGGCGTTTGGGGACACCCAGCCCGACCCGATGACCAGACGAAACCCTACCCAGATCTGACCCAAATTCCAGCCCGATCCCCGCGAGAAACCCTACCTGATAGGGCTTTCGCCCGACCCGGTCGTGACCCGACCGCAACCCCAAATTCCGGTGCTTCTTTGCGGCGTCGAGAGGGAATAGCGAGGACACCGGCAACTCGGCCGCGGTGGTGCGACGGGTGGCGGATCGACGACGACGACGGCAGCTACATGAAAGACAGCAGCGGCCGACTACTCGATGGGACGCGGCGCGGCAACAACACGGAGCCTCTTGGCCAATCGGGATTGAGGCCGAGGCTAGGGTTTCAAAAAAGGGGCGTGTGACGGAGACGACTAGGGTTTCAAGTAGGGGGAAGCGACGGCGACGACACGACCGACGGTGGTTGATACCTATCTGTAGAGGAGGCGCTGCGTGGTGATGATCAGTGGCGGCGACGATGGACTATCACGATCGAGGAAACTTCGCTACGACGGCTTCGATTTCGCGCTGGTTCTTCGAGCTTCGGAGGAGAAGCGGCTCCTGGGGGAGACAGCAGCAGCAACTGGCGGCGGGATCTCGTGGTTTGTGGTTGGTTCTCGGCTCACAGCAGCTTTCTCTGGTTTCTCTTCTCTCCAGTAGCCCCCTCACACTTAGATCTGACCTTCTTCGCTTCTCAGCCCGACCCTTTCCTCCGGATCTGACCTCGTTCAACCTCCTCACACTCAGATTTGAGCTTGCGAGCGCTCGG
This sequence comes from Eucalyptus coolabah, assembly GCA_014182585.1. NCBI lineage: Eukaryota > Viridiplantae > Streptophyta > Magnoliopsida > Myrtales > Myrtaceae > Eucalyptus > Eucalyptus coolabah. The sequence goes on along the minus strand of CM024627.1, from coordinate 72,266,791 downwards.
GCCTCCCCTGAAGTCTCTCGGGGGAAGCTTGCGACACTCGCTCGCTTTCGATTACTCTCTCCCTCTCTGGTCGCGAGCTCTCAGATCTCGGCCTGCTCGTCCTTGGCCCCCATTTCTGAAGTCTCTCAGTGGGAGGTTTCGAAGATCTGCAGCCCTCGATCCTTTGCCGCTTCCATGTGTCTCTCGTCGACGGAGGGGCTTCACTATTTATAGGTGAGGGGGGGCGATCAGCGGAGGTCGGGCCGGCGGTCTTTGGTGTGCCGACTGGCCTTCCTTCGCCGGCCGAACCGGCGTCAATTCCTCCCCCTCCACGGAGGCTCGCTCGCCATCAATGCCACGTCCCCTCAGCTTGCATCATCATCGATGCCTCCTTCTGCGTCCCGGCATCGCGTGCGTCTGGCCTCCGACGCACATGTTGCAGAGGAAGAAGACAAAGATGAGGGCATGAGGAAGAAGACATAAGGGAAAGGGGCTGGGCTGATTTGCGCGGGCCAGGCCATGAGGGCTCGTGCGAGAGAGAAAAGAGGGGAGGGGCTGGGCTTTCGAATGGCTGCTGTCTTTTTTTATTTTTGCTTTTGTTGTTTTTTTGTTTGTTTTTTTAATCCGAAAAGGGAAAAATAAATAATGAAAAACATAATTAATTAAAAGATGAAATTTAGGCGTCAACAGCTGCCCCTCTTTGAAGGTGAGTTCATAGAGGTTGCATTCAAAGACAAACCGATGCCTAAATTTTATCCATGCACGCGCAGCAGATTATATTTTATTTGGGACTTATTTTTCTATGCGGAAAAAGAGCAATATAACTTTACATATATTAAGACAGATAAGAAGATACCTGTAGTTACTTACCGGGAGTGAGTGAGATAGGGTGTGAACCCCGAGTTTGGCAAGTATCAATGTATCATCTTACCTGGTGATATGAGGAGGTTGCTTTTCCGGACTCGAACCATTCTTTGGTCGCCTGTTAAAACAATCAATAATTTACCTAAAACCCGAACCTCTCTTCGGTCTCCTTGACGGGAAATTGCCTTTCCAGGACCCGAACCATTCTCCGGTTGCCTGTTAGAGCAATAAGTGATTTGCCTCGGACCCAAACCTTTCTTCGGTTGCCTGTTAGAGCAGTATGTGGTTTGTCTCGGACCTGAACTTTTCTTCAGTCGCCGTGACAAGAGATGCGCCGACGTTTCTCAGGGCATCGATTTGTGGGGTGTCTGACCTCAATCGAGGACACCAGTTGATACCCGACCTTTCTCGGGAGATGTGCCGACCTTTCTCGGGGCATCGATTTGTGGGGTGTCTGACCTCAGTTGAAGACACCAATTGGTACTCAACCTTTCTAGGGAGATGCGCCGACCTTTCTCAGGGCATCTTGTTTCTTTAGTGTCTGATCTTCGTCAAGGACACCGGTTGATGCTCGATCTTTCTCAGGAGATGCGCCGACCTTTCTCAGGGCATCTTGTTTTTTTGGGTGCTTGGACATTTATAGGCATTTTGAAAGAGTGCCTGGATATTCACAAGTACTGACCTAGAGGATATTTGAACCTTTGCAGGCGTTGAAAGGGTACTCGGATGATCACAAGTACAAACTCTTGGAGGATACCTGGACGTTCGCAGGCGTTGAAGGAGTACCTGATTGCTTGCAGGTGTTGAAAGAGTACTTGGATAATCACAAGTACAAACTCTTGAAGGATGCCTGGACGTTCGCAGGTATCGAAGGGGTACCTGGATAATCATAAGTACTAAACTCTGGAGAATACTTGGTCTTTTTTTAAAGTCTCCTGGTAGATGGAATATCGAGGACGTACCTGGGATATTCGTAAAGGTTTCTCACCTTCTGGTAATGGGAAAATCAAGGACGTACCTGGGATATTCATGGAGGTTGCCTACCTCTTGGTAATTGGGAATATCGAGGGCGTGCCTCGTATATTCATGAAGGTCTCTCATATCCTGGTAATGGGGAATATCTAGGACGTACCTCACATATTCGTGAAGGTCTCTCACCTCCTAGTAATGGAGAATATCGAGGACGTACCCGGGATATTCGTGAAGGTCTCCCACCTCCTAGTAGTTGGAATATCGGGGACGTACCTTGGATATTCATGAAGGTCTCTTACCTCCTGGTAAAGGGAATATCGAGGACGTACCTTTGATATTCATGAAGGTCTCTCACCTTTTGGTAATTGGGAATATCGAGGGCGTACCTGAGATATTCATGAAGGACTCTCACCTCCTGGTAATTGGGAATATCGAGGGTGTACCTGAGATATTCGTGAAGGTCTCTCACCTCTTGGTAATTGGGAATATCGAGGACGTACCTTGGATATTCATGGAGGTCTCTCACCTCCTGGTAAAGGGAATATCGAGGGCGTGCCTCGCATGTTCGTGAAGGTCTCTCACCTCCTGGTATTATAAACTTGAATGTGGTATGAGGCTTACTTGGATCGCTGCAGGCACTTAAAAGGGGTGGAACACCTGGGTAGCCGCAGGTGTACAAAGTACTAGAATACTTGGATGAACACAAGTATTTAATGATACGGCTTGGGACCACTCAGTTGGTCCAAGTGTAAGAAAGCATACCTAGGTAGGCGCAGGCACACAAAGCAGTGGAATGCTTGAACAACTGCTATTATTTGGGGACAACTCAGGCAAATTGAGTGTCATGAAAAGGGAGTACCTGGACGGCGGTGGGTACTTGACGATATGGGGATACTTAGACAGCAGTAGGTATTCAAAGATAAGGGGATACTTGGTCAGTCACAAGTATCAATACTTTGGGGACAACTTGAATAGGTCGAGTGTCAAAAAAAGGGAGTATCCAAACAGTGGTCAATACTCAAAGACAATGGGATACCGAGACAGTTGCAAGCACCCAAACTCAAGGGACGACTCGAATAGGTCGAGTGTCAAGAAGAGAGTACCTGGACAGTGGTAGGTACTTTAAGATAAATGGGGATAAAGATATGCTTACCTGGCAATATCTCTGATCTCTAAGAGTATGTTTGCTATTTGCACAATATGCATACATGATTGTATATGCTGTAAATTCATGAATTTAAATGTGATTTATGCATGACAATTTTGTCAATTTTGCATCATCTGAATTTCACTGGGAAGATTTTAAAAGACATCCTTCATTTAGAATATAGAGGTCTTGAGCATGCCAGATGAGGGACTTTCAGTCTGAAAGGACTTTCCGCTCACTCTCGTGGAAAAGGCTATCCTGACTATTAATGCAGGATTTATAAGGACCACACTATCTCACTGTCATCATGTCAGCAGGGGTTCGAGTATTCTTGCAAACGGTACGACTTTACCAATGTAAGAGGTCTTTGTTAAAATTGTGATGAAGACTTAGTCAATGGCTCATTGAATGGGACCGTCGAGGTCAAGGCTTATGAACGAAGTGCCGCATGATCATCTCCGGGTTTGCAAGTCAAGAATCCTGCGAAAAGAGATAGAGTAATCTTGTTCGTACTTCTTCGAGCGATGCTTATGTACACATGAAATCCTACGTTAATTGAAGTGCCCTAGTTTAAAGAGACTTTCACAATGAGATACAATGTAGGCTTGACTCATGTGTAAAAGGGTGAGAGCTAGTGATTGCCTTGGCATTTGTCACTAGTCTTTCTTCTCATTGTCAGAAGGAGGCTCTATCAATCGAACCATAATAGCAACTTCTCTGAATTTTTTGACTGAAGGGCGTTGGCCTTGCTTTTACCAAGCACACTGCTTTTTTGTGCCCCTATTTTTATTCCAGTTCTACATTTATGGGCATTGACCTTACTTTTACCAGGTACACTGCTTTTTTATACCCCCGTTTTTTTTTTTTTTCGTTCTTGTCGTTAGAGGAACCAGCCTAGGCAAGTTCAATCGAAGCACTGTTATTAGACTCTTGAGTCTTCATCTTGAGTAGGCGCTCTGGGCTATGCTACTTAAATGGCAGTAACTTCTGTTTTGCCTCCATGTTAGGGTGAAATTACAGACTCAATTAAGTTGTACAATGAATACAAGTGTATAGAGAAAGAATTGCTCTTCGTCATTCTAGGGCACTTAAATTAACATGAGTGTTCATATGCAATAAGGACACCCAAATATTGATGTAAGTGCGAGCAAGAAAATTTCTATCTCTCTTCTCACCTTGTGATGTTGCTCGCCTCCGATCTACCCTAGTGTGGGGTGGTTCTTGACGGGGATGTGAGAGAAGCTTCACCAGTGTATGGGGCTCAAAAGAGTGAGCAATGAAATGCCTCTCACTATTTTGGTTATCGTACCATTTGCGAGAAAACTCTTTACCCTGCAGTCATGGAATCTTCTGCACTTATCTCACAAGTGTATAGATGGGGGACTGTGTGTAGGATATGGTTTGCCTTTCATCATTCTGATGCACCTCATCCAGCATGCTTAATCAATGCTGTATTCTTCATTTAGCTGTCTATTCTGATAATCCTTAGTGGAATCAGTGACTTAGACAGACAAAATCATCATGCATAATTCATTTGGAAAAGGCATGCGGCATTTTAAATGTGAGAGAGTTTGTATTCTTAAAACAAATGAATGGTTTTTACCCAAGAAATCCTATTAACAGCTTTAGGGGTGTTTACTTGGTGGAATTGTATTTACAAATGTGTTGAATTTTGAACATTAAAAGAGTTATTCACAAAGGGCTATTCGCAAATGGGTGTCGATGGATGTCCCTATTGATTAGGGATATGACACATGAATGATCAGCCAAGGATTGGGAATCTGATCCGGCATCTCTGTTTTTTCCCTTGCAGAAGAGAAAATGTACAAGTAGATCAATTAGTCTGGCCAAAATCAAATGTGAGTGGAGGCCTGAAGGATATCTGTCATTTGCTTTGGCGATTACTTAGGACGCCATTTCGCTTAGGAGAGCCTATCAGAGTTTGACATGTCTTTCCTTGATTTGTTATCCGCATTTTTGACAGTTAGGTGATCCTGAAGTGAGAGGGGGACACGAAGTCCTACATCCTTTACTTCGTTAGGTCAATTATTGGCTCCTGGATGACACGTCATTTACACGAAATCAGGTGAATTCGATGTGGGTCATTTCCACATACTAGCTTGGCCAATATTGATTTGCCAAACCATCAAATTTGGCTCTTGAATCCCGATGCTTCATGTCAATAGGGAAAATATGTCGAAAGTGGGTTCAAATAGTGGGGATATTGGAAACGATACCAAGTTACCCTTCCCAGAGTTTGTATTTGTTGATTCCTAAGGATTTCGTATACCGATGACAGCCTCTTCGTCTTTGACACAGTTCAACATTTCTTTTGATTGGCCCTCCTCATTTGTGGCCCTATGTACACGATTGATGATTTGCAATGCCTTCCTTCTATGGAATTCTATCTTTGACCATATTACCATCAACAGCATTGAGCAAAGTCATGTACTTCAAGCTTCTATGGAATTTGAGATGGACAATCAAAACCTTCAATTCCCTGATGGCAATCACTTCTTGGGAGAGCATGTGTTTGGAGCACGGAGTGAGGTTTCTAGGCCTTAAGTTGTTGTCTAAATAGGGGCTAGAGATCGCTTCAACTGTCTGGATTTTCTCCCTGTTGATAGTAGTCAATTCAAATGAAGAGAAGAAATTCCTTTTCTGTGCTTCTTGGCTTGTCAAAGTTGGAAATCCCATTGATGAAACCTCAGCATCTAGTTGCTCGGGCATATTGTGGGGAAAAGATATTGCTCCAGCTTGAGAAGGAGTTGGGCAGGAGTGAGGTGGAGTGCACAAAGCTCTTGGGGACGGCTTGATTTCAACCGTATGCCTGTACCTATTACGTCATATCTTTTGTTTCCTGTAAATAGAAAATAGTAGACATCATTTCCAAAATTATATTCATAGAACTTACCTTCTTTGGATGGAATGATTCTTTCTGTTTGCCCATGTTTTCTTGGCAGGGTGAATTTGGCGAGCTCACATGATGCACTTGTTTCAAATGCCCCCCTGTCACACTAAGTCAAAGGGGATGGGAATGATCTTCTGAGACATGAAGTGAGTGAGTCAGAAAGACAAACATGATTAAATTTAACATCTTGTTTTGACGAAAGCTTTTGCTAATGAAACATTTTTTGTTTTCAAAAGTATATATCTTTGGGGGAAAAAAAGCATGAGGAAGCCCAGCCCTTAGTATTCTCCTTGGATGATTTTTTTCTTTTCATGGTTGGATAGCATCGCCAGGCTGGTTTGGAATACCGCCTTATACTCTCAAAACAAAATATTAGAACTATACATTAGATTACTAGAATGGAAAATACAACAGTAGCGCACTAGACAGGATGAGAAACATGAAATTATAAAAACAAGTAAAACCCACGAAAACTCTTATGAAAAAGGAGCACTTTGATAGTGTTGGTTCCGAAATCAAGCACCTTTGAGTTCCTCGCCTCCAGTAGACTCGAAGTATTCTCATGAGAGGACCACTTCATTGAAGCCATGAAAGTGCAACCTATGCAACCAACAACGATGCTTGCGAGGTAAAGCCCCTATGAACAGCTTTATCATTTCTTGTTCGGCCAGTTGAGGGTAAGTTTGCATCATAAAAGCCTCCCACCTCCTTGCATATGCTCGGAAATCCTCCATTAGTCTTCTTCTGAAGTGAACCAAGTTCTGACAAGGCACTTCAGTCCCAATATGGCTTTGATACTGAAGCAGGAATGCAGAAAACAGCTCATTCCAATCTCTCATGAGGTAGATATCTGCTATTGTCGCGACCCGATCTCGCTGCCCCTCGAAAACTATCCAAGGTGGGAAAGGTCGGGTTTAAGGGTACTTGATCACGAGAGTTTCCTCACAAGATCACGAGCTCCCCCAAGCTCATACCCCGCGTGGCAGCGAGTTTATTTATGCGGTCTAATTGTTTAACAACCTAAGAATATACAGGAGTCGCCACTAGCCTCATTTTGGAGGTCGGCTAGAAACCCAATCGAGGGTCGGGAGTGTTCCCTCTATTTCTACGCAACCAGATATCTAGGTTCGGGGACTTGGGTTACGTTAATATTGCTATTAGCGCCCTTTCGGTACCTAAACAGTATGTTGTATTTTTCCTAACATGTCCATGCCTTTCTTTTTACATTTTCGAGATCATCAATTTTATACTAAGTGATCATGCATGGTGGATTACTTTAATTCTATTATATTCCTAAGAAATGAAAGGAAAACAAACAATGAAATGAAAATTAAATTGCAAGACATGAAGTAAACAATCAAGATAAAGTGGTAAACCTAATCATGCAATTCTAAAGAATATAAAAGAGAAAACAATCGAGAAAGAAAGGAAACCCGCAACTCGTCGGGCTTTATACAATGCATGAAACCCGAGACATATGTCGGGAAAACGAATATTACATGACAATGGTCGGAATGGACATCGACTTTCACCATCTTCACGCTTTATCCATGTTCAGATCCTATTCTAAACCTAGTCTAAGAAATAAGAATCCCTTGCCTCATCTTATATGACTAAGACAACGCATAGAAATCATTATTACGACGAACAGACATAGGCATCAGACATGAACATGAATCCAGCAAAATCAAATCACAAATAGGACAAAATACAAGGCATGTTTAAAGGTTCGTAAGACCACTTAGACAATGTACAAAAATGTGAAACTTGCACATGACATAAGGTTGAATGCGAAAAAGGTTTGGGTAAACATTTAACCCTAAATCAGAATGCAAAGAAATCACACAAGTCATTAACATTGCAAAGTGACTTGGGACTGAGAATGTCATGCTTGATGAATTCCAATTGCAATTAGCCAAATGGGTGCATGATATTCACATCAAACGAGATTCAAATATGATATGCCATGCATTAATGCAAAACTTGTAACACGTGTTTCAAATGTTAAGAAGACAATGAGGCACAAGTTTCATGCATACAACTTCGTCAAAAATGAAGCAAAATATAAGGATGTCATGACACATTAATAGTGATTTGATCTAAAAAGAAAATTTGAAGAATATGAAAGTTTACCACTGCGCGAACAAAAGAAAGGCGAACAACTTTTGTTAAAGACCCAATCTTAGCATCCTTAACAAGAAAATCATAGAAGAATGACAAGAGGTCAGCTTCGACAAGGGAACAACAGGGGTTCTGAATTTCATTTTATGACAGATTTCTATCATGCGCATCCATCAACCAAATCATCCATCACAGAAACTGAGTATTCGATGTAGGCTTGATAAAAGCACAATCAATAGCTATCTTATCCTAGAATTTCTATGATGGGTAATTAGCATATGAGAATTCATGAAAGAATCATCTTAGGATTTCTAATACGTGAATCTCAGATGAAAGCTTAATATGTGCACATCGAACTTCTAGCTCATCACTTCATGAGACAGAGACATTAAAGAGCTCAAAATAAGCCTAACAGAAACATGCTCAACAATCACAGCAGCTAGTAGATTTCAAATCAAATTTCCATCACCATACACAAATTTAAATGCAAATCAATTGTCCAGAACACATCAACTCAACATTTCGAAGTTTATGACCTCAAATTTGCCATAGCAAAAACTAAGTACTGAGGATCTACAAATTTCCAGAATCAAACATTGATGCGGCAACATTCATTTGACTAGGTAAATGACAACCAAATCATGCACATAATACGTTGTTAGAAATCTTGAGAAGTCTCCTATGAATCCTTAGAAGGTCATGAACACAATTGAAATCATTTTCTAGCTCAAACAAAGACATTTAGCAAAGAGGTCAGATCAGTAACAGAATCAAACACACAGACCAGAACAATTTTCCAGATTCTGGAGTAGACTTTTAAAGAAGATTTCATGTGGCTAATGATATCAGATCAGAGTGTATTATAGCTCGTTGGAAAGCTAGTCAAACCATCTTCGAATTTCGTGAAGACATCAAGCACCAAAAAGCACGTATACCGACTCAATTCCGGGCATACGCACAAAGAGGTCTGTCAGGAATCCGAGGTTGCAGAACAATTGTCATCCAAGTTCAAAAATCATAGAACCAAAAGATCTAATTGTAATCAACTCTAGATCAATCAAGTATTGATTCTAATCAGATTTGCAATGCATCCTGGCACCGAACCTTCGTTGTCGAGAATGCATTTCGACACAAGAAGCTCTCACCTCATCGGATGCTATTAAAAGGAGTTTCAACGCACTTACCTCGATTGAATCGGCGAAGAACATGGCTTCGAAGATCTCTTCATTTAGCAATGACGAAGCTGTTATTTAACACACAAAAGAAATATTGAAATCAGAGGAGAGTCGAATTTTATTTTGTTCTGTAATCAAAACAGAAAAAAAAAAAAAATTGAGCGCTTAGCTCTGATTTTGCTTTGAGGACCACGGAACGTGAATAACGCCAAGTCAGATTCTGGTATAAGAGCTGTTCAGCACCAATCTTCAACCTCTGATTTATGACTTTTGCCGATCATGATCGCTTTTCTCTAATCCTTTTTCTAGATCGACACTCGGAGGTGAACACATCAGTGTGTCATTGCCGTTGGACTTTGTTTGTTTGATGTCGATCTCCGATCTTCGCTTTATGAGACTCATCAACGGACGCCTCGGCTTTAAACTTGATGATTGCAACCGCTTCTTCATAGTTGTAATCTACGAGCATTTTCTCAGCTTCATCGTCAACAAAATCAACGAAATCAAATCAACAAAATCTATTGAAAGGAAATTGATCAAGATCAAAGCACTATTTGAGAATAAACTATCACGATAGCCTAAGATCGCTAAGAAAATCAACTAATCGATCTCATCAAAGTCAAAACTAGAGGATAGGGAAGAAGACTTAGCTTCGGTCTTGCTACTATGATCAAGTAATGGAGAGTTCGAAGAGATGAATCTTCATCCGATCGAGCTTGATTATGTGCAAGCATGCGTCTACTTTATTCCAGATGTCAAGCTTCGACGATGACTCCATGAAGATGAAAACAAGTCTGTGTGTGTTCGTGAAGATCCATGAATGAGAGAGAATGAGTGGAATTCTCTCTTTTGCTTTCCATAATGGAAGAAAACCCTCGCCTTCGACGAGAGCTCCCGAGAGAAAAACGGAGAACCAGGGAAGAGCAGCGCAAAAGAGAGCGATCGACCCCCGAAAGGGAGAGAGAGAGAAAACGGTTATAGAGAGAGTCAGCGAAAAACCGTTCCGAGAGAGCCCCCCTGAGAGAATCTGCGCGCCCCAAAAAAAAATCTTTTTCTATTATTTTGTTCTTTTCTCTCCTTTTTCTTTATCTCTTTTTTTTTTCTTTTATTGTTTCCTTTATTTTTTTCTTGTTTTCTTTTCATTTTCATTTTTTTTTATGTTTTCATTCATTCATTTTAAAAAAAAATCTTTTTGGCTCTTTATTCTTTTTTTTTCTTTTATATTTTTCTTGCAAAATGAATGTTTAAAACGTCGACAAAAATTCCGGGTGTCAACAGCTGCCCCTCTTTGAGTGGGAGTTCGAAGAGGTTCCACTCTAAGATAAAATTGATACCTGAAATTTTTAGTCGACTCGACTTTGAAAATAGGGAAATGACAAGCAATGATACTTGGTTAGAGACGTACCTGATAGTTACCTCTTTGGGGTTTATTCACTCTGTCTCTCGCTCTCTCTCTGTCCTGAAATGGAATGAAAGAACAAAATCACTAAATGGAAGACAAGCTTTAAGGATAATCTCGAAACGTGTGGTTTAAGGATGGACCCACGAACCTAAGAGACAAGGTTTAAGGATGACCTGGAACCTAGTGGTTTAAGGATGGACCCATGGACTTAGTGGTTTAAGGATGGACCCACGAACCTAAGAGACAAGATTTAAGGATGGACCCACGAACCTAAGAGACAAGGTTTAAGGATGACCTGGAACCTAGTGGTTTAAGGATGGACCCACGAACCTAATGTGGTTTAAGGATAGACCCACGAACCTAGTGGTTTAAGGATGGACCCACGAACCTAGTGTGGTTTAAGGATCGACCCACGAACCTAGTGTGGTTTAAGGATGGACCCACGAACCTAGTATGGTTTAAGGATAGACCCACGAACTTAAAAGACAAGATTTTAACAGAACCTAGAACTTGGGGACAAGGTTTTAAGATCACCTAGAACTTAGGGACAAGGTTTTAAGTTGACCTAGAACTTGGGGACAAGGTTTTAAGTTGACCTAGAACTGTGTGATTTAAACTGGGAGAAGGGTCTTATCGTGTAATAACGGGCTTTGACCGGGAAAAATGGTCTTACCGTGTAATGACGGGCTTTAACCAGGAAAAAGGGTCTTACCGTGTAATAACAGGCTTTGACCGGGAAAAGGGTCTTACCGTGTTATAACGGGCTTTGACCAAGAAAAGGTCCTTTCGACCGGGAAAAGGGTCTTACCGTGTAATAACGGGCTTTGACCAGGAAAAAGGTCCTTTCGACCGGGAAAAGAGTCTTACCGTGTAATAATGGGCTTTGACCAGGAAAAGGGGTCTTACCGTGTAATAACGGGCTTTGACCAGGAAAAAGGGTCTTACCGTGTAATAACGGGCTTTGACCGAAAAAAAGGTCTCACCGTATACGGACGGGTTTCAACCGAGTATGATAGTCTCACCGTATACAAACGGGTTTCGACTGAGAGGAAGGTCTCATCGTATATGAACGGGTTTCGACCAGGAAAAAATAACGGGCTTTGACCAGGGAAAAAGGGTCTTACCGTGTAATAACGGGCTTTGACCAGGAAAAGGGTCTTACCGTGTAATAACGGGCTTTGACCGAAAAAAAGGTCTCACCGTATACGGACGGGTTTCAACCGAGTATGATAGTCTCACCGTATACAAACGGGTTTCGACTGAGAGGAAGTTCTCATCGTATATGAACGGGTTTCGACCAGGTATGATAGTCTCACAGTATACTAACGGGTTTCGACTGAGAGGAAGGTCTCACCATATACAAATGGGTTTCGACCTGGTATGATAGTCTCACCGTATACAAATGGGTTTCGACTGAGAGGAAGGTCTCACCATATACAAATGGGTTTCGACCGGGTATGATAGTCTCACCATATACAAACGGGTTTCGATTGAAATGAAGGTCTTTTCGACCAGTTATTAGTTTCAAAATTGCTGGAGAACCAATCTTGCAAAATAACATTGATTGTCAAATCCTTTCAGAGAAGATTTTAACAAAATGGGATCTGATTAACCATTTAAGGGTTAAATCAAATATGCCAGGTGGAAATATCCTAATTAGAATAGGTCTTTCACACTAGCTCTCAAAAAGGGCTTTTGTTCCCAACCATTGATATGGGAAAACTGTTTAAATCTCACTGGATAAATCTCACTCAACCTATGTCTAAGGTTTTTGGAAACGTTCACAGTGAATACAATCAATTGATCAAAAGGTCTTTTAAAGGGACCGTAATGATGGCTTGGTCATGGGCTTACACAAAGGGTATGCACTTTGAGGCCAAGAAATGAATATTCAATCAATATCTTCATCGGGTTTACAAGTCAAGAACCTTGAAGATAAGATAAGATAGGATTGCTTCCACTCCTTCTAGCGGTAGCTCCTATGTAATACTCTCATTTCAACTCAAACCATCCCAATCGAAAGAGACTTCGGATAAGGGTTGTAGTGTTGGTTCGGGTGAGGCTTAGAAATGCTTGAAAAACTTTCAGATATCAAAGGGTTAAAAAGTGAGTGATTATCTTGGCATCATTACCATCACATCACTTTTCAAAAATTTGACTCTTCAAATTTAACCTATCTCGAGAGTCCTTTGGGTAATTTGTCTTGAGACATGAGAGCTTGGCTCTTTGTTCTAATGATATTGCTTGCAATACATGTTTTTTCTTGCAAGATATTTCTTTTGTTTTTCAACGGATGATCTTTTGTATGATCATGGATTTCACTCTTTTTTGCATTCTTGTTTTTCTTTGCATTTTTTTCATGGGCACTGGCCTTGCTTTTACCAGGCACACTGCTTTTTCATGCCCCATAGCTTTCATTCTCTTTTGAGTATCTAGGACTCTCGAGTGGCATTTACCAATATTCTCAATTTCGGTGGTAAATCATGTGCCTTGCCCCAGTGTGGGGAGATAATCATCACCTGGGCTTATGAAAGAATTGCATAAGGCTCAAATTGGCTTAGCAATGGATAATTGTGTTTATGATAGTGAATGGAATGCTCTTCGTCACTTCGGGATGCTTCGAGTTTCGACAAGAAATCACCTGAAGCTAGTACAAGAAGATTGATGCAAGTGAAAGCAATAAAATCTTTCTTAATCTTTTGCTCCATAATTTTCAAACAAGACCTCCTATTTTGCCGCAATGTGGGGTCGTTCTTGATAGGGTTATTTTGGAAATGCTCCCTATTTGGCTCAAAGTGGCTTGCAAGGGATATCAATAGTGTTTGGGATTGAGAAATGAAATGCCTTTATCATTTCAAATCATGTATTCACTGTCAATGAATCCTATGCCATAAGACATGGTTTCTTCTACTCAATTCTCTCAGAGTGTATGAGGACGTGTTTGGTAAAAGGGTTGCCTCTCATCATTTTAGGCACTACCACCTGGCATATTTAACAATCCTTTTCAGGTTTTTCAAAACCCACTTTAGTTAAATTCAGCTCCTTGGGGAAATGAAAATATAATGAAATTTTGTCTAAAATGACATGTTTCCTTGACCCTATTGGGGAGATTTTTTGGAAGTAAGATTAGACAAAACTTGTAGACAGAACAGGCTTTGCTTAGTACATGGGTTCATTTCTAGAGTTCTAACTGTACTTCTAGAGTTCTAACCGACTCTTTTGGCATTCTAAAGGATAAGGTCACTTCTAAGTTCTTAAGAAGAATGGACACTTTTGAAAGTTTTGCATTCTTGAGATGAACCTCTTGCGGATAGGTAGAATCTTCATCAGAGATCTTGCAAAATGAACAAACATGCAGATGCAATATGTATGCATGAAAATGCATGATGCAAACATCCTAAAATGGCTCAGATTCAATCCAAAAATGGCTCAAAGGCCTTTCACTTTATTCATGGATAATACTTCTTGACAGCATCAGCATTTACGGGTCTTGCCAATTCATAGCCATCCATTTCTACAAGGATTAGTGCCCCCGCCAGGTAGCACTTTCTTGACAATATATGGACCTTCATAGTTTGGAGTAAACTTCCCACGGGGATCTGGAATGATAGGTAAAACCTTCCTCAAGACAAGATCGTTGATCTCAAAATGTCTTGGTCTAAACTTGCGATTAAATGACCTAGCTACTCTCTTCTGATAGCTTTGTCCATGGCATAAGGCTTTTACCCTCTTTTCATCAATCATATTAAGTTGTTCAAATCTTTGTTGAACCCATTCAGCTTCAAAGAGCTTGATTTGAGAAAGTACCCTCAGTGAAGGAATTTCCACTTCCACGGGTAATACAGCTTCCATCCCATAAACAAATGAGAATGGTGTTGCCCCAGTCGAAGTACGAATTGAAGTTCGATAAGCAAACAAAGCATATGGTAATCGATCATGCCAATCATGATAATTTTCCGCCGTTTTGGCCAAAATCTTCTTGATGTTCTTATTTGCCGCTTCCACGGCTCCATTCATTTGTGGGCAGTAAGGAGAAGAATTCAAATGGCGAATGTGGAATTCTCCAAGTAAATCATCCACCACTTTATTGTTCAAGTTTGATCCATTATCTGTGATGATCGCTTCAGGAACTCCATATCGAGCGATGATATCACGACGGATGAATTTCGCCACACTCTTTGCAGTAACATGGGTATAAGAACTGGCTTTAATCCATTTGGTGAAGTAATCAATTACTACTAAGATAAAATGATGTCCATTTGATGCTTTAGGATTAATTGGTCCGATGATGTCGATGCCCCACATTGAAAAAGGCCAGGACTCGAACATTTGATGTAACTCATTAGGAGGAGCATTGATCTTGTCCCCATAGACTTGGCATTGATGACAGCACCTCACATACTGAATACAATCAGCTTCCATGGTCAACCAATAGTAACCGAGCCTCATAATTTTTCTAGCCAAGAGATGACCGTTCATATGTGGACCACACTCTCCTTCATGTATTTCTTTCATCGGAGTTTAGATTCTTGTGCATCCACACATTTCAGTAAAACTGAATTGAAAGACCTTTTATAGAGGGCTCCTCCACTGAGGAAGAATTTGGATGCCAACTTCATCAAGTATTTTCGATCATTGGCTTGACTCCCTTGGGGGAATTTGTCTTCTCGAAGGTAATTCATGATGTCATAATACCAGGGTTGACCATCAGGTTCTTCTTCTATCATCAGGCAATAAGCAGGCTTTTTCAAAACGTCGATTTGCAAAGGATCGACGCTCAAACCATCAGTTACTTGCAACATCGAAGATAAAGTTGCTAAGGCATCAGCAAACCGATTTTGTGATCTTGACAGATAATCAAAAGAGATCTCGTCAAATTCCTTGACCAAGTCTTCGAGATATTCATGGTAAGGGATTAATTTTACATCCCGTGTTTGCCATTCACCTTCCGTCTGGTGAATGATGAGTGCAGAATCACCATAAACTTGAAGCTTTCTGACTTTCATATCGATGGCTAATTGCAAGCCAATGATGCACGCTTTATATTCAGAAATATTGTTGGTACAAGGGAATACCAACTTTGCAGCTACTGGATAATGTTGACCTTCCGGGGATATTAAAACTGCCCCAGTGCTCGAACCAGAAAGGTTAACTGCACCATCAAAGTACATGGTCCACTTACTAGGCAAAACCAAATAAATCCGTTCATCGATTTCATCCCAATCATTAGATTTCCTGGGATTTTCGGCTAACATATCAGCTATAGCTCGCCCTTTGATGGACTTTTGTGCCATGCTTTGAATATCAAACTCAGAGAGTAATATTTGCCATTTAGCGAGCCTTCCAACCAATGCAGGCTTTTCCAAAAGATATTTGATCGGGTCATTCTCAGTCACCAAAAGGATGCGGTGATGCAAAGTGTATTGTCTCAGTCGATGTAAAACCTAAATCAAGGCTACACAGGTCTTTTCCACCTTAAGATATCGAATCTCGTAAGTAGTAAACTTCTTACTGAGGTAATAAATGGCACATTCTATTCCATCCCTTGGTCCTTTTTTGTGCTAACATGGCTCCTAAAGACTCCTCATGAATGGTGAGATACAAGATCAGAGGCACACCTTGGATAGGTGGTACAAGTACAGGAGATTGCGAAAGATATCGCTTTAGTTCTTCAAATGATTTTTGACATTCTTCATCCCAATTGACCTTAGCATTCTTCTTTAATAGCTTGAAGAATGGCTTAGCAGTTTCTGACAATTGAGAGATAAATCTTGCAACATAATTCAATCTTCCCAATAAGCTTCGGACTTCTTTAACAGTAGAAGGAGGTTTCAAATCGCATATGGCCTTCACCTTAGAGGGATCTATCTCGATACCCTTGTTACTAACCATAAATCCAAGAAGCTTCCCAGACTTTGCCCCAAATATGCATTTTGCGGGGTTAAGCCTCAGCTTGAATTTCCTCAAACGGTCAAATAATCTTCTTAAGATTTCAACATGATCTTCACCTTGTCTTGACTTTGCAATCATGTTATCAACATAAACTTCAATCTCCTTATGCATCATGTCATGGAATAGTGTCACCATGGCTCTTTGATATGTTGCCCCTGCATTTTTTAAGCCAAAGGGCATAACTTTGTAGCAAAATGTTCCCCACGGGGTGATGAATGAAGTTTTAGTCTTATCATCCTCTCTCATTCGAATCTAGTTATAACCAGAAAATCCATCCATGAAGGAGAACAATTCAAATTCAGCAGTGCTCTCAACTAAAACATCAATGTGCGGCTCAGGAAAATCATCCTTAGGCTTGCCTTATTCAGATCACGGTAATCAACACATACTTGGACTCGTCCATCCTTTTTCATAACCGGGACTATATTAGCAATCCAATCTGCATATTGGGTGACTTCAATGAAACCAACATTTAAGAGCTTCATGACTTCTTCTTCAATCTTTTTCGACAATTCAGGTTTTGTCCTTTTGAGCTTTTGCTTCTTCGGCAGAATGTTAGGATCAAGTGGTAACGCATGTTCCACGATCTCAGGATCTAAACCCGGCATATTGACATACGACCAAGCAAAAATATATCGGTATTCTTTCAAGAGCCCAATTAGTCTACTGGCATCTGCTTGAGAGAAACCTGCCCCAATCCTAGTTTCTTTAGGGTTGTCTGGATCTCCTAAATTCACGGTGACTGGCTGTTCGGTGGTAGGAGGTTTGGACTCTTCATGTCTTAGCTATTCCTTTTGAATAACTCGAGAATCATCTTCATTCTCTGAGTCGAAGTAATCGGGTTCGTCAAAGTCTTTTGAATGCGAATCCAAGCCATGCAAATGACTATCATGATGTGAAATGCCATGCTTGAGATGCAATCGAAAAACGGTTAGTATATATATATATATATGAATGAATGCAATGAATGTAATGTCATGAAAATTTTGTTTTCAAATTCAATTTTTTTTTTTAGAAAAATTTATTGGGAACTAGCCTTCATGTCATTGGACGTCTTCGTTCCACCAAAACATTTTGAAACTATAAATCGTGTGGAGGCTCAGGCCTCAAAGCATCATCATAGGACTGATTTTGGCCTCACTTCGTCTATTAACAAAACATGAATTTTATTGATATGCGAAAATTGCATTACAACATATATCATCTTGGATCTAGAAAGTTTATGATCCGGATTATTACAAGTACAAACAAATGAAATGAACGGAATTCCCTCGCAGGGGAGAAATGAATGGAATTCCCTCATAGGGGAGAAATGAATGGAATACAACTAAGAATTAAATGCAAGAACTAGAAACATCCCTTACACAGTGGGAACTGTGGGTTCTTCATTTCCATCGATAGCGCCAACCATGTTGACATCTTCAGAATGCTTTGGAAGGGGATTTTGTTGGACATTCAGTGCCGAGTCCTTAAAGGTGAGCAGCTTTTTATCCAGCAAATCCTAGATCTTATAACAAAGCACCAGACAAATGTCCACATGATGACCTTTTTCACCCATATGATACTCACATGTCTTGTTAAGGTCGAATCCGAAACTTTGGTGGATTATCCCTTGGGATCTCTTTTGCCACAAGATGATTTTCAATTAGCATTGGAAGTAATTGTGACATGGGTCTCAGGCAATGGAGTAAATTGCCTTTGAGGGGTTTTTCCTTTGCGCTCCAAGTTTCTAGAAGAACCCCCTACTTCCATGGCAGGTTTATGAGCTTGAAGGTTGTATGGCTTCTGAGAAGAGGAATTTTGTATATAGGCAATCTCCACAGTCGATTCCTTATCCCTCTTCGGGGTGTATCGTCGGTTTGTGTTCTCCGTCAACCTTCCTTCCTGCATGATTCCCTCAATGCGTTCTCCCAACTCTACAAATGTAGCAAAGTTCATACAAGTATGGTTGTACATCTTCTCAAAAAAATCACGGGGCATAGCCTGAAGCAGCAATTTCATGGTCTCTTTCTCGAGATAATGGTGGTTTTACTTGAGACGCAGTGACCATCCATCTTTGAGTGTAGGCTCTAAATGATTCATTTCTCCTTTTTTCGACCCGGACTAATTCCTCCCGAGTCAGAGCAATTTCAGTATTGAATTTGTATTGCTGAAGGAATTCATCAACGAGATCTTCCCAAGTATGGATTTTCTCCATGTCCAACTCTATAAACCAGGTTAACGCAGGACCAACCAAGCTGTCCTGAAATGAATTGATCAAGAGTGGGGGATTATCTGAATAACGGGCCATCTTGCCTAGGTAGTACTTCAAATGTGTCTTAGGACAGCCGATGCCGTCGTATTTTCTTGTGAACTCTGGCTCCTTATAGAATTCGGGGACCGTAACTTTGGCAAAATGCAACAGTTTATCAAACCCTTGCAACTGATAGCCTTACAGCATGCAAAGGCATTCTTCGATCTTTGCTAGGCGCCTTGAATTCTCTTCATCGAAGTGCGAAATCAGAATCTCTTTAGATGGAGGCTCTGGACCAATAACTATCGGGATTGCAGTGGGGATCTCTTCCACAGGCCCTTTTGTCATGGGCTCTACTACTGGCACCTCAGGGGGCGCGGTAGGAATATTCATGGTAGAAGAAGTAGATGTCAAGTTTTTGACTTGGCTAGAGAGATCTGCCAATAACGTCATCATCTGTGCCATTTGATTCTCCATATTAATGACACGGGCCCGGGTATCTTCGTTTTCCATCTTTGTTTGGCGGCGAGTTCGTATAACAAATCTTTCTTCAGCCGTTTTTTCAAAACCTCCTGTAAAAGAAAATGACTCGAATTAGTACCAATCAAAAAGAAACCATTAAAGTACAAATCCTAGTCAATTTTATATTTTCTTGAGATGAAATAATGATAAGAAGTGTATATGATCCCAGTATCATATAACATCCTCTTATCAAAATTTCTTCAAAAGAAATTATACAATTGAAAAGGAACGACGACAAATATTTAATCAGAATGCCCCTTTTCTAAAAGTTACATGAAAATGTTCATGAATTTCATTCATTTCAATCGAACAATTACAAGGGAAAACAAAACCTTGCTTTCTTGAAGCTTACAAAGTGGTTCGACTGTGATGTTTACATGGGATATGAAAATGAATACAAGTAAATCTCAATAGAAAGGTGGGAAACACAAATGAATTCCCTTTACAAGAAAAGTGTATGAAATGAAAACCTAAGGACTAGGCGAGATCGTGTGAAGACGCTTGTTTTCATGGGCCAAGCATTCCTCATCGATCAGGACACTGTCTTCTTGCTCCTTAATATGAACTCACAGAAAACGCCTGTGCGTTTTTCCACGTAATCTTGATGTCTTGGGTCGAGATTCTCCCATAGTCTTGAAGTTCCCAGGCACGGGGATCACATCCACTTTAGGTTTACCCATCTAATCCTAAACCTAAAGGGGCACTCATGATTAAAACATATCGCCGTTGGAATATAAAACGCACAATTGAAATATGGAGATTAAGAGATAAGAATGATAAAAAGGAACGATCTCTTACCCACCAAACACATGACAAACAAAAGTCACATGTCGCATGAAACTGTGAGGTTTTGACGCTAAGGTGAGGGTGCTAAAGGCTCAAGGTCCTCATCCCAAAGGATAAAAATAGTTTACCCACCGCTACTATCGTCGGTCAGTGCTATTTTTATTAGTTGGGATGAGCGGGTTTATGTAAGTAATGGATTACCACGAGCATCCACTCGTAGATTCCACCCATAAACCCTCCTAAGGTCCTAGATTGGGCAATCGGGGTTTTAGACCGCGGTTGTGTGTGCAGTGTCGTGCTAAAGCTTGTAAACATGCATTTAAATTCAAACATCCAGCACTTCAATATAAACCCACATACATTCATACATCCTTACACCACCTGCAAAACAGAGGGTTTTCAACCACGCCTCCCCTTATAACTCCAACCTACAAAACCATTTAACACAATGTTAGCGACTAACCTGATTTTCCACACGACTTTGACATGCAAGCGATCCTACATAAGACATGTAAGTTAAAACACAACAACCATTTTTAAACGGCTTCAAGTCCTCTTAACCTAGTAACCAGTCCCCAGCGGAGTCGCCAAGCCTGTCGCGACCCGATCTCGCCGCCCCTCGAAAAGTATCCAAGGTGGGAAAGGTCGGGTTTAGGGGTACTTGATCACGAGAGTTTCCTCACGAGATCACGAGCTCTCCCAAGCTCATACCCCGCGTGACAGCGAGTTTATTTATGCGGTCTAATTGTTTAACAACCTAAGAATATACAGGAGTCGCCACTAGCCTCATTTTGGAGGTCGGCTAGAAACCCAATCGAGGGTCGGGAGTGTTCCCTCGATTTCTACGCAACCAGATATCTAGGTTCGGGGACTTGGGTTACGCTAATATTGCTATTAGCGCCCCTTCGATACCTAAACAGTATGTTGTGTTTTTCCTAACATGTCCATGCCTTTCTTTTTACATTTTCGAGATCATCAATTTTATACTAAGTGGTCATGCATGGTGGATTACTTTCATTCTATTCTATTCCTAAGAAATGAAAGGAAAACAAACAATGAAATGAAAATTAAATTGCAAGACATGAAGTAAACAATCAAGATAAAGTGGTAAACCTAATCATGCAATTCTAAAGAATATAAAAGAGAAAACAATCGAGAAAGAAAGGAAACCCGCAACTCGTCGGGCTTTATACAATGCATGAAACCCGAGACATATGTCGGGAAAACGAATATTACATGACAATGGTCGGAATGGACATCGACCTTCACCATCTTCATGCTTTATCCATGTTCAGATCCTATTCTAAACCTAGTCTAAGAAATAAGAATCCCTTGCCTCATCTTATATGACTAAGACAACGCATAGAAATCATTATTACGACGAACAGACATAGGCAATAGACATGAACATGAATCCAGCAATATCAAATCATAAACAGGACAAAATACAAGGCATGTTTAAAGGTTCGTAAGACCACTTAGACAATGTACAAAAATGTGAAACTTGCACATGACATAAGGTTGAATGCGAAAAAGGTTTGGGTAAACATTTAACCCTAAATCAGAATGCAAAGAAATCACACAAGTCATTAACATTGCAAAGTGACTTGGGACTGAGAATGTCATGCTTGACAAATTCCAATTGCAATTAGCCAAATGGGTGCATGATATTCACATCAAACGAGATTCAAATATGATATGCCATGCATTAATGCAAAACTTGTAACACGTGTTTCAAATGTTAAGAAGACAATGAGGCACAAGTTTCATGCATACAACTTCGTAAAAAATGTAGCAAAATATCAGGATGTCATGACACATTAATAGTGATTTAATCTAAAAAGAAAATCTGAAGAATATGAAATTTTACCACAGCGCGAACAAAAGAAAGGCGAACAACTTTTGTTAAAGACCCAATCTTAGCATCCTTAACAAGAAAATCATAGAAGAATGACAAGAGGTCAGCTTCGACAAGGGAACAACAAGGGTTCTGAATTTCATTTTATGACAGATTTCTATCATGTGCATCCATCAACCAAATCATCCATCACAGAAACTGAGTATTTGATGTAGGCTTGATAAAAGCACAATCAATAGCTATCTTATCCTAGAATTTCTATGATGGGTAATCAGCATATGAGAAACAATTTCATGAAAGAATCATCTCAGGATTTCTAATACGTGAATCTCAGATGAAAGCTTAATATGTGCACATCGAACTTCTAGCTCATCACTTCATGAGACAAAGACATTAAAGAGCTCAAAATAAGCCTAACAGAAACATGCTCAACAATCACAGCAGCTAGTAGATTTCAAATCAAATTTCCATCACCATACACAAATTTAAATGCAGATCAATTGTCCAGAACACGTCAACTCAAGATTTCGAAGTTTATGACCTCAAATTTGCCATAGCAAAAACTAAGTACTGAGGATCTACAAATTTCCAGAATCAAACATTGATGCGGCAACATTCATTTGACTAGGTAAATGACAACCAAATCATGCACATAATACGTTGTTAGAAGGCTTGAGAAGTCTCCTATGAATCCTTAGAAGGTCATGAACACAATTGAAATCTTTTTCTAGCTCAAACAAAGACATTTAGCAAAGAGGTCAGATCAGTAACAGAAACAAACACACAGACCAGAACAATTTTCCAGATTCTGGAGTAGACTTTTAAAGAAGATTTCATGTGGCTAATGATATCGGATCAGAGTGTATTATAGCTCGTTGGAAAGCTAGTCAAACCATCTTCGAATTTCATGAAGACATCGAGCACCAAAAAGCAAATATACCGACTCAATTCCGGGCATACGCACAAAGAGGTCTGTCAGGAATCCGAGGTTGCAGAACAATTGTCATCCAAGTTCAAAAATCATAGAACCAAAAGATCTAATTGTAATCAACTCTAGATCAATCAAGTATTGATTCTAATCAAATTCGTAATGCATCCTGGCCCCGAACCTTCGTTGTCGACAATGCATTTCGACACGAGAAGCTCTCGCCTCATCGGATGCTATTAAAAGGAGTTTCAACGCACTTACCTCGATTGAATCGGCAAAGAACATGCCTTCGAAGATCTCTTCATTTAGCAGTGACGAAGCTGCTATTTAACACACAAAAAAAAATATTGAAATCAGAGGAGAGTCGAATTTTATTTTGTTCTGTAATCAAAACAGAAAAAAAGAAATTGAGCGCTTAGCTTTGATTTTGCTTTGAGGACCACGGAACGTGAATAACGCCAAGTCAGATTCTGGTATAAGAGCTGTTCAGCACCAATCTTCAACCTCTGATTTATGACTTTTGCCGATCATGATCGCTTTTCTCTAATCCTTTTTCTAGATCGACACTCGGAGGTGAACACATCAGTGTGTCATTGCCGCTGGACTTTGTTTGTTTGACATCGATCTCCGATCTTCGCTTTATGAGACTCATCAACGGACGCCTCAGCTTTAAACTTGATGATTGCAACCGCTTCTTCATAGTTGTAATCTACGAGCATTTTCTCAGCTTCATCGTCAACAAAATCAACGAAATCAAATCAACAAAATCTATTGAAAGGAAATTGATCAAGATCAAAGCACTATCTGAGAATAAACTATCAGGATAGCCTAAGATCGCTAAGAAAATCAACTAATCGATCGCATCAAAGTCAAAACTAGAGGATAGGGAAGAAGACTTAGCTTCGGTCTTGCTGCTATGATCAAGTAATGGAGAGTTCGAAGAGATGAATCTTCATCCGATCGAGCTTGATTATGTGCAAGCATGCGTCTACTTTATTCCGATGTCAAGCTTCGACGATGACTCCATGAAGATGAAAACAAGTCTCGTGTGTGTTCGTGAAGATCCATGAATGAGAGAGAATGAGTGGAATTCTCTCTTTTGCTTTCCATAATGGAAGAAAACCCTCGCCTTCGACGAGAGCTCCCGAGAGAAAAAATGGAGAACCAGGAAGAGCAGCGCAAAAGAGAGCGATCGACCCCCCGAGAGGGAGAGAGAGAGAAAACGGTTATAGAGAGAGTCAGCAGAAAAACCGTTCCGAGAGAGCCCCCCAGAGAGAATCTGCACGCCTCAAAATAAAAATCTTTTTTTCTATTATTTTTTTCTTTTCTCTCCTTTTTCTTTATTTCTCTTTTTTTTTCTTTTATTGTTTCCTTTACTTTTTTTTTCTTGTTTTCTTTTCATTTTCATTCTTTTTATGTTTTAATTCATTCATTTTTTTTTAAAATCTTTTTGGCTCTTTATTCTTTTTTTCTTTTATATTTTCTTGCAAAATGAATGTTTAAAACGTCGACAAAAATTCCGGGTGTCAACAGCTATGATGAACCATTGTAATGCAAACCCCGTAAGACTTTCTTGGAAGGCCTAAGTTGCGAATGACATCGAGCTATAGTACCGGCTCATTTCAGCGTGGAGATATTGCAAATGAGCCATGGGGCAAGTTGTGCCATTATACTTACGTAGATTAGGTATCCACATCTCTCCAGGGGTCATGATCCTATGAGCGCAAGACGGGCTTGATGTATCTTGGTTAGGCCACTGGTTTTCCCACTGCATATTCATTGTAATGGTGAATTTTTATGTTTCGGGAAGTTGGACTCTACCGAGATTACCCCATTGCTTTCTTCTAGGTCAAAATTTTCGAATGAGGATGAAGTATTGAAGCTATCCTCATGGTCAGAGGACGAGCTTAGTAGTTCGTTAGGATCGTAGCGGATAAAGACGTATGTTTCCTCTTCTGACGAGCCTTCATCCCCGGGTGAGAGTAGGAAACAGTTATACGATGAATCGTCAGTTTCATCGAAATAATGCTAGAAGTCTTTGGGATTGTATTCTAGGGACGGGAAGTCTTCAGGGTTGTACTCTAGGGGATGGTAGCCTTCAAAGCTGTATTCTTGGGAATGCTCGAAGCTTTGGTGCGGCGGCTCGTCGGCAGATGCTGAATTGATTTGCTTAGGCTTTCTTTTCTTGGCTCCTGGTCCAGACCTTTTGAGTAAGGCCCTTCGTTTCGCCAGCTCAATTCTATCAAGGGAAGTGAGAGATATTAGAGTTTCACTCTCAACTTCACTTTCTAGGTTGATATGGGCCGGTATTCTTTGGACCCTAGCTCTTGTAGTAGGCTTGGGGAGCTATCCTGTCGTGCCCCGGTCTTGAATAGGCTCTGTGTCTTTGATCTCGTACAAAGGCTCCTTGCCTTTCCTAGTGGGAAACTTTTCAATAATAAGATGTTGCTCAGTCGCTCATTTATTATTCAAGGCTTCATTGACATGTTCCTCTCCTATCTCAGCGACTAACGGCTCCTCGTGCTCCGCTATCATCGGCTCTTCGTAGGGCAAGGTGATGTCAGGGGTGATGTCAATATTATACTCTTGGTGAAAAACATGAATTAGTTCCCTCTAGGATTTAAGGGGACTAATATTCATGACAATGTACCATCGCAAGGCAGGGCTAATCAAACTTGATTGGTATGATTGAATCATCCTTCAGACTAGGTAGGCCTGCAAGTGGGTCTCTGGGCGGGAGGTATCAGCATACCTTTCGCATTCAGGTGCTTTGAGCTCTTCAGGGATCTTAATGCTGGCGTAATTGGACAGGTCCATGGGATTCCGCCCTTGCAGCTGGTTTAACTTTTTCATGATCTTTTCAAACTGTCTATGGTGTTGGCTATTTTCCAGCAAATTCGCGGGTGTCATCACAGTGCTTAAAGCAACTATGGAGTTGGGTTTGACTTGAGTGGATTCTATTTGCTTTGACAGTTGTCGAAGGACAATGAACATCTGTCCTACGCCGTCTTCAATGTTAATGAGGCAATTTTGTACGTCATTCTAATCGGGCCCTATTGCATGAGGCCATTCACGGGCGATTGGTGGCCGGCAATTCATAATTACCTGTCGTTGCGAAAA
Organism: Eucalyptus coolabah; assembly: GCA_014182585.1. Classification (NCBI taxonomy): domain Eukaryota; kingdom Viridiplantae; phylum Streptophyta; class Magnoliopsida; order Myrtales; family Myrtaceae; genus Eucalyptus; species Eucalyptus coolabah. The sequence goes on along the minus strand of CM024627.1, from coordinate 72,240,821 downwards.
CAATGAATGAGCACGAAAGTAAACAAAGATTGACTCATGGCAATGGCCTAACTACTTTTTTATTTATCAAAAGAGGATTTTATAGACCGCAGACTTCTGACATCTAAAACTTGAAATTGAAATGACAGAATGAAATACTAGATATTAAACAAAAGTCCCTAAACAATGGGACAAAACTTTCATAATATTAACACTAAGGGGCACATGATTGCCAATTTATATAAGACGGGGAGCCTTCCTCTTGCGCAAATGCTTGCTTTCTTGGACCGGCTCTGAGGTGTGTATCTAGTCCATTCCCAAATCCCTCTCCATAAGCTCTGCTTGCTTGTGCTGGTTGCTCTCGCTGATTGAGTGAGGGACCAACGGCTTCCATCTTGTCGGGATACGATGGTTGTGGATGTAGGATGTGGATGCGTGGTGGGCTTTTTCTTCTCCCTCAAGCCCTTCAAGTACCACAATGGGTGCGTTTGGCTGCACCTTATTTCTGTTCCCAGGAACAAAATTTTCTATTTTTTTGTTCCTGTTCCTGAGAACAAAAAAGGAACAGAAACGCGTTTGGGTGCGTTTCTGTTCCTTTTTTGTTCTTTTGTTCCCAGGAACAAAAAAGAAACACAAATAAGAAACACAAATTTTGTGTTTCTTATTTCTGAAACACAAATTAGAAACACTTTTTTGTTTCTTCTTCTTTTTCTTCTTATTTTCTTTCCTTTTTCTTTTGCCGGCCGCCGGCCTCGGCCATGGCCGGCGACCGAGGCCGGCGATAGGCCGACGAGGGCCGGCGGCCTCGCCCAAGCACGGCGAGGCTCTTCGACCCCGGCGAGGCTTGGCCTCACCTTGGCCGGGCGAGCTCGAGCTCGCCCAGCCATGGCGAGGCCGACCTTGCGCCGGCTGGGCGAGCTCGATCTCGCCCGGATCCGGCGAGGTCGAGCTCGCTCGGCGGCCGGTGAGGCTCGGCCTCGCCGGGGCCGGCGAGCCTCGCCGTGCTCGGGCGAGGCCGCCGGCCCTCGTCGGCCGGTCGCCGGCCATGGCCGAGGCCGCCGGCCCTCGTCGGCCGATCGCCGGCCATGGCGAGGCCGGCGACCAGCCAAAAGAAGAAAAAAAAAAAAAGGAAAAATAAGAAACAAATATAAAAAAAAAAATAAATAAAAAAATTATACAAATTTACCAAACGTGTTTCTATTTATTTTTGTTCATGGAACAAGTCTACCAAACGCGTTTTTGTTCAAAAATTGTTCCCCGGAACAAAACACTTTTTCTATTTCTGTTCCACTGGAACAATTTTTAAACAAAAACACAAACAAACGCACCCAATCATTTTGCGATGGCACTTGTCACAGGTTTCCTTAGCGATAGAAATTTCAAATGCGTTGTCATGGCTTGTGTTGAAAAGAACTGAAGGGATCATCCTCTTGAAAGGCAGTGGGATCTCCTGAAGGACTCCATATTGTCGTGCCACCGATATGAGTAATAGGGAATGCCACTGGTGAGGCCGAGCAACGGAATTCGGTGACAGCGCTGGTAAGCGAAGCGAACTCTCTTTTCATGGAACCAACCAGCACACCATTGGAATGCCTTAGGAGCTGGGTCTCTTAGGAAGTTTATCCAATTTAAATAGCTTTGATTAGGAATGTATGGTCCTAAAACCATAAATTTTTGTAATGGATTTTTGAAATCATTCATGTCAGATGATCGCATGAAGTCTCGGAATTCGCTTAGGTGAGAAAAGAACCGGACTTGTAAAATTTCCGAAGAGACCCGCATGATTTTTTATGTGTTTTCTTTAAAACGATTAAATGACAAGAATGTTTTAGTTAAAATCATGTTGACATAATTTTGCCCCCTCAAGATATGATCAACTATCCATGCCATCTTAAGACTTATGACATTTTTTTAATGGGGGAAAATGATGAACCCAAAAAAGGCCAGGAGGAAAATCTCACTTTTTTGGGTCATAGGCTGATTTTGAAAACAGACATTCATAAATTCTAGTGGGCAGGTATTATGGTTGTTTTCAAGAATTTGCCTCATAATATGAACTTCAGTTCTTAAAAGTTGCGCTAACCCACGCAACGAGATGATGCCTGTTGATGGCTTGACAAGCTTATTCTCGAGAGGCATTCCAGTGATGATGCTGTACTCTTCCAGAGTTGGGATTAGCTCAAATCTACCAAACATAAAGTAATTGTCTTCGGGCACTAGAAATGTGTCATGGCTTGTATGACTTCAGGATGAACAGTGATTCGAATCAACTACAGGAGATGACCGACTTTGGCTTTCACGCACTCTTGGGCATATTGGTCCAATTGACCCCACCATCTGAAGAGCTCTACTTTGGGAGCGGGAATAAACTGGATATCGTCTTTTGCCATCGCATATAAATTGGGACTCGAAAAGCTTACCCTAAATTACCATGGGCTAATAAAAAAGACTGAGTAAAAGTAGAGAAATTACTTTGCTTTTAAAGAAAAATGGCAAGCACAAAGACATGTGCATGGGACGTGTGACTTGATTTCTAACTGAGAAGGTTTGTTGAAATTAAAATGATATTCACCAGTCGCAATCTCGCATCAGCAGTATACCTTCCTAACCTCGGCTAAGAAATTCGGGGAAAAGAAAGGCAACCTCTACATTGCAGTCTTGTGTTCGAGGTCGTATCTTTCTTAACACCATCCTAGAAATCCTATGGCGGCCCAGGTCTGGCGGCCGGGTTATGTGTGCCATGTGTAGTGTTAAAACAAGAAAAGCACGCACAACAGTTTATAATCACAAAAATTATATATATATATATATAACTCTAAACTTTTACCCTGCAAAAAGAAAAAAAAAACCAAAGTCGGCAAAGCATCTAAACAAAGACAAAATGGCCTAAGTCATAAAAAATTCTCCCCGGTGGAGTCGCCAAGCTGTCGCGACCTCTTTTTTTCGGCGCCCGATCAGGGGCGGGCGCCTAAATGAGGCTAATGGTTTGGCTAAATTTATTAGGCCCGGACTCTCCCAAGTCCGCCAATTCACGACTTTAATAGTCTAAGTTTTTAACATGTAAATAAATTTTAAAACGGAGTTGCCACTAATCGGTTTGGGGTGGGTCGATTAGAAACCCAAGCGAAGTATTGGGAGAAATACTCGCTCCTGCGCAACCATAAAAATTAGGATCGGGGACTTGATTATACTAGTTAATCACTAATGCCCTTTTGGTACCTAATATTGTTTAAACCTTGAGGCTTTTTGGATATCTTGAGGGATTTTCCATGCTTTTGTAGAGAAAAACATTTTTTTTGGGATCTTTTTCTCATTCTTTGGACATAGAAGGGATTTTTGGATTTTGGGTATTTTTAAAAAAATACAAGTCTTTTTGGCTTTTTATGAATTTTTTTGGATTTTTGGCATTTTTGGAAAATATGAAATATTTTTATTTTTTGATTTTTTGGAAAATAAATATTTTTTTAATATTTTTGGAAAATAAAATATTTTCACTATTTTTAATTTTTTTCGAAAATAAATCATTTTTTATCATTTTTTTATTTTTTGAAAATTATTTATTTATTTATTTATTTATTTTTATTAAAACATTATTTTAAATAATAAAACCGACTGGCCGGATCCACGGGTTGTGTACGACCCGGGCCAGCCCAAATGCGAGATGGGCCCACTACGCGGGCCCAACTTATTTTTTTAAAAACGATCTTTGCGGCCGGTCATTTGGGGATGGCGGCCCAACCCGATGACTTAGCGAAACCCTACCCGGATCCAACCCGAGTTCCGGCCCGGTTCCCACGAGAAACCCTACCCAACGGGGCTTTCACCCGACCCGGTCGTGACCCGAATTCGTAACCCAAATTCCAGTGCTTCTTTGCGGCGTCAGAGAGGGGATGGCAAGGACGCCGGCAACTCGGCCGTGGTGGCGCAATGGGCGGCGGATCGGCAATGATGATAGCAGCTACATGAAAGACAGCATCACCCGACTACTCGACGGGATGCGGCACAACAACATCACAGAGCCTCTTGGCCAATCGGGATTGAGGCCGAGGCTAGGGTTTTAAAAAAGGGGCGTGTGATGGAGACGACTAGGGTTTCAAGCAGGGGGAAGCGACGGCGACGACGTGACCGATGGTGGTTAATACCTGAAGTCTCTCGGGGGAAGCTTGCGACGCTTGCTCACTTTCGATCGCTCTCTCCCTCTCTAGCCGCGAGCTCTTAGATATCGGCCTGCTCATCCTCGGGCCCCCTTTCTGAAGTCTCTAAGTGGGAGGTTTCGAAGATCTGCAGCCTTCGATCCTTTTCCGCTTCCTTGTGTCTCTCGTCGACGGAGGGGCTTCGCTATTTATAGGCAAGGGGGGCGGTTAGCGGAGGTCGGGCCGGCGGTCTTTGGTGTGCCGATCGGCCTTCCTTCGCCAGCATGAGTTCCTCCCCCTCCATGAAGGCTCGCTCGCCATCAATGCGGCATCCCCTTAGCTTGCGTCATCGTCGATGCCTCCTCCTCCGTCTCGGCATCGCACGCGTCTGGCGTCCGACGCGCATGTTGCAAAGGAAGAAGATAAAGATGATGGCATGAGGAAGAAGACAGAAGGGAAAGGGGCTAGGCTGATTTGCACAGGCCAAACCATGAGGGCTCGTGCGAGAGAGAAAAGAGGGGAGGGGCTAGGCCTCCGAATGGCTGCTGTCTTTTTTTATTTTTGTTTTTGTTGTTTTTTTTATTTGTTTTTATCCGAAAAGGAAAAATAAATAATAAAAAACTTAATTAATTAAAAAAATTTAGGTGTCAACAGTAGTTGGCTCATTTCTCGACTCTTTGTAAAATTAATTTTATATTCAACGGTCCTCTAATAAGTTTTGGAAAGTCTTCGTCGTGACTTCAATATTAAAGTCACAGATTTGTATCGAGATCTACAAAACATCTTTAGCTTTTTTCCGAAATTGCCTATAGCCAGTACGATGTGTGTAATATTCGAGATTTTTTTACTAGGTCAAAGAAAAGGTGGTGGGACCCACTTTAAATAAATAAAGAAAAAGAAAACAAAAAGGGGAAGAGATAAAAAGGAAAAGAAGGCTCACGTTCAGGCAGTAAAAGAAAAGAGGAAAGAAGAAGAAAGAAAGAAAGAAAGAAAGAAAGAAAGAAAGAAAGAAGAAGAAGAAGAAAGAGAAGAAGGAAGAGAGAGGGCTTTGTGTGCTCATGCTGCGGACAACTCACCAAGCTTATTTACAATGCCTAGTAAGTGATCGCACCCTTCGTTCTTCCAATCGGAATAGTTTCAGAGTTAGGGTTTGAAATTCGGAATTTTAGGAAAATTGAGTGGCGAAGTCCGATTTTGGAGTCATTGAGCATCGTATTTTTATAGAAATAATAGTTTATGGTGTTGTGGAGCAATAGTATTTTACGGATCACGATTTGAGGTTGTGGTTTGTCCGAAATAAAATTTCGAAGTTTCCCACGTGCAGTGAACAGTACGCGTCCAGCAGCTTTAGGCCCATATTTTGTCATTTTTCGGCTTCATTTTGGAGCGGCCAAGTTGAGATTGTTGTAGTATGTTTAAAAGGCTTTCTATTGACTACAAGTACGTTTGGATCGGGGTTCAGAGGAGAAAATTAAGGCACGGTCAAGTTTTGTGCTTAAACTCTGTGTTGCGAATGGCTTGAACAATCGCTTTAGTTATGCAATTTGTTAGCTTGTAGGAGTTATTTTGTGAGAGTTAAGGCATAGTTTAGTCGTTTCGTAATTGAGATAGAGTTTTATTTTGATTTTAACATTATTCATCGGTTATTTGATAGGACCGTGAGTTCGATGATACGAGTATCGTTTGTCGTTTGGTCGTAGACAGTGAGGTGAGCGGTACTATATCTTCTTTGGTTTTGTAAAATCATGTCTTGAAATATGTATATGTATATATATTGAATTGAGAAGAGCATTTTTATTGCATAAAAGCCGGATCGAGCAATTGCTACTTTTTGGTTGATTATGAATGTTTGAAAAGCATGTTGTACAAAGTTTGTGGAGAAATATATATGAAATTGCTTTGCGACTGATTTATGGAAAGGTTTATTATGATTTGAGAAATGGATATGAAATGGATGATGGGCTATGCTGCAAAATGTTATTTGCTTGGTTTAAGATATTGATTTCTAGATTGGATTTCTCGTATTGGAGGATGATTATTTATGCTCAATGTGACTGTGAACCTAGTGAGGGGTTTTTAGGGGTATGCATACTAGGTTTAGGATATCATTCTGGGTCAAGCCACTAGCTTTGTAGGTAAAGACCTTGCCAAGGGGGGAATCTTGGTCGCCTTGTCACAAGGCGTTGTGTCGTGACCATGGTTAGGTATTGAGCAAAAGATTGGTCGATGGATGGACCATCGACGTGTGTTCGATATGAGATGAATCAATGGATAGACCATTGATATGTGTTTTTGATGGAGATTATTCAATGGACTTGACCATTGATACTTGACTTTTGATGATGATTTAAATGAGTTTTCATAATAGTATAAAGCTTCGATGATAAGAAATAATTCTTATATGATTTGATATATATTTTATGTATTGAGTTTGACTTATGAAGTTTGGTATTGCTTTGTATACATGCATAGTAGTTGCTCGATCTGCTTAGAAGATATGTACTACTCACTAAACCCCTCTATTTCCAAACCAAATCCAAAATCTGGTCGGAGTGAATTCTTTGTATCCTGGTACAAGGATTCTTGTTACCACTAGGGACAAAAGGGTTCTGAATATGGGGGAATCTAAGTATCAAATCTTGCACTACGAAATGGAGTCATTGAGCCACCAAGATGCATTTCAACTGTTTAGTAGACATGCCTTTGATGGCAATGCTCCTCAAGGTGATTACTACACTCTTTCAAGAGGCATTGTGTCTACTATGGGTGGACTACCGTTAGCTCTTCTAGCAATAGGTTCATCTTTGTTTTATAAACACAATGAAGAGATAGGGGAAGAGATGCTACAGAAGCTAGGGAAAAGACCTCATCATGATGTCATGGCTAAGCTACGTATTTCCTATGCTACCTTAGAAGTGGATCAAAAACAGATATTTCTTGATATTGTGTGCTTTTTCATCGGTCATAATAAGATCGGTCCAATCTCCTTGTGGAAAGATTATGGGTTTAGGGCAGAGGATGCTATTAAGATCCTTCAGAACATGAGCATGATAAAGGTTTTAGATGATAATAGCTTTTGGATGCATGATCAGTTTAGATATTTTGGAAGGGAAATTGCTGAGTGAGAGCATACCAGGTTGTGGGATGAATTGTGGGATGAAGAAGACATCACTTGCAAATTAAGATCGACAAAGGTAAATTAAAACTAAATTTGAATAGAAATTTACTTACCCAATTCTTAATTGAGGATTCCTGTTTCTAAATTAGGAGCTACTGTTCTGTTTCATTTTTTTCTTCTCTTGGTGAAATAAATTTGTGGGATATTGAAAAATTCTTGCTTCTGCTCCTCAATGTCAATGGCAGATCAAGGGAAGCGTTCGAGCACTCTATTTGAGAGTGGAGGTTGGCAACCCGATAGCTGTCACTGTGAAGCAAATTAAACAGTTTCCGCATTTGCAGCTTTTTTGGTTAAACAATGTAATTTGTCGAGGCGACTTGACGGGCTGTCTCTCCGAACTGAAATGGATCAGTTTGGATTACTCTCATACACCCAAACATTATCAAGGTTTTGAGGCAACCAATTTGCCCGTAGAAAACGTGGTTGGGATGGAGCTTTTTGGCCATGAGTTCACAGTAGATAAGGTCAGGAGCTTAACCAGGGTATGTCAATTTTCCTCTTAGTCTAATTTTCTCATTCGATGAAGGACAAAATTTAGTGGATTTATGGTTGAATTTTCTCATTTAGTGAGAAGAACATAGGACATATGATACAGGTTGGGAGCCTAAATCCATATTTATTTCTCGCTCAGACATCTAATTATCTGTCCTAATGTTTCATTTGTTTTTGTAGGGGGCAAAGAAAATGGAGTTTCTCAATGTTTGTTGCGACTCTCCTATAAAAATTATGTCTCGAATTTGATTCTCATACTTGATTAAAAGGTCAAACATTTATTTCCCTCTATTCCTTCAACTTAAACTTGTAAGGGATGAGCTTCTCCTCGCGTCATGCTCGAGTCTTCCCCAATGTCTTCCGTCTTCGCAGTTATCCTTCTGCACTTCACATTTTGTTTGAACCTACTTTGCCTACTTCAAATTCCACCATAACTGATCCCCGCCTTCGTGGATTGCCTTGCATGCGAAGTTTCTCCCATCCCCTACAGTCATCGCGATCTTTATCCTCTTCTCACCCCCTTATGTTTGCTGCTGGTCTTCTCAATTTCACTTGAATCCGCAATTTCAGAGTTGCATGTATGCGATCCACAACATGCAACCCCCAAGAGCTTCATTTCAGTACTATGTTCCTATCAATTAACCCATACTACTGAATTCCTGTAATATTTTGGCTATGGATGAAAGCAACAATACCTTGCGAATTGCTTTGTTGTGTCATCGTCTGGGACGTCTGTGTTCGGAACAGGAGTTGGAGGTTTGGGATGACATACCTGCCTCGGAAAAACTAAAGGATTGTCACCTTATACTGGTTGGTAATATCTTCACAAATCCTACTGTCAATTTATCTGCTTTTCAAGTCGCGATGAAGAAAGCGTGGCGTGTTGATCAAGTTGAGATTTCTCCTAGTGATAGTGGGCTGTACATCATTAAATTTCGATCTGAAATGGAAAAACGACATATATTAGAGGGTAGCCCTTGGTTATTCTCAGGTCATTTGGTCCATCTGAGTCCATGGCAACTCAATACTCATTTACACTGTTACAACTTTTCTAAGTGTACTTTCTGGGTGCATGTGATAGGCTTACCTTTGGAGTGGACTATTCCATCGCTTCTGCGAAGAGCCGTGCAACAGGTGGGTCGAGTTTTGGAAGTGAATCCTATTACATTTGGGAGAGTCCGCATAGAATTAGACCTGAAGCACTTTTAAGGTCAGGCAAGCTTATAAAGAATTGAAGGCAAACCCCTATGGCTAGATTTTTGGTATGAGCGACTATCCCACTACTATTATTCTTGTGGAAAGCTTGGTCATTATGCAGTGTCATGTCAAGATTACCCTTATGACAAAGCACAATTTGAAGGCCACGAGACGATGGTCTATGGCCCGTGGCTAAGAGCAGAGGTTAAACAGTTTAGCTCTTATTGGGATGCTTTTTATCATCCTTCACCACCTATAGAGTAGATGGAAGAGACAGTACCTGAAACCCCTCCAGCTATGCAGCCCATTATCCCAGCTCTCCCTCCCATTCCTGCATCAGAGGCCCCTGTTTCAACCCTTGTTCTACCACCAGGGACTTCCACGCATCTGAACTCTGTCAACCCAACAATGATAACTACAGATTTGCTACCTGCAAAGGCAAAGATGAAGAGCATTCAGTTACCTTCATTGGACATTCCTCAACAGAAGAAACCCAAAATCCCTCGACCAATGCTAATTGGGGGATCAAGCAAGAAAACCAAAAGATACTCACCTTATGACACTCGACTTACTTACTCTGCAGCCTTCAATGAAACCCACCTTATGGACACTCCTGTGGTTGTGGCAGACAATCTTGGTCCTTGGGCTTTGGCGGCTGGCCCTCAATAGCCACCGCTTTCCAAATGAAACTCCTGAGTTGGAATTGTTAGGGGTTGGGCAATCCCCTGACAATTCAAGAAAAGCCCGACATCATTTTTTTAATGGAAACAAAGAATGTACAGAAAGTTGTAACTAGCTTACAGCAAAGATTTCACTTCCCTCACTCTTTTTTGAAGGATCCACTTGGCTTCTCAGGTGGACTTGTTGTGTTCTGGACTGACTTGTTTGATGTTACTATTGTACAGTCGGATGATCACTTTGTAGATCTCATAGTCCTTGACCCTTTGACAGCTGCTTCAATGCATTTAACATGCCTGCACGCCCCTTCAACTTATCAGACATACTAGGCATTTTGGGATACAATTAGGGTAATATCTGCTGCAAATCATTTACCTTGGCTGTGTGTAGGTGATTTCAATGATTTCCTTTCCCCCTGGGAGAAAATGGGAAAAAGACTAGCCATTACCTCGCGAATGACATCATTTAGAAATTTAATCAATGACTGTGCTTTACTTGAACTGCACAGTAAAGGGTGTGAATTTACCTGGTCAAATAATCGAGCAGGGGATGCTCTGGTGAAGGAGAAGTTAGATCGTGTTTTTTGCTCCACGGATTGGATGCTATCATACCCTTCTGCAGAAGTGTTTGCCCTACCACCTATAGGTTCGGATCACTGTCCTATACTGCTGCACACTCGTTCTCCATCTGTCAAGCGAGCAAAGACTTTTCATTATGAAACTTTATGGAGTCAAGATCAAGAATGTCAAGAGGTAATAAAACAGGCTTGAGAGAGAAGGAATACCTCTATGGTCTCTAAATTGCAGGCAATTGCTGCTTAATTAGCTAGCTGGAGTAAGGCACGGTTTAGTAATGGCCATTAGCTAATCTCCCAATTGCAATATCAACTGTAGACAATTATCAACAGGAAACTTTATCAGACTGGAGATAAGGAGCAAGCCACTGCTATTAGAATTGAAATTCAAAAACTGTGGAATCAAGAGGAGCAGTTTTGGGCTATGCACTCACGTATTCACTGGTTGAAATGGGGAAATAAAAATTCAAAATTCTTTCACGCCTGTACTATGCAAAGGAGACAACAAAATAGAATTGCTATGCTTAAAGATGCTAACCAAACTTGGATCAGGGAGCCAGAACAGCTCAAGGCTATGACAATAGGCTTCTTTTCTCAATTATATCAATCTGTGGGATACCGGGATTTTCGTCCATTTTTAGAGCAATGTCCAGCTGTGGTAACACCTGAAATGGATCAACAATTGATGAGTGGGGTAACAGAGGAGGAGATTTACCAGGCTACTTTCCAGCTGGGTGCTTCTAAGGCTCCTGGGCTTGATGGCCTTAACGGCCTCTTCTATCAGCAACATTGGAATATCATCAAAACAACTATCATTAAAACAATTCAAGATTTCTTCACAACTAGTTGTATGCCTCCTAGACTAAAAAAAAACAATAATTGCCCTAGTTCCTAAAGTTCACCATCCAGAAAGCATTGACCAGTACCGACCCATCAGTCTTTGTAATTTCGCTTATAAGATTTTTTCGAAAGTTATGGCCAACAGACTTAAGCCTTGGCTACCTATTTTGATATCAAAAGAATAGGCAGCATTTGTCGGTTACAGGCAGATACAAGACAATATCATGGTGGTGCAAGAAGTGGTTCATCAGTTTAAAGTGAGAAAGTGAGAACATGCAAGAAAAGATTCAATCTTATTTTGAAAACAGATATGCAGAAGGCTTACGATAGGGTTGAATGGGATTTCTTGGAAGCCTATTTGTAGTAGTTGGGCTTTAACGACAGCTGGGTTAATATGGTTATGGCTTGCATTACTACGGCTTCTTTTAGTATTCGCTTTAATGGGGAACAGCTCCCTTACTTTCAGCCTACTAGAGGGCTTCACCAAGGTGACCCGCTATCCCCATATATTTTCATTATACTTGCTAATGCTCTGTCAACTACTATCAGCCAAGCTGTGGATAAGGGCCACCTACAGGGGATTCAATTCAATAGAGCCTGTCCTAAGTTATCCCACTTGTGTTTTGCTGACGACTCAGTATTCTTCCTAAAAGCCACGGTTTCTGAATGCCAAAATCTTGCTAATATCCTAAACCAATATTGCCTAGCTACGGGCCAACTCATTAACCAGAACAAATCAAGTTTATTTTTCAGCAAACACTGCCCTATCTCCTTACAAACCAATTCAGTAAATGAACTGAGAATACCAGTGGTCAGTAAATATGGTAAGTACCTGGGCATCCCCTCTGATTGGGGTCGTTCCAAACGTGAGATGTTCTCCTGGATCCTGGCAAGAGTAAATGCTAAATTAGCTGGTTGGAAGGAAAAATTCTTATCAAAAAGTGGCAAGGAGATCCTACTGAAATCAGTAATTCAGGCCTTACCTCAGTATACCATGTCCATCTTTAAGCTTCCCTTGTCGCTCTGCAGATTAATAGAGAGGAAGATATCAGCATTCTGGTGGAGCAAACACAACAGTCAATCTGGAATTCATTAGCAAAACTGGTCAGAATTGAAGCAGTCAAAAGCATCAGGGGGGATGGGATTCAGAGATTTGATTAACTTCAATAAAGCAATGCTTGGTAAGCAAGCTTGGCGTCTTTTCCAGCAACCTAATGCTATCTGGAGTCAGCTTTTCAAGGGATTATATTTTAGGTATTCCTCTTTCCAAACTGCCCAATCAAGCTATCGACCTTCATGGGGGTGGCAGAGTATTTTAAAAGGTCGAGATACTATTATGCCTAAACTTCGTTGGCTCGTTGGGGATGGATCACAGATTCGAATAAGAGAAGATATCTAGCTACCAATTGGTCAGATAGGAGGAGTAGCAGAGAAGGGAGAACTTGATGTAGTTGCTGATCTAATAGACTTACCAAGATCATAATGGAAGACCTCTCTTGTTATCACTTTCTTTGATGCCCAGGTCAGTGAAGCTATTTTGAATACACCTCTCAATCCTTCGCTCCTGCATGATCAATTAGTGTGGATTGCTACTTCTTCTGGTACCTACACAGTGAAAAGCTGTTATCATTATATCTCTTCGACCCAAAATACCCCAATTAATGTAGCTTCATCCTTTTATAACACCCCTACTAAGTTATGGAGGAAAGTCTGGCATATGCGAACTGTTCCTAAGCTTCAAGTGTTTCTGTGGTTAGCCTGTAAAAACGCCATTGCTAGAAAAGCTAATCTCTATCAACGCCATATTTCCCCTACCCCCTACTGTACACTTTGTAACCTCAACATTCCAGAAACGATTGAACATCTTTTCTTTTTCTGCCCTTGGACACAACACATCTGGAATCATGAAGCAGTTAGGGTTTCGATTTCACCTACCTCAGTTCGACGTTTTGATGCCTGGGTTGCAACCCGAGCTACCCTCCCAAAGGCGTCCCCTGATTTCGAAGTGATCGCCAGTTTGTTGTGGGAGATCTGGCGACAAAGAAACAACGCAGTTTTTCGGCAACACCAACTAGATCCTCTCCAAGCCGTGGACAACGCCCTAGCCCACAGCCGAATCATCATGCTTTTACACCCCTCTGTACAGCAAATCAACAACAACCTGGTCAGTTTAGATCGGAGATGGAAACTGCCTGAAAAGGGATGCCTTAAATGTAATGTTGATGGGGCTTTTCGAACAAGGCCGGAGGATGGATCAATTGCGTGTATCTATAGAGATTGTAAAGGAGTTCTTACCGATGTGATGACCAGAACTGTTCCAGCCCAATCGGCTTCCAAGCTGAAATCTATGCTCTCATATCAGCTATCCAACATCTGATCTAGCAGGGGCTTCATCTTCAAAACATCGTGATTGAGTCTAATTGTCTGTCGTTGGTGGAGATCGTTCAGCAGCAGCAGCCGTCGCCATGGACGGAGTGCCATCTTTTTGCGATTCTACGCGAAGTGTATTCTCAATGCCCTAATCTCTCTCTCCACCATGTTCGCCGAGAAGCAAACCTAGCAACTGACTGGGCTGCTAAAGCCCACCGGGATCATGGCCCAGTTCGCAACTGGCTTCTTTTCCCTCCCTTTATTTTCCAGGATATCATCTCTTCGGAAGCTTTAGCATCTGGTTGTACTACCGTTTGATCTAATATATGTTTTCTTTCGACCCAAAAAAAAAAAAAACTTGTAAGGGATGTTCAAGTTTGTAATCCATCATGTTCCTCAAGTTTTTAGGGTGACGTTGAACTTTTATCGGGTATTTAGTCCATCTTTTTCCAGGCCCGTTCGGCTTGCGCCCTTTTTCTTTGAATATATTCTAGTTGCCGCCGACCCACCCAAAAAAGAAAAGAAATGTCCGTACATATAGACAAGGGATAACCCATATGACTACTAAGTAGAGTGACCATGAAAAATAAATTTACTGGGTAAAACCGTCACGAGAGCGTGGCGCATGCGCATACACGTGTGTGTATATATATTAAGACACTTTATGGGAATTAACTTTTATATTTTAAGTGAAATATTAATGTGGTGATCAAGTTTTAGTGTCCTTGAACCCGATGAACATTCAAAAGAATGGACTCACAAAATTACATTTGGTTCAGTATTTTTATTTCGGTAAAAAAACAAAAACACCTTTTCTTACACTTTTTTCTTACGTGGTGGTTCTTTCTTAGATGCAATTGTTTCGTCGGTTTTGTTCTCCGCAATAAAATATTTTTCACCGAAATTAATTCTTCGATTTTTATTTAGAAATGACAAAGGTTATGTGCTAATTCTGGACAAAGAATATCAAATGCAATACATACGTTGAATTTCCAAATTTGAATATGTTGACACCTGATTTTTAGTCAACGTGTCAAGAAGGTAAAAAATCGAGATTCGGGATTCCGATCGCGATGGAGCTTGTTTCTTGGTCAAAGAATGTCATTTTTCATTTCTTTGTTTTACATCATTGCTTTTAAGCAATTTCTGAAAAAAAAAAATTAAGATTAACTTTTTTGATCAACTCTTTTGACCAAAAACTCAACCCCGGATCAAAAATTGATTTTTCATCCAAAAAAATATACCATTTGGCTTTAGTTTCACTTTTCTCAAATCAACTTTTAAAAAATTCAAAGATTTGGCTTAAAAATCAACATCTTAGGAAAAGTCAATTAAATTGTTGACTTTTGGTCAAATCTTTGACCAAAAATTGGAAAAAGAAAAAAATCCACAAAAAAATTTCTTTTAGTGTCAATTTGATTTGTGTGTCAAAAATTTAATAAAATTCAATTAAGAACCCCAATTTCCGAATTTTTCGGTTTTAAGTTCTAAATCAACCAAAAATGAAATTACTTTGTTCGAGCCACTAGTAGGTGTAGTTCATTTTACGAAATTTGGTCTGATGACTATTTTAAATCCACTCGTGCATTCAATTTCGCGAATTTCCATGTAGAAGGACAAATTGCCATTTTAAGCCATAATTAGAGGTTAAAATCAATTCTTCATGACTTACGAATGGACAATTATTTTCCACTCATTTTCTTAAGATAAGTCCAAAAGTGAGTAGCCAAGTCATTCAACCGCAAGGTCCGACCAAGACACTTTGAGATCAATGATCTCGTCCTAAGGAAGGTCCTGCCTATCATTCTAGACCCTTGTGGGAAATTTACTATGAATTACGAAGGTCTATACATTGTAAAGGAGGTGTTGCCTGGTGGAGCACTAATTCTTGTAGAAATGGATGGACAAGAGTTGCCAAAGCCTGTAAATGCTGATGTTGTCAAGAAGTATGTACCCTTGAATAAAGTGTGAAAGGCATTTGAGGTGCTTTTGGATTGAATTCGAGTCACTTCATAACATTTACATCATGCATCTCGTGCATATATGTTGCATTTACATGTTTGTTCATCTCGCAGGTACCAAAGGATCCTTAAGGAAGACATCACCTATCCTCAAAGTGACAAAGAGCATTCAGTTTACTACCCTAAACACAATTACCTTTTGCTGAGCCAATTTGAGCTTTATGCGATTCTTTTCAAAACCCCAGGTGATGATTATCTCCCTACACTAGGGCAAGGCATGTGATTTACCAACAAAAATGAAGATTTTGGTCACATTTGTAAAACCACTTCGGAGTCCTACATACTCGAGAGAGAGTGAAAACTAGGAGACATGGAAAAACAGTGTGCTTGGTAAAAGTAAGGCTGATGCCCATGAAAGATTTATTGCGAGAAAAGTAGGATAAGTGGTCGTGCAAAAGACCACGCATTAAAAAGACAAAAGAAATGCTTTGCAAAATACACATATTGCAAGCGATGTTCTTAGAAAAGAGAGCAAAGCTCTCATGTCTTAAAGCAAAAATGGCCAAAAGGACTCTTAAGATAGGTCAAATTTCAAGAGTCGTGACCTCCTAAAAGTTGTGTGATAGTAATGATGCCAAGATAATCACTTACTTTTAAACCCTTGATATCCAAAATATTTCAAGCCTTTCAAGCTTCACTCGAACTGACATTACAATCCATATATGAAGTCTCTTCCGATTGGGATGGTTTGAGTTAAAGTGAAAATTTTACATAGGAGCTACTGCTAGAAGGAGTGGAAGCAATCCTATCTTATCTTATCTTAAAGGTTCTTGACTTGTAAATTTGATGAAGATACAAATTGAACATTCATTTCTTGGCCTCAAAGTGCATATCCTTTGTGTAAGCCCATAATCAAGCCTACATTACAGTCCTTTTAGAAGACCTTTTGATCAATAAATTTGTATTCATTGTGAACATTTCCAAAAATCTTAGAGATAGATTACGCGAGACTTCTCCAGTGAGAATCAAATAGCTTTCCCACATCAAAGGTTGGGAATAAAGCCCTATTGAGAGCTAGTACGAAACACCTTTTGATTAGGTTATTTCCAATTTGGCATGTTGGATTCAACCCTTAGACGGTTAATCAAACTTCATTTTGTTAAAATCCTCTCTGAAGGAATTTGACAATTGGTATTATTTACCAAGTCATATTTGAATGATTTCACAAAGTTAGCCTTTATGCAATTTCAAAATCCTTTTTCAAAATATATGTTTCCCAGTGAACTGGTTTTGGTCATCCTAAACCATACCATTTTCTCTCCGATTTTTGATGATCCTGAACTATACCCTTTGTCTTAGGTTTTTGGTCATCTTAAACCATACCCCTTGTTTTAGGTTTTTGGTCATCCTAAATCATACCCCTCGTCTTTTAGGTTCTTGGTAAACCTTAAACCTCATCTCCTAGATTGTTGGTAAACCTTCTCGTCCTTTAGGTTTATGATAAACCTTAAACCTCGTCTTTTAGGTTCCTAGTAAACCTTAAACCTTGTCCTTTAGGTTCCTAGTAAACCTTAAACCTCGTCCCTTAGGTTCCTAGTAAACCTTAAACCTCATCTCATAGATTGTTGGTAAACCTTCTCATCCTTTAGGTTCCTGGTTAACCTTAAACCTCGTCCCTTAGGTTCCTAGTAAACCTTAAACCTCATCTTTTAAGTTCCTGGTAAACCTTAAGTCTCGTCTTTTAGGTTTTAGATTATCCTCGTAAACCTTGATTTTCAAGTTCTAGATTATTCTCATAAATCTTGACTATAGATTCTAGGTTATCCTCATAAACTTTGACTTTAGGTTCTAGGTTATCCTCATAAACTTTCACTTTAGGTTTTAGGTTATCCTTATAAATCTTGATTTTAGGTTCTAGGTTGTCCTCATAAACCCTTACTTTAAACTCTAGGTTATCCTTAAATCTTGCCCTTATGTTAGTGGTCATCCTTAGACCATTCTATTTCCTTAACAACTTTATTTCCTTCATTCCATTCCACGAGAGAGACAGAGAGAAAAATCCCAAGCAAGAATTCAAATATCCCAATGAGCGAAGGCAAGTATCCAAGTATGTTCATATCCAAATGTCATTTGTCATTTTTCTTTCCCCAAAGTCGAGTCGACTAAAAATTGAAGGTAGTAATTTTGTCTTTAAGTGGTACCTCTTTGAACTTCCACTTAAATAAGGGTAGTTATTGACATCGATTTTCAATTGACGTGTTAAGAAAGAAAAAATCGAGATTCGGGATTCGGATGACAATGGAACCCGTTTTCTGGCCAAAAAAAAAAAAGTATTTTTTCATTTATTTCTTTTACATTGTTGTTTTTAAGCAATTTCCAAAAAAAAAAAATTGAAGAAAAACCTGAAAAAATCAAACGGTTGATTTTTAGATTGACTTTTTGGTTAATTCTTTTGACCAAAAGTCAACCTAGAATAAAAAAATTGGCTTTCCATCCAAAAAAGATATCATTTAGCTTTAATTTCACTTTTGTCAAGTCATTTTTTCAAAAATTCAAAATTTTGGCTCAAAAATCAACCGTTTAGGGAAAGTCAACTAAAAAGTTGACTTTTGATCAAATCTTTGACGAAAAAATTGGAAAAATAAAAAATCAATTAAAAACATTTCTTTCAGTGTCAATTTGATTTGTGTATCGAAAATTTCATGAAATTTCATTAGGAATGTTATTTTCCGAATTTTTCGGTTTTAGGTTCTAAATCAATCAAAACTAAAATTACTTTTGTTCTAGCCATAGTTAGATATAGTTCCTTTTACGATATTTGGTCTAGGGTCTATTCTAAATCCACTCGTGCATTCAATTTCGTGAATTGCCATGTATAAAGACAAATCGCCATTTTAAGCCCTAGTTAGGGTCAAAATTAATTCTTCATGACTTATGAATGGACAATTATTTTCCCCTCATTTTCTTAAGATAAGTCCAAATCTATGATTAATTTTGAGAAATTCACATTAAAACTTCTCGATTTGAGGGATTTCATTCTCTTGAAGGTAAGAGAGCTGAGCCGCCGAGCTTTAATTAAAGAAATTTGAATTGACCCATTCAAGACTAAGCTTCAATTGCATGAATCTATGTCCAATTTTAATGTGAGACCCTGATTCATTTTTGTCCTAAGTTTCGGCATTTCAATTCAAGGTCAATTTGAATACATTAGGCAACCTTACTCATGGGTAATTAGTTAAGTAGGTCTATTGCAATATTAATTGAATTCAATTTCAATTAATTTGCGACTTTATTCAATAAATTGCAAAATTGCTCATTTTAGCCCTTTAGGCACAGTATTAAATACCCATGATTTTGGTCCATTGTTTTTCACAATAATTTCACAATTAAGTGAATAGAGAGTCCATAGATCACATTTATGAAGTTTAATTAGCTTAATTGAATTGAAATTGGACAATTTCCCTTCAAATTGGGCAAGTTTTCTCTTCAATTTGGTTCTTGAGAGACCAATTTGCATAAATTCTAAACCCACAAGACCCACAAGTGCATGAACCAGCCAAAATTGGTCATGAATCGGTCAAATTGGCGTGAACCGATTTGATCGGTCTAATCGGTCGCTAGCGGGGTAGGTCAGTTCGGCCCCTTACCAACTAGTTCTAGACCTCCAACGACCGGTTTTGAGATCCTCACCATGGCAATTTCACTTCTACGCCCTCAATTTCCCATGATTTTGTAGATTGACCCTTAAATTTTGTAAATTTGCAATTTGACCCCTAATTAGGCATTTTAGTGCAATTCTCGATATCAACCTAGGTATTCACGAAGTGGACCCATCCGATCGATTACCTGACACATCCAAATAATAATTAAACTTTTAAAATCACGTTTTGCCCATTAGATTAAGATTTCGACCGTTGGATCAAATCAATGGCTGAGATCAACCAATGCTGGGGTAGTATAAATACCAATTTTCCCTCCAAAATACGGGGGCCTTATTATGCACAAAGCTCTCTTTTCCTCTCTAAACTAATCCTCTCTCTCCCTCTCTTATTTTCTTTTTTTCTTGCCAATCCTCCATCTCTCTCTAACCATCGTGGGTTCGTCCCCTTAGTGGCGGCCATTCGATCGGCACCAACGCCAGCCAACTACCTGGCCATTCCCCTTCTTCGATTGCTAGCTTAGGACACTAGAGAGGCTGCCTGAGTTCCTCGTCTAGTGACCTTCAAGAGCGGCGATCAAACCGGATTTCCTTTTGTTCAATTAAATCGATCGGACCAATGCCAATCGCCGATCTTCTCCTTGATCGAGCATTTTCAACTAATCCTTTGAATGATCCCTGACCTTGCTGGGGTAGGGGATAGCTGGAAGAATCACCGAAACAACTTCGGTGACTGAGTTTCATTGGATGGATGAAGACCACTCCGATCGAACTAGTATCGATCTCTAGAGGTGAACCAGCAACTAGTAGTGGTTCAACCGCCGCCGAACTACATTCGATCCACTTCCAAGCCTATCCTTGACCTGCTCGTGGTTGGAGTTTAGCCAGTTAGCCACCGAAGGAGCACCAGCGGCTCGATCTAGCACTAGCGATCCCCAAATTGGTCCATCTGGGTTGATTCTATTTGAAGTCTAAACCAGTGGCCCACCGTGCCAACCATGTTCTGATAGCTTCGATTACATCCAATTGCATCTAGATATGAAGAAAAAATGCAAGATTCAATGAAGATAATTACAAATTGATCTAAATAGGGCTTGAATACCCTATTTATTAGGTCCATGAATGCAGCCGGGGCATTCGTCAATCAAAATGGCATAACTAGGAACTCGTAATGTCCATAGCGAGTACTAAAAGCAATCTTAGGAACATTCTCCTTCTTAATTCTTAACTGATGATATCATAACCTCAAGTCAATTTTAGAAAAGACTAAACTCCCTTGCAATTGGTCAAATAGGTTATCAATTCTAGGTAACAAATACTTGTTCTTAATGGTGGCCTGATTCAATTGCCTGTAGTCGATACATAGGCGCATCAACCCATCATTCTTTTTCACAAATAGGATCGGTGCACCCGAAGGGGATGCACAAGGCCTAATAAACCCTTTATCGAGTAACTCTTGCAGTTGAATCTTCAACTCTTTTAGTTCTGTTAAAGCCATCCTATACGGGGCTTTTGATATCAGTTCTGTTCCAAGCATCAGTTCGATCTCGAACTTAATCTCCCGTTCCAGCGGTAATCCAGATAGTTCCTCAGGAAACACATCATGAAATTCCCAGACCACTCGAATTTCATCGAGTCTAGCCTCCTCCTTCGTATAATCCTTTACTATTGCCAAGTATCCTTGACATCCTTTGTCAAGAAGTGCATGTGCTTCCACTACCGAAATGAGAGCTATGGAGGGGTTTGTTTGATCTCCATAAAATTCAAAGCTAGGCCAATTAAGTGGATTGAACTGAATCATCTTTCTATAACAGTCTATCTTAACTCATTGCCTATGGAGCCAGTCCATTCCTATAATGACGTCAAAATCATACATAACCATTACTACTAGGTCTATTTCCAAACCTTGTCCCCTTATGGTTATCTTACACTTCTCACATACCAACATGGACAGCACCATGTCCTTCAGTGGCGTAGAAATACAAAGAGGTGTCTCAAGAGATGTAGTTCCTATTTCACTCAATCGCCTATATCTTTTAGACACGAAAGAAAGCGTAGCACCCGTATCAAATAACACATATGCCTTCTTATCGTTTATAGAAACCGCACCTGAGATAACTTTTTTGGAAGCTTCCGCTTTGTCCTGAGTGATCGCATACACCCTCCTTGTGCCAGTGGTCTCTATGATTTCCCTTGTGGAGGTGGTTTGCCTACACGTTGTTGCACTTGTTGCATTGAGTTGGCGTTTGGTCGCGATCCTTCTTGTGGACAATTTCTCCTAAAGTATCCCCTCTGTCCACATCCAAAACACCTCGGTTGATCGTTATAGGGTCCCGGTCCATGCTGTCTACCACACCTTTGGCAAAAGTTGTTTTGGTATGGCACTTTCCCTGAAGCCTGACCACTCTTGGTCTTTTCGAAATTTCCAAAATCTCGCTTCTTCTTATAATCCCAAGGCGGTTCTCGGTTTGGATAGGGTCTCTTACCTCGTCGGGCGTCATTAAATGTTAACTGCCTCCCTGATTCCATTCATTCCCTTATCTCTTCCTGCCCCACAAGCTATGCCCTTTCATAAATCTCAATGTAATCTCTGATATTCAGGGGCACTAGTTGCTTCCTGATATCTATCCTTAAACCCTTCAGAAATCTCTTAGCCTTTTTCCTCTTGGTCCTCTATCAATCTAGGGGCATACCAAGACAGCTTAGAAAATTTTGCTTCATACTGGCCTATCGTCAACTCCTTTTGTTCTAACTGAACAAATTCAGTAATTTTCTTATCTTTGGCACAGTCAGAAAAATGCTTTCTATTGAAAGCTCCCACAAACTCATCCCAGTTTATAGCAGTATCGGATGGAAAGATTGTATTTCTAGAAGCTCTCCACCAAAATTTGGCATTTCCTTCCAGTTGGTATTTTGCCAAGGTTATCTTTTCGGTGTCATTGCAATTCAAGAACCAAAAGATCCTTTCTATTCCATCGATCCATTGTTTTGCCTCCTCAGGACTTCCAATTCTAGTAAACTTAGGTGGTTTCAACTTCAAGAATTGTTCCACTAATCCTTGAGCACGTTGTTTTGCTCTTGGTTGTTGCTGTTGTGCTTGTCTCTCCATCAAATTCCCCCTATTGGCCAATGCCTGCAGGATGTCCTCCATTCGGGGTTCTGCCCTTGAAGCCGTAGCCTCAGTCCTTGATGGAGGAGAACTCTCAATTCGTACCATGGTTTCTTGCAGTTCATCAAGTATTTGCCTTAGGAATGATTAATGACTCAATTTCACTAATCAAGAAAATAACGTAAAAACGTTATTGGAGTCACATAAGTAACATAAATGTTACTTGCATGCGAAGGTAACTCACAATCGTTACCAGTATTTTATGAGTGAACTCAATCACCTATTGTTGATAGTTAGTCAACTACCCCCAGCTAGTGCCTTATCGTGTGCATCATTATAACCTCATTTTCTACTAATGCACCTTATCACTCTAGACAAACCAAAGCTCTGATACCATTTGCTATGGCGGCCCCGATGGCCCTCGGCCCGTTGGGGTCACCCCGTCCTTTTTCCTTATCCTAGACGTCCTTTGTTCTGATACCATTAGATTGCGGCGATCCGCAATTTTAGGGCATGTTGCACTATTCATTGGTCCCTGCGCAATCTTTACTACAGAAGCTAACACATCAACTCCTTGCTAAAACCTAAAATGATGTACACAATATATATATACATATCAACTAGGCACTTTTATTTACATATATTTTGTTAGACGATGTTCATCGGTACACAAAAGCCAAAATTTTCTACATTTGGCTATACCAAAAGTTACATCGACTCTTCCATTAACCATTCACAACATCGTTCATCTTCAAGTGCTGGTATTCCAAAAATTTTCGGCTGTCTTCCCGTCTTCCACTACTCTACCCCACTCGAGCCCCCATCATCATCCTTTGGCGGCAGTGGCAGTGGTCCCGTAGTACGCCCATTCAGTTGAACGTATAGGACTACAAATGTCAGTATCACCAAATGTAGAAAGTCCACAGGACCGGAGGGGAGTCCGATGTCAACCGTCAGTATCACCTGTATCTAGATGAAGACGAGTTGTGGTAGGTCTGGGTCGGGATGTTCTGTCTGTTCCCATCGCAGGTCTATGGGAATGCCATAAAAGGTGCCGGAAGATGCAGGCAGCAGCGGCATCTTTATCACTCTGTAATATGTTAGCCCCACGAGGGGTGAGTACAACTACTCAGTAGTCAAAGTTCTACTAAATTATATTACGTATGTCTATCGCCATCCAATTCCATGCAATCCAATCAAAGCACTTAATGGTAGTAATAGACATGCATCGATTCAAAAGAATATCATGATAAAACGACATATTAGAAACAATGAGAATTTAGAAACTTATTTCATTCAAATCCACTACCACCATCTTTCGGAGGACCAGTGTTTGCGTCTCTCCAGGCATATCGCACCCTACCTGGCATCATGAAGGCCTCTAGTTCCATATTTCAGTCATCAGGCATCCGGAGCATGTTACGTCACACCTCCAGGCATCTCGCATGCCACCTAGCATCACGAGGGACCTCCGGGGCTCACCATGTCAATGATGTCCTCAGGCATCCGGAACGTGTTACGTTACACTTCCAGGCATCCCACCTTCCGAGGAACCTCCGTGGCTCACCAGCCCCAGGACTTCCGGAGGCATCGCCACCATGACCCTCAAGGCAACCCGACACCGGGGACATCGTCATCATCATGAACCAACGGCATCCATAACTCACGTACCATGGTGTAGCAATCTCAAGATTTAAAACCAACGCATTCTAACATCATTAATACAAAAGTTGCTTTGATTTCTAAATCTCAAACCCGGAATTTAAGCCAAAACAAAACAGACCTTAGAGGGATATTGGTTATGTGACAACCAAAACACTTATGAAATATAAAGTTTAAAAACACCGGAATGGATCGAGGTTTAAGTCATACCCTCTCCATTTCTTTCTTTGTTCGGGAGGTTACAGGCGTAGACTTATAGCATTCGCCACGCCTCAAGACTCGAAATGAAACAAGTTTATCAAAACCGTAAGTAAATTTTGAAATCGGCGCATCGGCGAATCCAAATCTCGGTTCGACCTTGGGGTTTTCAAAACGATTCACAAGTAAGGTCTCAAATTTCGAAAGTACCAAACCTTTCTAGAAACATTGCGAGTGGCATGTCAGAAATTAGAAATCCAACAAAGTTCTCCAGACTTTTTATAAATAGTCCACGAGTAGCGTTGCCAAAATTCTGTAAACACTAAGATTCAATGCATAAACCGATGTCGAAATTGCATTTAACTATAGGCCAATGTGGAACCCTCCAAATCACATAGTCCAATATCAACTCAACCGTCCCAATTTCATCATTCAGCATAAGAATTCGAAGAACACTAATTTATGGGCGCATTTCATCGGACAAACGACGGAATTACGTGATACAGGTTATTTGATATCAACTTGCCTCAAGTCCAGTGGTGTCAGTGGCAAGCGGACCGCAAACTGTAGATGCGGCTGAGGCAAGACAATGCGCTCTACGGGCCAGCAGCGAGCCAAGAAAGAGCGGCGAGAGAGGCCGGTGGTGAGCGGTCAGTGACTGGAGGCAAGAACGCGGGCGAGAGGTGAGAACTTTCTGGGTCCCTTTGGTGCAAACGTCGCTGGAGATGGAGGGAAAGAACTGAGCGTCGAGAGAGAGAGAAGAAGAAGAAGTAGCCATCTGCTTGCCTCGTTCCTTCCGCCTGCTGACTGCTTCGGTCAACCATCCGCTTCACTCGGTGGCAGCGGAGGGCGAAGACAACGTCCATGATTTGGGCCTTGGCGTGACACTTGCAATTCTCACGCAAGTGAAGTGCCTTCCTGCATGGTCAGGGACAGCAAAGATCGTCCACGAAGCAAAGCAAACGTGGTTGCTCGGTCAAAATCCTCACCCTTATTGACCGGCTGGATGGCGAGAGAGAGGTGGCTGCATGGTCCTGTACGTGCATGGGAAAAAGCAACTTATTAAGGTTATTGGGTGGTCAATTATCCTCCTTTGTTGACCTCCAATGGACGTATACATGGCCGTGCATCGACAAAATTTTCGGTCACATGGAGAAGAGCATCTTAGTGTGGCCTTAATTTCGAAAGTTGGCATCCCCGCGTACTCGAAATGCCTGCTTTAGTATGGCACAAAAGTGGAAGGAGTCAGCCTCACGAGTGACATTACGTGAAAAGATTTCTAGGTGAGATGCTATCGCGAGACTGTGACGACGCATGATGGTCTTGATACGGTGAGGAGGGTGATGAAATGGGGTCATACATGGTACCAATGACGTAGTTTGACGACAAACTTGTCGACCCGTCACAAACCGCTACGTATTCGAAGTTCGGCAAAATTCGGATATCATATTCCATCAAAGAAAAAAGGCGTTCCATTACTCCTTTACAAAGACAATTGGTATTTACGCTGTGGAAATTGGATGTTTTCCTCATGATTACATTCAGACCATCGTGAAGTAATATTGTTCGTCGTTCATCCATAATTCAATGTTCGTTCCGAGGTAAATTGTTCGTTGCACATCGAAAGAGGTTAGTCGTCTTCTGCCAACTTTCTTCTTACATTGGTATCAGAGCCCAGTTATAATTTTTGCCTTATTTTTCTATCGAATTTTCTCATTTACCATTTGATATCGGGATCAAGAGAATAAATGTGACGTCCTGAAATTCGAGCCCTTTGAGGGATGAACGAATGTGAATTTCATTAATGCATTGTTGGTTGATCTCACTCGGAATTGATCACTCTTGAGATACTGACCTTGAGGGGAAAGGCTAATGAGGACTGAACTTGCACGACTAAAGAACTCGACCAGGGAACATAATGAGACAATGGGTGATTTCGTTTATTGTTATCGAGCTCGCAAACGACCCTATGTCAATTCTCAGTAATCATATATTTTGAAATAAGAATCTATCCTCCGCAATTTCATGTAGTCAAGGATGTCCATGTGTCGAGATGTCTTGAACGTGGTTTGGCATGAGTTGGTTACACGTGAATCCTCAAAGCTGCCTATTAGTCTAAGACGTACCAAAATGGCATATGGACGAAATTGACAAGGCATGAGGATCCAAGATTGAACTTCGAATTCTTGGGAACGTTCGAGACGGATTTTTGGACGATGCTACTTCGACAATCAATAGCACCAGTTAAGCCGGGTATTTGGAAGAAGGATCTACGGACTAAGGAATCGAGCCTATGAGGACATGGGTCGGGTAAGGCCAGTGTGGGCCTCATACCTAAGGTAAGACAACCACCATGGTAGGCCCGAGGCAAGCAAGTGAGTCCATTGGACCCAACCAATTGTTTTACCCTTCCGAGCCCATTGTCTAACCTTGAGCCATTTCAAGCCCAATCAACTCCTGAGCCCGTTCCTATTCATTTCCTAGCCCGTTTCTTAGGTCCGCCCATCATTTTCAGCCCAAGGGCAGATTGAGAAATGTGCAAGGTGGAAATGACCATTTTGTCCCTAGATATTGTGTGGATAAGTCAAAGGAAGTGTGAGAAGATGAGGTCATGTGCATGGAGACTTGAAGCAAACTTTGAAGAGCCTTAATGAGGCTTGACTGCCAGCTCTCACTTCACTCTCTCTCCTCCTCTTTAGCCCCAAGAATTCGCAGCCCTCTCTCTCCCCTGTTTTCCTTCCCTTCCTTCTTCTTCTCCTGTAGACCTTCCTTTAAAAACTTGAGTTGTTTGTTGCCTTCCCGTGCAAATCACCGCTCGTGCCACCCACCATCGTGCTTAGGAGGCCTAGTCCATATGCCCCACAGTGGCCATTCACCGAACGGAGCGGCCGGCTAACCTGCCAGCCGACTAGAAGCCACTGCTCGCCTGACTGCCTGACCTTGCTCTGTTCCGCCTAGTTCAGTGTTTTCCTCCTATTTTCTCTTGTTTCGACCCAACCTCTACCTAGCCTAGCCACCAGACAGTCCCCCTTGACCCACAGGTGCTGCTGGTCGTCGGCTAGCACCTCGCCAGAACTCCGATCAAACCAGCTAACTCCTTTTTCGCTTGTGCAGTTCAGTTTCCAAGAGTTGCAATGGGTAGCATAGTTTTTTGCTATTTTTTTGGCCTTAGGACCATCTTAGATCACTGTGGTTGAGGTTCCTGTGCGTCACCTTCGTCGTCACCGCCGTGTCCATGTCTCCGGCCCGCTTAACGAGTGAGTTTAGCTCCTAATCCGTCGATCATTGCCTAAACTTGCTTAGGGTTGGTTTAGTTAGGGCTAATTCTAGTTTAAGCGGTTTAATTAAGTTGCTTTACCCCTAAGATGGGTGGTTAGATGGATGGTTAAGATTAGCTTAGGTTAATCTTGCTTATTGTTAATTAAATGTGGTTTATGATTAATTAAGCATCTTTAGCCTTGATTAGTTGATTGTTTGCTTTGATTAATGGTTTTTAATTAAGCATGTTTAGCCTTGAAATTGTACTATTCATAGTGCACTGCCCACAATTACTGTTCATGTGGGTACTATTCACGTGGTACTATTCATGCACACTATTCATCCAGAAATGAAAAATCGTCTAATTTCATGTATTTTGATCTTATGAGGTGAATTGGATGTGTAAATGCATGGACATCCGCATGACTCGTATGTTTTTCACAAAAATGGGGAAAATGCTTTATCTGAAGGACACTGTAAATGAATCGCTTTTATGAGAAAAATGATTTGAGGTTGTATATGCAAGCATGTGCCTTGACTAATACTCAATGATAAAAATGAGCTGTGGTGGTGTACTGCGTGATCACTAAGTTGAAACCGTCGTCCAATGGGAGTTTGGGGACAATGCCCGATTTATTGGATGCCTGGCGGGGGTCCGAATGCCGAGTCATGGTTGAGGCCGGACTGATGCTCCTTTATGGAATGCCGTCTAAGTTGGAGTTCTAGACGTTGCTGTGCCCAACGGGACAAGATGATGCCTGACTTTATCGGATGCTCGGCGGGAGTCCGGATGATGGCCGTTGGGCTGTATGAATTAGAACATGCATAAGTGGGTGAGATAACTGCGCTTGATTATGGGGCAAAATTGTGTGGCACGATATATGACGTGCCATAACGATTTTACCTTATAATTGGGACCCATGTGAATTGTTTATGGCATGCACGCATGAATCAATAATGTGCAAAGTGTGGCAATGGTCATGTGAGATCGCTTGTGACGTGACTCGTATGTGATTGATGAACTACATCATCTAATGGCCATGTGTATTGCGTGTATTGTATTGAGATATAACGTGCAAAGTATGGCATACCAGGTAAGGTTGCATTCGAACCGACTATTTGATTGTTGGTTGGCCCTAACTGTTGTTATTTGTTAGTTGTTGGTTGTCAGTTGTTGGTTTACTTGTGGGATGGTTGTAGAGAGATATCTCGGGTTAAGTTGGTGTACTAATCGAGGGCCTAGGGGGAGAACTCGCTGAGATTTTATCTCATTGGTTATTGTATAACTGCTTTTAGGCCTTAGAATGGCACACCGGCCTATGCGATTCAGGATCCCTAAGGAATGGGATACTGTTGTGACACGCCACCGCTTCCCGGGTTAGGTGCATCTGTATGAGAAGTATCTCTCCACCACCTAGGTGGATGAGGGACCGAGGCAATGGATACTCCATCGGTTCCTAGCGTGATTCATCCGGGAAGACGATATGCTGATCGGCCCTCTACGAGGTTTTGATGGGCTGCTAGGTAGGGGCCCTGAGGACACTGACTGGGATCCCATGGAGCTGGACCCTCTTAATGGTGCTGTGGAGAACCTACCCCTGCTCCGTCACTAATCGACCCGATAGAGTTTGAGTCCAATGAGTCTAAGTGATAGTGATGCCGAACCCGAGGGTTCTTTTTGTTATAGTTAGATTAGCCTAGCCTAGTCTTTTTTTGGTCTGACTTAGAGGATGGATTGGTCCCTCTGTTGGGCTTGTAAATCATAACGATCCTCCGTTGGTTAATCCAATGAAAATGTATATATGCGAGTAGTTGTTGTTGTTCTTGCCGTTCATCCTTTTATCTCTATTTGATTGCTTGATTGTTTGTTTGATTGGGGGATGATTCGTTTTCCACTTGCGCATAATGAAAG
Organism: Eucalyptus coolabah; assembly: GCA_014182585.1. NCBI lineage: Eukaryota > Viridiplantae > Streptophyta > Magnoliopsida > Myrtales > Myrtaceae > Eucalyptus > Eucalyptus coolabah. The sequence continues at coordinate 72,211,622 of CM024627.1, read as the reverse complement.
ATAAAAATGAATGGTCGTCAACGAGGCATGGGACGTCACTTTCTATCGACCAAGGGAAGGGGTTGTTGCGTGCCCGGGGTTCAAGGCATGACAATGAACTTCACATTGTTTGAATGTTTATTGCTCAGAATTGCAACCTGAATTGTCGAAAATGAACCGAAGTGAAGAATGGGTTTGGGGGCTGCATATACCCGTATGGTTTTAGCCATTTTTCGAAATATTTTTCCAACCAAAATCAATTTTTAAATATATAGGGTGAAATTACTGATCGAGACGAGTCGAATGGCGAGTCGAATGCTACCAAAGGACGCCGGTCGCGCCCACATGTGTGGCCAGAAGCTGCGGCGTGTGGGCACCACGTGCCATATGCGCTGGGCATGCCCAATGTGTGAGCACTACACACACGTCGGCGAACGGATGCGTGCTGACATCATCCAACAGTTAATAACTGCCAGATGACGTCATTGATGACATCACCACCAACACTAGTTGGCTGGCCAGCGACCAACCAACAACTCAACCCAAGAACCAACCCAACTTGACCCATGACCTGAGTTGACCGAGACCCAGCTTGATCGGACTAGAAACCAAACCGGTCAACCGATTAAACCGATCAACCAGTCTGGTGGTCAAAGCAGTCGAACCTATTGCCAGTTGGACTAGTCGAACTACCCAAGAGCCTTAATGGCTCGCTGGCACGTGCGTCACACACGCCGCACACTTAGGCAGCGTGTGTGGGCACATTGAGGGTTCGATTGGCTCGTGTTCGATGGCGTTTGGTTCGTATGGTTGTGCTCTATACTGTGGTATAATTATTTTACATGTTTAAGTTTTTTAAAGGTATAAAAATGTGTACATAACCCTAAGTATGAGTATTTTTTAGGTATAAATGCATTGTTTATTCCTTTTTAGCCTATATTTTCTTATTGTTTTGGAAATACATAAGCTAACCTACATGAAAATGGTAATATATATGTTGTGTAGATCTTGGTTTGATGATAGCGTGTATATAGTTTAATATGCTTGCAATTTCCTGATTCCAAGTAAATTTGAATAATGGCTGGAAATCCTTAATTTTTTTTTTATTACATGTTGAATTATGGTTTTGATTATAGTTTCTGCATGATTTTTTTTGTATGTTACTGTGCCGTTTTGGTTAATGAAAAATGAAGAAATTACATGAGGTCATGTAATTTTTTTTTCTCGTGGGAGTTCGTAGGTTGGTAGAATTCAAAGGAGTTCTCACCTAGAACTTAAATTTTGCACAAATTAAACTAATTAATAATAATAGAACAATCGTACATAAAAGCATATTGGAAACATAGTGAACTTTCATTTCTGTGTCTTTTGTTGATTACCATTAATTTAGTTTGTCTTTATTGCAAATTAAATATGTGTATTACTCTGAAAATTATGCTAGTATTGATTATGCATGTATTATGTCAATGTGTTATAGCAATTGATTATGACTTCGCCATCCAAGACCATTGTGGCTGATCTCAATAAGGGTGAGAAGCTGAACGGTGACAATTATGATATTTGGCACCGAAAGATTTAATACATTCATGAGGAGCAAGAGGTTTTAGAAACCCTCAACCACATTATGGATGAACCAGAACATGAAACTTCAGCTCAACATAGGATAGATTTAGAAACTTATCAAGCTTGGAAGAAAAAAAAAATAGCATTGCTTGCATCACGTTGCTAAGTTGTATGTAAGATGATCTTATGTGTTAGTTTAAAAGTTATGATAAAGCTTAAACAATGTGGGTTGCCTTGAAAGATAAGTTTGGGGGTATATCTAATACTGTGGCACCCCTCGACGGCCCCCGATTCGATTAGGGTCACCACAGTTCACTTACCATTCACTTTTCCTAATAACATGTCACTCTAATACCATTTCAATTGTAGCGGGTCCATACAACCATGGGGGTTTACACATTTTTTTTCTTTTTGACTAAAGGTCCCTTGCGCAATTCATATACGGAAGCATGTCCAACAACTCCCTTCCCTATATTCAGAAAACGATGCACACCTACTAAACATCTTATATAAGTTAAAACCGAACACGTTTATTTACATAGAACAAATGGACATCTTTAGTTAGTACATCGAAATGCCAATGTTTCTACACTCGGCTATACTTCAAAAGATGACCGACATCTCCTCCTACAATCGTATGCTTAAGGTCCATCAACCAGTGTCGGCGTCCAAAGGTTCCCTCCTTTGCTGTCCTTCTCCTCGCGGTCATATCCAACCGCTCAAACCATCTACTAATCTGAAATGTTGGTCCCCAAAAGGGGTGAGTACAACCACTCAGCAGGTAAAGGAATCCAATAACAACTCAATGCATCATACAAATCATACATGCGTTGCAGGCATTACTTACCTTGAAGTCATGCGCATACTATCATGCATCATCATATTATACATGTCATCATCATCATGGCATCATTATATCATACATGTCATCATCATCATGACATCATCACATCACTCATGTCATCATTATCATGGCATCATTATATCATACATGTCATCATCATCATGACATCATCACATTACTCATGTTATCATGCCATATCATATATCATCATCATTATCATCATCATGCATATCATCATGCATATCATGCCATGGGTGATCATCATTATTTCACATCACATATCATCATCATCATCATCATGCATATCATCATGCATATCATCATGCCATGGGTTTAATTTCCACTTTTAGCTTTCAATTTGATCACCACATCACCCATTTCTCAAATCATCAATTTCATCATCCCTTCGAGCAAAGACCTCCAAGGCTTCCGGCATTTAGCCTCCCAGGCCACCAGGCATCCGGCCCCCCACATTCCGGGCATCTCGCATCCCAACTAGCATCACGAGGCATTCCCTTCGGGCAGAAACCTCCAACAGGGCTTCCGGCATTTACACTCCCTGGTCGGGCATCCCGCACCCCAATCCTGGCATCGTGAGGCATTCCTCTCGGGCAAAAACCTCCAACAGGGCTTCCGGAATTATGTACCGACATATCACCAGGCCTCCCTTGGAATTACGTACCGTATACCACCGGGCATCCCGACACTCCCGGGGCCATCCGGCAATGTATCTTTATACATTCCGGGCATCATCCTCCACCACAACCATCTCCTCACTTATCATTATCCACATTTATCATTATTTTGATCTCAATTTAACATGGCATATGGCGTGACATCAAACAAGTCATACTTGGCATGGAATTCACACATGCATCTCGATTCAATGTCATACATATACCAAGACTTTATCACACATGCATCTCGATTCAATGTCATACATACATCAAGACCTTATCATACATGCAACATGATAAAATTATTTATTAATAAATTTAATGGAATTTATGGCCAATAAAATAATCTATTTTATTTTATTTTTCTTTTCTTATTTATTTATTTAAATTTCAACTTTTGTCATTTCCATAAATATTAAATTTAATATCAATAAATTCCCAAAATTATAAAAATTACAGCAAATATTAAACAAGCCAATAGGATGATAATTTCATACAAAATACATGGCCAAATAGCATTTCACACAGTTTCCCAATTTTCACAAAACATCATATAATTTTCGGATGAAACCAGAATGCACCATTTCCGAAGAAATTCAATTAAAATATCCATACGGCCTCCAAAAATTACGAAATTTTACCGAGTTATAGCCAAGACATTTTCGTACAACTTTCATGAAGAACTCCAAGCCAGATTATTTTTATATTATTTTATACAGTCTCACGAAGCTTCTTGATCCATTACCGAATCGTCCAGTACATGCTTCTCCGAAATACTGAGTTTTCACCTACCTATTCTTCCTCATTTCCCCTGACATTTGGATATGTTATACATCAAGATGTTCTCTACAAGTTTCGTGAAGAGATCCAAGTCAAATATCCAGAGTAAAGTCGTCATTTAGGTCCATTACGTCTCTGGTATCTTGTATTACATCTCCAGAATTGCCGTCTTCGAGATCTAGTCGATTTACGAGGTTATACTTGTTCATTTTGCTTCAAATTTGAGTATGTTTTACTTTAAGATGTTAGCTACAACATTCATGAAGAAATCGAAGAGAGATTCTTAGCACAAATCAACAACACAAATCCAACAAGATGTCAGTGAAATCGTTCCAGATCTGAAGTCTCCGTAGAATGAGAGTTTAACCCCTTAAATCTCCATAATTTTCCGCCAAAGTTTAGTATGTTGTAGTTTAATATGTTAGCTACAACTTTAATGAAGAGATCGAAGCCAAAATCGAACTCTAAACATGCATGTAAGCTCTCACAAAGATCTGACTCAAACAGTTCATGCGAAAACATTCCAGATCTAGCATCTCCGTAGGATGAGATTTTGACCCCTCAAATATTCATCATTTTGTACCAAATTTGAGTATGTTGTATTTTAAGATGTCAGCTACAACTTTTATGAAGAGATTAAAGCCAAAATAGAACTCTAAACAGACATGCAAGCTTTCACAAAGTTCTGACTCAAATGGACTCATGCGAAAACAGCATGCACTTCAAAAACAAACACAATAGCTTCACTCCCATGCCTCCAAACGTCTTAAAATTCGACGAAAACATGCAAAACATTGGTGCAAGAGTAGAAAGTGGATTCCCAACTTGCCTCTAGACCACACGAACGGCGGCACACGGCGGACGGACGGCGGTTCCTCCTCCTCTCTCTCTCGGCCGCTCCTCCTCTCTCTCTCGAAATCTCCCTCTCTCTCTCACTCTCTTGGCTGAATGAGGGAAATCCGGCCACCCTCTCTCTCTCTTCCCTCTTATACCCCCAAATCTTCATGATTACTTGCCTACAAACCAGCCAATGCATGGCCTTCTTCCCTAAGCCAATGCATGAGAGTCTTGTGCCACTTGTCCTATGGATTTTTGAATTTGGGCTTGGGCTTCGATTGGGCCGGTTGACCACTCCTTTTGGGCCTCTATTGGGCCGGCCAACTTGGCCCATTACAAGCTTAGGCCAATGGGCCTAAGGCCCATCCCAAAAGTTGACCTTTTCCTTCTTTTTTTTTTTTTGAATTCCTTTCTATAAATATTTTCAAATTCCAATTTTCATCTTGGCCAAAGTCTTGGGACATCTTGTTTATTGAAATTTAATTTATAAAGTACATGGCCAAGCATAGATTATTGTCATAATCTATCAAATTTAAATTCTCACAATCACATGCACAAATCATCTAATTAAAAAGACTAATGGCTAAAGCATAAGCCATGGAAAATTTTATCACCTAATTAGAGACTTTAACACACCTTATGGCTTGGCTCTGAATTTTGGGATGCCACAAATACTAAGTTGAGGAGACTCATCATCAAGTTTGACACATACCAAAACGGTCAAATGTAACGATGAGGCAGCATCTTTGGAAAATGTCAAACATGATTCATGAGTTGAAGTCGCCAAGTCACACTCTCACTGATGAATAGCAAGTTCAAGCTGTTATAAGGTCACTTCGTGACGATTGGGAGCATTTGAAGATCAATTTGACACATATGAGAATATTGTCACTTTGGATGATATAGCGCATCATTTGGATTTAGGGGATGAGCGTCTAGAAGCTATGCGATCCTCTACCCATGCTTATGTTGCTAAATCGAGTTCGCACAAAGAATCATCAATTCAACAACAAAGGGAAGAAGATTGATCAGGCACCTAAGAGGATTAAGACTTTCCAACGCAAGAGGTGTGGTGGGAAGAAGGATAAGGCCAAGATGAAGTGCTACAATTCTGGCAAGATAGGTCACTTTACTTATGAATGCACTGAGTCGAAAGAGATACCATATTACTCCATTACTTTAAGTAATGCTTTTGTTTATAGCACTGTAATGCTTGCTAAATCTCATCTAATGTGGACTGTAGTCTTAGGAGCAACAGATCACGTATCTATAGACCGAGAAGCATTTGTGGAGTATCGTCATATACAGCTTAGAAGAAGATGGATATATGTTGGGAATAACTCAAGAGTTGAAGTAAAGGGTATTGACATATATAAATTAATTTTACATGGTGGTCAAAGCCCATTCTTACATGATGTCCTCTATGCTTCAAATATTCAACGAAATTTGGTCTCCGTAATTGTTTTGCTTAGCCTAGGTTATGTATTGAATTTTCATGGTGATTGTGTTGACATTTTGTTTAAAACAATTTATTATGGTTCAGGTCATGTATTGAATGGTTTTATGATATTAAACATTGACTATGTTTTTCTTTAATTGCATCTTCTAGTAATGTTGAGATTGATGAAAGTACTTGGCATGCTAAATTCGGTCACATTGGATTACAAAGAATGCAAATGTTAGCTAGAGAAGGCCTTTTGGGGTCACTCGTTAATGTTGATCTACCCATATGTGAACATTGTTTAGTGGGAAAATCAGCTAGAAAACCATTTGGTAAAGGAACTAGAGCCGAATTTCCATTATAACTCATACATTCTAATATTTGTGATCCTTTGAACGTGAGGGCGAGGCATGAAGCCTCATATTTCATCACTTTCATATATGACTTCACGCGTTTCAATTATGTATTTCGAATCTCCTATAAGGTAGAAGCATTAGATTGCTTTAGACAATATATAGTGATGATAGAGAATTAGTTAAACAAAACAATATAGGCATTGAGAACATATTGAGAACGTGAGTATCTTTTGAGCAATTCAAGGCTCTTTGTGATAAAAAGGGAATTGAACGACAATTGACTATTCATGGTACTCCGCAACAAAAATGGGGTTGCTGAGGGAAGGAATAAAACCCTATTGGAAATGGTTAGGTCTATGATGGCACAAGCAAATTTACCTATCTTGTATTGGGAAGATGCGTTATTAACTACTGTTTATGTACTTAACCGAGTGCCCTCAAAATCAGTCACTTCCACCCCTTATGAATTGTGGATTGGTAGGAAACCGACTTAAGTAATCTATATCCATAGGGGTGTGCAACTTATGTTCATGATTCTTCCCATAAATGTGGCAAATTATGCCCTAGAGGAAAGAAATGTATCTTTATAAGTTATTATGAACATTTCAAAGGGCACATGTTCATAGGTGAACAAGCCGATGAAAGTATGACTGAAATGATGTCACGAGATGTCATGTTCTTGGAAAACGATTTTCTTAGTAGACGTGAGATTGATAAGGATTTTCAATTATATCATATGGAAGATCTTAATAACATAGTAATTAATGTTGTAGAGGGAATTAAAGATTTACCTCGAAATGCAAGACCTAGTGGGAGTGTTGCATTGTTTGGTGAAGTGAATTCAAGAGAAATTCAGTAATGTAAAAGTAATCGTAAAAGTATTCATCTTCGTCATTTTGAGATTGAAGGGAAAGCATTTATGATTGCTCATCAAGACGATGCCGAGCCTAAGACTATTCAAGATGCCCTCTCATCCTTTGATAAGGAAGAATTGAGCAAAGTTTTGAAAGATGAGATGAAGTTAATGAGGGCAAATCACGTTTGGGACTTGGTTAATCTACCACCCAATCGCAAGGCTATTGAAAATAAATAGGTTTTTAAGACTAAGCGAAGGGTGGATGGATCCATTGAAAAGTATAAGGCTCGTCTTATGACGAAAGATTATACTCAACAATAGGGTATAGACTATGAGAAAACATTTTCACCAGTTGTAAGATTTGCCTCAATACGTATTATCTTAGTCATCGTTGCACATTTGGACCTTGAACTATATCAAATGGACATAAAGACGACATTTCTCAATGGAAAACTAGATGAGGAAATCTATATGAAGCGGCCAATAGGTTTTATAGCCATAGCTAAAAGTCAAAAGCATAAAGTTTGCAAGCTTCATCGCTTAATATATGGTCTTAAGTAATCATCTAGACAGTGGTATATGTGTTTTCATCGAGCCATAACGACTTTTGGATTCACGATGATTGAAGAAGATCACAGTGTATATGTCAAGCGGTCCGAAGATAAATTTGTGATTTTATCACTTTATGTGGACGATATTCTATTGGTTGGAAATGACAAGATTTTGATTATCACCATAAAGAATAGTTGTCCTCCAATTTTGAAATGGAGGACATGGGAGAAGCTACTTATATATTATGAGTTAAGATCAAAAGAGATCAATCAGGGAAACTCATTACTTTATCATAAGAGTTTTACATAATGAAGATTTTTGAACGTTTCAATATGCAGCACTATAATCTCATTGATATCCTTATCATGTAAGGTAAAGACCTAAGTACTAAAATATGTCCTAAGATTCCAGAAGAAAATAAATAAATGGAAACTGTTTTTTATGCTAATGCGATCGGAAGTTTGATGTATGCTAAGATGTGTACTCGACCCGACATATGTTATGCCGTGAGATTGGTGAGCCGATATCAATCAAATCCTAGTCAAGCGCACTAAAAGGTAATCAAGAGGATCCTGAGATACTTAAAAGACACCATAGACTATTGACTTTGTTACTAAGGGAATCATTTACACCTATTAGGCTATTTCGATGCTAATTGTGGAGGAGACCTAGATAAGCGTAAATCGACTTCTGGATATGCGTTGTTGCTCAATGAAGGTGCAATTTCTTAGAATAGCAAGAAACGGACATGGACGTCCTTATCTAAAATGGAGGCAGAATTTGTTGCATGCTCCGCCGCAAAGTGCAAGAAATAGTATCGCTAAACATTTCTTGGAAAATTTAATCATTGTCACTGAGGTTCCAAGACTAGTGATAGTTTATTCTGATAGTCAAACAGCCATTGCTTATGTGAAAGATCCCAAGTATCATGAAATGATGAAGCACATTGACATAAAGAACAACTTCATTAGAGATATAATTGCGCAGAAATAAGTGATTCTACAAAACATTTCAATTAATAGAATAGTTGCTAATCCATTTACGAAGGCTGTTCCTAGAGACGTATTATTAACCCACAGGATTTCACTAGGGTTACGTAGAATGTGATATGTTATATTGTAAAGGATCATTAATTTATGTATATGTGAATGTATGTATTATATTTGATTATTTATTAGTGACTTGATATTTTGTCAATAAATACAAATCCATTGTGAGACTAGCATATACACACATATATTATTGAAAAGCATGTCAGTAGGCAATGATTGTCTCACTCACACAAGAAATTACCTCAAGCACTATAGTTAGCACGTTGAGATGAGACATTATAGACAAATAAATGTTGAAGAGAAAGCTTAGTACATAAAATGATATGTCGCCTTAGTTGGAGTCAATATGGGGTGTGTGGTTTGTTTATAATAAAAACAAACATCATAGTCCCACAATCATGTATGCTTGAAAGATGCTAAATGCGAGTACTTAATTAGGTGCTATAAAAAGCGAACTGATATAGCACTCGAGCTAAATTTGAGTACATGAAAAAAATGTGACTATATTTAGGCAAAGATCCGTATAGTTGATATATTTAATAAATGATATATGCTCTTATAAAAAAAAGAAATTTTATTATAGGATATAATATATACTACATGTGCATTGTATGACTAACAATGGAATGTGAGTGAAAGTATCCCTATTCACTCATCTTGTAAGTTATTGACTCAATTTATAATTTACCTCATTTTGTGTCATATGTTACTTATGACTATATTCTTGAAGTGAAAGATCAATATTGCTACTTTAGCATGTTACCGACGATCATGATAAATATGACTTTTTGGGACATGTCTAGGAAATCAGTTGTTATGAGATGGAGAAAGACATGAGTGCGAATGAAGACTATTGTTATTTTATATCTATCACATGTATTTATGGTCGATCAATTATATCGCCTTCTATAGTTTTGGATATAATTATAAATACATGGTGTTATGAGAATAGTCACGTATAGACTTTAAGGGATAGGTATACTTGAATTGATGTAGCAAAATATGTTTAGGGTACCATGAGACATTAATTGTTTTTATTTTTTGGGATTGTAGCCATTATGTCATCTTTAACATATGCATAATTTGAGCTCCTAAGTGCAAATGTACTCACCGATTGCATGGATTTCTTACTAGTATGAATTGTTTCTAAAGTTAATGAATGTTGAATGCTATAAAGCCCATCATGTCCGAGTAGGAGATGTTGTACTTTATTAGTACATCCATGATGTGGGGCAATTAAGACGCACCGTTTCGTTTTGATATGTTATGATAAAGAGACACCCTTTTGAAAGGATATGAGGGAGTCATATAAAAAACTTCAAGACAACCGTTGGGACTATTGGTAGAAAGTACGTTCATAAAGAAATTGTTTACTCTCCTTCTCCTTTTTCCATCAAAAAAAAAAAAAGCGTTCCCTTACTCCTTTACAAAGACAATTGGCATTTACGCTGTGGAAATTGAATGTTTTCCTCGTGACTGCATGCAGACTATCGTGAAGTAATATTGTTTGTCATTTATTCGCAATTCAACGTTCGTTTTGAGGTAAATTGTTCATTACGCATCAGAAAGAGATTGATTGTCTTCTGCCGACTTTCTTCCTACACATTGGTTTACCACTCCACGACACTTCTTGTTATAAAAAAAGTGAATTGGGGCTTGTCTAGCATGAATTGTAATTTCACTGCCACCATTTTCACTCATAGGGTGCATACAATTCCCTACCATGAAGTCCATATGCAGTAATGAAGCTACGATTCACATCTAGACTATCACGAAATCATCAACATATTTAAATCATTACTAGAACCTTTATCACGGATGATTTTCACTTAAACCATAACCAAACTTCTCAGCTAGGTTTCATTCACAGTAATTTAAAACAAAGCAAATTTAGTTCAATCTAGCAAAGGATTATGACCTGGGATGATTACTGATTGGATATGAATAAGGCAAACACAGGCATGGCTTCTAGGATGAGAATCAATGAAACAAGTAGAAATGATCACTTTATGAGGTCTTTGGTTGCGGCGACTGCAAGCAGGGCCGAACAGAGTGTCCAGGGAGTAGCAGTGAAATCAGGAACCTGCCACAGAGAGGTGCTGCTCTATAACCATGTCACCGTTAATGAAGAGGAGCTTTAGAAGTGAGGATAAAGCTGCTGGAAATACAAAAGAAACGAGAAATCAGTGTGACGATTGAATCGAAAATCGAAAATAGAAAATCCGATAACCCAGAAAACTTGGCTTCAGTTTCGTTGCCATAATCCAGTAAGGTAAAGCTTGAAATGACAAAATTTGAGCTCAATGGAGCTCCATCTATAGCTGTTTTCTCCCTGTTTTAAGTTAGGGATTTCCTCGTCCATGCAAATCGCACCCCCATCAGCACACACACGGAACTGTGCGTGCTAAGCAGAGGAGTGAATCGGGGGGGAAATCGCTTGTTGAGCAGGACAAGCACCTTCGCCAAAGGAGGCCGGGCATCGTTGTCCGCGGATGCCGAGGCTGAGGGAAGTAGGAAGGAGGAGGAGCAGTGGCGCGTGACGACCATTTCTACCAACGCGCCGCCCTCTCGCGGCGGAGCGTGAGGTCGCGGGATCGGTAATGTGCCCATGTTTTCTCCGCTGCAGGATCCGATCGAAAGCGGAAGAAAGAAAGAAGTTATCAAGGTCGGGCTTGTTGAGTCTTGGAGTGGCTGAGCCTGTAAAGGTTTGGGCTTTTCTCACTAAACAAGGGCTTGTTTTTTTAACTTTGCATGGGCTAAAGCTTTGGGCTGAATTGTTTGAACTTTTATAACAAGGCCTGTAAGACAAGACACACTCAAAGTGAGCGTAAGTTCTGACCCTTGGTATGGGTCGGGTTTTATGTAAATATGCTATCAGTGCGAAGGATTCAAGTCTTCCGGAACCGATTTTTCTTTTTTAATCATATTTGCAAACCGAATGTGAAGTGAAAGGTTGCATAAGATAATTCTATGAAAACCGCGAGTAATCATCAATATGGCTCAGGAACACGGGCCAATCATGGGATTTTAATTATGTCCAACTGTAAACTTTGTTAGAGAATAATAATATAGATTAAATATTTGAGAATTGCCAATTTATTAAACACCTCTCATGAGATGCGATGAAGTCTACTCTCCGCATTTGAAAGGCCTCCTAATTCTCGAGTGTAATTTTTCTTTTCCACATAAGAGAAAATACCTTACATGTTTTACGTCTTAGAATTCAGACGAATTAATCTTAGAATATACCCGAGTACTTGTAATCCAAAAGTACAAAAGTGAATTTAGAGTAGATAGTGTCCACATTTCCAGACCCACGTGACAAGCACGAAAAGGTACAATTGTTTAAGAAAAGAAAAGGAAAAAAAAAGAAGAAGAAAATGTACGACTGTTTTGAGCAAAAAGAGAAAAAAGAAAAAGAAAGGTAAATCTCTATCGGACAAAAGAAGGGGTACAGCTGCATGTGCTACTGTGTCCATTTTTCTAACTAGTCCCCACCTTAGTATTTTAAAAGGCATCAACTTTAATGACTATAAATCGAAAGTTGCACCTGCCAAGTTGCCCATGCACGTTTTTCTGTTTATTGCAAATGGGGTCAAATGCAATTATTTAAAGTATAATTTTTTCTAATGAGGATTTTACCGATGAATGTCTATTTTTACTGGTTAAATAAAATATCCACAAATAAAATTTTTGCCATTTTCAAAATACTATTTTTCTTGTATTATACATAATTAATAAAGTCACTTATTATTTGGTGTGGAATGATTAAAAAGTTCCTAGAAAGCACTCGATAACAAAAATTTTATAATAATAATCCTTGATTGGTCACCATAGCACCTCGCGTTCACAACTCGGAAGCAAATGTTAGAGGATCTTTTTTCATTTGTCCATAAGTTCAAAAGTGGATTCAGAATAGGCGTTGTCTACATCACCAGAGCCTGTGAAAAGCCGGAAGAAGAAGAAATTTCATGTGATCTTGTAATGATAATGTCCTCCAATTTATTGATTTTAAATCCATAACTTTATTGACTCTGAATTTTCTACGTAGACACAGCCATGTGAAAGCACGAAAAACAGAAGGAACTCCATGTGATCGTGTAATGTTAATGTCCTCCACCTCATCATTTTAAGTCCATCAACTTTATTGACTTTAAATTGAATGCTACACCTGCTGCAAACTTGCACACGCGCGTCTTTTGTGGCAAATGGAACCAATTCAAATGTCTAAAATGCAGTATTTTTTAATTAAGATTATGTCATTTGTTATCTTCATTTAATGTATAGTCCTTGGTTTGGTGGACAAACCTTAAAAAAGATAATGTTTACACATATGATTATTTAGAGATTATAAACAAAATTTGTTATAACACTAGGAAGAGGAGTGATTTATAGAATGCTTGATGATTATGATGACTTTAAATCAGGAAGTTAGAAATAGTAATTGATTACTTGAAAAATCTTAATTATTGTAAATTACTCTTTTGTTCATCTATAATCATATACATTATTATTGTTTGTTTAGATTTAGGCATGGTTTCTCATGGATTAGTTTGACAAGGTTGAAGAACCGTTGGATTTTTTTTTATATTAAAAGTAAATGAGGGCAGGGAATCATAGGGAATTTTTTCATTAAAAGTACAAGATTGAACTTACCATCGGATATTTCTTTAGAATGTAAAGATAAGTCTCAAATGTTTTTGTTTTTTAGCTGATAAGTTCCAGATATTGACACAAATGGAATTGAGCAATTTTTGCATTCACTTGATTTACGTGAGCTCTCATAATTTGGGTCCCTTGCAGGTCTACTGAAGTTGATGGTTCACAAGAATAAGGTGCATCCAATAACTTTTAAATGTGATAGATCAACGCATATTAGATAAGATTGTTGGAGAAATCTTTCCAGAATATTTTGAAGCTGACAAAACGTTTCTATCGCCCAAGTCTCGGATGTTCGGAGACCGACAATTTAAAGTCTCAAGACTCAAGACTCAAGACTCAAGACTCAAGACTCAAGACTTAAGACTCAAGACTCAAGACTCAAGACTTAAGTCTATTCTCATTGACAGTCTTTCTAATCCAAGTGACGAAGGAAATCCAAAGCCGAGGCAAATGGTTGAGGATTCGATCCTATCCTCTGGAAAAGATTCTTTGGTTGGATAAATATTTCGGATTCTTTGATTCTCATCTAAGATCAATTGAAGATCCGATGGTCGACGAAATAATCTTGGAATGTTCTATTCTTGGAAACCAAGATCGTGATTGTATGGGCAAACAGGATTGATGGGCTATCACCAGATTCCTTAAATAGCTCGGATGATCTTCTTGATTGATTCCGTCCAACGGGTAGATTGGAGGAATTCCTTTGGTAAGTGCCAACGGCTATGATGGCATAAAGGAGTATAAAAGGAAGACGTTCTAGTTGTTTTAAGTGTGTGAGTGATAGAAAAATTCCAGAGTCTGAAGAACCTTGATTGTTAGTTGATACAGTTCGAGCGAAATTGTATACACAGAGAGTGTTCATACTTGGTGATACCTTGAGCGAGTGTAGTAGATCATCTACATCGAGAGATCAAGGAAGAACAACACTGTAACATCTCTTTGTTCATAGTGGAATCCAGCCAAATTGGCTGTCAGTGCAGAAGAGTGGACGTAGGCTTGGATCAAGCCGAACCACTATAAACCGCGTGTTTAATTCTCTCTTTCCTTACTCGCCTTACATTGATTGTTATCTTTCGCTAATCCTTGAACTATCTAAGTATTGCGCAAGTATACAGAAATTATCAAGAATAAAATCTTTGTATACCTATTCACCCCCTCTAGGTACTCATACTAGCTACATCAATTGGTATCAGAGCCCGTGTTCTTACTTTGTTTGAAGTGTTTTACTTCAGAGTAAAAGATCTATGGCTAGTATGCTAGCACCAGGGCTGATGGAAGGGCAAAGCAATACCAGACCACCCTACTTTGATGGAAAAGATTACAACATCTGGAAAAACAAGATGAAAGCTTTTCTACGATCAAAGGATCCTCTGGAATGGGATGTGGTGGAAAAAGGAATCACTCCTACTGCTGCATCGCATATCGAAAGAGGGAAAGAAACTGTCGAAGCCAGCGGAATGTCTCAAGAAGAGATAAACAAGAGACAAGCACTCGATGCTAAAGCAATTTATTCTTTATATTGTGCTTTGTCACCAACTGAATATAACAGAATATCTTCTTGTGTTACAGCAAAAGAAGTCTGGGACAGATTACATATCACTTATGAAGGGACAGACCGAGTGAAGGAGACCAGAATTAACATTCTCCTTGGTCAATATGAAGCCTTCAAAATGAAACCAAGAGAATCTATAACTGACATGTTTAGTCGTTTTACAGATATTGTGATGCAAGCCTAGGGGAGGCTTTCTCAAACAATAGGATCGGGAGAGTGACTCGCGCACAAGAAACGGGACGAACAGTAATTTCAGCACTTCGCAAGCTCAGGAGAACAGTCGTATCTTTGTCGATACAGATCGGATCGACCTGATTCCAAAGCCAAATGAACAAAGACTTCTGGATCTACAATTTCTGTGTTTTGGGTTTTCTGAAATAAGCACTGTAGGATAGTCGAAATTGGGTTGGAAGTAACGAACATAAAAGGAAAAGATAGGAACTTCGTTGGTTGCTCTTCTAGGCCTCCGAGGAAGTTGAAAGGGACACCGATTCTTCTAGATCGATGACTGCAACTCTTCAAGGATGCAGGTTTCGAAAAGCTCCGACTCTTCGAGGACGGAGTGAAAACTCTTCTAGGTTTTCAAGGATATGAACTCTACAAGGTTCAAGATACTTGCCTCAAAGCAAAGTTTTTTCATTTGTCAAAAGTCGTCTGTCTTCTACAAGGGATTGGATGGCTTATATCATCAAAGAAATAAAAATAGAGCATAGAAACTTGAAAGCATTAAAGAGCCTAGAAACTAGAAAAATAATAAAGAGCCTAGGAACTAGAAACTAGTAAAAGAGCATGGAAACTATAAGCTAGTAAATGCGTCACGCGAGCTTCCAAGTGTCTTTCAAGCTTCCGGGATGGACTCGAGATGTCGTTATGGCTTCTCGCTTTCGTCGAGCTTTAATGCGGGCCGATTTTCTTGGTCGAGGGAGCCGGTCTTCAATGTGGGCTGCATCATATTGTCAATGGTCTTGAGAACCAAGGACAAAAAATTTCTGATCCCATGAAGGTGAACAAGCTTCTTCGTGGACTCTCCAAGGATTGGAATCATATAAAGACTTCAATAAGAGAGACGCAAAGAATTATGCCTCTATCTGTCGATGAGCTAATTGGAACTCTTCAGTCTTATGAAGTGGAACGAATTAATGAGGACGAAGATCCAAGAGGTAAGAAATCTATTGCATTAAAATCAAATGATGATTCGATGATGCAGATTCGAAGATGATATGGACGATGAGGAGCTCGCCCTCATGATAAGAAGATTCAGAAAACTGAATAAAAAGGCAGAAGGTTCAACTCAAAGAAACAAAGTTTCCGAGAGACAGCAGACCAAGTCTGTTGATGATGAGGAACAAAATAAAGATGTAGTCGCTTCGAATGTAAGAAGAAGGGACACATCGACCCAACCGTCCTCTTCGAAGAAGAAAAGAGGAAAAGTTGAGAAGTTTCAAAAGCCCTCAAAGCCGAAACATGGAGCGATACGGAATGTGAAGAAAGTGACAATGAATATGCCAACATATGTTTGATGGCACATTCGACTCGGACTCGCATTCTGGATCGACTCGGACAAAGTGAATTTGAGGCAAGTGACTTTAAAATTCCTGTTAAAGTCTCTAAATATATTGATCAACCGTGTTTCGGTCTTAAGACTTCTCTCAAAAGGATTTCCGAACTTAAAAGGAAAACTCAGTTCTAAAACAAAAAGAAGTCATTTTAGAAGAAAGAGTTAAAAGTCTAGACCTAAATGTTTCTGCTCTTAAAGAAAAAGAAGATGATCTTTTGAAAGAAAATGTTCTCTTAAAAACAGACTTATCAAATATTTCAAAGAAGTTCTCAATAGGATCTGAAAAGCTTGAAAAAGTTCTTTCGTTCAAAGACCCTACTTCAATAAGTCTGGTCTAGGCATGACAGCGGAAACAATTCCCTTGATTGATTTTCCTAAAGTTAAAGAAAGAATAAAGAAAAGACCGTCGAGAGAAGCTTACAAAAATCATTTCAAGAAAGTTTTTGTAAAGTCTGTTGGTCGAAATGCTTTAAGGTGTTCAAAGTGTAACAAGAAGGATCACTTTGAAAAAGAATGTCCTATGGTTTGGAAGCCTCGTTAAGAAAGTATGGCCTAATAATGCTTATCCTACTAACATCAAAGGACCCAAGAAAATTTGGGTACCAAAGAAAACTTGAGACTCTCTTTTAAATGCAGTCTCCGTCAAGAAAAAGATAAAATGGTATCTTGACAGCGGATGTTCAAGACATATGACAGAGACTCAAAGTGCTTTATAAAGCTAGTTCAAGTAAACGGAGGAAATGTTTCATTTGGAGGAAACGGCAAAGGAAGCATTGTGGGATTTGGAACTGTGAAAATTGGAAATCTCACAATAAGCAATGTTTCTCTAGTAGAATGACTCAACTATAACCTTCTCGGATTAGCCAACCGTGTGATACTGGTTTCAAGATCTCCTTTCAAGAAGGAATTTGCTATGGAATTAGTAAAGACTCTACTCGCTTTCATGGGTCGAAGACATGGGAACATCTATCTCTTAGACATGAAATTAAATGAATCTCAATGTCTGATCTCAATCCAAGATGAAGCAAGCTTATGGCACAGAAAGCTTGGCCATGTCAATATGAAGCAATTAGCCAAAATCTCATCAAAGCAGCTTGTTCGAGGTCTACCCAAATTACCATATCAAAAGTCCAATCCATGCACACCCTGTATTATGGGAAAACAGGTAAGAAATTCATTTAAGCAAATAAATCATGTCTCTACTAATCATGCACTACAGTTGCTGCATATGGATCTCTTCGGACCAACCAGAACACAGAGTATTGGAGGTAAGAAATATTGCCTAGTAATTGTGGATGATTACTCCCGTTTTACTTGGGTATATTTCCTTGCAAATAAATCAGAAACCTTTTCGTATTTTGAAAAATTTGCTAAAAAGGTTCAAAATGAAAAAGGATGTGTTATCTCTAGTATAAAAACAGATCATGGAAGTGAATTTGAAAATCAAGATTTCTCAAAATTGTGTGATGAATCTGGTTTTAAGCACGTATTCTCCTCTCCATACACTCCTCAGCAAAATGGAGTTGTGGAAAGAAAGAATAGATCTCTTCAAGAAATGGCTAGAACTCTTTTAATTGAAAGCAAAATTTCTTCACGATTTTGGGCTGAAGTCATTTCAACAGCATGCTATATCATTAATAGAGTCTTCCTAAGACCTATTCTTGAGAAAACCCCTTACGAATTATTCAAAGGTAAGAAGCCTATTGTTTCATACTTTCATGTATTTGGTTGCAAATGCTTTATTTTGAAAAATGCAAATGATCGAGTTGGTAAGTTTGAAGAAAGATCGATGAAGGCATCTTCCTTGGATATTCTACATCAAGCAAAGCCTACGAGTCTACAACAAGAAAAGCCGGTCTGTGGAGGAATCAATGAATGTCAAATTCCAAGACTCAACGCAAGATGAATCCAGCCAGACTCAATATGAAGAGTCTGAACTCGCTCTAGACTTTCCAATGTCTTCAAATCAGGAAGCATCTCAGACTCTGGAAGTCCAACATCAAGATACTCATGAAGATTCAAATAAAGAAAGAGATCATCAACCAGGCAAATCAACTACTAACTGGAAGCACAAATCCAGTCATCCCAAAGATCTCATTATTGGCGAAATCAATGAAGGAATCCGCACCAGATCAAAAAGGCGTGAAGAATCTAGTGCTTTGTGGCTCTCATCTCGAAATTGAACCAAAAAGCATAGAAGAAGCTTTATCGATGAAAGCTGGATTGAAGCTATGCAAGAAGAGCTCGACAGTTCAACATTAACGATGTCTGGGAATTGACATCTAAACCAAAAGGTAAAACTGTTATTGGAGCCAAATGGGTGTTCAGAAACAAGATGAACGAAAAAGGAAAAGTCGTACGGAATAAAGCAAGACTCGTGGCCAAGGGATACACGCAAGAAGAAGGAATAGACTATGATGAGACTTACGCTCCTGTAGCAAGGTTAGAAGCTATTCGTCTATTACTTGCATTTGCTTGTTACAAAAATTTCAGGTTATTCCAAATGGACGTCAAAAGTGCTTTCCTAAATGGATTTATCCAAGAGGAAGTTTATGTGGAACAACCAGCTGGATTTGAAGACCCAAAGAAGCTAGACTCAGTCTTCAGATTGAAAAAGGCTCTGTATGGTCTAAAGCAAGCACCTCGAGCTTGGTACGACAGACTAAGTAAGTTCTTATTACAGAACGGTTTTGTCAAAGGTAAAGTAGATACTACTTTGTTTATCAAAAAGGAAAACAAAAGTTTTTTACTCGTTCAAATATATGTTGATGATATTATTTTTGGATCCTCTAATGAAAGTCTATGCAAGAAATTTTCTAAGTCTATGCAGGATGAGTTTGAAATGAGTATGATGGGAGAATTAACATTCTTTCTGGGCCTTCAAATAAAACAATTGAAGGAAGGAACTTTCATTAACCAAGAAAAATATGCAAATGATCTTGTCAAAAGGTTTGGATTGGAAAATTGCAAGAAGACTGATATACCAATGTCAAGTTCTTTGAAGATAGACAAAGATGAGGAAGGGAAGAAAGTTGATCAAAAGCTGTACGAAGCATCATCGGTTCACTTCTTTATCTTACGTAGACGACATTTTGTTGAGTATTTGTATCTCGTGCTAGGTTTCAATCGATCCTAGAGAATCTCATCTCGTGCTGCGAAACGTATCATTAAATACGTTGCTTCATCTCAAGTATGGGTCTTTGGTATCCTAAGAAGGGAGATTTTAATCTTCTGGGATACTCAGACGCAGATCTGGCCGGCTGCAGAGTCGATAGAAAGAGCACTTCTGGAACTTGTCAACTGCTTGGAAACAGGACAGTGTCTTGGTTTTCAAGGAAGCAAAGCACCGTAGCTCTCTCAACGACGTAAGCGAGTATGTAGCTCTTGGAAGCTGCTGTTCGCAAATTCTATGGATAAAACAACAGCTACAAGACTTTGGCATTGAAGACTCATGCACGAAATCGATGTGACAACACCAAATAAATCAATCTCACCAAAAATCCAATCCTTCATTCAAGAGCAAAGCATATTGAGATTCGACATCACTTCATTAGAGATCATATTCAAAATGGAGAAATCTCGATTCAATTTGTTGATTCAAAAAGTCAACTAGCGGATATATTCACAAAGCCTTTGGAGAAAAATCAATTCGACTTTATCCGCTCAAGACTCAACATTTTGAAGCTCGAAGAAGTTAAAGTCTAGAGACTCACCAACTCGAGACTCGATCTCTCGACTTTAAATCATGAGACTCAATCATTCATGGCTAAAGACTGTAAGTTGCTATTCGAAAAGGTACGAATTCTTGTTTAGTTATCTAATCTTGAAAAGGTAAGATCTTTTGTTCAGTTATAATATGTGTGAAAATCGAAAACTTGTCTTTTTAAAAGAAATTAATTTTGGCAGTTATTGATTTTTGAAAAGAAGTGTTCGTACACTTTCCTTGTACCGATTGAACTTCCCCTTTTCAAAAACTGAGTTATATATATACGCTCTTCGCCCAATTTTCAAAACCCTAAAAAGCACTCTCCTCCCAATACTTTTTTCTACTTCTTGTTCGTCGTCGAGAAAGTGGTCATTTTTCTTGGGAAAAGCAAGTGAAGGAATCTTCCAATAGACAAAGAAAGATGTCGTCTTCGAGGAAATCATCAAGAATAGCAAGCGGGGGACCACAAAGAATGGAGAAGGGACCGACTCACTTCGATCTTACTGAGGAAGAAGACTTATCAAGTCAGCGACAAAGTCCGATTCGCTCTCCTCCACGTCATTCAACACCTCCTGCCCCACAAGGTGCAAGTCAATATCTGGAAGATGAGATAATCGAGGAAGTCGACCCAGTAAAAGTTCAAAGACCCTCATTTATCTATAAGCTTTATCGTGCGTTGAAAAGCTCCGGTTCTTCATTAAAATATATAGATGACTTCCTTAAGGACAAAAATTATGGGAATGAGTATCTTTTTCTGCGGAAAATGGAAGAATTGGGAATTGCTCCTAAAGGAAGGGCAGAGGAGGCTCTTGCTAACATTCCCAGTGACCCTCGTTTGCCAGGACAAAATCTGATTGAAGGGAACGATGATGACAAAATGTTCCTTGAATTTAAACCTAGAATGGGTGTGGCCGCAAAGGTGAAAGGAAATCGGATGGATTTATTTAAATCCAAGGATCAGGAAAAAGTGTTTTTCAGGCTGTTGAAAAGAGGGGTGATAAACCCTAGAAGCGTTGATTTTGACTTCCTAGACACCATCAACATGAACTTAAGAGAGAAGTTGAATTTGCTTCAACTTGAGACTTTTTGCTCTGACTCTACGGACGAGTATGCTCAACTGACCGCTTATTTCTATTCAAATCTTAGCTTTTTGGATGCGAATAGAATTTCATTCAGTGTTCGAGACCAAGTCTACGTGGTAGATGTGAATATGTTGGCGAACATAGTTGGAGTTGAACGGGGACGTTATCTCCCAATCAAAGTCTCACCTGCTCGTACTACTCTGGATCTTGTCAAAGATATGGACGCAGAGAAGAAAATTACCTACTCAAGGATGAAGGCCATCAACATCGTGCTTCATAAGATTGTGATCAACTGTCTCGCACCAAAGTCTACGTCAAAGACTTCGTGTCTCTTTCGAAGCAAAGTTGATGTACGCGATCAACTCAGACGGAAGTTTTTCTCTCCCGCACACTATTCTCTTCCATATGTACGAGCAATGTCAAAAGACAAAGGACAATTGCCTTATCCTCGGTCCGGTGACCAAGATCTTCAGACACATGAACATTGAACCGCCACATACATTTTGTGATCGATCGTGTGATAAGATGGTGGTAAGGTTGAAAATGTTAATGAAGATGCGTCTGCAAGAACTCTCCAAGGCAATGGAGAAATTCAAAGTGAAATCTCCAGTTCGATGCGCCCGCCTCAAAGAGAAAAGGAAAGGAGGCCATTGGTGCTCCATCGAAAAAGAAGAAACGAACTCTCATCCTGGAAGATGAAGATGAAGATGATGAAGATCCCACTATCCAAGCACTGACAAGAACCAGACGTTCTGTGTCTCAACCAACAGAACTTCAGTAGAGCAGAGAAGAAGAAGAGCAGAACAGAGAAGAAGAAGAACAGAGAGAGAAGGAGAAAGAAATTGAAGAAGAAAGAGAAGGAGGAAAAGAAAAGTCTGCTGATGAATCTGGAGAGAAGGGAAATCAAGAGCATGATCATCACTCTTCCTCTTTCGATGTCCTAGAGACAGGGGGAGTTGGCGAGCAAGAGAGGTCTACACCTCATGCTGCTGTCAGTGAAGATCTAAGACAATCTCCGGAAGACCCGAAGAAGTTCAGGTCTCTCAATTGCCCGAAGAAGGTCACGATACGTCGAACCAAATCTGCAAGACTTAACGAAGCGCCATCGTCCGCATACACACCTTCTGAGAAAGCCAATGCTAGTACACAGACGGAAGATTCTGCAGATTTTCGTCGTATCATGGATATTCTTTTGGAAATGCGTGGCCAGATATATGCTATGGACTGTGAAATCCAAGCCTTGAAGAATGCTGGACAAGCATCTTCAGTCTCTCTAGAGGATAAATTCAAAGACCTCGCTCTGCAACTTCAAGCCAATGCTAAGGGAGAAGAGGTAGCTCAACTGAGGGAAGACCTGAAGAAGCTCGAAGGAGTAGTCCACCATTGGGGATTTCCAGATCGTGCGCATTCCCAAGCGAAATGACTCCTTTCTCACCCTTTTTAATGCTGACAAAAAGAGGGAGAACCAATTTGAACCAACAACTTTTTCAATATCTTTTAAAACTTTAGTGGTTATGTTTATGTTTGAGTATGACTTGAGAACTTGAACTTGAGTGTGAATTTGACTGAATTGGCTGTGGATTGTGATGCTTGACTGGTTGCATTTATTTCAAGTGTTGTTATATGGTGTTACTCATGAAAGACTAATCAATTTTCTGTGGATGCAGAGTCCGGTTGTTTTTTATTAATCTTTATGAGTTAGCCATATTGCTTGAGAAATGTTTTTGCAGGTCAAAGTTGTTCAAATCTACAAGAAAGTTTTGTCACCATAAAAAAGGGGAGATTGTTGGAGAAATCTTTCCGAATATTTTGAAGCCGACAAAACGTTTCTATCGCTAAGTCTCGGATGTTCGGAGACCGACGCTTTAAAGTCTCAAGACTTAAGACTCAAGACTCAAGACTCAAGACTCAAGACTTAAGACTCAAGACTCAAGACTCAAGACTTAAGTCTATTCTCACCGACAGTCTTTCTAATCCAAGTGACGAAGGAAATCCAAAGCCGAGGCAAATGGTTGAGGATTCGATCCTATCCTCTCGGAAAAGATTCTTTGGTTGGATAAATATTTCGGATTCTTTGATTCTCATCTAAGATCAATTGAAGATCCGATGGTCGACGAAATAATCTTGGAATGTTCTATTCTTGGAAACCAAGATCCCGATTGTATGGGCGAACAGATTGATGGGCTATCACCAGATTCCTTAAATAGCTCGGATGATCTTCTTGATTGATTCCGTCCAACGGGTAGATTGGAGGAATTCCTTTGGTAAGTGCCAACGGCTATGATGGCATAAAGGAGTATAAAAGGAAGACGTTCTAGTTGTTTTAAGTGTGTGAGTGATAGAAAAATTCCGTAGTCGAAGAACCTTGATTGTTAGTTGATACGCTTCGAGCGAAATTGTATACACAGAGAGTGTTTATACTTGGTGATACCTTGAGCGAGTGTAGTAGATCATCTACATCGAGAGATCAAGGAAGAACAACACTGTAACATCTCTTTGTTCATAGTGGAATCCAGCCAAATTGGCTGTCAGTGCAGAAGAGTGGACGTAGGCTTGGATCAAGCCGAACCACTATAAACCGCGTGTTTAATTCTCTCTTTCCTTACTCAGTCTTACATTGATTGTTATCTTTCGCTAATCCTTGAACTGTCTAAGTATTGCGCAATTATATAGAAATTATCAAGAAAAATCTTTGTATACCTATTCATCCCCCTCTAGGTACTCATACTAGCTACATCAAAGATGTCTCATGTCATCGCATGTCTAGCTACCACAATTATATATGTGTTTTCACAAAGCTATTAAAACTCATTTCTAATGATAGATATGTGCCAATATACAATATTTAACCACGTTTGTGAGAAGCTTGTAAAAGAATAAACAACCCATCTTATTATTTTCAAGATCTGTGATCATATAATATTGTGTATTACTTTTCATACATTAGACTAAATCGAGCCATTCAATCGGAGAAAAGTATCAAAAAAGTTATATACCTATTACATTAATACTAATTTAATTCTAAACTTTGAAATTTAACTAACTTAGTTCTAAATGCATTTGTATCTGTTGGGATTGTCGGACTCCCAAAAAACCGGATTCGACACTAAATCGAACCCCTAAACTTGTGCGGAAGACGAGCTCGAGAAAAACACATGCATCACCGATCCTAAGGCACATCATAGAATCGAACGTACCTTGTTAGCCACAGATTAAACACCAACGCTGATATGAGGAAGAGAAAACCGATCCCGTTCGATCCGATGACGTCAATTTTGCCTTGAAGGGAAGAGAGCGTCACCTTTTGCCTTTTTTTTTCTTTTGGAGCGTTTTTAAGGGAGAGAGGGAGGAGGGAACATATGTTATGCCAAAAGGTACGTTCCTCCCTCTCCTTTCTCCCTTATATACGTCCCCTCCAAAAAGAAACGTGCCCCTTCATCATATCCCTCCATCCATGGGCCCTAATCTTGTGGGCCGGGCTTTTAGGCCCAACATGAGCAGAAGGGCCAACTTAGGCCCATCACAATAATTAATAAAACCATCATCTCCCGCCGCACATGGTGGGCCGAACAGATTCTCTTTACCTCTTTTCAACATTCAGTATACTTTGAGAGCTCGTTGCTATACATCTGTTAGGAATATATAGCAGCTCATAATGGGCATCATACTCTAAGTAGATTTAGTATGCAGTACCCTAGATCGATTAATCACATTTATATCTCTTTTGATCTCTTTTAAACAATTATATATATATATATATATATATATATATTGTATTCAGAATTATGATTATCCCAAAGACAGTCATAATTGGTCGACCAGTGAATACAAAACTTAGAATGTGATTCTCCAAATTCGATCTTCCTCTTTCCTTCAAACTCTCAATTTCAGTTTAGTTTGCTTTCCTAGAAATGTCCCATTAGATCGAATCTACTCATTACCATTGGCAACATCCTAAGATAGTAAAAACTAAATAGAAATCTTGAGAATAAGTAAAAGTCATGAGTGCACTAAACTTGAGGAACTCTTTTCCTCAAGAGTCTCACACGCCATAAAAGTTGAGATCAAACTTTTGCCACTCTTATCAGTCGTCTCATGCATACGTAGTATGAAATATGTATTACGGTATTTACTCCTTTCCCATGGAGCGTATGTCTACACCTTTAATACCGTATAGATGATAGTTCAGACATACCCAATGTCTAACTTGAGTTCACATATCTACTCATTCACAAAATTCATCAGAACTCACATCTGGCATCATAGACAGATAAAGTAAAATATGTAGGTTATTTTACCTTCGGACACAGTAAGTATTATGTCCTCATCTTAATACTCGCTTAAGGCGACATACGTATTTTAAACTTGAGCTCTCGATTATCACTTAGATAATAAGCTTAAAAACAGTCTCATCTCTATTTTTCACACATTAAATAGAGGTGATTACCCGTGTGAGTGGGCCAATCTTATATCTGTCTGACATACTTTCTCAACTTAAAGTAATGCACTGAGCATTAAGATGCATAAAAATCAAACAAAGATTCATAGGCATTAATAATGAAAAACACAAGTTCATAAATGTGAACCACTTCAGGGAAATTACAATCCAGTACATCAGACTCTACGCAATCCTAGAGATTTTACATGACTACAAAACACATCTCTAGGTATTGGCTTTGTCATAGGATCTATTACCATTCTATGCGTAGATACGTACTGTAAGTTCACATCCTTTCGTGCAACTATATCTTTGACAAAGTTATACTTGGTATCTATATGTTTGGTCTTGCCATGATATTTTGGATCTTTGGTATACGCTATAACTGCTTGGCTATCACAATTAACCAATAATGTATTTGCAGCTTTCTCAATAATGCCTAAATGATCCAAAAATCTCTTAAGCCAAACTCCTTCTTGTACCGCTGCTGATAATGCCACGAACTCAGCTTCCATCGTGGACAAGGCTATACATGTTTGCTTCTTACTGCTCCATGATATGGCACCATTGTTAAGTAAGAAAGCAAATCTAGAGGTAGATTTTCTTTCATCTAAATCTCCTCCCCAATCAACATCTGAATAGCCTTCAAGTCGCAGACTTTTTCTTGGTAATTCAACTTGTAATCAGCAGTTCCCTTCAAATACCTCAGTATTCTCTTAACGGCCTTCCAATGTACTTGACGTGGGTTGAATTGGTATCTACTCACCATTCAAACTGCAAAATATATGTCAGGTCTTGTACACATCATGGCGTACATCAAGCTCCCAACAGCACTAGCATAAGGAACATGTTTCATTTATTCCTTCTCTTGAGGAGTCCTTGGACACAGTCTATAACTCAATCCTTCACCTTTTACAATAGGAGTGTCTATGGGTTTACAATCGTGCATACGAAATCGTTCAAGAACCTTATTTATATATGTTTCTTGCGAAAGAGATAACGATCCCTTCAAACAATCTCTTGAAATCTTAACTCCAAGAATGTATGCAACCTCACCCATATCCTTCATCTCAAAGTTGGAAGACAACCAACTCTTGACAGTATTAACAAACTCCATATTGTTTCTGGCAATTAGTATATCATCAACATATAATGATATGATCACAAATTGATCTTTGGATCTTTTGATATATACACAATGATCCTCATCAATCATTGTAAAATCATATGCCATTATGGTATTATGAAAACTTATATATCATTGTCTTGACGACTGCTTAAGGTCATATATCGATCTCAAAAGTCGACATAGTTTTTCTTCTTGGCCTTCTTTAATGAAACCAGCAGGTTATTCCATATATATTTCTTCCTCTAATTCTCAATTGAGGAAAGCAATTTTTACATCCATTTGATATAACTCAAGATCCATACTAGCCATTATTGCCAGAATAATGCGAATTGAGGTAAATCTTACTACAGGAGAAAATGTTTCTTCATAATCAATTCCTTCCTATTGGTTATACCCTTTCGCCACAAGGCGAGCCTTAGGCTTTTCTATCAAGCCATCAGTTTTTCGCTTTATTTTGAGAACCCACTTGTTCCCAATAGCTTTGCATCCATTTGGAAGATCAACCAGTTCCTAAACTTGGTTTGACTCCATTGACTCAATCTCCTCTTCCATTGCATGAATCCATTTTTCCTTACTAGGGCAACTTATAGCCTCATGTATATTTCTTGGCTCATTCTCATCTTGTGGAGTAATCATAAAAGTTTCCCCTTCAATGTCAAAACGTCGATGGGGAATACTTTGGCGACTTGTTTGCTGTATGGGAGATTGTACACTTTGCACATCATTCCCGATTATGCTCCTACTATGATTAGATAATGATGATGTGGTCCCATCATGTGGTTGCAATTGAGAATGAGTTGAATTCAATTCATCACTTCTCATATTACTCCCACTTGGACGACTCCACCAATATCATTATCTTGATCCAAGGTTTCAAATAGGGAATAATCTGCACCTATTTCGCCCTTCTTAAGAAATTCATCCTCTAAGAATGTGACATCCCGTGATTCAAATTCAGTTATACTCCCACTTTCCTACTCACCTATGAACACATACCCTTTCCAGTGTTCGGAGTATCTTATGAAAATACTCTTCTTTCCTTTGAGACTCAATTTCCCAAACTTGTGAGAGGACTCATGAGTATAGGCAGCACAACCCCATGGCTTAAGAAAACTTAAATCCGGTTTTCTACCTGTCCATAACTCATATGAAGTGGAAGTAATTGACTTGGAAGGCACCCGGTTAAGTATATAGGCAGCAGTTAATAACGCATCACTCCAAAAAGTGATAGGTAAGTTAGCATGCGCCATCATGAACCTAACTATTTCCAGTAGGGTTTTGTTTCTTCTCTCCGCAACACCATTTTGTTGAGGAGTATATGGAATAGACAACTGTCTTTCTATTCCCTTTTCATCACATAATTTTCTGAACTCATCAGATAAATATTCTCGACCTTGATCGGATCTCAATGCTTTTATTTTCTTGTCTAATTGATTTTCCACCAAGTTCATAAACCTTTTGAAATAACTCAATGCTTTAGATTTATGAGAAATCAAATAGAAATATCCAAATTGAGTATAATCATCTATAAAAGTGATGAAATAAACAGACCAATGCCTTCCTCTCACATTCATTGGACCACAGACGTCAGAATGGATTAAATGCAAAGGAAATTCAGCTCTTTTCTTTTCCAAATGGTTTCCTTGTCGTTTTCCCTTCTGTTGGAGAAATCTTCTTGAAGTGTTTTGAAGCTGACAAAACGTTTCCATCAATCTAATCTGAAGGTTTGCAGACTCTGCTATTTAAAGTCTGAAGACCTCCGGACAACCAGACTCAAGACTCAAAGTCTATCCTCATTGACAGTCTCTAATCCGTTGAAGAAAGGTTATCCAGAATTGGATGTTTCGTTAAGGGCTTGACCTTATCAACTGGAGAAGATCTCGTGGCTGGAAAAGACTCAACCGAATTCTTTGATTGATTGTGATTGTCTCGAAGATTAAGGAATCATTGATTGCCTAAATATTCTTGGAAGGTTCTACTTATGGAAACCGAGATCCTGATTGTATGGGCGAACAGGATTGATGGGCTATCGACACGTTCCTTTAATAGCCAGAATGATCTTCCTAAATTGATTCCGTCCAACGGGTAGATTGGAGGAATTCCTTTGGTAAGTGCCAACGGGTATGATAGCATAAAGGAGTATATAAGGAAGATGTTCTAAGTTGTTAAGGTGTGCACGATAGAAGAATTTCAAAGTCTGAAGCTCCTTGTTGTTTAGACAATTCCTTTGAGCGAATACTTGTATACAAAAGAGAGTCTATATTTGTGAGAAACCTTGAGGAGGTGTGATAGAACATCTACACTTTGTAGAATCAAGGAAAAGCAAAGTCTTGTAACTTCTCTTTTGTTCATAGTGAAATCCAGCCGGTGGGCTGTCGGTGCGGAAGAGTGGACGTAGGCTTGGATTAAGCCGAACCGCTATAAACCATGTGTTCAATCTTCTCTCCCTTACTCTTTTTACTTTGATCGTATTTCATTTTGTCAATCAATAGTGAACTATCTTTCTATCGTTTTCCAAGAATTGCTTCCGTATTTCGATAAATTGATTGTGCACCTATTCACCCCCCTCTAGGTGCTTATACTAGCTATCTTAATTGGTGTTAGAACTCATGTACTCACTTTGTTTGAAGTGTTTTACTTCAGAGTAAAAGATCCATGGCTAGTATGTTGGCTCCAAGGCTGGTAGAAGGGCAAAGCAACACCAGACCGCCTTACTTTGATGGAAAGGACTACAACATATGGAAGAACAAGATGAAGGCGTTCTTAAGATCAAAGGATCCTCGGAATGAGACGTTGTAGAAAAAGGAATCATTCCTAAAGCTGCATCTGTCTCGAAAGAGGAAAGGACACTTTGTTGAGTCCAAATAAATGAGTCGGGAAGAGATAATCAAGAGACAAGCTCTTGATGCAAAAGCAATTTACTCTTTATATTGTGCTTTATCACCTACTGAATATAACATAATATCTTCTTGTGATACAGCCAAAGAAGTCTAGGATAGATTACACATCACTTATGAAGGAACCAATCGAGTGAAAGAGACTAGAATCAACATTCTTCTCGGTCAATACAAAGCCTTCAAAATGAAACCAGAGAATCTATAATTGACATGTTTAGTCGTTTTACGAAATCGTGAATGGTCTTGAAAATCAAGGTCAACCAATTTTTGATCCCATGAAAGTGAACAAGCTATCTTTGCGTGGACTCTCTAAGGATTGGAATCATATAAAGACCTCAATCCGAGAGACCAAAGAATCATGCCACTTTGTCATCGATGAGTTGGTTGGGACTCTTCGAGTCTTATGAAGTGGAATGAATCAATGAAGACGAAGATCCTAAAGGTAAGAAATCTATTGCATTAAAATCTAATGATGACTCGATGTAACAGATTCTAAAGACAACATGGATGATGAAGAACTTGCTCTCATGATAAGAAGATTCAGAAAGCTGAATAGAAAATTAAGAAGATTCAATTCAAGGAAACAAAGTTTTCAAAAGCAACGGACCAAGTCACCAAGATGATGAATCAAACAAAGATGTAGTCTCGCTTTGAATGCAAGAAAAAGGGACACATCAAACCCAACTGTCCTTTTCTGAAGAAGAAGAAAGGAAAAACTGAAAGGTAGCGAAAAGCTCTCAGAGCTAAAACCTGGAGTGATACGGAGTGTGAAGATAGTGATGATGATTATGCCAACATATGTCTAATGGCACAATCAGACTCAGAATCAAACTTCGAGACTGATTCAGATTCATAAAGTGAATTCGAGGTAAGTAATTTCAAAATCCCTATTAAAGTTTCAAAATACATTGATGAATTATGTTTTAGTCTTAAGACTTCTCTTAAAAGAATTTCCGAACTCAAAAAGGAAAATTCTGCTTTAAAACAACAAGAGAATGTTTTGGAAGAAAAAGTGAAATGCTTAGACCAGAATGTTTCCTCTCTCGAGAAAGTAAAGATAATCTTTTAAAAGAAAATGCATTTTTGAAAAATGATATTTCAAATATTTCAAAAGATTTTCTCTAGCATCTGAAAAACTAGAGAAAATACTTTCTGTTCAAAGACCTTATTTCAATAAATGGGTTTGGGAATGACCGCTGAAACTATTCCTTTAATCGATTTTCCTAAAGTAAAAGAAAGAATTAAGCAAAGACCCACAAGAAATGCTTACAAAAATCATTTTGAAAGAAACTTTGTAAAACCAGTAGGTCGCAATGCTCTTAGATGTTCAAAATGCAATAGTGCGAGATCATTTTGAGAAAGAATGTCCTATGGTTTGGAGACCATCAATAAAGTTTGGGCAAAAGCCGTATATCATACTAACTCAAAAGGACCCAAGTAATATGGGTACCAAAGAAAGCTTGAGTTTCTTTTTAAATGCAGGTCACTATCAAGAAAAAGGTGAAATGGTATCTGGATAGTGGATGCTCGAGACACATGACAGAGACTCAAATTGCTTCATAAAGATTGTTCAAGTGAATGGTGGAAAAGTATCATTTGGAGGAAACAGCAAAGGAAAAATAGTAGGATTTGAAATTGTAAAGATTGGGAACCTCACAATAAGCAATGTTTCTTTAGTTGAAGGGCTCAATTACAATCGCTCGCATCGAGTCAACCGTGTGATGCTGGTTTTAAAATCAACTTTCAAGAGGGTATTTGTTCAGGAACCAGTAAAGACTCAACTCAGTCATTCATGGGTCGAAGACATGGAAATATCTACCTCTTGGACATGAAACTAGATGAATCGCAATGTCTAATCTCAATCCAAGATGAAGCAAACTTATGGTATAAAAAGCTTGGGTATGTCAACATGAAGCGTATAGCCAAGATCTCAAAAAAGAAGCCTTTCGTGGTCTACCCAATTTATCATACCAAAAGTCTGATCTATGTACACCATGTATATTAGGAAAACAGGTAAGAAATTCCTTTAAGCCAAAAAATCAAGTTTCCACTAACCGTGTACTGCAGCTCTTGCATATAGATCTCTTCGGACCAACAAGAACGCAGAGCATTGGAGGTAAGAAATATTGCCTAGTAATTGTGGATGACTACTCACGATTTACTTGGGTATATTTCTTGGCAAGTAAGTCTGAAACTTTCTCTTACTTTGAAAAATTTGCTAAGAAGGTTCAAAATGAAAAGGGGTATGTTATTTCAAGCATAAAGATAGACCATGGAGGTGAATTTGAAAATCAGGATTTTGCCAAATTTTGTGAAGAATCTGGTTTTCGCATTTGTTCTCTTCTCCATATACTCCAGAGCAAAACGGAGTTGTGGAAAGGAAAAATAGATCTCTTCAAGAAATGGCTAGAACTCTCTTAATTGAAAGTAATATTTCTTTACGGTTTTGGGCTGAAGCGTTTCAACATCATGTTATATTATCAATAGAATCTTTCTAAGACCTATTCTAAAAAAAAACCCCTATGAACTATTTAAAGAAAAGAAACCTATTGTTTCATATTTTCATGTATTTTGATGCAAATGTTTCGTACTGAAAAATGCAAATGATCAAGTTGGTAAGTTTGAAGAAAAGTCGATGAAGGCATCTTCCTTGGATATTCAACCACAAGCAAGGCATACGAGTCTACAATAAGAAGACTCAAACAAAGTGGAAGAATCAATGAATGTCAAATTCCAAGATTCTACATAAAATGAATCCATTCGAGACTCATCTCGAAGAGACCGAACTGCTCCGATTCTACAAAGTCTAAATCTCAAGAAGCTCGAGACTTTGAAGGACCAAAGAACAAGTGACTCATTGAAGATTCTAGTGAAGGAAGTGATCATCGGTCGATAAATTAACTAGCAACCGGAAACATAAGTCCAGTCATCCCAAAGATCTTATTATTGGCGACATCATTGAAGGAATCCGCACAAGATCCAAAAGGCGAGAAGAGTCTAGTCTTTGTGGCTCTTATTTCTGAAATAGAACCCGGGAGCATAAAAGAAGCTTTATCCAATGAGAGCTGGATTGAAGCTATGCAAGAAGAACTCAGACAATTCAGAGTTAATGATGTCTGGGAGTTGATTCCTAAACCAAAAGGTAAATCAATTGTTGGAGCTAAATGGGTTTTCAGGAACAAGATGGATGAGAAAGGAAAAGTCATAAGAAACAAGGCTAGACTCGTGGCCAAGGGATACACACAAGAAGAAGGGATCGACTATGACGAGACTTATGCACCGGTAGCAAGGTTAGAAGCAATTCGTTTATTACTTGCATTTGCTTGTCATAAAAATTTCAGGTTATTTCAAATGGACGTCAAAAGTGCTTTCTTAAACGGTTTCATCCGTGAGGAAGTCTATATGGAACAACCACCAAGGTTTAAAGACCCAAAGAAACCAGACTCAGTATTCAGACTCAAAAAGGCCTTGTATGGCTTAAAGCAAGCACCTCGAGCTTGGTACGACATATTAAGTAACTTTTTAATTCGAAATGGATTTGTTAAAGGTAAAGTAGAAACTACCCTTTTTATTAAAAGAGAAAGCAAAAGTTTTCTACTTGTTCAAATATATGTCGATGATATCATTTTTGGATCCTCTAATGAAAGTCGTGTAAGAAATTCTCTAAGACTATGCAAGATGAATTTGAAATGAGCATGATGGGTGAGTTAACATTCTTTCTTGGACTTCAAATAAAACAATTGGAGGAAGGAACTTTCATTCATCAAGAAAAGTATGCAAATGATCTTGTCAAAAAGTTTGGACTGGACAATTGCAAAAAGACTGATATACCAATGTCAAGTTCCTTGAAGATAGACAAAGATGAAGAAGGAAAGAAAGTCGATCAAAAGCTGTACAGGAGTATCATCGGATCACTTCTTTATCTTACTGCTTCTAGACCTAACATTCTGTTTAGTGTTTGCATTTGTGTCGATTTCAATCGACCCAAAAGAATCTCGTTTGAATGCTTTGCGAAGCGTATTATTAAATATGTTTCATCAACTTCAAGCTTTGGTCTCTGGTATCTAAAAAGGGGAGACTTTACTCTTCTTGGATATTCAGACGCAGACCTTGCTGGATGCAGAGTCGATAGAAAGAGCACCTCGGGTACTTGTCAACTACTTGGAGGCAGGACAGTGTCTTGGTTTTCCAGAAAGCAAAGTACGGTAGCTCTCTCTGACGAGAAGAAGAGTATATAGCTCTCGGAAGTTGTTATTCGCAAATTCTGTGGATAAAACAGCAGCTAAGAGACTTTGAAATTGAAGACTCATGCACGGAGATTAATTGCGACAACACCAGCGCTATCAACCTCACCAAAAATCCAATTCTCCACTCAAGAGCAAAGCATATAGAGATTCGACATCACTTTATTAGAGATCATGTTCAAAGTGGAGATGTTTCAATCAAATATGTTGATTCAAAGAACCAACTGGTGGATATATTCACAAAGCCCTTGGAGAAAAATCAATTTGAAACCATCCGTTCTAGACTCAACATTTTAAAGTATGAGGAGATCAAAATCTAAAGACTTTCAGACTTAGACATACAAGACTTTAACGTAAGTTAGTCTTGGTACGACCATCGACCGTAAGTCTTTTTCTCTTTCTCTCTCTCTTGAATCTTATCTTGAAGAGGTACGATTGTCGACCGTGTTTAAATTGTTGCTATATTTAATCGACTTAATTATTGCATCGTTTCATTTTCAAAAAGGAAGTTATTTTTGAAATGACTATTTTCGCGGAAAAAGACAGTTATTTTGAAAAGGCATTTCTTTATTTCCTTTGTGACGGTTCGCTTATCTATCTTTTTAAATCGATCGTGCACTGTCGATTCCTCTTCACTTTACTCTCAGAAACCCTAGAAAGCATCGATCCTCCATTCCCGTTTTCTTCCCTTGTTTAATCTTCAAAAAGTTGTCATCTTTCTTGGAAAAGTCAAGCAAGGAATTTTCCAAAAACTGAGAAAGATGTCATCTTCAAGAAAGTTTTCGAGAATCGCAAGCAGGGGACCACAGCGAATGAGTGAGGGGCCCACGCACTTCGATCTTACCAAAGAAGAAGTGTCTCCAGAACAGCAACTGAGCCCACAACATTTTCAGCAGCGTCATTCTCCTCCATCTAGTCCTCAAGGCGTTGATCATCAACAAGAGGAACAAATCATTGAGGATGCGAGATCCAAGAAGAGTTCAAAAGCCCGCTACTATTTATAAGTCGTATCGTGCCTTAAAAGCAACTCGTACTCCCTTGAAATATGTCGATGATTTTCTTAAAGACAAAGGATATAGGAACGAATATATCTTTCGGCGAAGAATGGAAAGTTTGGGAATTGCTCGTAAAGGGTTGGCTGAGGAAACTCTTGCGAATATTCCAAGTGATCCTCATGATTGGGGACCGAATCCTATAGATGGGAATGATGATGACAAATTGTACAGTCAATTTCAACCGAGAATGGGTATTGCGGTTGAAAGTTGAGGAAAAATGGGAGATTTGTTCAGATCGAAGGAGCAAAAGGATTGTACTCGAAATTGCTGAAGCGTGGGGTAATAAACCCTAGAAGTGTGGATTTTGACTTCGTGGATGCTGTGAATATGAACTTAAGGGAGAAGTTCGGTTATCTTCAACTTGAAAGGTTCCGCTCCGACACTACGGGCGTATGCTGAACTAACGCATATTTCTATTC
The DNA here is from genome assembly GCA_014182585.1 of Eucalyptus coolabah. Classification (NCBI taxonomy): domain Eukaryota; kingdom Viridiplantae; phylum Streptophyta; class Magnoliopsida; order Myrtales; family Myrtaceae; genus Eucalyptus; species Eucalyptus coolabah. Next base: position 72,175,943 of record CM024627.1, on the reverse strand, counting down.
AAATCTTAGCTTTTTGGATGCAAATGGATTTTCTTTCAGTGTTAAAGATCAAGACTATGTTGTCGATATGGATATGCTGGCAGATGTGTTAGGAGTTGAAAGAGGAAAATATCAACCGATCAAAGCTTCCATTGCTCGGGTCACACTGGAACTGATGAAGGACAGAAGAACAGAGGAAAAGATCACCTACTTGAGGATGAGAGCATTCAACATCTTGCTTCACAAGATTGTGATCAATTGCCTCCGACCGAAATCAACCTCCAAGACTGATGTTTTAAGCTCAGAGGCAAAGCTGATGTATGCCATCCTCACTGGGAAAAGGTTTTCTCTCCCTCACACTATCATGTTTCACATGTATAGAGCGATGATGAAGGACATAGGTCAACTTCCTTACCTAAGCCTTGTGGCGAAGTTATTCAGACATCTTAATATTCAGCCTCTGCAAATCTTTTGTGTTCGATCGTGCGATCATATGGTGGTAGGACTGAAGATGGTGACCAAAATGCGTCTAAAGGAACTGAACAAGGAGTTGGAGAAATTCAAGGACAAGACTCCAGTCAAAGCTCATCAAATCTCTTCTTCAAAACGGAAAGGAAAGGAGCCCTTGGTTGCTTCAAAACCAAAAAGGAGAGCTCTTACTGTGGAAGATGAAGGAGATGATGACCTTACCATTTCGGCCATAGCTTTGAAGAAGCTAAGTCGCACTGTTCCAGAGTCAATGGAACATTGTGAGAAAGAAGGCCAAGAGGAAAGAGAAGGTCGAGAAGAAGAAGAGAAGGAAGAAGAAAGAGCAGTTGGTGAAAAAGAAACTGTTGGAGAAATATTTCTTGAATATTTTGAAGCTAAAACATTTAATTCAGTCTAGTCTGGATATTTGCAGACCTTCTGTTTAGAGTCTGAAGACTTCCATATCACCGGACTCGAACTCAAGACTCAAGACTCAAGACTATTCTCTCGATAGTTTTTCTAATCCAAAGTGACGAAGGCAATCCGAGCCGAAGTATTTGATTTAGGATTTAGTCCTATCCTCTCGGAGAAGATCTCTTGGCTGGATAAATATAACAGATTCTTTTATTCGAAATCAAGATCGTTTGAAGATCCGATGGTCGAAGAAATATTCTTGGAAGGTTCTATTCTTGGAAACCAAGATCCTGATTGTATGGGCGATCAGGATTGATGGGCTATCATTAGGTTTCTTTAATAGCTCGAATGATCTTCTTGATTGATTCCGTCCAACGGGTAGATTGGAGGAATTCCTTTGGTAAGTGCCAACGGGTATGATGGCATGAAGGAGTATAAAAGGAAAACGTTCTAGTTATTTTAGTGTATGATCGATAGAGAAATTCCAGTCTCAAGCACCTTGATTATTAATCTATACATTCCGAGCGAAATTGTACACACAGAGAGTGTCTATTCTTAATGATACCTTGAGCGAGTGTGGTAGATCATCTACACCGAGAAATCAAGGAATATCAACACTGTAACATCTCTTTGTTCATAGTGGAATCCAGCCAATAGGCTGTCAGTGCAGAAGAGTGGACGTAGGCTTGAAATAAGCCGAACCACTATAAACTGCGTGTTCAATTTCTCTTCCCTTCTCTTAGTTTTACTTTGATTATTGTTTGTCTCAAATCTATTAACCGTTTAGTATTGTGCAATTATCGAGAAAAACCTTTTATACCTATTCACCCCCCTCTAGGTACTTATTCTAGCTATATCAATTGGTATCAAAGCTTTGGTTCTCACTATATTTGAAGTGTTTTACTTCAGAGTAAAAGATCCATGGCTAGTATGCTAGCGCCAGGGCTGGTGGAAGGGTAAAGCAATACTAGACCGCCCTACTTTGATGGAAAGGATTACAACATCTGGAAGAACAAGATGAAAGCCTTTCTACGATCAAAGGATCCTCTGGAATGGGACGTTGTAGAAAAAGGAATTACTCCTACAGCTGCATCGGTCTCTGAAAGAGGAAAAGAAACTGTTGAGACCAGCGGAATGACTCAGGAAGAGATAATGAAGAGACAAGCACTCGATGCAAAAGCAATTTACTCTTTATATTGTGCTTTGTCACCAACTGAATATAACCGAATATCTTCTTGTGTTACAGCAAAAGAAATTTGGGATAGATTGCATATCACCTATGAAGGAACAGATCGAGTGAAGGAGACTAGAATTAATATTCTCCTCGGTCAATATGAAGCCTTCAAAATGAAACCAGGAGAATCTATAACTATATGTTTAGCCGTTTTACATATTGTCAATGGTCTTGAGAATCAAGGACAAAAATTTCTGATCCCATGAAGGTAAACAAGCTACTTTGCGTGGACTCTCCAAGGATTGGAATCACATAAAGACTTCAATCGAGAGACGCAAAGAATTATGCCACTATCTATCGACGAGCTGATTGGAACTCTTCGCCTCTTATGAAGTGGAACGAATCAATGAAGACGAAGATCCAAAAGGTAAGAAATCTATTGCATTAAAATCAAATGATGATTCGATGTTACGATTCTCAAGATGATATGGACGATGAGGAGCTTGCTCTCATGATAAGAAGATTCAGAAAATTGAATAGAAAAGGAAGAAGGTTCAACTCAAGAAAACAAAATTTTCAAAGACAGCAGACCAAGTCTCGTTGATGATGAGGAACCAAACAAAGATGTAGTTTGCTTTGGATGTAAGAAAAGAGGACACATCAAACCCAACCGTCCTCTTCGCGTAAAGAAGAAAGGAAAAGCTGAAAAGTTTCGAAAGGCTCTCAAAGCTGAAACCTGGAGTGATACGAGTGTGAAGAAAGTGAGGATGAATATGCCAACTTATGTCTGATGGCGCAATCAGACTCAGACTCAAACTCGAATCGACTCAAACAGTGAATTTGAGGTAAGTGATTTTAAAATTCCTGCCAAAGTTTCTAAATATATAGATGAACTGTGTTTTAGTCTTAAGACTTCTCTCAAAAGGATTTCTGAACTTAAAAATGAAAACTCTGCTCTAAAACAACAGGAAAATGTTTTAAAAGAAAGAGTTGAATGTTTAGATAAGAATGTTTCCACTCTTAAAGAAAATGAAGATAGTCTTTTAAAAGAAAATGCTCTTTTAAAAACTGACTTATCAAATATTTCAAAGAAATTTTCAATAGGATCCGAGAAACTTGACAAAATTCTTTCTGTGCAAAGACCTTACTTCAATAAGTCCGGTCTAGGTATGACAGCAGAAACTATTCCCTTGATTGATTTTCCTAAAGTAAAAGAAATAATCAAGCAAAGACCCTCGAGAGAGGCTTACAAAAATCATTTCAAGGAGGTTTTTGTAAAGTCTATAGGTCGAAATGCCCTCAAGTGCTCAAAGTGCAACAGTCCGGATCACTTTGAAAAAGAGTGTCCTACGGTTTGGAAACATGTTAAGAAAGTATGGGCTAATACTGTTTATTTTACTAACAACAAAGGACCCAAGAAAATTTGGGTACCAAAGAAAGCTTGAGACTCTCTTTTAAATGCAGGTCTCCGTCAAGAAAAAGATAAAGTGGTACATTGACAAGTGGATGCTCAAGACACATGACAGAGACTCAAATTGCTTCATAAAACTTGTTCAAGTAAATGGAGGAAAAGTTTCATTTGGAGGAAACAGCAAAGGAAGTATTGTGGGATTTGGAATAGTGAAAATTGGAAATCTCACAATAAGTAATGTTTCCCTAATGGAAGGACTCAATTACAATCTTCTCAGCATCAGTCAACTGTGTGATACTGGTTTTAAGATCTTCTTCCAAGAAGGAATATGTTCTGGTATCAGTAAAGACTCTACTCAGTCTTTCATGGGTAGAAGGCATGGAAACATCTATCTCTTGGATGTAAAACCGGATGAATCGCAATGCTTAATCTCAATTCAAGACGAAGCAAGCTTATGGCACAGAAAGCTTGGTCACGTCAACATGAAGCAATTAGCCAAAATCTCTTCAAAGCAGCTTGTTCGAGGTCTACCCAAATTACCATACCAAAAATCTGATCCATGCACTCCATGTATTCTGGGAAAGCAGGTAAGAAATTCATTTAAACCAATAAATCATGTTTCTACTAATCATGTACTGCAGCTGCTGCATATGGATCTCTTTGGACCAACCAGAACCCAGAGCATTGGAGGTAAGAAATATTGCCTTGTAATTGTGGACGATTATTCTCGATTTACTTGGGTATATTTCCTTGCAAGTAAGTCCGAAACCTTCTCGTATTTTGAGAAATTTGCTAAAAAGGTTCAAAATGAAAAAGGATGTGTTATCTCTAGTATAAGAACAGATCATGGAAGTGAATTTGAAAATCAAGATTTTACAAAATTTTGTGATAAATCTGGCTTTAAGCATGTGCTCTCCTCTCCATATACTCCTCAGCAAAATGGAGTTGTGGAAAGAAAGAATAGATCTCTTCAAGAAATGGCTAGAACTCTTTTAATTGAAAGTAATATTTCTTCACGATTTTGGGCTGAAGCCGTTTCAACAGCGTGCTATATCATCAATAGAGTTTTCTTAAGACCTATTATAGAGAAAACCCCTTATGAGTTATTCAAAGGTAAGAAGCCTATTGTTTCATACTTTCATGTGTTCGGCTGCAAATGCTTTATATTGAAAAATGCTAATGATCGAGTTGGTAAGTTTGAAGAAAGATCAGATGAAGGCATCTTCGTTGGATACTCTACATCAAGCAAAGCCTACAGAGTCTATAACAAGAAGAGCCAGTCTGTGGAGGAGTTAATGAATGTCAAATTTCAAGACTCTACGCAAGATGAATTCAGTCAGACTCATCATGAAGAGTCTGACCACCGCCCGCCCTCTAAAGCTTATAACTCAAGAAGCATCTCGGACTGGAAGACCAGCATCAAGCTGTTCGTGAAGATTCAAATAAAGAAAGAGATCATCAACCAGGCAAATCAACCAGCAACTGGAAGCATAAGTCCAGTCATCCCAAAGATCTCATTATAGGCGAAATTAATGAAGGAATTCGCACAAGATCCAAAAGACGTGAAGAGTCTAGTGCTGTGGCTCTCATTTCTGAAATTGAACCAAAGAGCATAGAAGAAGCTTTATCTGATAAAAGCTGGATTGAAGCTATGCAAGAAGAGCTCAGACAGTTCAACATTAATGATGTTTGGGAATTGACATCTAAACCAAAAGGTAAAACTGTTATTGGAGCCAAATGGGTGTTCAAGAATAAGATGAATGAGAAAGGAAAAGTCGTACGAAATAAAGCAAGACTCGTGGCCAAAGGATACACACAAGAAGAATGAATAGACTATGATGAGACTTACGCTCCAAAGAGCAAGGTTAGAAGCTATTCGATTATTACTTGCGTTTGCTTGCTATAAAAATTTCAGGTTATTCCAAATGGACGTCAAAAGTGCCTTCCTAATTGGATTTATCCATGAGGAAGTCTATGTGGAACAACCACCAGGGTTTGAAGACCCAAAGAAGCCGACTCGCCTTCGGACGAAAAAGGCCTTATATGGTTTAAAGCAAGCACCTCGAGCTTGGTACGACGTACTAAGTAAGTTCTTAATACAGAATGGTTTTGTCAAAGGTAAAGTAGACACTACTCTATTTATCAAAAAGGAAAACAAAAGCTTTTTACTTGTTCAAATATATGTAGATGATATTATTTTTGGATCCCCTAATGAAAGTCTGTGCAAGAAATTTTCTAAGTCTATGCAGGATGAATTTGAAATGAGTATGATGGGAGACTTAACATTCTTTCTTGGACTTCAAATAAAACAATTGAAGGAAGGAACTTTTATTCATCAAGAAAAATATGCTAATGATCTTGTCAAGAAGTTTGGACTGGAAAAATGCAAAAAGACCGACATACCTATGTCAAGTTCTCTGAAGATAGACAAAGATGAAGAAGGGAAGAAAGTTGATCAAAAGCTATATAGGAGCATCATTGGTTCACTTCTTTATCTTACTGCTTCTAGACCTGAAATTTTGTTGAGTGTGTGCATCTGTGCTAGGTTTCAATCAGATCCTAGAGAATCCCATCTCAGTGCTGCAAAACGTATTATTAAATACGTTGCTTCATCTTCAAGCATCGGTCTTTGGTATCCTAAGAATGGAGATTTTAATCTTCTGGGAAATTCATACGCAAATCTGGCCGGTTGCGAGTTGACAGAAAGAGCACTTCGGGAACTTGCCAGTTACTTGGAAGCAGGACAGTGTCTTGGTTTTCAAGAAAACAAAGCACTGTGGCTCTCTCAACAACAGAAGCAGAGTATGTAGCTCTTGGAAGTTGCTATTCACAAATCCTATGGATAAAACAATAGCTATAAGACTTTGGAATTGAAGACTCATGCATAGAGATTAGATATGACAACACCAGCACAATTAATCTCACTAAAAATCCAATCCTTCACTCAAGAGCAAAGCATATAGAGATTCGACATCATTTCATCAGAGATCATGTTCAAAATGGAGAAATCTCGATTCAATTTGTTGATTCAAAGAGCCAATTAGCGGATATATTCACAAAGCCGTTGGAGAAAAATCAATTCGATTTTATCCGTTCGAGACTCAACATTTTGAAGCTTGAGGAAGTCAAAGTCTAAAGACTATCCAACCGTCAGACTCAGACATTCATGGCTATAGACTGTAAGTTGTTATTATACTCAATCTCGAAAAGGTACGATCATTAGTTCAGTTAATTTATAATTTCCGTGAAAAACGGAATCACGTCTTTTCAAAAATATTAACTTATTTTTGGCAGTTATCGATTTCAAATGAAACGACTGTTCATTTTCCATTTTTAAACTGAGTTATATATATTCAGTTTTCCTCGTTTAAACTTCAAAACCCTAAAAGGCATTCTCCTCCCAATCCTGTCTCTACTTCGTGTTCATCTTCGAGAAAGTTGTCAACTTTTCTTGGGAAAGTGAGTAAAGGAATCTTTCAACGACAAGGAAGGATTTCTTCTTCGAGAAAGTCATCAAGAATCGCGAACAGGGGACCACAGAATGAGGAAGGGGCCTACACATTTCGATCTCACCGAGGAGGAAGATTTACCGAGTCAGCAACAGAGGCCGATTCACTCTCCTCCACGTCAATCTTCACCATCTACCCCACAAGGTGTGGGTCATCAACTGGAGGAAGAAATAATCGAAGACGCAGACCCTGTAAGAGTCCAAAAACCCGCTTTTATTTACAAACTCTATCGTGCATTGAAAAGCATTGGGTCTCCGCTGAACGTCGTAGATGAATTTCTTAAAGATAAGAATTATGGGAATGAGTATATTTTTCTGCGGAAAATGGAGGATTTAGGAGTTGCTCCCAAAGGAAAGGCTGAGGAAGCACTTGCGAACATTCCAAGTGACCCTCGTGTACCGGGACAGAATCTGACTGAAGGAAACGATGATGATAAGATGTTCCTTGAATTCCAACCTAGAATGGGTGTTGCAGCAAAGGTGAAGGGAAATCGGATGGATTTGTTTAAATCAAAGGATCAGGAGAATCTGTTTTTCAGACTGTTGAAAAGAGGGGTGATAAACCCTAGGAGTGTTGATTTCGACTTCTTGGATGCCATCAATGTGAACTTGCGAGAGAAGTTCAATCTGCTTCAACTTGAGCAATTTTGCTCCGATACCACAGACGGTTATGCACAATTGACAGCATACTTCTATTTGAATCTCAGCTTTTTAGATGCGAATAGAATATCCTTCAGTGTTCGAGACCAAGTCTATGTGGTAGATGTGGACATGTTAGCAGATATAATTGGAGTTGAAAGAGGATGTTATCAACCAATCAAAGTTTCGATTGCTAGCACCACTCTGGAGCTTGTCAAAGACAGGGATACAGAGAGAAGAATGAGTGCCATCAACATCGTACTTCACAAAATTGTGATCAACTGTCTCAGACCAAAATCTACATCAAAGACTGACGTGTCTAACTCCGAGGCGAAATTGATGTACGCGATCAATTCAGGGAGGAAGTTCTCTCTCCCTCACACCATTCTCTTTCACATGTACAGAGCAATGGTGAAGGACAAAGGCCAATTGCCTTACGCAGTCTTGTGACCAAGATCTTCAGACACCTGAACATTGAGCCTCCACATACTCTTTGTGTTCGACCGTGCGACAAAATGGTGGTGGGTTTGAAAATGCTGATAAAAGTGCGTCTGAAAGAACTTAGCAAGGCAATGGAGAAGTTCAAAGTGAAGACTCCAGTATCTTCTGCATCAAAGAGAAAAGGGAAGGAGCCCATGAGTGCTCCACCCAAAAAGAAAAGAACTCTTATCTTGGAGGATGAAGATGAAGAGGAAGATCTCTCTATTCCTGCACTGAAAAGAACTAGACGTTACTGTACTGCAAATCAACGTAACGTAGAGAAAAAGAGGGCAAGCAAAGAATAGAGAAGCGAGAGGAGCAACAAGAGAAAGAGAAAGAGGTTGAAGAAGAAGAAGAGGAAGAAGAAGCAGTGAAAGAAAAGTCTGCAGATGAAGCAGGAGAGAAAGGGAATCAAGGCACTGAAGAGCATGACCATCACTCTTCCCCAATTGAGGTCCCAGAGACAGGGGGAGATTGCGAGCAAGGAAGGACTACACCAGATCCTGTCAACACTGAAGGTGTGAGTCGCTCACCAGCAAATCCAGAAGATTTTCAGGCTTCTCAAATGCCTGAAGAAGGACATGATACATCAACAATAAATTTGCTCGATTTCACTGAAGATCCATCGTCTGCCTTCACTCTATCTCGAGAAAGCAAATGTGGGCACACAGACGGACAATACAACAAATTTTCGTCGTATCCTTGATGTTCTTCTGGAAATGCGTGGCCAAATCTATGCTCTGGACTGTGAACTTCAAGTCCTGAAGAATGCTGGACAAGCATCTTCTTCTACCCTGGAAGATCAAATGAAAGACCTCGCTCTTCAAATTCAAGCAAATGCCAAAGGAGAAGAGGTGGCTCATCTACGGGAAGACTTCAAGAGGCTGGAAAGCATCGTATAGTCAATGGGAGAATTCCAGATCGTGCGCATTCCCAAGCAGAATTGACTATTTTCTCACCTTTTTAATGATGACAAAAAGGGGGAGAATTTCAATTTGAACTCAACTCTTTAAAACTTTGACTTTAAATTTCTTTTTGTGTGTTTGAATGTTTTTGAGTATGACTTGGGTGTTGAATTTGACTGACTTGGATGTGGATTTTGAGGATTGATGATTGACTATTTGCAAGTATTGCTATATGGTTTTACTCATGAAAGACTAATCGATTTTCTGTGGATGCAGAGTCTGGTTGTTGATTTTACTAATCTTTATGAGATGGCCATATTGCTTGAGTAATGTTTTGCAGGTCAAAGTTGTTCAAATCTACAGGAAAGTTTTGTCACCATCATAAAGGGGAAAATTGTTGGAGAAATCTTTCCAGAATATTTTGAAGCTGACAAAACATTTCATTCAGTCTAGTCTGGATATTTGCAGACCTTCTGTTTAGAGTCTGAAGACTTCCATATCACCGCACTCGAACTCAAGACTCAAGACTCAAGACTATTCTCTCTTATAGTTTTTCTAATCCAAAGTGACGAAGGCAATCCGAGCCGAAATATTTGGTTTAGGATTTAGTCCTATCCTCTAGAGAAGATCTCTTGGCTGGATAAATATAACGGATTCTTTTATTCGAAATCAAGATCGTTTGAAGATCCGATGGTCGACGAAATATTCTTGGAAGGTTCTATTCTTGGAAACCAAGATCCTGATTGTATGGGCGATCATGATTGATGGGCTATCATCAGATTCCTTTAATAGCTCAAATGATCTTCTTGATTGATTCCGTCCAACGGGTAGATTGGAGGAATTCCTTTGGTAAGTGCCAACGGGTATGATGGCATGAAGGAGTATAAAAGGAAGACATTCTAGTTATTTTAGTGTATGATCGATAGAGAAATTCCAGAGTCTAAAGCACCTTGATTATTAGTCGATACATTCTGAGCGAAATTGTACACACAGAGAGTGTCTATTCTTAGTGATATCTTGAGCGAGTGTGGTAGATCATCTACACCGAGAAATCAAGGAAGATCAACATTGTAACATCTCTTTGTTCATAGTGGAATCCTTAGCCAATAGGCTATCGCGAAGAGTGGACGTAGGCTTGAAATAAGCCGAACCACTATAAACCGCGTGTTCAATTTTCTCTTCCCTTCTCTTAGTTTTACTTTGATTATTGTTTGTCTCAAATCTATTAACCGTTTAGTATTGTGCAATTATCGAGCAAAACCTTTTCTACCTATTCACCCCCCTCTAGGTACTTGTTCTAGCTATATCAGAAACAGAGGAGGAAAGAACTGAGGAAGAAAGACGAGAAGAAGGAGAACCTGAGGAACACTCCTCTCCACCTGTAGGCATGGAAACAGGGGGAGATCAAGAGAAAGGAGGGAAGTCCTCATATCCTGATGTGAGTGAAGGAGTCAGTCGATCACCTGCAGACCCAGAGGATGTTTATGCCTCTCAATTTCCAAAAGAAGGTCATGAAGTTTCATCGCCAAACCTGCGAGATTATTCTCGATATGCCATCATCTCGCGTAACGTGCTTTGAAGCTAGTACGCACCCAATAACCCGGTCGATTTTCGCGAGAATCATGGATATTCTAATGGAAATGCGAGGTCAAATTTATGCCTTGGGATGCGAGGTTCAAAATTTGCAAACTGTGGGTCAAGTTTCTTCATGTTCATTGAATGATCAAATCCAAGCCCTCTCTGTTTAGATTCAGGCCAGTGCCAAGGGTGAGGAGATTGCACAATTAAAGGAAGACTTGAAAAGGCCGAAAGGCATCGTTCGCCTATGGGAGATTTCCAGCTTGTCCGCATTCCCAAGCAATCTTGACTTCATTCCATTTTCATCTCAACCTTTTTAAATGCTGACAAAAAGGGGGAGAAATGCAAGATTTGAACAACTTGATTTTTAGTTATGTGGATTGTTTGTTGGACTGTTTTGATGATTGAACTTGATGTCCGAACTCGTTTGTTTGATTTTGTTTTTTGTGTCCGGATGAGAACCGAACTAGACTTAGACTTGACTGCTTTTATTAACTATCATTGGTATCTTATGGATGGCTTTATCACTTATTAGACTAACCTATTTTCTGTGGTTGCAGATTCTAGTGTTATTCATTTAACCATTTATCTCTATAAGATATGCATATGTGTTTGAGAAATGTTTTGCAGGTCAAAGTTGTCCAAATCTGCAGGAAAGTTTTGTCACCATAAAAAAGGGGAAGATTGTTGGAGAAATCTTCTTGAAGTGTTTTGAAGCTAACAAAACGTTTCCATCAGTCTAGTCTAAAGGTTTGCGGACTCGCTATTTAAAGTCTCGAAGACCTCTGGACAGCCGGACTCAAGACTCAAAGTCTATCCTCATTGACAGCTCTAATCCGTTGAAGAAAGGTTATCCAGAACTGGATGTTTCGTTAAGGGCTTGACCTTATCAACTGGAGAAGATCTCGTCGCTGGAAAAGACTCAACCGAATTCTTTGATTGATCGTGATTGTCTCGAAGATTAAGGAATCGTTGATTGCCTAAATATTCTTGGAAGGTTCTACTTATGGAAACCGAGATCTTGATTGTATGGGCAAACATGATTGATGGGCTATCGACACGTTCCTTTAATAGCCAGAATGATCTTCCTAAATTGATTCTGTCCCACGGGTAGATTAGAGGAATTCCTTTGGTAAGTACCAACGGGTATGATGGCATAAAGGAGTATATAAGGAAGACGTTCTAAGTTGTTGAGGTGTGCGCGATAGAAGAATTTCAAAGTCTGAAGCTCTTTGTTGTTTAGACAATTCCTTTGAGCAAATACTTGTATACAAAAGAGAGTCTATATTTGTGAGAAACCTTGAGGAGGTGTGATAGAACATCTACACTGTAGAATCAAGGAAAATCAGTGCTATAACTTCTCTTTTGTTCATAGTGAAATCCAGCCGGTGGGCTATCAGTGCGGAAGAGTAGACGTAGGCTTGGATTAAGCCGAACCACTATAAACCTTGTGTTCAATCTTCTCTCCCTTACTCTCTTTACTTTGATCATATTTCATTTTGTCAATCAATAGTGAACTACCTTTCTATCGTTTGTCAAGAATTGCTTCCGTATTTCGATAAATTGATTGTGCACCTATTCACCCCCCTCTAGGTGCTTATACTAGCTATCTCACCTTCTAGGCAATACTTACATATGGGCAAATCGACTTTTTCAATGTTGCCCAACGAGCCCTCTTTGGCTAGTCTATTCATACGTTGTTGGCCAATATGACTAAGTCTAGCATGCCACACATTCACATCATTATCATATGAATTAGGAGACGTGAGAAGGGAATAACAAACATTTGCATTAACATAATCAATATCTAATACAATGAAACCATCCGGAAAATAACCACAACCATAGTAATTTGTATCCAAAAACAAATCCACACCTCTATTATGGAAGTTCATATTAAAACCTAACTTGATTAACACTAAAACAAACACTAAATTCCGACGAATCTCCGGAGCATACAATACATCATGTAGGAATAAAGTGCGTCCATCATGCATGTTTAGTTGGCATGTGTCAATTCCTTTTACTTAAGCTCTGGAGTTGTTTCCCACATAGACCCACTTAGTTCCAGTTGGTACTCGTCAGAATTTCACGAAGGATCCTTTATCCTTCGCTACATGGTCTGTCGCTCCTGAATCTACAGTCCACAAAGGATTAGACTCGGTCAAGACTACATAACTTGATACATAGACAAAGTTCTTAAAAGTACAAGGGGTGTATACCTTCTTTGGCTCACGACAGTCGCGAGCATAGTGACCCTTCTTGTCACAATTGTAACACTTCACCCTTGTAAGCTTCTTCATTCGATGACGCTTTCCTCTTTCATGTTGGTTAAGCTTAGATTTCTTCCCTGAAGAACCTGCTTCCTTGTTTTTCCCTCTATCAAACCAGTTAGGACGTTTGCGCTTGGAGCCCGAAGCTCCATGTGAGCTAGAACCAGCATGATAGATTTCAGCTTCCAGTTTAGCCGCCAAGAGGCGGTCCTCTTCCAGCTCAAGATGACGCATTGCATCCTCAAAGGTTTTGATATTTTCATTATGGGTCAGGTGCACCTTCATATGCTCCAAACTCTGAGGCAAGGAACGAATCACTGCTTGCACTTGCTGCTCAACAGTGAGGACATGGTCAGCATCTTTCAGTTCATTAATCATGTTTGACATCTTTCTAAGATGTTGCTTCATGGTCTGATTATGAGGCTTCTTATAGGAGTCAAACATAATAGTGAGCTGCCTCAGTCTAGTTACCGAAGTATGACCAAATCGTGCTGCCAATACTTCCCACATTTCCTTGGCATTCTCAAAACGCCTGAACTCTCGTATGACGTCATTGTCTATGCTCTCAGCAACGTAATGCGAGCAAGAGAGTTCTTTCTTTTCCATGCAGCAAATGCTTCCTTATCTCTCTTTGTTGTGCAAGTGTTTCCTTCTTCAGGTTCTACCATGGTTAGGTTAAGAGTTTCTAGTGTCTCTTGCTCTTCTAGCACATATTGGACTTTCATGTGTCATATTTCATAGTTATCACCATTGAGCTTTTCACCTTTGTTCAGCTCGGCAACTATGCTCTTTGTGGCTAAAGCCATTGATCTGAACACATCAGACATATATGCACGAATTATTAATACCTATCATTTATGCATCCATTTTGCACAGACCCATCATATTAATGAACAATTTCATGTAAGATTTTAGAATCAAAATGTCACTATGTTTCCAATCATCCTCCAAAAATCCTAACTTAAAACTATCATTAATATAATTGTCTTATGCAAAATAAATTTTATGAAGCTACAAAAATTTCTATGAACTACCCACATCAATCAATAATTACAGAAAGCAAATAATATTTGACATCCTATAGAATAATAATGCTTTCATATAAAACAACTAACATATCAGTTGCTACATCAACAACAATCAGGTAGTAAACATTACATAAGATGTCCACAAAGCACACTTAGCAAAGGCCAGCTAATACATCTAACACCAAGTTAATACACGAACTGGAAAAGATCCTCTTTTGTTCAATTTCTTGATCTTTTCCCTTGTAACAATCCAGTAATATTCATCTATAAAATCCATCACAATTTTCCTATATGAAGCGGCTCTATTGACATCCCATATGCGATTAAACACTCCTTGCCATTCTGGTGGAAGAGTGTTCATGAAAAATCGCACCATCTCAAACTGTGGCATGGGACGACCATTCCATATGACCTTTTGAATTTTCCCATTGACTTCAAGGACGTGATCAATTAAGTCACCACTCTCCCATCGATGATCAGACAGCTCAGTTATCAACTTAGAAAGCATTTACTTTTGTTCATCGGTAATTGCACAAATAGGTGTGCGCAACCTAGAGGGAGGCATTATTCCTGCAACAAATACATAACAAATAATGGATCACATATAATCCACATAGACTTAATTGGAAAAAGAAACACATTTTTTCCCTCCTCCTTTTTTTTTTGGTCAATTGTCAAAGTCAACGGTCAACGGTCAACAACGGTCAGCTGGGTCAGGCGGGCCGGTTGGACGGGCCGGTCGGACTGGTCAGATGGACCGACCGGCACGTGCGGCACGTGTGCAGCTGACGTCACGATGACGTCAGCTGGCACGTGCCTCGCACGTGCCGCTGACCGCACAGCGCACGTGCACGCATCGGTCGCGCGCGCGCGGGCGACGCACACGCCGAAGACTCCGATTCGTTCCGGCTGCGCGTGGGGGCGCGTCCTGCGGCCTTTAGCGGCGTTCCGCCACTCGTCGCGCTCGTCTTGACGAGACCTTCCATCCAACACTATCATAAATCGATTTTGAGTTACAAAAACTCGAAAAAATGGATGAACAGTGCTCGGGTGTCGGGATTTTTCGCACCGATCGATGTCGGCCGATTATTTTCACGAAAATTAATAAAAAATTCATCCATAAACATGAAAGGGGTCGGTAAAAACATGGAAAATGATAGGGAAACAAGAACTACGGCTCTAATACCGATGTTGGGATTGTCGGATTCCCAAAAAACCGGATTCGACACTAAATCGAACCCCTAAACTTGTGCGGAAAACGAGCCCGGAAAAACACATGCATCACTAATCCTAAGGCACATCACAATTCGAATGTACTTTGTTAGCCACAAATTAAACACCAACGTCGTTATGAGGAAGAGAAAACCAATCACGTTCGATCCGATGACGTCAATTTTGCCTTGAAGGGAAGAGAGCGTCGCCTTTTGCCTTTGTTTTTCTTTTTGGGAGCGTTTTTAAGGGAGGGAGGGAGGGAGGAGGGAACGTACGTTATGCCAAAAGGTACGTTCTTGCCTCTCTTTTCTCCCTTATATACGTCCCCTCCAAAAAGAAATGTGCCCCTTCATCATATCTCTCCATCCATGGGCCCTTAATCTTGTGGGCCGGGCTTTTAGGCCCAACATGGGCGGACGGGCCAACTTAGGCCCATCACAATAATTAATAAAACCATCAGTATCAATTGAGTTCATTCAGTCAATTTTAGCTAAAAATCGCTGATGTGGACACCGACCATCTTATATGATAGGACCAATATTAACATTGATATTTTTAATAATATTTTTTTGCGCTTTTTTATTTCGGTTTTTTTGGTTCTTTTCTATTTTTTTTTTAAAGACAACTTATGCTTTCCCATCAATGCCGCTGCAGCATATAGCGAAGATGGTGGAGGTTTCTTCACCACCTATCTTCTTTTCCATGACATTCTCTCTTACGAGACTGTTTCGAACCTACGAATGCAACAAAATCCACAAGAATGCTGTAAAATTAAAGATTAACAGAAGTGGACGCATAAGCATTTGGAGTTCTGACCTTTTGATACTTCATTAGGGAGCAATTAGGTTCGGCTCCGGTCCAGCTTTCTTCGTCACGCGGCGGACTCGGCTCTTGGGCCACTAGCGCAAGGAGCCTTGAGGCACCGTAACTCCTCCACACACATCGTCAAGGTGGCTCCTAAGTTCCTTTGCTGGCGGCGACTCTTTGTTGCTTGTCTTCCAACTCTCTCCCCTCTCTATGGCCAAGCTTTCACCAGCCCCAACGAGGGTATCGGGCGAGAGCTGCCACGTCTCGTCGCCACAGCAAGGGAGTTGCAGCCACCTAGTGCCGGCAAGGGTTAGCAGTGGCCCTTGCCAGCCCTCAGCAAAAATAAAATAAATAAATAACATAAAAGAAAAGAAAAAAACCAAAATAATTATACAAAATTCAGAAAATTATGAAAATATTATTTAAAAATATTCATAAGTGGCACTGCTGTGCCACTTAGAATGATTGAGGTCCATGTTAGCGATTTTTTATCAAAATTAATTAGATGGACTCACTTGATATTAATGCATAAATGTTTAAGACTAAATTATAAAAGAATATTTGATTATTGATTTGTCATATGTTTTATATTTTCCTGTGGAATTTGAATTTCCACCTCTATCTCGGCCTCCTCCATGACCTCGAAGGCAGCTTCCATAACTTGATGAAACAATTCGACAGTGCAATGCTTGCTTGAGATTTGAATCAATGGTCTTTTGATTCATTTTTTGTATACATGAGTACGATGAACCCATCAATTGCTCCCACGTTAGGGTTGACACATTTTGCCCTTCCTCGATCCTTACAATCTTGTAACCAAATCTTTAAGTCAAAGACCTTAAGATTTTTTTTTTTTTTTTTAAGACTTGCACATCTTGGAAGTCTTCATTGTTAACCTTTAATTGTTTAATAATGGTTTACACATGACCAAAATATATTGAAATTGATTTAGAGTCATTCATGCATAAGGACTCGAAATTACCTTAAAGTGTTTAAAGTTGAATTTTTTTAGCACAATCATTGCCTCTATATGAGTTTTGCAAAATATCACATGCTACTTTTGTGGTCTCCACACTTGATATTTATTTCAAATAACATTTCCTCGACTATGATGCATACTAATCTTTCTTCCTCGACTCCACCAATAAATTGTCCTCCTCCCTTTTTAAAGCATGAATCCTTTAGCATCAACCACTATTGTAATATTAACGCGGAAACGACGGGATCTTATAAATTAAGTCAATACAAAAATACTGAAGAAACAAATGAGGAATAATAAGACACTGGAGATTTACGTAATTTAGTTTGAGTATTGATACCTACGTATAAGTATCAAATAATTCATTATAATATGAGAATTAGAGTTATAATTACTCATATACTCAAATATTTTTATACATAAATTTAAATTTAAATCTAAAATATTTAGAAATAAATAACTTAATTGGACGTAAGTTCATAACACCAAAATCAATCACAGTATTCACCCCATCCCCACCCCCACAAGCAAAAGCTTTTCTCACGCCACTGAAAAATCAACAACATTGCGTACTCTTGAATTTTTCCCTTCTTCGTATTATTTTTCTTTTTGTACGGCTTTTGCAGGAGACAGTGAGTGGACAACTTCTTTTCTTTCCGTGGGTCCCTCACGCGGTCAAACCTTTATTGACTGAACATTGCTCAACAATGGCGACGTACACCTCTTTCTTTCCTCTCAGAGATAGAATTTTTTACCCTATAAATAAATAAATATTCATAGAATAAATGAGCCCCTTATTCTGTTTTTTAGCATTTGTATCTTTTTTTTTTTTTTTTATACCCAGGGAACCTTGTTGGCTTAAGCCGGCAGGTAAACCCTGGAGTGACGCTAGCGGAGGACCCACCACCCCGGCATCACGCTTAAGACGCCGATGCTTCCACTGGGGTTTGACTCCCTCACCTTTCCCCCAAGGCAAGGGATTCTTAACCAGCGGAGCCACCAAGGCCAGTGGTATTAGCATCTATATCTTCCAATTTGAAAGAACAATCGATATTCGAATTCAAACTCAAGACATTAAAGCTTGTTTTTTAAAAAAAGTTTATGTTTCCCGAACAAAAATTTCTATTCTTTTGTTCTAGGGAATGAAAATAAAAATAAAAACGTGTTTGGTAAAACTTTTATTCCCGGAAACAAAGATCTATTTTTTGTTCCAAGGAATAGATTTGGAACAAAGACCATCGCCGCGGCGGCAGCGATGGCTAGACCTTTACTCCCCCTACCAAGAGGGGAGGGGTTCGAAACCCCGCGTCCCCATTGCGTGACTCACCCACGGCTGGGCCTGTGGTGGTGGCTCAGTTCGCCCCGGTTTTATGCCGTTGGCTGCCGGCTATACGGCGGTTTCCAGATCACCCAAAAAAAAAAGATTTGGAACAAAAACAAGAAATAGAAAAAAATAACTTCTTGTTCGCGGGAACAATTTCTAGAATCAGTTTTTCTCTTTTTCTATTTTCTTCTTTTTCTTCTTCCCTTTATTTTCTTCTTCTTCTTCTTCCTTTTGGCCGCCACCAGCCTTGGCCATGGCGAGCACCGACAATTGGCCGACGAGGGCCGGCGATGTTGCTAGAGCATCGCCGGCCCCGAAGACGCCGAGCCACGGCGAGGCTTGGCCTGGCTCGGGCTAGGCAAGGTCGACCTTGCCTAGATCTAGCGAGGCCGAGCGTGTCATCTTCGAGGTGGCCCAGAGAGGTCGAGCCTTGTCAAATCTGGTTGAGGTCGAGCTCGCCTAGCCAAGGCGAGGCCGAACCTCATGGGGCCAAGGCGAGGCCGAGCCTCGCTTAGATTTGGTGAGGCCAAGGCTTGTCGTGGCTGTGGCTAGCCTCCAAGCAAGCTCGTCGGGCCTCGCCCGGCTCGGCAAGACTCCGGTGACCGGCTAAAGAGAAAATGGAAAAGGAAAAAGAAAAAGATAAAGAAAAAGAAAAAAGAAAAAAGGAAAAATAATAAAAAAAATTAAAAATAAAAAAATATAAGAATCTTACCGCACGTATTTCTATCATGAGAATAGAAATTTTAAAAAGTTAGCAAACGTGTTTTTTTGCTCAGAAATTATTTCCGAGAATAGAAACATAAAAATCATTTATCATAAAAAATTATTCCTTGGAATAGAATCGTTATCAAACGCGTCCTAATTTCATAGTCATATTTTGCAATTTGAAAATAACACTCATCTAGATGGACTAGTTATTGAAATTTATTTCGTTTAGCTTAATATTGTAGTTGAACGCAATTGGTAGATGTCATTTCTAACTCTGATATCAAATATTGGAACCAAGAGAACAATAACCCATAAATTTGGAACAAGAACACAAACAAAGACTAGAGGGAGGACTTTCTTATTGAAATGCAAATGCTCATACTGCAATTCTAAACCTTTTTTTTTTTGGCTTGCTTACAATGATTCACAAGTAATCTATTTATAGCTAAATATTTAGTATTGAAAAAGTGTTGCACCCATTGGCTATTTGCTCTAAGACAAACATAACATTCACTGGAGAAGAAATTCTTCTAGGTGTCCTCAATCTTTCCTTTTGTCTTCTTTCTTTTTCCATGCAGCTGCTAGCAATTAATAAGGTCTTCACAAAGAGGTCTTCATTTTTGAGTTCAAGTAGTCTACCATAAATAAGGCTCGTTGATTTTTTTTTTTTGTTTGTTTTCATGAAGTTATTGTTAACACATTAATTAATTTTATCAATACGAACAATACGAGATTTCTTTGAGGGATTCTAGTGATCTTTGAGGTCGTGGTCCATGGTGACGATGGTGAAAGATCGGCAAGTGAAGTTGTTGAGTGGAGGGACTGGAAGGGAGTTTCAAATGGCCTAGGGTGGTACAAAGCCGGTGGGAAATGTGGTTTATAAAGCCTTTGTGCTTGCAGGAAAAGTGAAGAAGTGACCTTCTTTGTCTGATTGGGAAGTGCATGTTTGTAAATTGCTTCAAATATTAAGGCCATTTCACATTGTTTATTAATCTTAGCTACTCCTCTTATCATTTTATAAGTTGCTTACTCATTTCTTTGTAGCTTTGGAATAAAGCCAACGCTCTACTAGTGAGCTATATATTTAATATCTATCCCTTCTTTTCGAGTTAGCCAAAAAATCATTAAAAACACTCCCAAATGAGTAGTAACAATGCTTAGTTAGAGCATCTTTGTCAGCAACAACAGAGCAAATCCAATCTTTGCAATTTGAAAGAGATTTTCCAGTAATCTATAGTTTCATGTGTTATTTATTATTATTATTATTATTATTATTATTATTATGTATTTATATAGATATTGTGAATTTACAATATTACATTGATATTTTAATTATGTTCACTGTAGATATTGCTAGAGAACAATCATAAAGATTAAATGTACAAAAGTGAATTCAGAGTAGATGCTATCCACAATGCCAAACCCATGTGACAGGTAACACGGCCGACAGACAAAGCATGTCCAAGACCGTCCGTGACTCAGCCGTGTCACGCACAAGGGCCTACCTGCGGACAGCCTTGATCGGTCCCAGCCCTGATCAGTCCCAGACCTGACTGATCCTTGACTGATCCCGCATCAATCCTTGATCAATCCTTCAATCGATCCTTGATCAGTCCGTGAACGATTCCTCGATCGTGCATGATTCGTCCATGCGCGATACGAGGGATGATCCATGCAGGACCAATGACCGACTCCTAATCAATGCTCGGCCAATCCTTGCACAACCTGGAGTTGTTCACGTACTTTGTGTTAGGCACCTATACTCTCCCATGCTGACCCTGATCTTGCTTCTGACATGCGCCTATGGCTATTTTCCAAGGCCTAGAGCCATTGAGTGGCCTATTGTGTAGCCTTGTAATGATGATATGGATTCAAATTCCACTGTTGGATTGGAGGGACGATCAACGGCTGAGATACGACCCAAACTTGTATAAATAGGGGTTCCTCCCCCTCATTGTAATCAACTCGTTCATAAGCAATACACTCGCCCCTTGTGCGCCAACCTTTTGTGTTCGTGTGTGTGCATGAAAAGGCTGACTTTGGATCACAAATCCTAAGGCTGCATGGTGTTTGATCGATCATAATCGATCGACCCATGACAAGTGGTATCGAAGCAATCGTTCCAAGTGCAATGGTTGATCCTTGTGCTGATGTCCTGATCATGCAAGGCGATGACCAAGAATATAGTGGGCGTCTAGCCGAGAAGGCCACTCGGTCGAAGAAGAACTGTGATGTCTCGTGTTCGAGGGATTTGAAGGGGGATTTGGAGAACCGAATAATGGTCCTAGAGGAGATCGTCGTGGACGTCCAGACGCTGATAGACGACCTAAATCAGACCATCCATGGAGCGGAAGCCAGTAGGGAGGAGTTCTTGGTTGAAGTGCAAGAACTCAAGGCCGACAAGGGAGAGCTCCATGTCAAGGTGTTGGGATCCCTCTCGCACGAGCTACAGTAATGGGACGAGACCTGGGAGGCCGCGATGGTGGCCATGCATACGGAGATGGCCGAGTTGAAAAGCAAGCTCGCTGTGCTTGAAGCTACATGCGTGAATGGGGTGATCACCGTGCAACCACGTGCCGATGCACCCAAGCCGAAAGAGTTCAAGGGCTCTCGGGTGGCAAAGGACGTGGACAACTTCCTATGGTACATGGAATGATACTTCCAGACCATGGGAATGACCGACGACGTGATTCGGGTAAACACGACAGCCATGTATTTAGCTAATGATGCATTGTTATGGTAGCGTTGTCAGTCGGATGATAGGAGTGGCAATCCTATCATGACATGGGCTTGGTTTGTCGAAGAATTTTGCCGAATCTACTATCCTGCTTATGCGGAGGAGGAAGTTCGTGGGGAACTCAAGCACCTAGAACAAAAGGGCGGAGTTTGCGACTATGTGAAACAATTCTCAGAGCTGCTACTCAAAATCCCGTCCATGACCGAGACGGAGGCGTTCCATCAGTTCATGAGCGGACTCAAACCATGGGTCAAGCAAGAACTCAAACGATGCCAAGTAACAGATCTCTCAACGGCTACTTTCGTGGCTGAGTCTCCTATGGAATATAGGCCGGCACTCTCGGCTAAGCCCAACTTTCGGCCGAGAGAAAGGCCACTAGTGGGGGAGATCGGAGCTGGTACCATCGTCCGAATGGAGGCAAACCACCATCGCAATGGAGGATACCATCGCAAGGTACGCACATACAAGTGCTTCTTTTGTGACAATCCCCATATGGCTTGAGATTGTCCGAAAAGAGGAAAGTTGGCAACCTTGTGCAAGGAGAATGAGCCGCGAGAAGAGGCGCGGTTGGGATCATTGCGGATCCTTTGGTTGATTAAGGCCAAGAAAGCCAAGGAACCTAAAGGAATGATGTTCGTGGATGTGAAGATCGGTGGTACCACGATGAGTGCGTTCATGGATACCGGGGCCTCCGACCTCTTTATATCCAAAAAGGCTACGAAGAAGCTGAATCTTCCGGTCAAGTCAGGTGATGCCGGTTGGCTAAAAATGGTGAATTCCAAGGAAGTCCCGACTAGCGGCATGGCTAAGGACGTAGAGTTTCACCTCAGTCCATGGACTAGTAAAGAAGACATCGAGGTAATCCCCCTTGACAACTGTGATATCATACTCGATTCAGGATTCCTTGATCGGATTAATGCGAGTGTTATGCCATTCACAAATTGCCTATGTATTTTACATAAGCGGTGCCAATGCATGGTCCTGATCTACCGCGAGTTGAGACATGATTGGAAGATGTTATCGGCCATGTAGCTAACTAAGGGGCTAAAGAAGGATGAGGTGACATTCTTGGTAGCGTTGAAGGAGGAAGGCATGGGAGAAAGCGAGGTACCGGAGGAGGTGTCCCGAGTCCTCAACGCATTCCAAGATGTGATGCCGCCCAAGCTGCCCAAGAAGTTGCCTCCTCAAAGAGAAGTGGACCACCGAATCGAGCTTGTGCTCGATGCTCGACCGCCGGCCATGGCACCCTATTGCATGGCTCCGCCTGAGTTGGAAGAGTTGCGAAAACAACTCAAAGAGTTGTTCGACGTGGGCTACATTCGATCGTCCAACGCTCCGTTTGGTGCCCCGGTCTTGTTCCAAACGAAGCATGATGGATCCCTTCGTATGTGCATAGACTATTAGGCATTGAACAAGCTCACCGTCAAGAGCAAGCATATGATTCCTCTCATTGCAGACTTGTTCAATTAGCTCGGGGAAGTCCAATGGTTCTCCAAGCTTGATCTTCGATCGGGATACTACCAAGTTCGGATTGCCGAAGGGGATGAGCCGAAACCGCATGCGTGACCCACTACGAATCGTATGAGTTCCTCGTCATGCCTTTTGGCTTGACTAATGCGCTGGCTACATTCTACACTTTCATGAACAAGGTACTCCATCCGTTCCTTCATTGGTTCGTTATGGTTTACTTCGATGATATCATTCTCTATAGCCAAATGCTCGAGGAACACGTCAAGCACTTGAGACGAGTCTTCTAGCTCCTACGGGAGAATGACCTATTCATGAAGCATGAGAAATGTGCTTTCACGAAATAGGAAGTCCCTTTCCTTGGGCACATCGTTAGGGGTGGACGAATACGGATGGACGCGGCCAAGATCCGTGCCATCATTGAATGGGAACCACCAACCAAGGTGACAAAATTGAGATCCTTCCTTGGTCTCATGAACTACTATTGGTGCTTCATCCGAGGATATTTGAGCCTCACCATGCCACGCACGGACACGCTGAAGAAGGAAAGGTCGTGGGAGTGGACAGATTGGTGTCAAGAGGCATTTGATCGATTGAAGCGGGCCATGATCGAAGAGCCAGTGCTCATGTTGCCAACCACACCAAGCTTTATGAGGTAGAAACCGATGCTTCTGTTTTTGCTATCAGTGGTGTCTTGATGTAGGAAGGGCATCCGATTGCCTATGAGTCTCAGAAATTGAACGATACCAAGCGACAATACACGGTCCAAGAGAAGGAAAAGATCGCGGTGGCGTATTGCCTTCGTACATGGAGGCTCTATCTCTTGGGATCGCGGTTCGTCATGAGGACCGACAATGTGGCCACGAGCTACTTCCAAACCCAGAAGAAGCTCAGCCCGAAATAAGCTCAGTGGCAAGACTTCTTGGCCGAGTTTGATTATGTGCTGGAGTACAAGCCCGGAAAATCCAATTCCATGGCCGATGCCTTAAGCGGAAGTTCGAATTGGCCAATGTAATGAGCCGACCTAACTATCCGTGGATTGACCGTATCAAGGAGGGGCTGAAGCACTAATGCAGCCCGCATTGAAGACCAGCTCTCTCGACCAAGAAGATCGGCCCGCATTCAAGCTCGACGAAACTGAGAAGCCATATCGATATCTTGAGTCCATCCTGGAAGTTTGAAAGACACCTTGGAGCCATGAAGACTCTTTTATTAGTTTTGAGTTTCTATGCTATTTACTATTTTCCTAGTTTTAACGCTTTGTTTTTATTTCTTTGATGATATAAGCCATCCAATTTCTGGTAGAAGACGAACAACTTTTGATGAATGAAAACTTTGCTTTGAAGCAAGTATCGTGAATCTTGTAGAGTTCATACCCATGAAAACCTAGAAGAGTTTTCACTCCGTCCTTGAAGAGTCGAAGCTTTCGAAATCTGCATCCTTGAAGAGTTGCAGTCATCGATCTAGAAGAATCAGCGCCCCTCTCAACTTCCTTGGAGGCCTAGAAGAGCAACCAACGAAGTTTCTATCTTTTTCTGTTCTGTTCATTATTTTTTTTACCCATTTCCAACCCAAATTCGACCACCCTAGAATGCTTATTTCAGAAAACCCAAAACAGAGAAATTGTAGACCAGAAGTCTTTGTTCACTTGGCTTTGGAATCAGGTTGATCCGATCTGTATCGACAAAGATACGACTGTTCTCCTGAGCTTGTGCAGGGCTGAAATTTCTGTTCGTCCCATTTTTCTTGTATGCGAGTCACTCTCCCAATCCTACTGTTGAGAAAGCCTAACCTTGGGTTGCATCATTTGGTATCAGAGCTTTGGAGGAGAGGACAATGCCTCCAAGACAAGCTAGATGTCGTGGTGGTTGAAGCATTCCCCTCGATGAATTGCATACACTCGTTGAGAATATGCAACAACAAATTGACAAATTGACGCGAGAAGTTCAGTGTTTGAGGGCTGAAGCAAATAATTCTCCACCCCGTTCCAGGACTGAAGATTCCCATGGTGACTCTTCCTCTTCGGAGAGTGTTCAACCTATTCACAGTTGGAGGCATGTTCGGTATCATTTACAACATATTCGTGAGCTAAATTGGGAAAAGGGAGTCAAGAAAGATGTTCCAGAATTTACAGGTTCTGAGTCTCCTAATGAAATTGTTGATTGGCTAACACTTGTGAATGAGGTGTTTGAGCATCGAAATGTTTTGGAGAATCGTCGAGTTGGGATCATTGCTATGCGATTCCGAGGCAAGGAGATTGCTTGGTGGAGACGTGAAAAACAAACTCGCCAAGCTGTTGGCAAAGCACCAATTACTTTGTCAAGAAAGATGGAGGGCAAGATTCTTCCCAAAGGATATAAGAGAGAGCTCTACCAGCGGTACCAAAATCTAAAACAAGGTATGTGAACGGTGAACCAATACACCAATGAATTCAATGAATTGGTCATTCGTAACAATATCCAGGACCCGGAGGAGGTGCTTGTGAACAAATACTTGAACGATCTTCAATTTTACATTGAAGACGCATTGGAAGTCCTCGACATTTGGGACCTAGGAGATGCACAACAACGGGCACTCAAACTGGAGCGCTCTCATTCTCGGAGACAGCAATCAACTACCATGGCAAGTCGGGCCACTAAGAGTACCACTAGCACTACTAAAGTTGCTAAGGCCACAATGGAATTTGCTAGTAAGCCTTCTACTCAACCCCATGTTTTGAAGCAACCTCTATGTCCAAAATACGATGCTATTCTTGTGGGGAGTTGGGTCATCGTGCTAGCAATTGTCGAATCAATAAGAATCGACCAGCTAGTAAAGCATTCTTGGTGGATAATGATTTTGATAAGAATGCTAAGGATTCACTTGAAGAGGAGTTGAACAATGATGAAGAAGCTGCGGATGATGAACAAATAGTGCATGTTGACATTGGCAAACTTCTTATGGTGAGGAAAATTTTTCTTACTCCTCGAGATGACACTGGAGATAGGTGGCTGCGTACCAATATTTTTCATTCTGCTTGCACAATCATGGGAAAGGTGTGTCAATTAATTATTGACTCTGGTTGTTGTGAGAATATAAAATGCCGTGGTTGAAGAAAGGTGCTGAGGTAACTATTTTAAAATGATGCCTTGTTAATTTGTCCATTGGTTCTGTTTATAATGACAATATATGGTGTGATGTTCTGCCGATGGATGCTAGTCACATTATTCTTGGTTGACCATGGCAATTCGATAGGAGGACTATGCATGATGGTTATCGAAATACATATTCTTTTAAATTTGGAGGCAAGAAGATTACGTTGGCACCTAGTAGGGAACCTTTGAAAACTCCTGTAGTTGAGAATTCCTTCTCCCCTACGTTGCTTACAATGAAGGATATGAAGGATGCTTTGAAAGGAGTTTGTATATTTTGCTTAATAAAACAGGTGAGAAGAATGAAGTTGCCTTCGTCGTACCTCATCGAGTTCAACCTCTTTTGGAAGAGTTCAATGATGTCTTCCCGATAGACTTACCCATTGGACTCCCTCCTATGAGAGATATTCAGCATCAAACGGAATGACTCCGACCGAACATAAGGAATTGCATCAACAAGTTATGGAGCTGTTGAATAAGGGTTTTATAAGGGAGAGCCTCAGTCCATGTGCCATTCCAGCTCTTTTAGTGCCAAAGAAAAATGGTACTTGGAGGATGTGTGTCGACAGTAGAGTGATCAACAAGATCACCATCAAGTATCAATTTCCTATTCCTCGCCTTGATGATCTCTTAGATCAACTTTCTAGTGCGATTATATTCTCGAAGATGGATTTGAAGAGTGGATATCATCAAATTAGAATCAAACCCAAAGATGAATGGAAGATAGCATTCAAAATGAAAGATGGGCTATATGAGTGGCTAGTCATGCCATTCGGATTGTCGAATGCACCATCGACATTCATGAGGTTTATGACTTAGGTGTTGAAGCCTTTTCTCGGAAAGTTTGTTGTTGTTTATTTCGATGATATCTTGATTTTTAGCAAGTCTGCTGATGAGCACTTGCAGCATCTTCAAGAAGTATTATGTGTGTTGAGGCAGGAACAATTGTATGTGGCTCTCGACAAGTGCTATTTTATGGTACCTCAAATCCTTTTCTTAAGGTTTCATATTTCAAAGAATGGCATTTCGGTGGATGATTCTAAGATCAAGGTGATTTGAGAATGGCCAACTCCAACAAATGTGCATGAAGTGCGAAGTTTTCATGGCCTTGCTTCGTTCTATCGACAGTTTATTGCGCATTTTAGCACCATTGCGGCCCCACTCACTTCTTGCATGAAGAAGGAGTTTTCGAATGGATGAATGCAGCTCAGAAAAGTTTTGAATAGCTCAAAGAAAAATTGAGCATAGCCCCAGTACTTGCATTGCCTAATTTTGATCTTGTTTTTGAAGTGCATTGTGATGCATCGGGTACTGGCATAGGAGGAGCTCTAAGTTAAGGAGAATCATCATTGCCCATGATGAGTATGTCATTAACATGAATCATCAAATAAATAGACGACATACCTTTCTTCCAAGTGAACAAAGCATAGTCATATTTTGACTGTTTGAATCCAGCGGCCGTAAGAGCACTAGTAAATTTGGCATACCATTGACGAGAAGCTTGTTTCAGTCCATATAGAGATTTGCAGAGACGACATACCTTAGACTCTCCCTGTCTCCGTAATCCTGTTGGAAGATCCATGTAGATTTCTTCATCCAGATCACCATGTAAGAAGGCGTTATGGACATCCATTTGGTGTAATGACCAATCTCGAAAAGCAGCAACCGACAGGAAAGAACGAACTGTGACATCTTTGGCTAGTGGGGAGAAGGTTTCGTGATAATCAAAACCTTCTCATTATGTAAAACCTTTGGCCGCGAGTCGAGCCTTATACCTCTCTATATAACCATCTGCTCGATATTTAATCTTATATACCCACTTACGCCCAATAGGTTTTCGATGAGTAGGTAATGGCACAACATCCCAAATATGATTTTCTATTAGAGCCTATAATTCTGCCTCCATAGCCCTTTGCCAACGTGGATCATGCATTACTTCATTATAACTAGATGGCTCTTGCCCCTCAGAGATATGGCTCATGCAACATAAATGTTCTGATGATAGCCTATCAAATGAAAATAAGGACGACATAGGATAACGAGTACCTGATGATCCGGATGAAGCACATACATAATCCTTTGTCCAAATTGGTGGACGACTAACTCGACCAGATCACCGAGGTTCTTCATGCTGTATTAAAGACGATTCTTCATTAGTGCTTGATTCCGGGGAAGCTGTCATATGAGAATCCCTTTCTGTGGAGGGTTCTTCAATTGATTGATCCGTAGAGGTCTCAGTAAACAATAGGGGTGATGCAGTAGTTGATTCTGGATTTCTTGGAGGAGGAACAATAATGTAGGATTCTCCAGAAGATGGGTATTCTTTTGATAAAAAATGATTAGTACCTGGCCTTTCATCTTGAGATAAATGATGCGCATCTTGGAAAGGGAAAATGTCTTCATGAAAAATCACATCCTTGCTCACCAAAAATTCTTTTGTGGATGGTTCATAAATTCAATATCCCTTTTGCAGATTCGGATACCCCATGAATATACATTGTCGTGCACGAGGTCCCATCTTATCCCCGTGCCCTACTATGGTCACATAGCACAGGCACCCAAAGACTTTAAGATGACTCAGATATGGTTTTCTTCCATACAATATTTCAAAAAGGAGTTTTTCCTTTAAGAATGCATGATGACATGCGATTGATCAGGTATGCTGCTGTGATCACACAATCTCCCCAAAAATTTTCAGGAATAGAAGCCTGAAACTTAAGGGCACGTGCTACTTCCAATAGGTGATGGTGCTTTCGCGCAACTACTCCATTTGTTGTGGTGTATATGTGCAAGAGCTTTCATGTAAAATTCCCTTCAAGGAAAGAAAAGAAGCACATTCTCCATTAAAGAATTCTCTACCATTGTCAATATGAATACGCTGAATTGACTTCCCAAATTGATTTTTGGATAGAGCAAGGAAAGTCCTTAAGTGAGAAAGAACTTGAGCTTTTGATTGCATTAGGAATATCCATGTCGCACGCGAAAAATTATCTACGATTGTGAGGAAAAATCGAGACCCATCATGATTCAAAGTGTGATAGGGTCCCCAAACATCAGCATGAATCAATGAAAAAATCTCATCAACTCGAGAAGTGCTATTTTGGAAAGGAGCTTGTGTTTGTTTTGCTAATGGATAGATAAGACATTGAGGACAAGGAAACAAATCAATATGACCCAATCTTTGATGATAAAGAAAGTACTTATCATTGATAGTAGTATTACACAATGATTTATTGGATTCAATGGAAGACAATCGAAGACTATTTGAAAGACTCATCCAGAAATATAGTCCTTGAAAGACTCTAGCCAAGCCCATTAGTTTCCCAGTCGAAAGGGCCTGAAAGAAACATTTATCAGAACTGAATAAGATGCGACAAGAATTTTCTTCACAAGCTTGAGATACTGACATGAGATTGAAGTGGAAATTAGGAACATAAAGCACATTTTGAAGTATAATATGGGAACTAAGATTCACAGTGCCAGTCATTTCAACTTGGATTATGTTTCCATTTGGGAGCTGCACCGATTTGGGAAAAGATAATTTTTTGATGTTCGAAAGCAAACTCTTATCACAAACAATGTGGTCACTAGCACCTGAATCAATAATCCATGCACTCTTCGAAATGGAATTCACCAGACAATAAGATGTACCTGTGAAACTTCCAGTTTTATCAGAGGCATCCAATTTCCTTAAGGCTTCCATCAGCACCTAATATTGATCATGAGTGATTGCTTTGTCTCGTTGGTTGCCCTGATACTTGAAAAATTGTCGACAATTTCCCCTTTTCTTTTTCTCCAGGTTTCCCATGCAATTTCCAGCAATTTTCTATTGTATGATGCAGACGTTTACAATAATCACAATACATTTTACCTTTTCCATTGGAGGTAATATTTCTTGTGCCCAAAAAAGGCCTGTTTGTAGGCTACGAGACTTGGGCTAAAGTCAGCCCATATGAGCCATTTGATCCACCGGCCAATAATCCACGCGAGCCCTCCGACCCACAGAGAAAATTTCCCCGAGGCCCATTTGAGCCAATTAAGCTGCTCCCACGTGGACTGTCCGATCTACTCACTGCAAGGGATGGACGTGGGCCGTCCGATCACCCTATATAGTCAAGATCTCTAGGGTTTTCTTCGGGAAACCCTAGTTCCGCCCCTTTCTGCCCTCTGCCTCCTCCATTCCTCGGCGAAGGGCGGACATGGGTTATTGCCGCCCGTGCCATTCCATCTCCGCCTTTGTTGTAATCCACCGTTCTCTCGTTGACTTTTCTCTTGCACGGCAAGTTGATAGATGCGGCCAAGGCTCGGCGGGGCTCCATAGTTAGGATCTGGGAGCCAAACGAGATGTAACTCTTGTTGAGTATGAGCAGAAACCTTGTTGCCTTTTCCCTTTCCCGCATCCATTTATATTGTTGTAGAATAGGCTCAAGCTAGTTGAACTTCTCTTCGGCTGCTTCGAGTTCGTTCCATAGGTCCGAAAGTTTGTTGTAGATGGCTGCAATGGACATGTTTCCTTGTTTAAGCTTCGAGATTTGTTGTGTTAACGAAAAAATCTTGACTTGATCGAGTTTTCCATACATCTCTTTGATATTCTCCCACATCTATTTTGAATCCTCAATCGGGGGGAGTTTGACCGTGACTTCGATTGTGATGCAATTCCCCATCCACGTTCTGACCAGTTGGTTGCATTTCTTCCAAAGTCGTGCAATCCTCTTGTCGAACGAAATCGGAATTGTTCCATCGAGAAAACCTTCTTTATCTTTTGTTACCAGTGCCCCTCGGAATTCTCGCGACCAGCTGGAGTAGTTGTTAGCACTGGTCAATTGCTGGTTGATGAGCTTCAATTCCGGTCTGTCGGCGTTAGTTGTGTAAAGCGGGTCGCCGGGTTCCAGTCGGCTGCCGACCGCAAAGATCTGATATGGGAAAATTTCGGGTCTGAGATTTAGGTAGCGATTTCCTCTCATGCCCAATCCATTCGGTTCGGTGCCCTGACTCGCATAACCCGCATGACCCGTATTGAGAAAAGTCAGGTAAGGGTTTGTACCCATACCCAGTCTAGTTGATTCGCCTGTCTACTCTGGTCCGATGGTTGTGCTTGCCTCTTCGTCGGTTGGTAGGCCTCCATCGGACCTAACGTTGCTTTGGTAGCCTCCTGGCAGTGATGCATTTGGGCTTTGCCCATGAAACCATGGATATGGTATCCACTGGTTCGAATGGCCCATAAATGGCTGCCCCTGATTGGATTGAGCCTGGAATGGTTGCCATTGCACGTGTTGAGCCCGTGGATGTGCTTGAGCCCGACCGTGTTGTTGTTCGAGGCAAGTCACGACGCATGACGAGTCTTGGATCTCCAAGGTTTGTGGTGTAGCTTATGTTGCTACCGTTGCAGGTTGGTTGTTTGAAGTCAAGGTGAGGTCTTGTGCTTTAGGCATGATGAAGGAAAACTTCCCTTTCAAAAGATTAACGATTCCTATGGCAACCCCTTTTTGCAAATTGGAGTTCTGTGAGGCAATCGAAGCGGAAGTGTCAAATAATTCAGAACTTCAAGAATGGCTTCGATACCATGTCATAAGACTAGGTAGATGAAGAAGAAAGAACGTAGGGAAGAATTCTAGAGAGTAAAATTTGTACCTCACTTCATTGATTTGTATTTTGTGTACAATGATGTATATAATACAAAAGAAATACTAATAAAAGAAAGTTTACATTTCCTGAATATTTTGTAATCTTTCTAATCTTAAACATATCAATTTACAATTCATTCCGATCTTGCAAATCATATCTTCCAACACTCCACTTTATTATTTTTAAATTCATCAACTTTAATGACTCTGAATTTCCTACAGAGATAGAGCCATGTGAAAAGCACAGAAAAGAAGGATCACATGAAATCCATCAACTTTATTGACTCTGAATTTTCTACGGAGACAAAGCCATGTGAAAAAGCAAGA
This sequence comes from Eucalyptus coolabah, assembly GCA_014182585.1. Lineage (NCBI taxonomy): Eukaryota > Viridiplantae > Streptophyta > Magnoliopsida > Myrtales > Myrtaceae > Eucalyptus > Eucalyptus coolabah. Next base: position 72,143,770 of record CM024627.1, on the reverse strand, counting down.
AAAAGAAGAACTCCATGTCATCTTGTAATGATAAGGTCCTCCACCTTATCGTTTTAAGTCCAACAACTTTATTAACTGTAAATTGGACGCTGCTGGGAAGTTGCCCACTTGCGTCTTTTATGGCAAATGCAGTCAAATTCAAATATGTGAAATGTTGTATTTTTTTAATAAGCATGATGTTTAAATAGTGCTCCGAGAGTACCGATTAAATTAAATATTTACACAAAGAAAATTTTATTATTTAGAAAGCACGGCCTTCCTCATTTTATAAAAATATAGTGCATTGAGAATGTAAATATTTCTTTTATAAAATATAGCTAACAAGTGTCCATAGAACGCTTATAAAAAAGATCCATCTATTAATGATCCTTGATGCGGTTATATTGCTTGTTCATTATTTGGAAGCAAATTTTTCAAATTCTTTTTTAAGTAAGGCCACTTCTCTCAAGATTGAAATTATCTACTGCCACTTGTTGTTAATGTCTGAACCGATCTTATGGACTTCAGATTAGATCCGAATACACCAAAACACTTAAAATATGTTGGTCAACAAAGTCAATTTCAATTTTTCCGAATCGATTGGTAGTTGGCTCATTTCTCAAGTCTTTGTAAAATTAATTTTATATTCAACGGTCCTCTAGTAAGTTTTAGAAAGTCTTCGTCGTGACTTCAATATTAAAGTCACAGATTTGTATCGAGATCTACAAAACATCTTAAGCTTTTTCCGAAATTGCCTACAGCCAGTACGATGTGTGTAATATTCGATATTTTTTTACTAGGTCAAAGAAAAGGTGGTGGGACCCACTTTAAATAAAGAAAGAAAAAGAAAACAAAAAGGGAAGAGATAAAAAGGAAAAGAAGGCTCACGTTCAGGCAGCAAAAGAAAAGAGGAAAGAAAGAAAGAAAGAAAGAAAGAAAGAAAGAGAAGAAGGAAGAGAGAGGACTTTGTGTGCTCACGCTGCGGGCAACTCGCCAAGCTTATTTACAATGCATGGTAAGTGATCGCACCCTTCGTTCTTCCAATCGGAATAGTTTCGGAGTTAGGGTTTGAAATTCGGAATTTTGGAAAAATCGAGCGGCGAAGTCCGATTTTGGAGTCATTGAGCCACGTATTTTTATAGAAATCATAGTTTATGGTGTTGTGGAGCAATAATATTTTATAGATCGCGATTTGAGGCTGGAGTTTGTCCGAAATAATATTTCGAAGTTTCCCACGCGCAGTGAACAGTACGCGTCCAGTAGCTTTAGGCCCATATTTTGTCATTTTTCGGCTTCATTTTGGAGCGGCCAAGTTGGTATTGTTGTAGTATGTTTGAAAGGCTTTCTATTGACTACAAGTACGTTTGGATCGGGGTTCAGAGGAGAAAATTAAGGCGCGGTCAAGTTTTGTGCTTAAACTCTGTGTTGCGAATGGCTTGAACAATCGCTTTAGTTATACAATTTGTTAGCTCGTAGGAGTCATTTTGTGAGAGTTAAGGCATAGCTTAGCTGTTTCATAATTGAGATAGAGTTTTATTTTGATTTTAACATTATTCATCGGTTATTTGATAGGGCCGTGAGTTCGACGATACGAGTATCGTTTGTCGTTTATTGTAGACAATGAGGTGAGCGGTACTATATCTTCCTTGATTTTGTAAAATCATGTCTTGAAGTATGTATATGTATATATATTGAATTGAGAAGAGCATTTTTATTGCATAAAAGCCGGATAGAGCAATTGCTACTTTTTGGTTGATTATGAATGTTTGAAAATCATGTAATACAAAGTTTGTGGAGAAATATATATGAAATTGCTTTGCGACTGATTTATGGAAAGGTTGATTATGATTTGAGAAATGGATATGAAATGGATGATGGGCTATACTGCAAAATGTTATTTGCTTGGTTTAAGATATTGATTTCTAGATTGGATTTCTGGTAGTGGAGGGTGATTATTTATGATCAATGTGACTGTGAACCTAGTGAGGGGTTTTTAGGGGTATGCATACCAGGTTTAGGATATCATTCTAGGCCGAGCCACTGGCTTTGTAGGTAAAGACCTTGCCAATGGGGGAATCTTGGTCATCTTGTCACAAGGCGTTGTGTCGTGACCATGGTTAGGTATTGAGCAAAGATTGGTCGATGGATGGACCATCGACGTGTGTTCGATATGAGATGAATCAATGGATAGACCATTGATATGTGTTTTTGATGGAGATTATTCAATGGACTTGACCATTGATACTTGACTTTTGATGATGATTTAAATGAGTTTTCATATTAGTATAAAGCTTCAATGATAAAAAATAATTCTTATATGATTTGATATATATTTTATATATTGAGTTTGAGTTATGAAGTTTGGTATTGCTTTGTATACATGCATAGTAGTTGCTCGATCTGCTTAGAAGATATGTACTACTCACTAAACCCCTCTATTTCCAAACCTTTTCAGGTCATTTGGTTAGCAGCTAGTAGGTAAAAGAGTGCTATCGATGGGGACATTTGGAAGTGGACTTTGGGTATGATTTGAGGTTGTGTCCTTTGGGTGGAAGGACGGCTATGTTACCCCTATCCTTGTAGGATTTGGGGTGTGATAATGTTCTAGATGAAAAAGTATTTCAATAGTGGCTATTAGAGAAAAAGAGAGAGAGAGAGAGAGAGAGAGAGAGAGAGGTGGCTCTGTTAGAGGCGACGTGAGCTTCTATGGCGATATCAGCGACGGGAATGAGCACCGGCAATCTATTAAGAGATGAGTACCAGGTGTTCCTGAGTTTTAGAGGACTTGACAATAATCGTGGATTCGCCGACACCCTCTACCAAGCCTTGTCTGAAGCCTGGATTCGTGTTTGCATCAATTACGAAGAGATTTGACCGGGCGAAAGAATTGATGGCAAACTTTTGCGAGGGATCAATGATCCTAGGCTCTACATACCCATCTTCTCCCCAAGCTACGCTTCAAGTTACAAGTGCCTTTGCGAGCTTGCGAAGATGGTGGAGAACATCTCTAATTCTAGGGAAGATGCGAATAACAAGGTGATATTGCCCATCTTTTATAATGTGAAACCTTATGATGTGGAGTTGAGGACCCCCTTGTACGAAAATGACATTCAGAATTTGGAGCAAATGATGAAGGATAAGAAAAAGAATTTCAGCTCCGAGGATGCGAATACCTGGCGGCAAGCGCTGAAAACAGTTGGTGGTATCAGGGGGTTGGACTTGAAGAATTATACAAGGTAACCACTTATGAATGGGTAAGTCATTTTTTACAATTGAAAGGTAGATCTAATAAAAATTCATTTATCATATTCCAACTCCAGTTTCCCAAAATTGAAATAAAAATTCTCAAATTCTTTTTTTTTTTTAATTTTTTTATATCATGAGATATCCAAATTTTTCTGACCTAATAGAATTATTATGACTTTGTTTTTGACCTAATTTTCGTTGAATAAAAGATTGGCTTCGCTTCATCTTTTTTACTCCAACTCGATCCACCTATGTATTAAGATTTCTAATATATGCCAGAAAATTTTATCATGGAACTGAATGCAATTGCATTTATAAAGTTCTTTTCCACGTCAAAAGAAATAAATAAATCTAATAATATTGTAACTCATCACGCATATATATTTTGATTCTTCTACTTGATTTAAAGATCAAACGTTTCTTCCACTATTCCTTCACCTTACACTTGTAATGGATATTCCCGGACTAAAAAAAAAACTTGCAATGGATATTCATGAATGTAATTCATCACGGACCTGAAGTTTTGGGGGTAACGTTGAATTTTTATCGAGTCTTTAATCCATCTTATTCTAGTCCTGATTCGATTCGTGTCCTTTTTCATTGGATAAATTTTTGTTGCAGCTGACCCATCCAAAAAAAAAAAAAGCTGCATCATAATCATAAGGATGAATATTAATACGTACAGACATGTGATAACCCATATGATTACTAGGTAGAGCGACCATCAAAAGTAAATGGCTGAGTAAAATTCTTAAGGGATCATGGGGGCACGCACACACATATCTCAATAAATTCGATGGAAATTAATTTTTATTTTTTTAAGTGAAATAATAATGTGGTGATAAATTCTTAGTGTCCTTCAACCTGGTAAACATTAAAAAATATGAACTCGCAAAATTAAAGGCGGTTTAGTATTTTTATTTCGGTAACAAAACAAAAACACTTTTTCTCACATTTTTTTTTTTTTTTTTAATATTGGTTTCTTACTTGTTGGTTCTTTCTTAGATGCAATAATGAAGTATGAACATTAGATTCCTGGCTCCATCACTTAACTGAGTAATATCTGCCTTTTTGATTAGTTTATGAAATTGATCTACAAAAGAGAAGCGACAAAGACTTGTTATAAAACATCTGAATATGTCTAAGAATTAGAGATGGACAATTGGAGATTTGCTAAAGTGGTTATATAATATAAACTACTAGGTAAAGCTTGCATGTAAAAATGCCATGTCCTCAACCTCACGCGAATTTTATCCACTTCTATATATGCTAACTTTATAATTTATAGAAGTGAGAACTCAAAACAATTGATGAAAAATTAGTTTATTTGTTTTACGCGAAAAATAAATACAGTGATGAAATTTTAGTGTCTTTGAACACGATGAACATTCGTAAAAAGGAACTTACAGGAATTAAGTTTTCTTACTCTATTCTATATCAGTTTTTTTACGTGGTGTTCTTTCTCACACGCAAAACAAAGTATCAACACTAGATTCCTGGCTCCATCACTTAACTGATTAGAATCCACCTTTTAATTAGTTTATGAAATTGATCTACAAAAGAATAGCACTTATTCAGATGCTTCTTTTCCATTCTTTTTAATTTCTTTTGCACTAGGTATTGTCGATCTCATAACTTAATAATAACATTTCTAATTATCTTATTTGTTCATAGTATCAACTTTTCTTACATGGGAAACATTCACTAGGTGCTGGAGGATTGACATAGGGCGCGCATGACAACCATTCTGTTCTAGAAATAGTTTCTGAAACAGAAATAGATTTTTCTATTTCTATTTCTAGAAGAGTTTCTAAGCAAAAATAACTGTTTGATATCGACACAAAATTTCTACTCTAAAAATAGAAATTCGTTTGATAACGACACAAAATTTCTTCCTTTCGGATGGCGGTGGCGTCGATCGACGACCTTTAATATAAAAAATAAAAATGATTTAGTAACAAAAAAATAAAGAATAAAATAAAATAAAATAAAATAAATCATAAAAAATAAAATAAAAATATCATTTTATTTTAAAATAAAGATATCCTTAAAAATAAATTTATTTTATTTAGGGTTAATACCTTAAAAACCCCAAACCGGTACACCTATGACAAATTTACCACAAACTATTTTTTTGACCATAGAAAACCCCAAATTGGTATACCTTTGACAAATTTACCCCAAACTGGTACACTTATGACAAATTTACCCTCTATTAGTTTTTTTTAATTTTACTATTAAATTATTAAGTTAAATGACACGTAATAGTTCACCGGGTACACCGATTTGGGATTTTACGCTCCATTTGTCACAAGTTTACAATATTTGTGGTTTTTTTGCCGTATTAATCCAATTTAGCAGAGGGTACATTTGTTATAAATTTATCGGTTTGGGATTTTTTGCCGTCGAATAAATTAGTTTGGGGTAAATTTGTCATAGATATACCAATTTAGGGTTTTTTATGGTCAATCGGGGTAAATTTGTCACAAGCGTACCAGTTTGGGGTTTTTTATGGTCAATAAAATAGTTTAGGGTAAATTTGTCATAGGTGTACCAGTTTGGGGTTTTTTAGGGTATTAACCCTTTTATTTATTCTATTTATTCTATTTTATTTTATTTTACGAATAAATTTATTTTAAAATGAATAAAAATAAAAATAAAAATAAAAATAAATTTATTTGGAAAAACACTCAAGGCAAATAAAAATAAATTTATTTTTATTTATCATAAATAAATTATTTTTAATAAATTTATTTTTAATAAAAATAATAAAATGATAAATAAAAATAATTTATTTACTTTAATAAATTTATTTTTATTTTTAAATGAATATATTTATTTTTATTTATTTTTATTTTTAATAAAATGAGGAGAGGCGGAGGAGGAGGAGAAGGAGGAGGTAGAGACGTAGAGGAAATGAGGGAGGACTCACTGAAATCAGGGTTTAGTGGGAGAAATTATTTCTAATTTCTCTTTCGAAATCGAAGTAGAAAATTTCTATTTCGATTTCTCTTTCAAATCAATTTCTGGAATAGAAATCTATTTCAGAAATAAAAAAACTGAGTATGTTTATCAAATAGGTTTCTATTCCGAAACAGGTTTAGAATAGAAAAATTATTTTTGGAACAGAAATTTTGGTTATCATGTACCCCCATAATAGTCCCCCGTGGTTGAATGCTATTATATATCTCTAACTCAATAACTACCTTTTCTCAATTGAAATTGTTACTTTTGTGACAGTGACAGGGATCTAATCGATTCGGTTGTTGATGAAGTTGTCAATAAGCTAGGGACAAGACAAAGAAAATTGCCTAGAGATTTAATTGGAATGGAGGACCGAATAGCAGCCATAAACGATTTATTAGACATTCAATTAGGTGGTGTGCGGCTAATTGGAATTTGTGGGATGGGCGGCATCGGTAAAACAACACTTGCTAAAATTATCTTCAACCAACTATGTCCTCTTTTTGGGAAGAACCGCACCTTTCTTTATGATGTATGGGAAACGGCAAAAACCAAAGGCTTAGTCTCGCTACAAAAACGATTATTGTCCGATATCTCTAATTCTAAAGTGGCTAGTAAAATTGGTAAAATTGATCACGGAATCAACTGGATTGGAGATATAGTTTGCAACAAGAAAGTACTAATTGTATTGGATGATGTCGATGAGTGCAACTGTTGTACTTTAGCTGGTACGTCCATGATGGGGTGCAAACGGAACACACCGTTTCATCTTGATGCGTTACGATGGAAAGTTACTAATGGAGGGGTACAAAAGGAAACATATAAAAGCCTCCCGAACACAACGTTCGTTCCGGGCTATTTGTTGTTTGCGCATCGGAATCAGGTAAGTCGTCTTCCGCCAACTCAAATTCCAACATTGGTATCAAAGCCAGGTTGTGATTTCTGCCATGTTTTTCAGCGAGTTTTCTCATTTGCCATTTGATATTGAGATCAAGAGATTGTATTCTATACTATTTTTGATGTTTATTGGTCGGAATTACAATCTGAAAACTCGAATTCGAACCAGAGCGCAGAACGGGTTCAGGGTCGCGTGCATCCGTGAGGTTTTGGCTGTTTTTCGAAACAATTTTTTGGTCAAAATTAACTTTTGAATATACAGGGTGAAAGAGCTCGTCGAGACGAGTCCGGCAATGGGTCGAAAGCCGCCGGGCGACACCCGCACGTGCCTACATGTGCGGCCAGAAGCAGCTGCGCATGGGCGCCACGCGCCTGAAGCGCTTGCGAAGCCAGCGCGTGCGCCACACGCACCGGTCGGCAAACCGGTGCGCGCGCGACGCGCACCGGTCGGAGAACCGACACATGTGAGACGTGTGTCGGTCGGCGGGCTCCGGCGCGTGGTGACGCCACCGTGACGTCACCCAACGGTCGGTAACCGCCGGGATGACGCCATCGATGATGTCACTGCCGGCAACCTGACCCGACCCGACCGGTGACCCGATCCGACTAGGTTGACCCGAGCCGACCCGACCGGCGACCCGACCTGATCGGCGACTCAGGATCCGACCGGTTGACCCGATTTGACCGGCGACCCGACCCGACCCGGGATCCAACCCAGTTGACCCAATCCGACCCGAACATTGACCAGTCGACGGTCGGACAAGTCAACCGGTCCGGCGGTCAAACTGGTTGGATCGGTCACCGGTCGAATTGGTCGGACTGGTCGGACCGGCCAAGAGCTGTTCGGCTCGCTGGCGCGTGCGCCACACACGCCGCGCACTCAGGCGACGCGTGTGAGCTCCGATTGGAGCGTGGTCGGTACCGTTTGTTCGTATGAGTGTCCTCTACACAGTAATATAATTATTTTATACTTTTGAATTTTATAAATATATGAAAATGCGTAGGAAACCCTATGTACGCGTATTTTTTGGGTTTAATGCAGTTTATTCATTTGTGGCTTGTATTTTCTTGTAATTTAGGAAATACATTAGCTAGCTTGTGTGCAAATGATGTTATATATGCTGTGTAGAGCTTGGTTCAGTGATATAATGTATATATTTTAATATACTTGCAATTTTCTAGTTGCTAGAAAATTATAACAATGGTAGGAAATTCATTACATGTTGAATTACGATTTTGATTATAATTAAAGCATGATTATTGTTTATACGTTGGTTGTTATCATGCTATGTTTTTGTATTAAGGAAAAATGTAGAAATTACATAAGGTCATGTAATTATTTTTCCTAGTGAGAGTTCGTAGGTTGGTAGAAGGAGTTCTTACCTATAACTTAAAATTTGCACAAATTAAACTAATTAATGATAATAGAACAATTGTACATAAAAGTTGATTGGGAATACAGTGAACTTTTGCTTTTGTGTCTTTTGTTGAATTATCATTAATTTAGTTTGTCTTTGGTGCAAATTAAGTATATGTGTTACTCTGTATAATGTGCTAGTATTGATTCTGTGGTTATTATGTCAATGTGTTATAGCAATTGATTATGGCTTCGGCATCCAAGACCATTGTGGCTGACCTCAATAAGGGTGAGAAGCTGAACGGTGACAATTATGATATTTGGCACCGAAATGTTCAGTACATCCTTGAGGAGCAAGAGGTTTTAGAAACCCTCAACCATATCATGGATGAACTTGAGCGTGGAACTTTAGGTCAACACAGGAGAGATTTGGAAGTTTATCAAGCTTGGAAAAAGAAAAATAGCATTGCTCGCATCACATTGCTGAGCTATATGCAAGATGATCTCATGTGTGAGTTTGAGAGTTATGACAAAGCTCAAGCTATATGGGTTGCCTTGAAAGATAAGTTTGGGGGTACATCTGCCACTAAGCTGAGGAGACTCACCATCAAGTCTGACACATTTCGAAAGCGCCCAAATGTAACGATGAGGCAGCATCTTCGGGAGATATCAAACATGATCCGTGAGTTGAAGTCAGCAAGTCACTCCTTTACTGATGAATAGCAAGTTCAGGCTGTTATAAGGTCTCTTCCTGATAATTGGGAGCATATGAAGATCAATATGACACATAATGAGAACATCGTCACTTTTGATGATATTGTGCGTCATTTGAAATTAGAGGATGAGCGCCTAGAGGCTGCAAGATTCTCTACCCATGCTTATGTTGCTAAATCGAGTTCGCGCAAGGCTTCGGGCTTCAAGCGCAAGAGGAATCTTCAGTTCAACAACAAAAGGAAGATAACTGATTAGGGACCCAAGAGGGCTAAGACCTTCCGACGCAAGAAGCGTGGTGGGAAGAAGGACAAGGCCAAGATGGAGTGCCACAATTGTGGCAAGATGGGTCACTTTGCTTGTGAATGCACTGAGCCGAAAAAGGTACCCTATTACTCCATTACTTTGAGTAATGATTTTGTTTCTAGTACTGTAATGCTTGCTGAATCTCATCCAATGTGGACTGTAGACTCAGGACCAACAGACCATGTGGCTAGAGACCGAGAAGCATTTGTGGAGTATCATCGGATACCGCCTAGAAGAAGATAGATATATGTTGGGAATAACTCAAGAGTTGAAGTGAAGGGTATCGGCACATGTAAATTAATCTTACGTGGTGGTCGAAACCTGTTCCTGCATGATGTCCTTTATGCTCCAGATATTCGACGAAACTTGGTCTCTGTAGTTGTTCTTCTTAGCTTAGGTTATGTATTAAATTTTCATGGTGATTGTGTTGACATTTTGTACGGAACAGTTTATTATGGTTCAGGCCATGTATCGAATGATTTTATGGTGTTAGACATTGACTATGATCAGTGCAATGTTAATGTTGATGGTTGTTTTTATTTAATTGTGTCTTCAAATAGCGTTGAGATTGATGCAAGTACTTGACATGCTAGATTAGGTCACATTGGATTGCAAAGAATGCAAAGATTAGCTAGAGAAGGCCTTTTAGGGTCACTCACTAATGTTACTCTATCCGTATGTGAACATTGTCTGGCAGGAAAAACAACTAGAAAACCATTTGGTAAAGGGAGTAGAGCTGAATTTCCATTGCATTTCATACATTCTGACATTTGTGGTCCTTTGAATGTGAGGGAGAGGCATGGAGCCTCATATTTCATCACTTTCATAGATGACTTCACACGTTTCGGTTATGTCTTTCTGATCTCCCATAAGTCAGAAGCATTAGACTGCTTTAGACGATATATAGCGATGGTAGAGAATCAGTTAAATAAGACAATAAAGGCATTGAGAACCGATCACGGACGTGAGTATCTATCGGAGCAATTCAAGGCTCTTTGTAATGAAAAGGGAATTGTACGACAATTAACTATTCCTGGTACTCCACAACAAAATGGGATAGCTGAGAGAAGGAATAGAACCCTATTGGAAATGGTTAGGTCTATGATGGCGCAAGCAAATTTACCTGTCTCTTATTGGAGAAATGCATTATTGACTGCTGCCTATATACTTAACCGTGTGCCCTCAAAATCGGTTACTTCCACCCCTTATGAATTATGGACTGGTAGAAAACCAGACTTGAGTAGTCTACGTCCATGGGGATGTGCAGCTTATGTTCATGATTCTTCCCATAAACATGGCAAATTAGGTCCTAGAGGGAAGAAATGTATCTTTATAAGATATTCCGAACACTCCAAATGGTATGTGTTCATAGGTGAACAAGCTGATGGAAGTGTGATCGAAATGGAGTCACGAGATATCACGTTCTTGGAGAACGATTTTCCTAATAGAGGTGAGATTGATAAGGACTTCCAATTATAAGAGATGGAAGATCTAGATAACACACCCACCGGTGTAGTAGAGGGAAATGAAGATTTACCTCAACACACAAGACCTAGTGGGAGTGTTGCATCGCCTGATGAATTGAATTCAAGAGAAATTCAATTGCGTAAAAGTAATTGTAAAAGTATTCCCCGTCGTCGTTTTGAGATTGAAGGGAAGCATTTATGATTGCTCAAAAAGACGATGCCGAGCCTAAGACTGTTCAAGAGGCTCTCTCATCCTCTGACAAGGAAGAATGGAGAAAAGCTTTGGAATATGAGATGGAGTCAATGAGGGCAAACCATGTATGGGACTGGGTTGATCTACCACCCAATCGTAAGGTCATTGGAAACAAATGGGTCTTTAAGATTAAGCGTAGGGCGGATGGATCCATTGAAAAGTATAAGGCTCGCCTTATGGCGAAAGGTTATACTCAACAAGAGGGTATAGACTATAAGGAAACTTTTTCACCAGTTGTAAGGTTTGCCTCAATACGTCTTATTCTAGCCATCGTTGCACATTTGGACCTTGAATTACATCAAATGGATGTAAAGACGGCATTTCTCAATGGAGAATTAGATGAAGAAATCTATATGAAACAACCAATAGGTTTCATAGCTAAAGGTCAAGAGCATAAAGTTTGCAAGCTTCATCACTTAATATATGGCCTTAAGCAATCATCTAGACAGTGGTATCTTCGTTTTCATCGAGCAATAATAACATTTGGTTTCATGATGATCGAAGAAGATTATTGTGTATATGTTAAGCGGTCCAAAGATAAATTTGTGATTTTATCACTTTATGTGTACGATATTCTGTTGGCGGGAAATGACAAGGTTTTTGTTATCACCATAAAAGAATGGTTGTCCTCCAATTTTGAGATGAAGGACATGGGAGAAGCTGCTTATATATTAGGAGTTAAGATCAAAAGAGATCGATCAAGGAAACTCATTACTTTATCACAAGAGTCTTATATTATGAAGATTCTTGAGCGTTTCAATATGCAGTATTGTAATCCCATTGATGGTATCAGAGCCACGGTTTCGTTTTTGATACTATCCATTCCATGCGCTTGAAAGGTGAATCCAGTGCTAAGAAGATCTTTTTACATCATGACAGATCTAGAAATTCTCGAAGCACCCATTTCTCTTGCTCCTTCTTCTTCTTCATCTTTAGCTCTTTCAGAATTTCGTGTTTCAAATGCTTCTAAGATAAATTATCTATATGAAGTCTCTCTTAGCGATGAAACCAAGATCTCAGAAACTCAGCTTCCTCTTATGAACCCCTATTCAGCTTTTGCTAAACCCAACTCATCATTCTCACCTATCTGCTCCATTCGTCAACTTATTCACCAGACCCCAAAGCAAGTAAAGGAGTACGTTCAGTCCTCCAAGTTCAACCAACATCCCATTCCTTCTACTGAAAAAGAGTACTTTGTTACTCTTTAGATCCCTTCAGAATTTCCCAGATAATGGGTTCAATAGGGATATTCTCATGTCCACTATGGAGCTGTTCGTCTTGCTCTCACTTTTCATGGTCGAAAAGGCTTGCCAGTTGTGGCAAGAATTGCTTTGATAGATACCAGGTTTTTACAATACCAGCATGCTTGCATTGGTACTGTTCAAACTACTCTGAATGCCGGAACAGTCTTTGTAACTCTATATCCAAACTTCAACATAGCCCTCTCAGACCCTCAGCTACTTTCTTTTCTGAAAGTTCAAGTCCAGCTCACTGGAGCCCCTCAAACTGCTGACTCTGTAGCCGCAACCCTACATTACCAGATGGTTTATCGAGTGCAGAACCATGCTCTTGACCTCAACTTCAACAATGGTAATGAAGATGCGTTGTTCATCTCCATGCAGAATGACCAGGCATCATGTATCCATGTTCCCAGACAAATCCCAAAGGATACGTTGGCCAAGCTCCTTCCAGATACTTGGATCACCAACTATGAAAAGCTGCATCAGCATAACAAGCCTTTTCGGTCCACAGACTCAAAATTCGTACGAAAGAAAGATGGAACTGTTTCCATCAAATTTGGCAAGGAAAAGGAAGAAAGTCCTTCTATCTTCCAGAGCATCCTCATGATCGAGCCATGTGTTCCAGAATCCATTTCTGAACCAGATCCAAAAAAGCATGTCCGACACTTTGATGGTGATGGACATCCTGTTCATCATTACAAAGACAATTATGGTCATTGTTTTTGGGATCCCTTTTGCCAATGTTCCTACTGTATGAATTCCCCCGACGAGGTAAATCCTTTTGCAAGATCTCCTCCCCGACGGAAAAAGTCTAAGGATAAGATGTACCAAAGGTACTTAGACGGAGATTCCTCCGTTGATACTCTTGGTGAATGTGACAAATACCAGTTCATGGTTTCCTATGCACCACCTCCACCACCAGAGTCAAGTACTATATCCCGAACCTCACCAGATCCACCAAAATCTCCTCCACCTTCTCCTCCTCAGAAAAGGCAAACCCTCTCTCCATTTTACAAGCCAATCCTCAAATGGGCTAAGAAACATTCTTACTTGCTTGAAGTCCCAGCAGAAGCACCACCCATTTCTTCTATTACCATGTTCCAGGACACTGACTTTCCTCCTCTTGTTAAGGAAAGTTCTAAACTCTCGTTCCCTGCTACAGAAGAGTTTATTGATCCACATGGTAGGTACCGCCATGTTCCCAAAATACCCACCCCCACTGACGTGGACGAACATGGAAGACAGAAGAAAACCCCTGCTGCTGAAGCCGTTCTAAACTGGCAATCAGAGACCCTAATAGCACAAAACAATGCCTTCAAAGCTATTGATTCCAAGATTGGAAATATGCAACAAGATCTCCAAAGATATGATGAGAGTACCAAGAAGATACTTTCTGAGTTCCAGAAAAGGCTTCATGCCTTGGAATCGGGACAACATCTTGGGTACCACTATCTTGAAAGTCCAAAGCCGAAATAGACAAACTCAAGAAGCAAATTCAACTTCTTGAAGAAGGAAGGTTCAGACCTTTTGACCTATTAGCCTCTCCTGTTCGAACTGGGTATGCACCTCCAGTACCACAGGCATCTGTTTTTGCCAATATCCCAGAAGATTCCTCCAGAAGAGAACTAGATATGGCAGAAATGCGAAATCGTCTCAAAGCCTTGAAAAAGGAAAATGGGAAAGAGAAAACACCACCTACAGAATCAAGTTCAATTATTATAAGAGAAAGGCCAGACCAGATGATGTTATCTAATCCATTAGAATCCTTTTTGAAGGATTTAGGTAAGCAAGAAATTGATCCTATTACCCAACAGTCTGAGCCTGATCCTGTTATCCCGAAAAAACAGATTCTGTTTTCTGAACAAACTTCCTCTTCTACATCAGATTCAGTATCCCTTTCTTCATCCTCCTCCTTCTCAGATCAACCGCCTGATTCTCCCCTCTTGTTCCACCAACCTCACAAATATTCATGGCTGACACTCCTTCGTACTATGATATGCAATCAAACTATTCGATCCGAATTTGGGCGACAAGTAATCCCACCGAAACAATTACGCCGGGCATGTGTCCATGGCATCAAAACAATTCTTCTCCATTGATGACATTCCTTATCCAAAACGGCCAGAAAGACTTAAAGAGTTTCATACTTGGTTGAGTACACAGTTCATTACCAACCTGGATATGAATGATGTCCTTTATAATTTTGTTACAAGGTTCACAGGAAGCCTTAAATTCTGGTGGCAATCACTCACAGAACAAGACCAGCTTACGTTTCTATTGTCACCCAATTTCAGCCATGCTCTTACCTACCTATATCATGTTTTTGTGGGAACACCCGGAGATCTCAAAGAGCTAAAAAGAAGAGAATTCTTCGAAAGAAGATGCTGCTCCCTTCAGAAAAAGCATCTTGACAAGTATTACCGTCTAATGCTTCAGCTCTTTTACCAAATTGGCGCAGATCCAAACCTAAAGCATGTCTTCCTCACGTCTATCCCCAAAGAGCTATCTCAGATGGTTGAAAGATCTTTCTTTGGAAAGCAAAGAAGGATACAAGACGTTTCTTTGGGAGAAATTCGGCAAAAAGTCCATCTATGTCTTGAAGATTTATGCTTAAAGCGCCGAATGGTCAGAACATACATCACAGATGACAAACGTCTTGAGTCAGCCTGTTCTCACCAGAAGTTAAAGATTAAATGCTCCAAACAGGATTGTGATGGTACTTGTGGCCAGTATTCCCGGAAGAAAAAGCACTACAAGAAGTATTCGATAAAGAAATCAAAACATGGCTCCAAGCACTTCCGGAAGAAGAAGAAATGGCGATACCTACGCAAGAGAAAGGATCACACAGGCCATAAGAAATCAAGCCGTTGCTACATTTGCAACAAGAAAGGACATTTTGCCAAAAATTGTCCTAAGGCGAAAAAAGGTCAGAATCATCTTATAGAGAATGAAACAGGCATTTCCCTTGAAAATGATGATATTGAATCCTTATTCTCTGCGATGATGAACCAACCGAACAAACTCTTTGTGTCATTCCTTTTTACCAAACTTCCGGTGGAAACCGAGTCGACTCGGAATCAAGATATTTTTCACATATCTCCCACATCTTCAGAACCAAATCCTAACATATTTTCAAGCCATACTCACTGTCCCCATTTCCCTATTAAAATCCTTACCTCAAAGTTTGCCAAACCTATCAATGTCATTGCTCTTATTGACACGGGAGCAAGTTGTTCCATTCTAGATACAAAAGTTCTACCTGAAGAATTATGGACTCCCTACATCCGATACTTCAATTCTGCTTTAGGACATACTTTCTCCACGAATGTCGAACCGCACCGATCCTTTGTCCAGTTTTTCCTCGGTGTTCCATAACCACAAAGATTTTTGGATCAAGCCTTCCCAATAAAGATTTGATAATTGGGTGGGATATTATGACTCAAATCTCTCAACTTCGAATCATTCTGGAAAAAGTCTTAGATTTAAAGACCAATTCTCGAGTTTGTTAATATCCGAGACTTTTTTCCATTGAGATGAGTTTATTAGATCCAATCATGCAAAAGTTGCTCGAATCTTGTTCAGAATCTCATTCGAATTTGCCCAAAATGTTCTCATCCTTTATGGGAAAACCCTGAGTTCTTTGTCCGCCTTCCCTTCAAAAAGAATGAAGACATCAACCCAACAAAGGCAAGTCATGTGGGAATGAAGCTAGAACACTTGGCTTTAGCTCAAAAGGAATGCTCAGAATTATTGCAACAAGGCCTTATTGAAGTTTCGATTCTCAATGGGCTTGTGAAGCCTTTTATGTCAATAAGCGCGCCGAACGAACGAGGGAAAATGAGATTGGTAATCAACTACCAACCTCTCAATCTTTTTCTCCAAGATGATAAGTTCCCTTTACCATCCAGAGATTCTCTCTTTAGTGGTTTAACCAAGGCCCATATTTACTCCAAATTCAACCTCAAAGCCGGATTTTGGCAATTGGGCATTCATCCTGAAGACAGAACCAAAACGGGATTCTGTATCCCAAACCAGCACTTCCAGTGGAAAGTTCTTCCTTTTGGCCTAAAGGTAGCCCCATCCCTTTTCCAAAAGGCCATGTGTCGTATTTTCCAGCCAATTTTAGCAAGTGCAGCAGTATACATCGACGATATTCTGCTCTACAGCCCTGATGAGCAGTCACACTGTCAACTTCTTGAGCGGTTTGCGGACATTTTAAAAAGCATGGTATTATGCTTTCTCGAGGAAAATGAACATTGCCCGACAGAAATTGAATTTCTTGGTATGCACCTCAACAAGGGTACATACTATCCAGGGCCACATATCGCACAAGAATTATTGAAGTTTCCTGAAAATGATTTCACGAAAAAACAAGTTCAGCAATTTCTTGGGATAATTAATTATCTCAGAGTCTTTGTCCCAAACATTGCAAAGCTTTTGATTCCTTTGCAATCCATGCTAAAAAAGAATCCCCCACCTTGGGGAAATATCCAAACTAAAGCAGTTGCTGAGCTTAAAGAGATCATGCAGAATCTCCCACCATTACAAATACCATCAACAGGGAAAAGAATTCTTCAAACTGACGCCAGTGATGAATAATGGGCGGCTGTCCTTTTGAAGAAATTGATGGTAAGAAACATCTCTGTGCTTACAAAAGTGGAAAGTTTTCCCGTGGCTGAAATGCATTACCATTCCACTTTCAAGGAAATCCTAGCAGTAAAATATGGAATAAAAAAATTTGAGTTTCATCTCATCGGCCATCACTTTTTGGTAGAATTAGACATGGCATCTTTTCCTCAGATGACCAAGTTTAAACAGAAGCAGATTCCAAATTCTCAACTGCTTCGATGGGCTGAATGGTTTTCAAAATACTCTTTTAAGACCAAGCATATTCCTGGAAAGAAGAACGTACTTGCCGATTTCCTGTCAAGACCAAAAGCACCAACCGAAATCAACATGTACATCAAAAGGTCTGCTTTCCATATGCTCAATCATGGCGTGAAATACAAAATTGAGAAGATCAAAGTCTCACCAAGCTAGAAATATCCCCAGGAGATTATTCAGCAAATCCAGAATGACAATCTTACTGAGAACTTGGAAAACCTCATGTGGCAAAGCCACACAGACCTATTCAAATTCGATGGAGGTTCGATTCTTTATCCTTTCGGGTTAAATTTAAATTATCCTTTCATTCACCCTCTTATTTGGAAGGAAGATGATTTCCCTGATCAGCTTAAGACGCTCTTATGGTACTTAACCAATAAGTACTTAATAGCTATTGAGATCCCCATCAGAAGATTCATTGCCAATCTCACCAGGATATTTTTGCTCGGAAGAAACATCGAAAAGGAATGTGATAGAAATCTTTTAGATTTTCTAAATTGCTTCTATCATCCTACATGCTGGAAACAAGACTTGGAAAGAGAACTGAGAACCATGACACCAAATCCTGAAGTCCACACCATACTGTTTTTTAAACGTCCATGGAATTTTTGTAGAAACAATGGAAGTATTCTCGATGCACCACTCGAAATAGGAACCACAACCTATAAACCTCATTTGAACGGTCGAGAAGCCCAGATTCACAAATCTTATCCAAAATTTGTTAGACTTTGTGAACATGAATACCGAGAACTCCAGAGAATCCTATGCCAGAAAACAAGACCATTCCCGAAGATGTCCGGAATAATGCACCCACTACGTGGGATCATTATGACCTAGCACCGATGCTAAGGAAGCACTAGGACAATACGGACAAGCCGCCTCGTCCCAAGAGCATGAAATGACAAGCGAAGATGACATTGTCCAGTCCACTCAAGACCCCTATGCACGTTTTGGTGGTCCTCTGGCCCAGAATCCCTACGAACAGGGATCTTCGTCCTCATTCCAAAACATGGACACATCCTTTTATGCACAGCCATCCAATTGGCCTCAGCCAAGCATTCCTGCCAACACTACAAGTGAAAATACAAACTGGGCAGAAGAAGAAGCATCCCATTGGGCTCATGAAGCATCATCATCTCAAAGGCTGAACCAGATCCTTTCCCCTCAAGACCTTGAAGCCCTCCAACAGAAATATGAAGCACATCTCCTAGAAGACAGCTCAGATGACGACTTAGTATGTAGCTACAATGCCCGTGACGGACGAGATCGTTGAGTCCGTACAATTTCACTGTAGCAAAATACTATTCACTTTTACTGTAGCACTAGGCTAGGGAATGTACTGTTCACAGTATAGTTACTGTTCATAGTGTGCCAATAATTCCCTCCCGGAAAGTTTCCGGTGCCTCTATTTGTATCTGGACCCGTGAGTTGGTCCCTGTGTGTCCTTGTTTCCCTTTATTTGCCTATATAAGGCAGTGTTGGTGTATCGTTTTGGGAAGAGTCCCCTGAAGTAAAGAGTGTGCTTTGTGAAAATTCTCTCTATGGCTTTCTAAACTCCTCTTCTTTTCTAGCCTGGTAGGATCCTTCGAGAAATGCAGCTTGGATAGATTAGAAACGCTTCCATCCTGGCATCCTCTGAGTGTCTCTAGGCTCTGAACTAAAGGGCTGAGTGGTTTTCTGCTAAAAGGCTGTCCCTGAAGGGCTTGAACGGGAGTTGTTCGCCCAATGTGGGATGCATACCTACAGGAAATTTACTCTCCTTCCCTGGTTCTAAGTCTAGGGATGTGTCCTAAGACTTCAGAAGAAATCAAAGTGATGGAAACTGTTCTTTACGCTAGTGTGGTCAGAAGTTTGATGTATGCTATGATGTGTACTCGACCCGACATATGTTATGCCGTGGGATTGGTGAGCCGATATCAATCAAATCCTGGTCAAGCACACTGGAAAGCAGTTAAGAGGATCCTTAGATGCTTGAAGGGCACCATGGACTATCGACTTTGTTACCAAGGGAATGATTTACACCTATTAGGTTATTCAGATGCTGATTGGGGTGGAGACCTGGATGAGCATAAATCAACCTCTGGATATGCGTTCTTGCTCAATAGAGGTGCGATTTCTTGGAATAGCAAGAAACAGACATGCACGGCCTTGTCTATGATGGAGGCAGAATTTATTGCATGTTCTGCCGCAGTGCAAGAAGTAGTATGGCTAAAACGTTTCTTGGAAAATTTAGCCACTGTCACTGAAGTTCCAAGACCGGTGATAGTTTATTGCGATAGTCAAGCAGCCATTGTCTATGTAAAAGATCCCAAGTATCATGGAAGGACAAAGCACATTGACATAAAGAATAATTTCGTCAGAGATATTATAGTGCAGAGAGAAGTGATCATGCAATACATTTCAACCAATAAAATGGTTGCTGATCCATTTACGAAGGCTATTCCTAGAGACATATTCTTGACCCATTGGATGTCACTAGGATTGCGTAGAATGCGATATCTGTTATTATAGAGAATCATTGGTTTATGTATTTGTGGACATATGTATTGTACTTGTTTGTTTATTAGTGATTTGATGTTTTATCAATAAGTACAAATCCACTATGAGACTAGCACAAACACATATATATTATTGAAAAGTATGTCAACAGGTAATGATTGGCTCACTCACACGAGCAATCGCCTCAAGTGCTGTAGTTAGCACGTTGAGATAAGACGTTATGTACAAATAAATGCTGAAGAGCAAGTTTGGTACATAAAATATGTCGCCTTGATTGGAGTCAATATGAGGTCTGTGATTGGTTTATAATAAGACCGTACATGACAGTCTCACAATCATGTATGCCTATAAGATGCCGGATGCGAGTATTTAATTGGGCGCTATAGAAAGCGAGCTGATATAGCACTCGGGCTAAATATGAGTACGTGAGAGGCACGTGACTATGTTTAGGCTAAGATCCGTATAGTGGATATGGTTAACAAATGACATACGCTCTTATAGAAAGAGAAATCCACTATAGCATGTAATTCATACTACATGTGCATTACACGACCAACAAGGGAAGGTGAGTAAAATAATCCCTATTTACTCATCGTGTGAGCCCTTGAGGCCATTTGTATTTTACCTCAATTTTGTGCCCTATGTTATTTCTGACTATGTTCTTGAAGTGAAAGATCAATGTTGCTACTTTAGCATGTTACGGGCGGTCATGAATAGATATGGCTTATGGGATATGTCTAGGAAAGTAGTTGTTCTGAAATTGAGAGAGACATGAGTGCGAAGGAAGACTCTTGTTGTTTTACATCTATCACATGTATTTACTGATCGACCAATTATATCGCCCTATGTGGTTGCGGATGTAATTGTAAATACATGGTGTTTTAAGAATGGTCAAGTATAGCCTTTAAGGGATAGGTATACTTGGACTGATGTAACAAAATATGTCCGGGGCACTGTGAGACATCGATTGTTTATTTCTTTTCAGGGTTGTAGCCATTTTGTCATCCCTAACAGGTGCATAATTTGAGCTCCCAAGTCCAGGTGTACTCATTGGTCGCACGGCTTATTTGCCAGTATGAATTGTTTTGTAAAATTGATGAATGTTGAATGCCTTATATTCTTGATAGAATGCTATTAGGCCCATCATGTCCGAGTGGGAGATGTTGTACTTTAGCTAGTACATCCATGATGAGGTGCGAATGGAACGCACCGTTTCATCTTGATGCGTTACGATGGAAAGTTGCTAATGGAGGGGTACGAAGGGAGACATATAAAAGCCTCCTGAACACAACCATTGATAAGGTTGGCCATTCATTCACACAAAATTTCCTCTCCATTTCCATCAAAGAAGATCAAGGTGTTCCATTTCATTTTACAAGAACAATCGGCATTTACGCCGTGGAAATCGGGTGTTTTCCTTGTAATTGCATCTAGACTAACGTGAGGAAGCGTTGTTCATGAATCATTGGCAATTCAATGTTCGTTCCGAGGCTATTTGCTGTTTGCGCATCGAAATCAAGTAAAGTCGTCTTCCGCCGACTCGAATTCCAACAGCAACCAAGTCCAAAATCTGGTCGGAGTGAATTCTTTGTATCTTGGTACAAGGATACTTGTTAACACTAGGGACAAAAGGGTTCTGAATATGGGGGAATTTAAGTATCAAATCTTCCACTACAAAATGGAGTCATTGAGCCACCAAGATGCACTTCAACTATTTAGTAGACATGCCTTTGATGGCAATGCTCCTCAAGGTGATTACTACACTCTTTCAAGAGGCATTGTGTCTACTACGGGTGGACTACCTTTAGCTCTTCTAGTAATAGGTTCATCTCTGTTTTATAAACACAATAAAGAGATATGGGAAGAGATGCTACAGAAGCTAGGGAAAAGACCTCATCGTGATGTCATGGCTAAGCTACGTATTTCCTATGCTACCTTAGAAGTGGATCAAAAACAGATATTTCTTGATATTGCATGCTTTTTCATCCGTCATAATAAGATCGGTCCGATCTCCTTGTGGAAAGATTATGGGTTTAGGGCAGAGGATGCTATTAAGGTCCTTCAGAACATGAGCATGATAAAGGTTTTAGATGATAATAGCTTTTGGATGCATGATCAGTTTAGATATTTTGGAAGGGAAATTGCTGAGCAAGAGCATACCAGGTTGTGGGATGAATTGTGGGATGAAGAAGACATCACTTGCAAATTAAGATCGACAAAGGTAAATTATAACTAAATTTGAATAGAAATTTACTTACCCAATTCTTAATTGAGGATTCCTGTTTCTAAATTAGGAGCTACTGTTCTGTTTCATTTTTTTCTTCTCTGGATGAAATAAATTTGTGGGATATTGACAAATTCTTGCTTCTGCTCCTCAATGTCAATGGCAGATCAAGGGAAGCGTTCGAGCACTCTATTTGAGAGCGGAGGTTGGCAACCCGATAACTGTCACTGTGGAGCAAATTAAACAGTTTCCGCATTTGCAGCTTCTTTGGTTAAGCAATGTAATTTGCCGAGGCGACTTGACGGGCTGTCTCTCCGAACTGAAATGGATCAGTTTGGATTACTCTCATACACCCAAACATTATCAAGGTTTTGAGGCAACCAATTTGCCCGTAGAAAACGTGGTTGGGATGGAGCTTTTTGGCCATGAGTTCACAGTAGATAAGGTCAGGAGCTTGACCGGGGTATGTCAATCTTCCTCTTAGTCTAATTGTCTCATTCGATGAAGGACAAAATTTAGTGGATTTATGGTTGAATTTTCTCATTTAGTGAGAAGAACATATGACATATGATACAGGTTGGGAGCCTAAATCCATATTTATTTCTTGCTTAGACATCTAATTATCTGTCTTAATGTTTCATTTGTTTTCGTAGGGGGCAAAGAAAATGGAATTTCTCAATGTTTGTTGCGACTCTCCTATTAAAATTATGTCTCGAATTTGATTCTCATACTTGATTAAAAGATCAAACATTTCTTTCCCTCTATTCCTTCAACTTAAACTTGTAAGGGATGTTCAAGGTTGTAATCCATCATGTTCCTCAAGTTTTGAGGGTGACGTTGAACTTTTATCGGGTCTTTAGTCCATCTTTTTCCAGGCCCGTTCGGCTTGCGCCCTTTTTCTTTGAATATATTCTAGTTGCCGCCGACCCACCCAAAAAAGAAAATAAATAGTTGCCTTTTAATCATAAAGACAAATGTCCGTACATATAGACAAGGGATAACCCATATGACTACTAAGTAGAGTGACCATGAAAAATAAATTTACTGGGTAAAACCGTCACAAGAGCGTGGCGCATGCGCATACACGTGTGTGTATATATATTAAGACACTTTATGGGAATTAACTTTTATATTTTAAGTGAAATATTAATGTGGTGATCAAGTTTTAGTGTCCATGAACCCGATGAACATTCAAAATAATGGACTCACAAAATTACATTTGGTTCAGTATTTTTATTTCGGTAAAAAAACAAAAACACCTTTTCTTACACTTTTTTTCTTACGTGGTGGTTCTTTCTTAGATGCAATTGTTTCGTCGGTTTTGTTCTCCGCAATAAAATATTTTTCACCAAAATTAATTCTTCGATTTTTTTTTAGAAATGACAAAGGTTCTATGCTAATTCTAGACAAAGAATATCAAATGCAAGACATACGTTGAATTTTCAAATTTGAATATGTTGACACCTGATTTTTAGTTGACGTGTCAAGAAGGTAAAAAATCGAGATTCAGGATTCCGATCGCGATGGAGCTTGTTTCTTGGTCAAAGAATGTCATTTTTCATTTCTTTGTTTTACATCGTTGCTTTTAAGCAATTTCTGAAAAAAAAATTAAGATTAACTTTTTTGATCAACTCTTTTGACCAAAAAGTCAACCCCGGATCAAAAATTGATTTTTCATCCAAAAAAATATACCATTTAGCTTTAGTTTCACTTTTCTCAAATCAAATTTTTAAAAATTCAAAGATTTGGCTTAAAAATCAACATCTTAGGAAAAGTCAATTAAATTGTTGACTTTTGGTCAAATCTTTGACCAAAAATTGGAAAAAGAAAAAATCCACAAAAAACATTTCTTTTAGTGTCAATTTGATTTGTGTGTTGAAAATTTAATAAAATTTGATTAAGAACCCCAATTTCTGAATTTTTCGATTTTAAGTTCTAAATCAACCAAAAATGAAATTACTTTGTTCTAGCCATTAGTAGGTGTAGTTCATTTTACGAAATTTGGTCTGATGACTATTTTAAATTTGCTCGTGCATTCAATTTCACGAATTTCCATGTAGAAAGACAAATTGCCATTTTAAGCCATAATTAGAGGTTAAAATCAATTCTTCATGACTTACGAATGGACAATTATTTTCCACTCATTTTCTTAAGATAAGTCCAAAAGCGAGTAGCCAAGTCATTCAACCGCAAGGTTTGACCAAGACACTTTGAGATCAATGATCTCATCCTAAGGAAGGTCTTGCCTATCATTCTAGACCCTCGTGGGAAATTTACTACAAATTACGAAGGTCTATACATTGTAAAGGAGGTGTTGCCTGGTGGAGCACTAATTCTTGTAGAAATGGATGAACAAGAGTTGCCAAAGCTTGTAAATGCTGATGTTGTCAAGAAGTATGTACCCTTGAATAAAGTGAAAGGCATTTGAGGTGCTTTTGGATTGAATCCGAGCCACTTTAGAACATTTACATCATGCATCTCATGCATATATGTTGCATTTGCATGTTTGTTCATCTTGCAGGTACCAAAGGATCCTTAAGGAAGACATCACCTATCCTCAAGAGATCAACCTCAAGAGAATAAATCCCTAAGTTAAATCACCCTCTTTAGAACTTAGGAAAGACCTAGTCGGTTGGGACACTCGAGTGATGAACCCCTTTTTGGCAAAGAAAATCGATTTTGTCCAAAAGTTTTCAACGTTGTTTCCAAAACCTTCCTTAGAGGAGCCATGAAACATATCTTTTGAAAAACATTCTTCATATTTTAATTCCCCACGGAGAGGAATTTATCCAATTGGAGTTTTGAAAAACTCAAAAGTGATTGTTAGATATGCCAAATGGTAGTGCCTAAGATGATGAGAGATAACCGTTTAACCGATTTGAGGGATTTCATTCTCTTGAAGGTAAGAGAACTGAGCCACCGAGCTTTAATTGAAGAAATTTGAATTGACCCATTCAAGACTAAGCTTCAATTGCATGAATCTATGTCCAATTTTAATGTGAGACCCCGATTCATTTTTGTCCTAAGTTTTGGCATTTCAATTCAAGGTCAATTTGAATACATTAGGTGACCTTACTCATGGGTAATTAGTTAAATAGGTCTATTGCAATATTAATTGAATTCAATTTCAATTAATTTGCGACTTTATTCAATAAATTGCAAAATTGCTCATTTTCACAATAATTTCTCAGTTAAGTGAATAGAGAGTCCATAAATCACATTTATGAAGTTTAATTAGCTTAATTGAATTGAAATTGGACAATTTCCCTTCAAATCGAGCAAGTTTTCTCTTCAATTTGGTTCTTGAGGGACCAATTTGCATAAATTTTGAACCCACAAGAGCCACAAGTGCATGAACTAGCCAAAATTGGTCAAGAATCGGTCAAACTAGCATGAACCGATTTATCGGTCCAATCGATCGCCGGCGAGGTAGATGAGTTCGGCCCCTTGCCGGCCAGTTCTAGACCTCCACCGACCGGTTTCGGGATCCTCACCATGCCAATTTCACTTCTATGCCCTCAATTTCCCATGATTTTGTAGATTGACCCTCAAATTTTGTAAATTTGCAATTTGACCCCTAATTAGGCATTTTAGTGCAATTCTCGATTTCAGCTTAGGTTTTCACAAAGTGGACCCATCTGATTGATTACCTGACACATCCATATAATAATTAAACTTATAAAATCAAATTTTGCCCATTAGATTAAGATTTCGACTGTTGGATCAAATCAATGGCTGAGATCAACCGATCTAGGGGCAGTATAAATATCAATTTTCCCTCCAAAATATAGGGGGGCCTCATTATGCACAAAGCTCTCTTTCCCTCTCTAAACTAATCCTCTCTCTTATTTGCTTTTTTTCTTGTCAATCCTACATCTCTCTCTAACTATCGCCGGTTCGTCCCCTCAATGGCGGCCATTCGATCGGCACCAACGCCGGACAACTACCTGGCCATTCCCCTTCTTCGATCACTAGCTTAGGACACCATAGAGGTTACTTGAGTTCCCCATCTAGCGGCCTTTTGGCCATCGCTCTTCAAGAGCGACGATCAAGCCGGATTTCCTTTTGTTCAATTAAATCGATCGGACAAACGCCAATCGCCGATCTTCTCGTCGATCGAGCATTTTCAACTGATCCTTTGAATGATCCCCGACCTTGCTGTGGTAGGGGATAGCTGGAAGAATCACCAAAACAACTTCGGTGACTAAGTTTCATTAGATGGATGAAGACCAATCCGATCGGACTAGTATCAATCTCCAGAGGTGAACTAGCGGCCAATAGTGGTTCAACCGTCACCGAACTTCATTCAATCCACTTCCAAGCCTATCCTCGACCTGCTCGTGGTTGGAGTCTAGCCGGTCAGCCACTAAAGCAGCACCAGCAGCTTGATCTAGCACTGGCAATCCCCAAATTGGTCCATATGGGCCGATTCTATTTCAAGTCCAAACCGATGGCTCAGCCATGCCAATCATGTTCAGATAGCTTTGATTACATCCAATTGCATCTAGATATGAAGAAAAAACACAAGATTCAATGAAGACAATTACAAATTGATCTAAATAGGGCTTGAATACCCTATTTAGTAGGTCCATGAATGCAGTTGGGGCATTCGTCAATCAAAATGGCATAACTAGGAACTCGTAATGTCCATAGCGAGTCCTAAAAGAAATCTTAGGAATGTCCTCATTCTTAATTCTTACCTGATGATATCTTGACCTCAAGTTGATTTTAGAGAAGATTGAACTCCCTTGCAATTGGTCAAATAGGTCATCAATTCTAGGTAACGGATACTTGTTCTTAATGGTGGCCTGATTCAATTGCTTGTAGTCGATACACAGGCACATCAACCCATCCTTCTTTTTCACAAATAGGATCAATGCACCCCAAGGGGACACACTAGGCCTAATAAACCCTTTATCGAGTAACTCTTACAGTTGAATCTTCAACTCTTTTAGTTCTGCCAAAGCCATCTTATACGAGGCTTTTGATATCAATTATGTTCCAAGCATTAGTTCGATCTCGAACTCGATCTCCCATTTCGGTGGTAATCCAGGTAGTTCCTCAGGAAACACATCCTGAAATTTCCAGACCACTCGAATTTCATCGAGTCTAGCCTCCTCCTTCATATAATCCTTTATTACTGCCAAGTATCCTTGACATCCTTCGTCAAGAAGTGCATGTGCTTCCACTACCGAAATGAGAACTATGGAGGGGTTTGTCTGATCTCCATAAAATTCAAAGCTAGGCCGATTAGGTGGATTGAATTGAATCATCTTTCTATAACAGTCTATCTTAACTCATTGCCTATGGAGCTAGTCCATTCCTATAATAACATCAAAATCATACATAACCATTACTACTAGGTCTATTTCCAGACCTTGTCCCCCTCTGGTTATCTTACACTTCTCACATACCAACATGGACAGCACCATGTCCTTCTCACATACAAAGAGGTGTCTCAAGAGATGTAGTTCCTATTTCACTCAATTGCCTATACCTTTCAGGCACAAAAGAATGCGTAGCACCCGTATCAAATAACGCATATGCCTTCTTATTGTTTATAGAAACCGTACCTAAGATAACGTTTTTGGAAGCTTCCGCTTCCTCCTGGGTGATCGCATACACCCTTCCTTGTGCCGGTGGTCTCTGTGATTTCCCTTATGGAGGTGGTCCGCCTACACGTTGTTGCACTTGTCGCATCGAGTTGGCATTCGATCACAATCCTTCTTGTGGACAATTTCTCCTAAAGTATCCCCTCTGTCCACATCCAAAACACCTCGGTTGATCGTTATAGGGTCCTGGTCTATGCTGTCTACCACACCTTTGGCAAAAGTTGTTTTGGTATGGCACTTTCCCTAAAGCCTGAGCACTCTTGGTCTTTCCAAAATTTCCAAAATTTCGCTTCTTCTTATAATCCCAAGGTGGTTCTCAGTTTGGATAGGGTCTCTTACCTCATCGAGCATCATTCAATGTTAACTGCCTCCCTGATTCCATTCGTTCCCTTATCACTTCTTGCTCCACAAGCTATGCCCTTTCATAAATCTCAGTGTAATCTCTGATATTCAGGGGCACTAGTTGCTTCCTGATATCTATCCTCAGACCCTTCAAAAATCTCTTAGCCTTTTCCTCTCAGTCCTTTTATCAATCTAGGGGCATACCTAGACAGCTTAGAAAATTTTGCTTCATACTGGCCTACCATCAACTCCTTTTGTTCAAACTGAACAAATTCAGTGATTTTCTTATCTCTGGCACAGTCAAAATATATGCTTTCTATTGAAAGCTCCCACAAACTCATCCCAGTTTACAGCAGTACCGATGGAAAGAGTGTATCTCTAGAAGCTCTCCACCAAAATTTAACATTTCCTTCCTGTTGGTTTTTGCCAAGGTTATCTTTTCGGTGTCATTGCAATTCAACAACCAAAAGATCCTTTCTATTCCATCGATCCATTGTTTCGCCTCCTCAGGACTTCCCATTCTAGTAAACTTAGGTGGTTTCAACTTCAGGAATTATTCCATTAATCCCTGAGCACGTTGTTCTGCTCCTTGTTGTTTCTGTTGTGCTTGTCTCTCCATCAAATTCCCTCTATTGGCTAATGCCTACAGGATGTCCTCCATTCGGGTTTTGCCCTTGAAGCCGTAGCCTCAGTCCTTGATGGAGGAGAACTCCTGATTCGTACCATGGTTTCTTGCAGTTCATCAAGTATTTGCCTCAGGAACAATTAGTGACTCAATGTCACTAATAAAAAAAAACGTAAAAACGTTACTGGAGTCACATAAGTAACATAAAATGTTACTTGCATGCAAAGGTAACTCACAATCATTACTATTATTTTATGAGTGAACTCAATCACCTATTGTTGATAGTTAGTCAACTACCCCCAGCTAGTGCTTTATGGTGTGCATCATTATAACCCCTTTTTCTACTAATGCACCTCATCACTCTAGATAGACCAAAGCTCTGATACCATTTGTTGTGGCGGCCCCGATGGCCCCCGGCCCGTTGGGGTCACCCCGTCCTTTTCCTTATCCTGGACGTCCTTTGTTTCGATACCATTAGATTGCGGTGATCCGCGATTTTAGGGCCTGTTGCACTATTCATTGGTCCCTGCGCAATCTTTACTACGGAAGCGAACACATCAACTCCTTTCTAAAACCTGAAATGATGTACACAATATATATACATATCATCCAGGCACTTTTTTTTACATATATTTTGTTAGACGATGTTCATCGGTACACAAAAGCCAAAATTTTATCCATTTGGCTATACCAAAAGTTAGACCGACTCTTCCATTAACCATTCACAACACCGTTCATCTTCAAGTGCTGGTATTCCAAAAATTTCAGCTGTCTTCCCATCTTCCACTACTCTACCTCACTCGAGCCCCCATCATCATCCTCTGGCGATGGTGGCAGTGGTCCTGTAGTACGCCCAATCAGTCATACGTATAGGACTACAAATGTTAGTATCACCAAACGTAGAAAGTACACGGGACCGGAGGGGAGTCCGATGTCAACTGTCAGTATCACCCGTATCCGGATGAAGACGAGTCCTGGTAGGTCTGGGTCGGGATGTTCTGTCTGTTCCCATCGCAGGTCTATGGGAATGCCATAAAAGGAACCGGAAGACGCAGGCAGCAGCGGCATCTTTATCACTCTGTAATATGTTGGCCCCATGAGGGGTGAGTACTACTACTAAGTAGTCAAAGTTCTGCTAAATTATATTGCGTATGTCTATCGCCATCCAATTCCACGCAATCCAATCAAAGCACTTAACGGTAGTAATAGACATGCATCAATTCAAAAGAATATCATGATAAAATGACATATTAGAAACAATGAGAATTTATAAACTTATTTCATTCAAATCCACTACCACCATCTTTCGGAGGACTAGTGTTTGCGTCTCTCTAGGCATATCACACCCTACCTGGCATCACGAAGGCCTTTGGTTCCATATTTCAATCATCAGGTATCCGGAGCATGTTATGTCACACCTCTAGGCATCTCGCACCCCACCTAGCATCACGAGGGACCTCTGGGGCTCACCATGTCAATGGTGTCCCCAAGCATCCGGAATGTGTTACGTTACACTTCTAGGCATCCCGCCTTCCGGGGAACCTTTGAGGCTCACTAGCCCCCAGACTTCCAGAGGCATCGCCACCATAATCCTCAAGGCAACCTGACACCAAGGGCATCGTCGTCATCGTGAACCAACCGCATCCATAACTCATGTACCATGGTGTAGCAGTCTCAAGATTTAAAACCAACGCATTCTAGCATCATTAATACACAAGTTGCTTTGATTTCTAAATCTCAAACCCGGAATTTAAGCCAAAACAAAACAGACCTTAGAGGGATATCGGTTATGTGACAATCAAAACACTTATGAAATATAAAGTTTAAAAACACCGGAATGGATCGAGGTTTAAGTCATACCCTCTCCATTTCTTTCTTTGTTCGGGAGGTTATAGGCGTAGACTTATAGCATTCGCCACACCTCAAGACTCGAAATGAAACAAGTTTATCAAAACCATAAGTAAATTTTGAAATTGGCACATCAGCAAATCCAAATCTCGGTTTGACCTTGGGGTTTTCAAAATAATTCACAAGTAAGGTCTCAAATTTCGAAAGTACCAAACCTTTCTAGAAACATTGCAACTGGCATGTCAGAAATTAGAAATCCAACAAACTTCTCCAGACTTTTTATAAATAGTTCACGAGTAGCATTGCCAAAATTCTTGTAACACTAAGATTCGATGCATAAACCGATGTCAAAATTGCATTTAACTATAGGCCAATGTGAAATCCTACAAATCACATAGTCCAATATCAACTCAACCATCCCAATTTCATCATTCAGCATAAGAATTCGAAGAACACTAATTTATGGGCGCATTTCATTGGACAAACGATGGAATTACGCGATACAAGTTATTTTATATCGACTTTGTTGGAGAAAACTTCCTTAATTGTTTTGAAACTGACAAAACGTTTCCATCAGTCTAGTCTAAAGACTTGCAGACTCTTTCATCAAAGTCTGAAGACCGCCAGACCGCCAGACTCAAGATTTAAAGTCTGCTCTCACTAACAATTTCTAGACCGACGAAGAAGACTTATCCAGAATCGAGTATTTCTCTAAGGATTTGATCGAGCGGCTAAAGAAGTTCTCATGGTTGTAGATAGCATCTGAAGATCTATTATTCATTTTGAATTTAATTCGGATAATTTGGATCCCTTGATTGGTGAAGTATACTTGGAAGGTTCTACTTATGGAAACCTAGATCTCGATTGTATGGACGAGCGGGATTGATGGGCTATCATCACATTCCTTAACTAACTCGAGATTTCCCTAATTGATTCTCGTCCAACAGGTAGATTGGAAGAACTCCTTTGGAATGTGCCAACAAATATGAAGGCATGGAGGAGTATATAAAGAAGATGCTCTAGTTATTCGAGTGTGTGCGCGATAGATAAATTTCAAAGTCTGAAGCTCCTTGTTCTTTACTGATTCAATTATTAAGCGTAAATTTGTACTCAAAAGAAAGTCTCGATACTTGTGAGGCCTTAAGAAAGTGTAGCAGAGTCTCTATGCTGTGGAATCAAGGACATGATACTGTAACTACTCTTTTGATTCATAGTGAAATCCAGTCGGTGGGCTGTCAGTGTGGGAGAGTAGACGTAGGCTTAGATTAAGTCGAACCACTATAAACCTAGTGTTATTATTCTCTTCCCTGAACTCTTTTATTTTGTTTGTAATTCTATTTATTTGTTAGAATCTGATTTCCTCTACAAAGTCTATTGTTAACTAGACTCAGGTTAAAAGCAAAAGTTTTATCCCATATTTTGCAAAATCTATTTTCGCACCTATTCACCCCCTCTAGGTGCTCGTTCTAGCACTTTCAATTGGTATTAGAGCCTATGTACTCGTTTAAATTGAAGCGTCTTTACTTTAGAGTTAAAGATCCATGGCTAGTATATTGGCTCCAGGTTTGGTTGAAGGGCAAAGCAACACCAGACCACCTTATTTTGATGGAAAGGAATACAACATATAGAAAAATAAGATAAAAGCATTCCTAAGATCGAAAGATCCTCTGGAATGGGATGTGGTAGACAAATGAATCATTCCTAAAGCTACAACAGTCTCAGAAAGGGGAAAAGAAGCTGCAAAGGCTAGCGAGATGACTCAAGAAGAGATAACCAAGAGACAAACTCTTGATGCAAAAGCAATCTACTCCTTATATTGTGCATTATCTCCAACTGAATATAACATAATATCCTCTTGTGAAACAACTAAAGAAGTCTGGGATAGGCTGCACATCACTTATGAAGGAACCGATCGAGTGAAAGAAACTAGAACCTATATTCTGCTCGGTCAATATGAAGCCTTCAAGATGAAGCAATGAGAATCTATCACTGACATGTTTAGTCATTTTACAAAAATCGTGAATGGTCTTGAGTATCAAGGTCAACCAATCTCAGGACACATGAAGGTTAACAAACTGCTGCGTGGACTTTCCAAAGATTGGAATCACGTTAAGACCTCAATAAGGGAGACACAAAGGATCATACCACTCTCTGTTGACGAATTAATCGGCACACTTCAGTCCTATGAAGTGGAGCAAATCAATGAAGAATAAGATCCTAAAGGTAAAATATCTATTGCTTTAATATCTAATTATGATTATGATATTACAGATTTTGAAGACGATATGGACGATGGAGAGCTTACTCTCATGATAAGAAGGTTTAGAAAATTGAACAAAAAGGGAAGAAGATTCAATTGGAAGAAACAAAGCTCTCAAATGTTTCAAAATAAATCAACTGAGGATGATGAACCCAATAAAGATGTGATTTGTTTTGAATGCAAGAAAAAGGGACACATCAGACCTAACTATCCCTTCCTGAATAAAAAGAAAGGAAAAGCTGAGAGATACAGAAAGGCACTTAAAGCAGAAACTTGGAGTGATACTGAATGCGAAGAGAGTGATGATGATTATGCTAATATTTGTTTAATGGCAAAATCGAATCGATTCGACTACGAGACAGATACAAACGAGACTCGAGACAGTGAAATCGAGGTAAGTAATTTAAAAATTCCTACTAAAGTCTCTAAATATATTAATGAACCGTGTCTTAGTCTCAAAACCTCTCTCAAGAGAATTTCTAAGCTAAAAAGGGAAAATTCTACACTTGAAGCAACAGGAGATTGTTTGGAAAGAAAAGTTTGAAAATTTAGATAAAAAATTTATTACTTTGAAAGAAAATGCAAACTTTCTTTCAAAAGAAAATACACTTTTGAAAAATGATATTTCAAATATTTCAAAAAGGTTTTCTATAGGATCTGAGAAATTAGAAAAGATTCTTTCAGT
The DNA here is from genome assembly GCA_014182585.1 of Eucalyptus coolabah. Classification (NCBI taxonomy): domain Eukaryota; kingdom Viridiplantae; phylum Streptophyta; class Magnoliopsida; order Myrtales; family Myrtaceae; genus Eucalyptus; species Eucalyptus coolabah. The sequence continues at coordinate 72,110,371 of CM024627.1, read as the reverse complement.
ACAAATACCTTACTTTAACAAATTCGGCTTGGGAATGACTTCTAAAACCGTTCCTCTAATTGATTTTCCAAAAGTAAAGGAAAGAATCAAATAAAGATCTACAAAGGCCTTCTATAGAAATCATTTTCAAAAAGTCTTTGTAAAACCCGTTGGTCGTAGTGCTCTTAAATGTTCTAAGTGTAATAGCTCAGAATACTTTGAGAAAGAATGTCCCATGGTTTGGAAACCTATTAAGAATGATTGGGCAAAGACCGTATATTGCACTAACTCCATTGGACCCAAGAAAATGTGGGTACCAAAGAAAGCTTGAGTTTCTTTTTTAAATGCAGGTCACTATCAAGAAAAAGGTCAAATGGTACTTGAATAATGGATGCTCAAGACATATGATAGGAGATTCAAGTTGTTTTATAAAGCTCATCCAAACAAATGGAGGAAAAGTCTCTTTTGGTGGAAACAATAAAGGAAAAATTGTTGGATGTGGAATAGTAAAAATTGGAAGTCTCACAATCAACAACGTCTCTTTGGTAGAAGGACTCAATTATAACTTGCTGAGTATCAGTCAACTGTGCGACACAAGTTTCAAAATCAATTTTCAAGAAGGAACATGTTCGACAACTAGTAAAGACGTCTCTCAAGCTTTCACGGGACGAAACATGGGAACATCTATCTTTTGGATATCAAACCAGAAAAATCTCAATGTCTAATTTCAATTCAAGAGGAAGCTAATCTCTAGCATCGAAAACTTGGCCATATCAACATAAAGCAAATTGCCAAGATCTCTTCAAAGAAGCTTGTTCGTGGGCTACCCAACCCGACATATCAAAAATCTGAATTATGTACACCATGTGTGTTGGGAAAACAAGTTAGAAGTTCTTTTAAACCAATAAATCAAGTTTCTACTAATCGTGTACTGCAGCTCCTACATATGGATCTCTTTGGACCAACTAAAACTCAAAGCATTGGTGGAAAGAGATATTGCCTAGTAATAGTTTATGATTATTCACAATTTACTTGAGTATACTTTCGGCAAGTAAGTCTGAAACATTTTCTTATTTTTTAAAGTTTGCTAAGAAAGTACAGAATGAGAAACGGTATGTTATTTCAAGCATACGGACAGATCATGGAGGTGAGTTTAAAAATCAAGACTTTGCTAAATTTTGTAATGAATCTGGTTTTCAACATATGTTCTCCTCTCCATACACTCCAATATAATGGAGTTGTGGAAAGGAAGAATAGATCATTGCAAGAAATGGTTAGAACACTTTTAATTGAAAGCAACATTTATTCTCGTTTTTGGGCTAAAGCAGTTTCTACAGCATGTTATATTATTAACAGAGTCTTCTTAAGGCCTATTTTGGAGAAAACTCCTTATGAGTTGTTTAAAAGAAAGAAGCCAATTGTTTCTTATTTTCATATGTTTGGTTGCAAATGTTTTTTATTGAAAAATGTAAATGATCGAATTGGTAAGTTTCAAGAAAAATCAGACAAAGGAATCTTCCTTGGATATTCAATCACCAGCAAAGCTTACAGAGTATACAACAAGAAGACTCAATCTGTGGAAGAATCGATGAATGTCAAATTTCAAGATTCTCTGCAAAATCAATCGATTCAGACTCAGATCGAAAAATCTGAACTTGCTCCAAACTCTACAAAGTCTACCTCCCTTGAAGCAGCTTAGACTCCGGAAGAAAAACAACGAACGGATGTTGAAGAATCAATTGAAGAAGAGGAGCAACAATCATCGGGACCCAGCAATTGGAAGCATAGATCTAGTCATCCCAAAAAACTCATCATTGGCAACATTGATGAGGGAATTCGTACCAGATCCAAAATGCGAGAAGAGTTTAGTGCTTTGGCACTTGTATTTGAAATTGAACCCAAAAGTATGGAAGAAGCCTTAGCTGATGAAAGTTGGATTGAAGCTATGCAAGAAAAACTCAGACAGTTCAACATCAATGATGTTTGAGAATTAATTCCTAAAACAAAAGGTAAATCTATTATTGGAGTTAAATGGGTTTTCAGGAACAAAGTGGACGAGAAAGGAAAAGTGATCAGGAACAAAGCAAGACTCGTAGCCAAAGGATATACACAAGAAGAAGGGATAGACTATGACGAGACTTACACACTAGTAGTAAGGTTAGAAGTAATTAGATTATTACTTGCTTTTGCTTGTTATAAGAATTTCAGGTTATTCCAAATGGATGTCAAAAGTGCATTCCTGAATGAATTTATCCAAGAGGAAGTCTATGTGAAACAACCTCCTGGTTTCGAAGACCCAAGGAAAGCAGACTCTGTATTCAGACTGAAAACTGTGCTATATGGTTTAAAGCAAGCACCTCGAACTTGGTACAATAGGTTAAATAAGTTTTTAATCCAAAATGGCTTTGTTAAAGGTAAAATAGACACTACTATGTTCATTAAAAGAGAGAGTAAAAGCTTTTTACTTGTTCAAATCTATGTTGATGATATTATTTTTGGATCACCTAACGAAAATCTGTGCAAGAAATTCTCTAAGTCTATGCAAGATGAATTCGAGATGAGCATGATGGGTGAACTATCCTTCTTTCTTGGACTACAAGTAAAACAATTAAAGGAAGGCACTTTTATTCACCAAGAAAAATATGCTAAAGAACTTGTTAAAAAGTTTGGTTTGGAGAATTGCAAAAAGACCGATATACCAATGTCAAGTTCTTCGAAGTTGGAAAAAGATGAAGGAGGAAAGAAAATTGATCGAAGCTGTACAGGACTATCATTAGTTCACTTCTTTATCTTACTACCTTTAAACCTGACATTTTGTTTAGTGTTTGCATTTGTGCCAGTTTCAATCAGATCCCAAAGAATCTCATCTAAGTGCTGCGAAATGCATCGTGAAATACGTTGCAACAACATCTAAGCTAGGTCTATGGTATCCTAAAGAATGAGACTTTACTCTTCTTGGATACTCGGACCCAAATCTAGCAAGATGCGAGTTGATAGAAAGAGCACCTCGGGCACTTGTCAATTGCTTGGAAATAGGACAAGATCTTGGTTTTAAAGGAAGCAAAGTACCGTAGCCCTCTCAACAGCAAAAGCAAAGTATGTGGCTCTTGGAAGTTGTTGTTCTCAAATCTTATGGATAAAACAACAACTAAGAGACTTTGGAATAGAAGACTCATGCACCGAGATCAAATGTGACAACACCAGCGTGATTAATCTCACCAAGAATCCAATTCTTCATTCAAGAGCAAAGTATATAGAGATTTGACATCATTTTATTAGAGACCATGTTCAAAATGGAGAAGTATTGATTCAATTCATTTACTCAAAGACTCAGCTGGCGAACATATTTACAAAGCCACTTTGGAGAAAAATCTATTTGAGTCTATTCGATCCGAGACTTAATATCTTAGAGTCTGAAGAAGCTCAAACTTAGGGATAAAAGTCTAAATATGCTCGACTCGAAGATCAAGAATCACGACTATAAGTTATTTCAATTTTAGAAATTTATCGTTTGGATAAAAACTCAAAAAGGTACGATTGTTTGTTAATCTGTAATTGATTGATGTTATCTTTCCAAGTTTTTGTAGTTACATCATTCATTCCTTTTTGAAAAAGAAGTTATCATTTTGAAATGATAGTTATCTATTTTCAAAAAGGCAATTATTTTTTGAAAAGGCATTTTACTATTTTTCCTTTTATGACGATCTGTATACCTCGTTTCGATTGCCTTATATATTGTCTTTCTTCTTCATTTTTACTCACAAACCCTAGAAGCACAGAACTTCACTTTCTTATTTTTTTCTCTCTAGTTTAATCCTTAAAGTTTTCATCTTTCTCGCGAATCAAGTTCAAAAACTTTCAAAGACTGTGAGAATGTCTTTCCAAAGAAAGTCTTCGAGGATCGCTAGTTGGGAACCACAACGTATGCATGAGGGACCTACGCACTTCGACTTGACTGAAGAAGAAGATTCTCCTCAACACCAACAGCAACAGCTAAGACAACAATAATCTATATGACCTCCCGGCGGTACAAAGTACACCTCTTACGTAGAGGCAAGTAGTAACCTAACCTTTAAGACTTTGTTCAATGGGGAGCCCTCAACTCTATCAATGGAAATATGGCCCTTATAGGCTGGGCCACACACGTGCTACAATGGCAATTACAATGGGAAGCAAGGCTATAAGGCAAAGCGAATCCAGAAAGATTGCCTCAATTCGAATTATTCTTTGCTACTCAGGAACATGAAGTTGGAATCACTAGTAATCGCAGATCATCATGGCGCGGTGAATATGTACCCAAGCCCTGTACACACCGCCCATCACACCCTGGAAATTGGTTTCGCATGAAGCATCGGACCAATGATCACCCATGACTTCTATGTACGATAGGCTTCGCTTCTACGACTGCCTTCCCAGCCGTTGTAAACACTGAGCGAGAAGGGTAAGGGGCTCAAGGAAAAGTCCCCTATGAAGGCAAAGCAAGACTACTGCAAAGAAACGGAAAGGCAAGGAGCCTATGTCAGCACCCGTAAAGAAGAGGAGATCTCTTATCTTTGAAGACGAAGAAGAAGATGATGATGATGATCTCACTATCTCTGCTCTTGCACTAAGGAATTCACAGAGTTTTGTAAGCCCTGCAAAGATCAGAGAACGAGAAGGAACAGAGAGAGAAAAATAAAGAAGAGAAGAAAGAAGAGAAGAAGGAAGAGAAGAAGGAAGAGAAGAGGAAAGCGAAGAACAAGAAAGAAGAACTAGTCAATAAGGAAGAAGTCGCGTTGAACCAACATTGGCTGCATCTGATGATTCGGAGAAGACTAGGAGTGAGAAGACTGGAGAAGAACATCACTACAGTGCCAAAGCAGAAATTAAAGAAGATCGTATCTCTCCACCCAAAAGCATGAATACAGGGGGAGATGCTAAAAATGGAGGTACTTCTTCACCCATCTTTACAAGTGATGTTAGTAGATCTCCACCAAACCCAGAAGAGGTGTATGCCTCTCACTTTCCTGAAGCAGACTTTGAGGCATACACTTATACTCATGGAGATCGAACCTCCGATGTTCCCCCTCATGTTCAAACTCCTGCACCTGATTCGACTAGTCCCAGCTCTGCTATAGATCACTCTGGAGATTTTCAGCAAGTGATAGAACTTCTTTTAGAACTAAAGGGACAACAATATGCCTTTGAGTTTGAAATGAAGCACATGATGACTGTCTTCAAGGCATCCACAGACTCTCTTCAAGAATAGATTCACTCTCTCAAGCAGGAACAGGCAAAGGGAGCGGATATTCAGCAACTTAAGGAGTCTTTGCAGAAGCTTGAAGACACAGTGAAGTCAATGGGGGATTTTTAGCTCGTTCGCATCCCCAAGCAGCCCTAATTTAAAACAACTCTTTTCAATTGTTTTTGTCTCCACTTTTTGCTAATGACAAAAAGGGGGAGAAAGTGCAGATTTGAGTAGTTTTGATTTGATTTGACTTTTGTTTGTTTACTTTTGTTTGGTTGTGAATGGTTTGGACTGTGTTTTGATGGTTTGGACTGTGTGTTGATTGTTTAATGCTTGCAGTATCCTAAGCATTGTTGGTATTTGGTATTCATGGTAAAGATAGTTGTTTTTACAAGACTAACTCACTTCTTGTGGATGCAAATTCGATACTATATTTATTCTGATCCAATTATCTTTTATGAGATATCCATGTTTGCTTGAGTATTGTATTGCAGGTCAAAAGTATCCAAATCTGTAGGAAAGTTTTGTCACCATAAAAAAGGAGGAGATTATTGGAGAAAACTTCCTTAATTGTTTTGAAGCTGACAAAACGTTTCCATCGATCTAGTCTCGAAGACTTGCGGACTCTTTCGTCAAAGTTTGAAGACAGCGAATGCCGGACTCAAGATTTAAAGTCTGCCCTCACTGACAGTTTCTAGACCGACGAAGAAGACTTATCTAGAATCGAGTATTTCTCTAAGGATTTGATTCTGTGACACCCCCGATCCAGCAAGGTCGCCACAGATACCTATCGCTCCACCTAATGAATACCAGTTACATATCTTTGATATAAAGAGGTTTAAAGAAGGATCGAGGTCCATAGGTTTTTTTTTTTTTTTTTGAAAAGAGATTAGCGCAGCTCATGGCGAAATTAAAGATAAGTCTCACCATCCCTCTAGTCTCTTAATGATGGTACAATGCACACCTACTACACATCGAAGGAAAACATAAGCCGAGCCATTTTTATTTACATTTTTAAGATGGACATCTTGGGTCGATACAACCAAAAAGCCAAGACTTTTAGCTAAACTTAGCTACAACTCAAAAGAGAGATCTCGACCCCCTACATCGATCATGTATAACCCTCCATCTACAAGTGTCGGCTATTCCCAAAAAAGTCAGCTCCCCCTCCTCACGCGGGCCATCACACCCATCCGGGTGCATCGGGCGGTGGTGGTGGCAACATCCCCCGCATCACTCCGTCATGGCGGACGTGAATAGACAAGAACTCCTGGATGACCGGGCCCCCAGCTAGGCCCACATCATACATCACTAGCACCCAAACCCGTATGAACGTCAAACTAGGGATGGTGACACAATCAAGCTCCATACAATTGACCTCCACATCAGATGGAAGGCCGTAAAAGGTACCCCGCGTGACCGGAGAGAGGCATCTTTCTAATCTGAAATGTTGGTCCCTAAAGGGATGAGTACAACCACTCAGTAGGTAAAAGATCCATTAAGCTACTCAATGCATCAAACAGAATAATCATAACATCATAGAAGAGTACATATCATTCATGCATCCAAGCATAACTTACCTGGCAGCCATGCATATGTCATCATACCATATGTGCATACACCATCATGCACTCATCATCAAGCATTCATGCATATACCATCATGCCATAGGTGCATATACAACCATGCACTCATCATCAAGCATTCATGCATATCCGTGCCTTATGTGCACATACCACCATGCACTTATACATATTATATCATACAGCCATGTATACATGTCACCATACCATGCATGATTCAATTTCAACTTTTTATCTTTCAATTGGGTCACCACATTTTTCTTTCCCGAGACCAGTGATTTGCATCCCACATTTTATCGCTTGCACCCAACCTGGCATCGCGAGGAACCTTCGGCACACACCTCCGGGCATCCGCCACACACCTCCAGGCATCTTGTAACCCAACTAGCATCACGAGGTATCCCCCGGCACACACCTCCGAGGCTTCCAGCACCCCCACATTCTGGGCATCCCGAAACTCCCGAGGACATCCGGCACACACACTCCGGGCATCCGGCACTGACCTCCGGGCATCCCGACACTCTCGGGGCATCGTCGGCTCACACCTCCGATGGTATCCTCATTTATCATAATTCATATTCACATTTGTGTCTCAATATCAACATGGCACATGATGTAATGGCAACAAGGTCAATTTCAGCTTTTGATATTTGCACAATCCAGCTTGCACAGTTTTAGAAAAGAATTTAATTAAATACCCAAATGACCTTAAAAAAAATATGAAATTCGAACATGTGATAGTGAAGACATAAAGGCAGATATTTTATGAAGAACACTACACCAAAAGATCCCCATATAGTTCAATACAGAACACGCATCACAGCACTACTAATTCTGTCCGTTCCACTTGCACAGTTTTTGAAACATTTTTGGTTAATATAGGCAAATGAACTTCAAAAATTACGAAATTTTAATATGTTGTAGGCAAGACATAAAACAAGATATTTCATGCATAACACGTTCCCAAAATAATCTCATACAAAACGGTATAGACTACGCATTGCAACATTACCAAGTCCGAACACATCAGATTACACAGTTTTAGAAACATTTTCGATTAAGTACCCAAATGACATTCAAAACTTATGAAATTTGACTATGTGATATATAAGACCATAAGATAAATACTTCATGAAGACATCAAAGTCAGATTCGTCTTAGGTAATGAAATATAGGCGGTTAAAACTTCTGTTCCTAGTACCAACATTTCCAGATCCAGTCTTTCCAAAGAATAACAATTTCACTCACTTATACTTGTTTTTTTTATCCCAAATTTTAGTATGTTATGCTCAAAGAAGTCATTTACAACTTTCATTTAGAAGTTGAAGCCAAAATTCAACTAGAACATCACATGCAAGTCATTAGAACATCCAAGGTCGAGCTCTTTTTCTCAAGAACAGTACACTAGGCTAGAGCACCACTCTTATAACTTCAATTTTTCACATTCTATACATCCGAAATTGTTACCATTCAATCACACACACTAAGCACAGCATGCAAGAGTAGATCAAAGGATCCCACTTGCCTCCAAACTGAGCGAACACAGCAAGCACGAACGGAGGGCGAGGTAGACTTGACAGCGGCGAACGGCAACGATCGGTTTCCTTCCTTCTTCTTCTGCACGCTCACTCTCCCTCTCTCTCGATTTCTCTCTCTCTCTCAGTCGACACTCCCCCCCTCATCATCAAGCCGGTTCTCCTATTTTCTTCGCTTCAATGATGTGCAATCATTTGATTGCATGCAAGACACTTGGACTTAGGGGAATAACACTTGTCAATTCTCCCATGCACATGATGGGCTTCATCCGGCTGGGCTTGGGCCAGCCCTGGGTCGACGGCAGCTCCTCCTCCTTGGGCTTCGTGGGCCGGTCGAAAAAAGGGTGGGGCTATGGGCTGGTTTGGTCTTTAAATGTCCAGCCCACCCTCATCCTAATAATCCACCTTAAACCTTAATTATATAAACACCTAATTGAAATTTATAATTCACAAAACTTTGTGACCTAATTTAATAAATTCCAACCCATAAATCACATGGCCAAAAATAGAATTTTCCTATCAAATAATTACCCATCAAAAGCTTGGCCAAAATCTCAATACAAAACATAAATTAAAGCACCTCTAAGGATTGACAAGAAATTCTAGGATGCCACATCTTTGCCCCCCCACCTTTGGTCCCCACCACCAGCTGGTCTCCATAGTTGTTTTCCAGCCACAAAATCCTTCTAGAAGCCATTTGAAATGGTCCAAAAGGTTGGGTCCAAGGGGGCATACGAATTTTGGTGGAGGTTGGTTCAATTTGGACTTAAATGGCTCTTGAATCAACCTAATTTGGCCTCTAAAAATCCAACCATCATACCCTTAATCAAATTAGCATTTTTCCTCGCCAATTGAACCCACTTGCATCCGAATTGCGTGATGAAAAACTGTCCTCTAAATTTTCTGGACAAAAACGACCCAACCTCGACTTTTTCCCAAAAAGTATCGATTTGCAAAAAAATCTTCGGAGACTGAATCGATGTTCCTAAAATGACTCATGACATGGCAGAACTTTCAATTTTTGAAATTGAATTCAAATTCGCGATTAATTTCAATCTGGCACGGTTTAAGCGTGACTTAAGCTACCGGGTAGCTTTTAGAAATTTTTAGCGCAAATGACCCATGGTCGATTTTCTTCAAACCACAATGTACCACTTCGACACATCGGTAACTCTCGGTGGTCATGAAAATCTCAAGGTTTTAATTATAGGCACAGGGTACCCAAAACAACAGAAAATCGGTCTAGTGCCAATCAACGAAAATTTTGCAATCAGGTGGAATCACCCACACTTTGATCACACATCTCAGTCAAATCAACCTACCCCTAATCTTTGATCAATTTTAACAATGCCGTAATGACTCTTGCAAACTAGCACGGTCGAGCAGTCGATTTCTGGTCGAATTCTCAAGTCCATTGCATTAAAATCTCTTAATGACTTCCCCAGATAACCTAGTTATCTCACGAGTGATCGGCTTTGAGAATAGCATCAATGAAATGCTCAATTTATTCAATTGAAAATAGGACTGAAAATCCAGGATATCACATCTTGGCCGCGTCAATTCGCACACGTCCACCCCCGATGATGTGCTTGAGGAAAGGGACTTCCTTTTGCGCAAAAGTGCATTTCTCATGCTTCACATATAAGTCATTTTCCCGAAGGACCTGGAAAACTTGGCTCAAATGCTCGATGTGTTCCTTGAGCGTCCAGCTATACACGACAATATCATCAAGGTAAACCACAACGAACTGATCAAGGAACGGATGGAGTACCCTGTTCATAAGGATGCAGAATGTGGCCGACGCATTTGTCAAGCCAAAAGGCATGATGAGGAACTGGTACGGTCCGTAGCAGGTCACACATGCAGTTTTCGGCTCATCCCCTTCGGCAATCCAAACTTGGTAGTATCCCAATCGGAGATCAAGCTTGGAGAACCATCGAGCTTCCTCAAGCTGATCGAACAAGTCAACAATGAGGGGGATCGGATACTTGTTTTTAACGGTGAGATTGTTTAGTTCTCGGTAGTCTATGCACATATGGAAGGATTCATCATACTTCTTTTGGAACAACACAGGGGCACCAAACGGGGCCTTGGACGGTTGAATGTATCCTACGTCAAGCAACTTTTTGAGCTATTTCCGCAATTCCTCCAATTCTGGTGGAGCCATGCGATAGGGTGCCATGGCCGATAGTCAAGCATCTGGCACAAGCTTGATCTGATGATCCACTTCTCTTCGAGGGGGCAACTTCTTAGGCAGGTCAGACGGCATCATATCTTGGAAGGCGTTAAGGACTTGGGTCACCTCCTCCGGTACCCTACTTTCTTTCACACCCTCCTCCTTCAACGCTGTCAAGAAGGTCACCCCACCCTTCTTTATCCCTTTCGATAGCTACATGGCCAATAGCATCTTCCTATCGCGTCCCGACTCGCGGTAGATCGAGACCATGCATTGGCACCACTTATCTAGGATGCATATGCAATCTACAAAAGGCATAACGCCTGCATTGATCCGATCGAGAAATCTTAAACCTAGCATGAAATCGTAATCGTCAAGGGGGATTACCTCGATATCTTCTTTGCTAGTCCATGGACCGAAGTGAAGCTCTACATCCTTAGCCACGCTACTAGTCGAGACTTCATTAGAGTTCACCATTTTAAGCCAACCGGCTCTTCCTTTTTCGATTGGAAGATTCAGCTTCTTCACGGCCTCTTGGGATATGAAGAGGTCGGATGCCCTAGTATCCACAAGCGCACTCATCGTGATACCACCGATCTTCACATCCACAAATATAATCTCTTTGGGTTCCTTGGCTTTCTTGTTCTTGATCGACCCAAGGATCTATAACGATCCCAGTTGCACCTCCTCTCGTGGTTCATCCTCCTTGCGCAATGCTGCTAGCTTTCCCCTCTTCAGACAATCTCGAGCCATATGTGGCCCGTCGCAAAAGAAGAACTTATAGGTGCGTACCTTGCGATGATATCCCCCGTTGCTCCATTTTTTGTTGAGTCCTAAAAAGGACCAATGGTGGTTTTCCTCCATTTTGACGATTGTACTAACTCCGATCTCCCCCACCATTGGCCTTTTCTCTTGACGAGAGTCTGGCTTGGCCGAGGTTGGCGGCTTGTACTCTATGAGGGATTCAACCATGGAAGTAGCTGTTGCGAGATCTATTGCATGGCACTGTTTGAGCTCTTGCTTGACCCATGGTTTGAGTCCGCTCATGAACTAATGGAATGCTTCCATCTTAGTCATGGATGGGATTTGGAGCAATAGCTTTGAGCATCGTTTCACATACTCGCGAGCTCCGCCTTTCTACTCTATACACTTGAGTTCCCCATGAGCTTCCTCCTTCTCATAAGCGGGGTAGTAGGGTCGCCAAAATTCCTCTACAAACTTCTTCCACGTCGTGATAGGGTTGCCACACCTATCATCTGACCTACGATGCCACCACAGTAACACATCATCAACTAAATACATTGCTGTGGTGTTTACCCGGATCACGTCATCGGTCATCCTATGGTTTGGAAGTATCATTCCATGTATCATAGGAAGTCGTCCACATCCTTCACCACATGTGAGCATTTGAACTCTTTCGGCTTGGGTGCATCGACCCATGGTTGTGAGGTGATCACCCTGCTCATGCGCGCTACTTCAACCTCTGCAAGCTTCCCTTTGAGCTTCGCGATTTCCACACGCATGGTTGCCATCATGGCTTCCCAAGTCTCATCCCGATACCTCAATTCATGGAACAAGGACCCCAACAACTCGCCTCGAAGCTCTCCTATAATGATTTTGAGCTCTTACATCCAAGCCTAGAGCTCCTCCTTTCCAGCTTCCACTCCATTGACAGTCTGGCACAAGTCCTCTACCGTCCCTTAAACATTCAAGATGGTCTCCTCCATGGCTGTCACTCGGCGTTCTAGGTCACTCCTTTGACCCCTCGAACTCGAGGCACCACAGGTTTTCTTTAGCTTGGTAGGAGCCTTCTCGTTGGTCCTACCGTGGTCCTCATGATCCTAGACCTAAGCGATCACAACATCGGGATGCTAATCTGCCATCGCGCTTGGAACAAAGGCTCTGATGCCATTTGTCATAGGGTCGATCAATTATGAATGATCAAACACCCGTGCAACCTTAGGATTTTACTCCCAAGTCAACCTTATGTAGACACGCACAAAAACAAGGGTCGTATGAACAAATGGGTGAATGTATTTGCTTATGAACAAGCTAAATACAATGAGAATGAGGGTCCCCTATTTATACAAGTTCGGGTCTCTTCTCATCTATTGATCTTCCCTCCGATCCAACGGCGGTGTTTAAACGTATGTCGTCATTACAAGTTTGTACATTTAGGCCACTCAATGACTCTAGGCCTTGGGAAAGCCCATAGGGCATGTGTCAGAAATAAGGGCAGGTTGCCTGACACAATTAGGGGGCAATCACGGGTTGCACATGGGCCGGCTAAGCATTGATCACGAATCATGCACGAGCTTTTGTCCGGATTGTGCATGGGCTGGTCATGTGCTGATCGTGGATCATTCATGGATCAGTCGTGGGCAACTTGTGGGCAACCCTTTGTGCGTGACACCACCCCATCACAGACGGTCTTGGATCATGCCTCGTTCGTGGGTTGTGTCAATTGAATCAAAAAGAAAACACAAGAGAGAGAATGTGAGAGGGAGCGGGAGCTTCCTTGGTCGAGACACTCATCTTGCTGGCCAGACCCATCGTCACGCCGTTGCCACTGCTATTCACCGCCCATCAAGATGTCGAGCCCTTTGGTGAACCTATTGTCCCCAACGTGCCAAGCCGACACCAAGCCCGCCGCCACGCTTGTTGCCCCTTTGAGCCATAATGCCTTGACATGCTCGAGCTACGAAGCCCCAACAACGAGTTGCTGCCTCCTTGCACTGTTGCTGAATTTTCAGTGATGATCACTTAAGGGTTGCCTATCAACAACTCTCTCCTCCAGTTTTCCAAAGTTCGTGGCATCACAACAAATGCAACCTTCATCACGATTTCCATCGACAACTGGCTTGTGTGCAACATCAAGCATCATTAAGAAACTGAATTTGAGTGTGGTGGATTGGGAAATAAAGGAAAGAAAGAAAGATTTTTAGAACGTCCAATAGACTCCAAGTGGTGATCGTGGAATCAATCAAGGGGCTTGGTCAAAGTAAAAGTGTTCTTGGTGGCTTCCGGCAGCTCTTCACCATGCGTTCGAGATCTTCTAATGACATTGGAGAAACACTCGCACTCGCGCTTAACTTTCCCTTTGTAGATTTACCAAATCAGAGCAATTAATTTTTACATTGTAGCATAGTCGCAACATCTCACCAATCCGCGAGTACCACCACCGTTCATCATCAATGGAGCTAGTTGCGATCCTAGTCATCCGTTGAGCCAATTACATTGAGTTCAAATTTGGCAATATTACTTGTGAATTAGGTAATTATTTTATCTAAATTTGATTTGGATATTTTATTGCCTAATATATGTCTATCGATATCTAATATGCATATTTGCCTGATAGACATATCCCCAATCAAGATTTATCTCTTGACTCGCAACTGCATATCATATTTGATTCTATCTATGTGGCATCCCAAAATTCAAGTCACCCTCTAGAGGAATTAAAGCCTATAATTAGGTAATGAAATTACCTATGGTTTATGTTTTAGCCATTAGTTTTCTTAAGGCTATGTGTTATTGTGCTTGTGATCATAAGTTTTTAAATTAGTGTTAAAGGATAAATTTATGAGGATGATTTATTCTTTGGCCATGTGAATTTTAAAATTTAAACTCTATAAAAGAAATAATTAAAGATAAATAATTGAGAGTGAAATTGTGGGTTTAATTAGGTTGGGCCTTAGGCCCATTGGCCTAAGCTTTAATAGGCCAAGCTGGTTGGCCCAATTAGGCCCGCGAAAGGGGGCTGTCGCCGGCCCAAAAGGAGGCCCAAGCCCATGCATGAGCTTTGCCAAGTGGCAAGGAGGAGCTCATGCATTGGCCAATTGAAAGGCAAACTAATCATTGCAAATGATTAGGAAATGGGGGAATAAAAGGGAAGAGGAGAGAGAGAGGTGGCCGGTTGAGCTACCGCCCAAAGAGAGAGAGAGATTGTGCGAGAGAGAGGGAGAGTGAGGTCGAGAGGGAGGAGAAGCTGAGAGGAAGGAGTCACCACCCGTTCGCCGCCGTGTGCCGCCGTGTTCGCCGCCGTGTGCCGCCGTTTGTGTGGTCTAGAGGCAAGTTGGGAATCCACTTTCTACTCTTGCACCAATGTTTTGCATGTATGGTCGGAATCTAGAACATTTGGAGGCATGGGAGTGAAGCTAATGTGTTTCGTGTTGGGTTGCATGCTGTTTTCGCATGAACAGTTTGAGTCAGAACTTTGTGAGAGCTTGCATGCATGTTTTTAGTTCGATTTTGACTTTGATCTCTTCATAAAACTTGTAGCTAACATCTTAAACTACAACATACTAAAATTTGGTACAAAATGATGGAGATTTGAGGGGTAAAACTCTCATCCTACGGAGACATCAGATCTGGAACGATTTCACTGACCTTTTGGTGGATTTGTGGTTGCATGTTGATTTGCACTAAGAATCTCTCTTCTATTTCTTCTTGAACATTGTATGGGACATCTTAAACTACAACCTACTCAAATTCGAAGTAAAATGAACAAGTATAACCTAGTAAATCGACTTACTTTTGAAAACCGTAGATCTGGAGACGTGGTACAGGTTACCTGAGACATCATGGACCCATATGGAGACTGTCCTTTGGAAATTTGACTTAGATCTCTTCATGAAAGTTGTAGGGGACATCTTGAAGTAAAACATATCCAAATTTCAGAGGCAAAGAAGAAGTATAAGTGGGTAAAAACTCAGTATTTCGGAGAACCATGCACTGGACGTTTCGGTATTAGATCCAGAAGCTTCGTGCGACTGTAGAAAATAATATAAAAATAATTTGGCTTAGAAATCTTCATAAAAAATCTACCTTAATGTCTTGGCTATAACCTGGTAAAATTTCATAATTTTCGGAGGTCGTTTGGATATTTTAATCAAGTTATTTCGGAAACTGTGCATTCTGTTTTCTATCCGAAACTGCATGCTGTTTTGTGTGAATTGTACCCTCTTGTGTGGAACTCTATTGGGCATGTGCTTTTCATGAAATTCCTATCTTATTGTCTTGGTTATCACATGCTTTAATTTCATGATTTTTAGAAGCATATGGATATTTAATTTAAATATTTTCTAAAAATGGTACATGCTGGAATTTTGTAAAAGGCATGAAATATGGACTATTCCAAATTATATGGACTCCATGAATTGTACTGTTGTGAGTGATTGTGTCTTGATGCATGCATGATGATGACTGATAATGCATGTATAGATTGAAGGATGAAAGTGCTTTTATTTGCCATCACATCATATGCCAAATGAGGTCGAAATTGGTGAACATGGATAATGACAAATGAGGAGATTGTTGTGGTGGATGATAATGCCCTGGGAGTATCAGGATGCCCGAGATGGGGGGTGCCGGAAGCCGGATTGTATTGAGATACAAGGCCGGATTTGTCCTCGGGAGTGTCGAGATGCCCGGAAGCACTGGAGGTTTGTGCCAGGGGGATGCCTTGTGACGCCAGTTGGGGTGCGAGATGCCCGGCTAGGGAGTGTAAATGCCGGAAGCCTCGGAGGTTTTTGCCCGAGGGGATGCCTCGTGATGCCAGTTGGGATGCGAGATGCCCGGAATGTGGGGGGCCGGATGCCCAGTGGTGTGTGCCGGAGGTTTATAGTGCGATGCCAGATGTGGTGATCGAATTGAAAGATAAAAGTGAAAATTAATGACATGATATGATGATGATCACCTATTGCAAGATGATGATACATGATATGATATGATGATGATCACTTATGGCATGATGATATGCATGTATGACATGATATGATGATGATCATCTATGGCATGATGACATGTGTATGATATGATGATGCCATGATGATGAGACATGTGTATGATATGATGATGACATGTGTATGATAGGATGATGTCATGATGATGGTGATATATGATATGATATGATGATGATGATATGTCTATGACATAATGATGATGGCATATGTATGGTATGATGGTGACCTATGGTATGATGATACATGTGTATGACATGATGATGATAACCTATGGCATGACGACACGTATGTGTTATGATTGTGATGAAGATTTTTGATGGTATATGCATGGCTTCAAGGTAAGTACGCATGGATGCATGAATGGCATGTATGATGTTGTGATTGTATTGTATGATGCATTGAGTGATTATTGGATTCTTTTACCTGCCGAGTGGTTGTACTCACCCTTTGGGGACCAACATTTCAGATTAGCAAGTATGCCGCTCCCCGCTGTCACGCGGGATGTGTTTTACGGTCTACCATCCGATGTAGAGGTCGAGTGCGAGGAGTTTGGATGTCCCTCTATTCCTGGATTGACGTATAGTCGAGTGCGTTGTTTAGTTATGTACGACGTAGGCCTGGCTGGGGGCCCTGTTGTCCAGGAGTTCATATCCGTCCACATTCGTCGCGACGGAGTGATGCGTGGGATGTTGCCGCCGCCACTGCCTGATGCACCGGGATGGGTGTGAGGGCCCGTGCGTGATGAGTAGGAGCTGGATCTTTTTGGGGATAGTTAGCCAACACCGATGATGGGGATTAGCATGTGAGTTGTAGCGGGTCGAGGGTTTCTTTTTGGGGTTTTAGGCCGGGCGTGGCTGAGTCTTGGCTTTTTCCTTTTGATGTACCGACCCAAGAAATCCCATCTTGGAAATATGTAAATAAAGTGTCATAGCTTGTCTTTTAATCATGATGATTAGTGGTGTGTATTTGTATCATGGTTGATGGAAGGTGAGATGGCAATGTTATATTGTGCTTCCGCTAATGAGTCGCGCTGGGACCGCTTTAAAAAAAAATGTCTATGAATTGCGACACTTCTTATAAGAGATGTAATAAGGTGTAACGCTGGTGCTGTGGCGACTTTGAAGGGTTCGGGGTGCCACAATCTATAAGGCATTAGATGGAATCAATGTTTTCGTGGGAATCTATACAATTGATATTTTGATCTTCAAAACTTAAGATTAATTTATTAATTTTATTCAAGAAATTTCAAATTATTAGAATTTTTTTTTTCCATATTTTGAATCGATTGGATTATACCTTCATGGATTGAATAGTTTGAATATTTCGATTGCTTTATTTATCTTAAAAATACAAAAAAAGATTGCATTTGCACTTCATATAGATTACAATTGATTTCCTAGAGAGAGTTGCAAGATATATAGGTTAGATAATATATTTGAATTAAATTGCATGTTGAGATTAGTTTCTAAGTTAAGATAGGATTTAGGTTAGTCTATTTCCTAACTTAAAATAGATTATATCTCACTTTAGATAGATTTTTATTTTTAGTAGTTTTTAATTTTGAACTTTAATATAAAAAAAAAAATATCATGTGCATGTCATATAGAGTTAGGTGCATAAAATGCATATCATTTAGTAATTGCTACTAGGTCCATTTAATTAGAAATTGCTAATCATTAGAATTAGGTCATTTAATTAAATTGCATAACATATAGCTTAGCTTTCATTTAAACAAGAGAAAGTCCTAAAAGAGATTGAGTGACTGTGTGTTAATTAGAAATTATATCTAGGGCCGCTGATGTAAATTATGAATTAATGTTGCGTATGCTTTCGTTGCCATGAGGTAAGTCCTGTAATTTATTTATTGCTTTATTGGGTGTTAAATTGGTGATTTGCACACCCGTATGGTCACTTTATATGTTAGGAAGTAAATTAAAATTAATTCAAACTACCTACAAAACATATTTTTGAAATAAAAGAGAAAATGTACTAAAAGAGCATTAGAGAAATCTAGCGTAATCAAGTTCCTGAACTCACAATATCCAGTATGCAAGAGTAAAGTAAATCTCCCATTACTTTATATGGGTATCTAATCGACCCACCATAAATCAATTAGTGACGACTTCTAACTAAAAGTTCTTCACATGTTAAATAATTTGAATCTAAGTTGCAAATTGGTATAGGCTTGAGAGAGCCGAGCTAAGTTTAGGCTTAATGATCCACTAGCTAAACCCATAGGTGGTGCACCCGAGGTAAGGTTGCGACAAGAAGCACTTATTTACATACTCCTTATTGTCGAACTTGTAATATAACAATAATATATTCTGATTATGTTATTCATTCATAAGATCAAAGTCTCTTACATGGCAACAATTCACCGAGCGGTGTTTAGATAAACTTTATTAAAAATAATCTAATTGAAATTAGCTGGCAATTACATAATAAGTTGGTTCCCTCCAAAAAAGTTATGACCTCGCGTTCCCACCCGATTACTTTGTAGATGGTCCATCAACATGCAAAAAGATGAATTTGTTACCTTTTCTCAATTGAATGTTTTCTACTTTGTGGCGGTGATTGGGATCTAAGCAAGTCAGTTGTTGAGGAGGCTGTGAATAAGCTCCAGACAAGACAAAGGAAAAAAAGGCCGAAAATTTAGTTGGAATGGAGGATTGAATAGCAGCTATAAACAATTTATTACTCATTGACTCTGAAGGTGTGTGGCTTGTTGGAATTTATGGGATGGACGGCATTGCTAAGACAACACTCGCCAAGATTATTTTCAACCTTGTCCTCATTTTAGAAAAACTGCAACTTTCGTGATGATGTAAGCAAAAAATCGAAAACCTAGAGCTTTGTCAAGTTGCAAGAACAACTCTTCTCTAGTATCTCTAATTCTAGAGGGGTTCGCAACATTGGTAACAGTGATCATGGAATCAATACAATTGGAGAAACAATTTGCAACAAGAGGGTACTAATTGTTTTGGATGATGTCAATGAGGACAACCAAGTCAAAGAACTAATTGAAATTAATTCCTTGTCTTCTTGTGCTAGGATACTTGTTACCACTAAGGACAAAAGGGTTATGAAAGTAAGGAGATTTAAGTACGAAATTGTGCCTTATGAAATGGAGAGATTGAGTGGCAAAGATGCACTACGACTTTTCAGTAAGCATGTCTTCAATGACAACTCTCCTCCAAAGGGATTACTGTACTCTTTCGAAGACATTGTCTCTATTGCGAGTGGACTACCCTTAGCACTTCAAGCAATAGGCTCATTGCTTTTTGGTCGAGAAGAGAAAAAAATATATATATGAAAAGAGGTGCTAGAGGAGCTAAGGAAAATACCTCATGATGGTGTCTTGGGAAAGCTAAGGATTACCTATGATACCTTGAAAGCAGGTCAACAACAGATATTTATTGATGTTGCATGCTTTGTCATCGTTTGGATAAGACTGGTCCAATCTATATGTGGAAAGATTGTGGATTTAGCCTAGAGTATGCTATTGATGTCCTTATTAATAGGTGCATGATAGAGGTTTTAGACAATAATAGACTTTGAATGTATGACCAATTTAGAGATCTTGGAAGGGCAATCACTAATCAAGAGAGTATATGGTTGCAAGCTAAAAATGATGTCATTCACATATTAAAATCAACAGAGGTAAAGTAAAGCCAACTTTGAATTGAAAATTGCTTACCCCATTCTTAATTGAGGATTGGCGTTTCTGAATAGGAGCTATTCTTCTGTTCCATTTTTTTTTTCTCTTAGACGAAATAAATTTTTAGGATACTGACAAATTCCTGCTAACACTCTTCAATGTCATTGGTAGATCAACAAAAGCGTTCAAGCACTCGAATTAGATTCCCACATCTTCGGCTCCTGTGGTCGAATAACATAACCTGCCAAGGCGAATTCACAGGCTGTCTTTCCGAGTTGAAATGGATCAGTTTGCGTTACTATAGTTTAAACCATGATGCACAATTTATAGCAACTAATTTGCATCTAGAAAATGTAGCTGTGATGTACATTTGTGGCGATAAGTGGACAGAAGATGCGGTCAAGAGCTTATTCAAGGTATGTTAGAATCCCCCTTAGTCAAATTTTCTCATTCAATGAAGGCCAAAATTTGATAAATTTACAAATTTTCTCATTTAGTGGGAGGATCAAAGGACAGATGATCCAAGTTGGGAGCCTAAATCCATATTTGTTTCTTGTACAGACACTAATTTTCTATCCTAATGTTTTTGACTTTTGGAAGGGGGCAAAGAAATTGAAGGTTCTTACTCTTGAAGGATGTCATTCTATACATAGGACACCAACGTTTTCCAAATACTCAGTTTTTGAGAAGTTGTCTATTTTTCATTGTAGATATTTGAAGGAAATTGATTGCTCTATGGGGAAACTAAGGTGGTTGACTGACTTGGATGTCAAATGTTGTGAGGCACTTAGAAAATTGCCTGAACATATTGGTGAACTAAAGAATCTTCAGCACCTCTCGTTTAGGGATGTAGTGGCTTAAGGAAACTCCTTGACTCAGTATTGGAATTAGAGTCATTGACAAAGCTGGATGTATCACACATGAGCATTACAAGATTATTGGATTCCATTGGTAGACTACAAAGCCTATCATCTCTCAATGTATCACACACTAAGATGGTGAAATTGCCTGGGACAATGAGCAAGCTTAGTCAACTCCTTGCATTGCACCTATATGGTTGTCATGAGATCCAAGAGTTGCTTAAACTCCCCAAAAGTTTGACTACAGCTTGTATCTGAATCGTTGTAGACTATTTCTGATTTCTGAAACCTTACTAATCTAATTGAACTGCTCCTATCCGATGCCTTTGATGGTTATAACAAATCAAATATAATTCAAACTTGCGACTTCCTGTGAATTGGGAGGCTAACTAAGAAAGCAGCGCTTGGGCCTTTTAAATTCCACGCATCGTCTATAGCCTGGAATTCCCTTTCTCTACTGGAGGAACTTACTCTCTATGGACTAGACTTGCAAACGCTGAAACAACTTCCGTCAAACTTGAGAGCTCTAGAGCTCGTTAACACTCAAGTGAAACAAGTAGAACTTGACAAGCTTCCTCAGTTGGAAAATTGACTATAGAAGGTGTGAACCCGTCACAAGAATATCAATTACATCAAGTTTGAGAAAACTGAGAGAAGCCGATGCGGATTCTTGTAACAAGCGAGTTGAAGTTCAATTTCTCGGTGTCTTAAAATCGGTGGACCGCTTATCTATTAATGGATGCGAATGTTTAGACAGGTTGGCATGTCTGTCGGAGGAGGCAGGGTGCAATGAGGTACAAACTATTGAGTTGACTGATGGTTGGATTAGAGTGTCCCTTGTCTCAAGCTCCCTAAAGATGCTTCAAAAACTCAAATAGAGGAGGTGCCCAAAGCTACAGGAGATTCAATTCACTTCAACGTTGGAATCATTGAAAGAATTTGTTGTTGAAGAGTGCATTTCGTTAAAAAAAGTTAGGCAGTTCGTCAAATTTGAAGAATTTGAAGTGTTTAAAAATTGAAGGGTGCGAGACCCAACAGCTTGTTTAGGGCATTGACAAATTGAAGTTTTTGCATTGGTTGGATGTTTGTGGGTGCAGATCAATTGAAAGGATAATTGATACATCAAGCTCAGAAATACCAAATGAGTGCCAGATAGCAACATGGGCTTGTGGCAAGTTCGACACTTGTCAATATGGTCCTGGTCCTAGCTTCACTTGAGAGTCTTACGGAGAGAACAGTCGGAATAGAGAAATGGAAGTGTCGGACTCTGAAATTGAAACAATGATTTCCAACTCTAAAATGGGAACAAAGCTTAGAAACTCCGAAGTAGAAACAGAGAATCCTCTATTGGAAAAGGTGCGCCTTCTTTATTTTTGTGAAGAAGGCGCACTGTTTGTTCATAGATCATCACTGTTTTTCAGCTTTATTTGCTTTCTATTTTTGTAACAAAAAGGCCATCCCTAAATAAAATTTAGGCCCGAGTGACCGCAGCCCATCTTGTTATTTCCTTCCGCAGGATCAGGAAAATAAAGAGAAGAAGAGGAGAAAGTATTCAATAGTTGCAAAAGCACAAGGGAAAATTCCAAAAAGTCTCGTCAAGTGGGTTCGCTCTCTTAAAGTTCTCAGAAAGATGTTCGTCTCAAAGAAGTACGTGAGGTGCGCGAGCAATTCACCCCATCTCACCAGTAGCTAATATTTTCGTCAGCAAGCGAGCACGTTCGTCTCACATACCACTTTCCGTAACATGGCCAGGGCATTTTTCGCCTGAAATTTTCTGATTTGACCCAATTGCACGAGCCACTCATGTGCAATTGGATGAAAATTAAACGGCCAAAATTGAAAAAAATAAATAAATGAAAGCTAGGTTCTTCTAGTCGGCACCAGCAGAGCTAGGGTTGCTTAACTAACTCGACTGGAAATGGAGGATTTACACTGTAGCATCAATGGAGGGCAGAGGTGTGAACGACTTGGATCGAGCTAACCCTGCAAGGCGACTTCATGCATGTCCAACACACGGGTAGGACTTCTAATTTTATTAAATTTTTGGGTTTTCGCATTTGAAATTTGGTGTTTATGTTTGGGTGTGAACTCCCCGGGATATTACCCATTACATCAAGTTTGAGTAGACTGGAGAAAGCCAAGGCGTCTTCTTGCACAGAGCTAATTGAAATTTGATTATTCGGCGTTTTAAAATCGATGGAGAGCTAATGGTATTGTTGCCCGCAAATATTTCGATAGGTTAGTTTGTCTGTCGGAGCTACAAGCTCCCCGGTTGACTTACAGTGGGCGGAGAGTTTCCTTGTCTCAAGCTCCCTAAAGATGGGGAAAATGTTATATGCTTGTCGACACCAAATAATAACCTACTCTTGAAATCGATGAGTAGCAAGCTCAGTTGATGAGCATATCAAAAGTTGAAGGGGATCGAAAAGGGCCTTCACCTGTCGTTGAGATTCATCAGCAGTCGAAGATTGCATATTTTGCTAAGTGCTTAGTGTATTCCCAGCTTCCTTCCCCTTTTGTTTTCTTTTTCAAGTGTGCTTCTCTTCCTTTCTCTTGCTTTACGATGATAGATCTCTCACCAATCTCAATTTCTTTCATTAGTACCGGATTGTTCATCCCGTACAGCTCCGTTCATATGCCCTACATTTCCTTGTAAAGTAGTAGCTGAGCCGTATGACCAGGTTGTTGGAGAAAACTCATTTACTATTTTGAAGTTGACAAAACGTTTCCAAAAGTCTAGTTTGAAGATTTCCAGACTCAAATGGTATAGTCTAAAGAACTCCAGACTCTACTATCAAAATCTGAAGACTGCTAGACATAAATTTCAAAGTTTGCCTTCACTAACAGTTTCCAGACCGAATAATGAAAACTTATCCAGATGCTGGATTATCTTCAAGGATTCGATTCGTTTGGTTTTTGGAAGACCTTATGGCTGGATATAGCATCTAATCGTTTGATTATTCTTATTGGAACTTACTCCGATACAAAGATCTTTTGAAAGGCGACTTGAAAGGTTTTACTTATGGAAACCAAAGATCCTGATTGTATGGGTGAATAGAATTGACGAGTTTTCATTTCCAATCTTCAATGACTCGAGATCACCTTAATTGATTCTGTCCAACAGGTAAATTGGAAGAATTCTTTTGGAAAGTGCCAACGATTGTGAATGCATGAAGGAGTATTTAAGGGTGACTCTACAGTTGTTCGAAAGGGGCGTGAAAGAAGAATTTCAAAGTCTGAATCTCTATAGTTCCTTGCTCTTTCATTCATCGAGGTCAAAGCTGTACACAAAAGAGAGAAACACATAGTGAGACTTTGTGAGAGATCAGTAGAAACTCTTCAGTGAGGAAGTCGAGATCACGAGCTATAAAATCTCTTTTGATTCATAGTGAAATCCAGCTAGTGGGCTGTCAGCACGCAAGAGTGAACGTAGGCTTGATCTAAGTCGAACCACTATAAACCTTATGTTCCAATTTTCGTTTCTTAACTCCTTGCTTTTATTCATTGTTTTATACAATTGTTCTAAAGCTAATTACGTCCTTAGTCTAAAATCTTCTAAATGCAACTTACTTTTATGAAGTCTCGCAAAAATTTATTTTAACACATATTCACCCCCTCTAGGTATTTATACTAGCCCTTTACAATTAGTATCAGAGCCTGTGTGCTCATTTTATTGAAGTGTTTTTACTTCTGAGCTAAAGATCTATGGCTAGTATTTTGGCTCCAGGTTTGGTTGAAGGCCAAAGCAACACCAGACCTCCTTACTTTGATGGGAAGGAATACAGTGTGTGGAAAAACAAGATGAAAGCATTCTTGAAATCAAAAGATCCCCTAAAATGGGATGTAGTAGAAAAATGGATTATTCCCAAAGCTACATCAGTCTCGGAAAAGGAAAAGAAGTTGTAGACGTTGGCGAAATGGCACAAGAAGAAATAACCAAGAAACAAGCTCTTGATGCTAAAGCCATATATTCCTTATATTGTGCTTTATCTCCTACTGAGTATAACAGAATTTCATCTTGTGAAATAGCAAAAGAAGTCTAGGATAGGTTGCACGTCACCTATGAAAGAACTGATCGAGTTAAAGAAACAAAAATAAATATCTTACCAGGACAGTATGAAGTCTTCAAGATGAAGCCAGGAGAATTCATCACTGACATGTTTAGTCGCTTCACAGAGATTGTAAATGGTCTAGCATATCAAGGATGGCCAATCTCAAGACCAATGAAGGTCAATAAATTGCTACATGGACTCTCCAAAGACTAGAATCACGTGAAGACTTCTATAACAGAAGCCTAGAGGATCATGCCTCTTTCAGTAGACAAATTAGTTGGCACACTTCAATCATATGAAATGGAGCAAATCAATGAGGAAGAATATCCTAAAGGTAAGAAGTCAATTGCATTAAAAACTAACGATGATTCTGAAGAAACAAATTCAGAAGATGACATGGACGATGAAGAGCTAGCACTTATGATAAGGAGGTTTAGGAAGCTAAACTGATAGGCTAGTAAGAACACCTAGAGGGGGTGAATAGGTGTTAAAGAAGTTTTTGCAAGACTTAACAACTTAATTCGTTTTTTGAGAATAATAGATTGAAGTTATAAGAGGTTGTAAACAGTTATATAAGACTAGATATTGAAGTAAAGAGTTTAGGGAAAGAGAATTGAAACACAAATTTTATAGTGGTTCGGCTTAGACCAAGCCTACGTCCACTCTCCCGCACTGACAACCCACCGGCTGGATTCCACTAAGAACCAAAAGAGAATTTACAGTCTCACGTCCTTGATTCCACAAAGTGTAAAAATTCTACTACACTTCCTCAAGGTCTCACAAGTATTTAATCTCTCTTCCGAGTACAACCTAACCTCAATGATTGAATCAAAAAGAACTAAGAGCTTCACTTTGGAATTTTTCTTTCACGCACACACTCGAATAACTTGAGCGTCTTCCTTATATACTCCTCCATGCCATTATAACCGTTGGCACCTTCTAAAGGAGTTCTTCTAATATACCCGTTAGACAGAATCAATTAGGGAGATCTCAAGTTATTTAAGGAATGTGATGATAGCTCACCAATCCTGCTCGCCTATACAATCAGGATCTAGATTTCTATAAATAGAATTTTCCAAGTATACTTCGCCAATCAATAGATCTAATTATCCGAATTGATTTCAACAAGAATAATTGATCACGAGATGCTATCTCCAGCCGTGAGATCTTCTTCAACCGTACGAACCAAATCCTTAAATATATGCTCGCATCTGGATAAGTCTTCTTCATCGGAGAAATCTTTTCTTTGTCGGTCTGGAAACTATCGATGAGGGTAGACATTAACTCTTGAATCTAAAGGTCTTCAAACTTTGACGATAGAGTCTGCGAGTCTTCAAACTAGACTGATGGAAACGTTTTGTCAACTTCAAAACAAATAAGGAAGTTTTCTCCAACAATCTCCCCATTTTTTATGGTGACAAAACTTTCCTGCAGATTTGAACACTTTTGTCCTACAAAACAACACTTAAGCTAAACAAGATATCTTCATAAAAGATGAGTAGATTAGGATATGGATAGCAACAATTCTGCAACCATAGAAAACATGTTAGTCCAGTAAAACAACTATCCTTTCCATAATCATGATCATGGGCTAAGTTACTGCAGGCATCAAAAGATCAAATCCAACAATCTAAACCAAAAGACTAAAAGTCAAATCTACATCAAATTTCTCCCCATTTTTGTCAACAGCAAAAAGTGAAGAACAAATAAAAAGAGTTGTTTGAAAATAGAGAGAATCAAAGCTGTTTGGGAAGGTGAACAAGCTGGAATTCTCCCATGGAATTCACTGTCTTCTCAAGCTTCCCAAAGGTCTCCTTCGCTTGTTGGAAATCTTCACCCTTCACATGATCTTGCACTTGAGTCTTCAGGGCGTTTAACTGATCTTGCAAAGACACTAAAGTGGCCATGAAAGCGTTCTTGAGATCCTACATCTCATACCTCATAGCATATTGTTGTTTCCTTACATCCAATAGAATCTCTAGCAGTCTCAAAAAGTCTGTTGTTTGATTTGTTGTAGCACTAGGTCCAGCCAAGTCGATTCCAGGAGTTTCGAGAATGGAGGGATCTTCAGCAGATTGTCCACCATGACTATGAGTGGATGCTTCGGATAATGAGAGGTATACACATCTTCTGGATCTACCGCAAAAGACTCAAATCACTAGTAAAGATAGGTAAAGAAATACCTTGTTGTCCAACAGCTCCCCTGTTTGGTTGTCTCGGGTAGAGTAGGAAAGATTTCTTCTTGTTCAACTTCAGCTTCAGAGTGATACACGTCAGCAGTTCCAATTCCTGCCATATCAGATTCACTACAAGGAGACAGCCAAGGTTGGCTTAAAAGAGTCTTCTTGACCCTGATCTCTCTCTTCTTCTCTTTCTTCTTCTTCCTCTTCTCTTCTTTCTTCCTCTGTCCTCCTCTATTCTTCATCTTCCTTATCTATCTCTTCTCTCTCTCTTTTTCTCCTTCTTTTGGCTCTTCTGTTGTCTCTTGAAAGCTGACAAAACTCTTCAAGTTTCTTAAGGCTAAAAGAGTCATTTCATCATCATCCTCTTCATCCTGCAAAATCGAGTTCTCTTCCTCTTTACTTGAAGCATCCATGGGCTCCTTGCCTTTCCTTTTGGCTACGTAGAGTCTTGTTTTGCTTTGACGGGAGACTTCTCCTTCATGCGCTCTAACACCTTATTAAGCTCTTTCAAACGCATCTTTGTGACCATTTTAAATCCAATCACCATTGGAGAAATGCTTGTCAAACATAATGGTGCAAAGATGTGAATTTTAAAATGTCTAAAAGGCGGGTGATAAGAGAAAAATAAGGGAGTTGTCCCTTATCTTTCACCACTGTCCCGTACATGTGAAACATGATGGTGTGAGGCGAGAGAGAATTTGTAGCCAATATTGATGACATGCATCAATTTTGCTTCAGATAGAGACACATCAGTCTTGGATGTCGACTTTGAAACAATGCAGTTGATCACGATTTTATGTAGCAAGATGTTGGAGGCATTCATCCTAGAGTAGGATATCTTGCCTTCAACATCCCTGTCTTTCACCAATGACAGAGTAGCGTGAGCAACAGATACACTAATTGGTTGGAAACTCGCTCTTTCCACCCCCAATTAGGTCGGCCAAAGTGTCCATATCCACCAAAAACTCCTTATCCTTCACTGTGAAAGAGAAATTGTTTGCATCCAAGAAAGATAAGCTCGAATAAAAGTAAGCTATGAGTTCTTGATAAGCAGCAGTAGATTCAAAACAAAAGTGCTCCGATTGCAGAAGAGCAAACTTCTCTCATAGATTTTGATGTAGCTAGTATACGCACCTAGAGGGGGTGAATAGGTGTATAAACAATTTCTCGAGATACGAAAGCAATACTAGGCAACCAATAGAAAGGAAGTACTCTTTTGCTTAATCAAAATGAATTACGATCAAAGTAAAGTAAAGAGTAGGAAAGAGAAGATTAAACACAAGGTTTATAGTGGTTCGGCTTATCCCAAGCCTACGTCCATTCTTCCGCACTAACAACCTATCGGCTGGATTTCACTATGAATAAAAGAGATGTTACGGCATAGCTTTTCCTTGATTCCACAATGTAGATGTTCTACCACACTTCCTCAAGGTTTCTCACAACTATAAACTCTATTTTGTGTACAAGATTTTGCTCAAATGAATTGACTAAATAACACGAAGCTTCGACTTTGGAATTCTTCTATCACGCACACCTCAAACAACTTAGAACGTCTTCCTTATATACTCCTTTACGCCATCATACCCGTTGGCACTTACCAAAGGAATTCCTCCAATCTACCCGTTGGACAGAATCAATTAGGAAGATCATTCGAGCTATTAAAGGAACATGTTGATAGCCCATCAATCCTGTTCGCCCATACAATCAGGATCTCGGTTTCCATAAGTAGAACCTTCCACGAATATTTTGCCAATCAACGGATCCTTAATCTTCGAATCAATCTTGATCAATTAAAAAGGATTCCGTTATGTCATATCCAGCCAAGAGATCTTCTCCAGTCGATAAGGTCATATCCTTAATAAAACATCCAATTTTGGATAGCCTTTCTTCAACAGATTAGAAACTGTCAACGAGGGTAGACTTTGAATCTTGAGTCTGGCTGTCCGGAGGTCTTCAGACTTTAAACAACAGAGTCTGCAAACCTTCAGACTAGACTGATGGAAACGTTTTGTCAGCTTCAAAACATTTCAAGAAGATTTCTCCAACAGATTTACTTTCACCAAATCAAGAAAATCAAAATCAACACTCTTAAGGTTCATAACCCCTCTCTTCATTAGATTCAAATAACCCTCTTGTGATTCTTCGATCTAAATAGACTTGATCCATCACTAACAACATTTGCAACAACTCCTATTCAAGGCTAAAAATAGGTAAACATATGGTCGTTGTCATCCTATCCTTGTGGTTGATTAGCGTGCCAAAGCGGGTCACTAGGAAAATTAGCAAAGGCTTTTTCAGCCAATCTCTTTTCTGCAATACCCATCTTCTCTATATCGCGCAAAATAGAGTTTCATTCTTGTAGCCTCTCTCTCTCTCTCTCTCTCTCTCTCTCTCTCTCTCTCTCTCTCTCGGTATTCATCGATCAAGGACATAGCAGTTCCTTCTCTTTTCAAACTAGAATAAAGCTTGAAAGCAACCTTAAGAGTTAACGTTCTTACAAAATTTCTTCTCTTAGTTGAGTCGGTGGAGGAGACTAATGCTACTGAGAAGGTTGTTGCTAACTTGGTCGCTGTGGTGGAGAAGAATCTTCTTCCTCGGTCAAATCGAAATGCGTAGGACCCTCAGGCATGTGTCGTGGTCCCCTACTTGCGATTTTCGAAGACTTTCTTGAAAGCATTGTCGCTTCAAGGGATAAATTCACGACTTGCTCGAAAATGTGAAAACTTTTGGATTAAACAACAAGTGAAAGTGAGAGCAAGTGGGAGTTCAATATTTTAGGGTTTGAGAGTGAAAATGAAGAAGACGGATTTCAATAGTATATAAGGCAAGTGAAGCGAAGTAAACGAATTGTCACAAAGGAAAAATTAGAAATGCCTTTTCGAAAAATAAAAATTACATTTTCGAAAATGAATAACTGCCTTTTCAAAAATGAATAAATGAGTTGTAACTCTTGGTTTTCTAAGTCTGAGCACCTTCAGACTTTAATGGATAAAAGATGTGATGTTCAATCTGGTGCGAATAGACTTAAATAGGCTTTTCTCTAGTGGCTTTGTAAATATGCCTGCCAATTGATTCTTTGACTCAATGAAATGAATTATAACTTCTCCACTTTGAACATGATCTCTAATAAAGTGATGTCAAATCTCTATGTACTTTGCTCTTAAATGAAGAATTGGATTCTTTGTAAGATTAATTGTGCTAATGTTGTCACATTTGATCTCGGTACATGAATCTTTGATTCCAAAGTCTCTCAATTGTTGTTTAATCCATAAGATTTGAGAACAACAACTTCCAAGGGCCACATACTCGCTTCGCTATTGAAAGAGTTATAGTACTTTGCTTTCTTAAGAACCATGATACCGTCCTGTTTCCTAGTAATTAACAAGTACCGGAAGTACTCTTTCTATCAACTCGCAACATGCTAGATCTGCAAGGTCAATATCCAAGGAGAGTAAAGTCTCATTCTTTAGGATACCACAAACCTAACTTTGAGGTAGTTGCAATGTATTTGATGATGTGTTTAGCAGCACTTAGATGAGATTCTTTGAGATTAGATTGAAATCTAGCACAAATGCAAACACTAAACAAAATGTCAAGTCTAGAAGCAGTAAGATAAAGAAGTAAACTAATAATACTCCTGTAGAGCTTCTGGTCAAATTTCTTTCCTCCTTCATCTTTGTCCAACTTCGAAGAACTTGACATTAGAATCTCGCCTCTTTTGCAATTCTCCAATCTGAACTTTTTAACGAGTTCTTTTGTATATTTTTCTTGGTGAATGAAAATTCCTTCCTTCAATTGTTTCACTTATAATCCGAGAAAAAGATAGTCCAACCATCATGCTCATCTCAAATTCATCCTACATAGACTTAGAAAACTTCTTACACGAGGTTTTCGTTAGATGATCCCAATATAATATCATCAACATAGATTTGAACAAGTAGAAAGTTTTTACCTTCTCTTTTACTAAATAAGGTAATATCCACTTTTCCTTTGACAAAATCATTTTGAATTAAAAACTTACTTAACCTATCATATCATGCTTGAGGTGCTTGCTTTAATCCATATAGAGCATTTTTCAGTCCGAATATTGAGTCCGGTCTCTTTGGATCTTCAAATCTCGGAGGTTGTTCCACATAGACTTCTTTTTAGATAAATCTATTTAGGAATGCACTCTTGACATCCATTTGGAATAACCAGAAATTTTTATAACCGACAAAAGCAAGTAATAATCTAATTGCTTTTAACCCGACTACTTTTGGAGCGTAGATTTCATCATAGTCTATCCCTTATTCTTGCGTATATCCTTTGGCCACGAATCTTGCTTTGTTCCTGACCACTTTTCCTTTTCGTCCATCTTGTTCCCGAAAACCCATTTAGCTCCAATAATGGATTTACCTTTAGGTTTAGGAGTTAATTCTCATACATCGTTAATGCTGAACTGTCTAAGTTCTTCTTACATTGCTTCAATCCGATTCGTCGCTTAAAGCTTCTTCTAGGTTTTTGGTTCTATTTCGGAAATAAATGCCACGGCGCTAGACTCTTCTTGCTTTTTGGATTTGGTGCAAATCCCTTCATCAATGTCACCAATGATGAGTTCTTTGAAATGACAAATCTTTCCAATTACTAGTCGGTCCGACAATTTGCTGATCTTCTCGCTTGCTGATTTTTCAATTTTCGTCCGTTGTTGATTTTCGAGGTCTCGAGCCGCTTCAGGGAGGTAGACTTTGTAAAGTCTGGAGCAGTTCAAATTCTTCAGGTTGAGTTTGAATCGCTTGATTTTGCAAAGAGTGTTAAAATTTGACATTCATAGATTCTTCCACGGACTGAGTCTTTTTGTTGAATACTCCGTAAGCTTTGCTTAAGGTTGAGTAGCCAAGGAAAATTCCTTCATCTGATTTTTCTTCAAACTTACCAGTTCGATCATTTGCATTTTTCAAAACAAAATATTTGCAACCAAACACATGAAAGTAAGAAACAATTTGATATTGCTAGTATGAGTACCTAGAGGGGGGTGAATAGGTATACAAAGATTTTTCTCGATAATTTCTGTATACTTGCGCAATACTTAGACATTTGAAGAATTAAAAATCAATCGTGAGACCGAGTAAGGGAAAGAGAGAATTAAACACGCGGTTTATAGTGGTTCGGCTTGATCCAAGCCTACGTCCACTCTTTCGCACCGACAGCCAAGTTGGCTGGATTCCACTATGAACAAAGAGATGTTACAAAGGATGATCTTCCTTGATTTCTTGGTGTAGATGATCTACCACACTCACTCAAGGTCTCGCCAAGTATAAACACTCTCTGTATACAATTTCGCTCGAACTGTCTCGACTAACAATCAAGGTTCTTCAGACTCTGGAATTTTTCTATCATTCACACACTTAAAACAACTAGAACGACTTCCTTTTTATACTCCTTTATGCCACCATAGCCGTTGGCACTTACCAAAGGAATTCCTCCAATCTACCCGTTGGACGGAATCAATCAAGAAGATCATCCGAGCTATTTAAGGAATCGATGATAGCCCATCAATCATGTTCGCCCATACAATCGGGATCTTGGTTTCCAAGAATAGAACATTCCAAGATTATTTCGTCGACCATCGGATCTTCAATCGATTTTAGATAAGAATCAAAGAATCCGAAATGATTATCCAACCAAAGAATCTTTTCCAGAGGATAGGATCGAATCCTCAACCATATACCTCGGCTTTGGATTTCCTTCGTCACTGGATTAGAAAGACTGTCAGTGAGAATAGACTTAAGTCTTGAGTCTTGAGTCTTAAGTCTTGAGTCTTGAGTCTTGAGTCTTGGGTCTTGAGTCTTGGATCTTGAGTCTTGGATCTTGAGTCTCGAGAATACAAAGTCTTCGACTTTAAACCGTCGGTCTCCGAACATCCAGACTTAGATTGATAGAAACGTTTTGTCGCTTCAAAATATTCTGAAAGATTTCTCCAACAATCTCCCCCTTTTTGATGGTGACAAAACTTTCTTGTAGATTTGAACAACTTTGACCTGCAAAAACATTTCTCAAGCAATATGGCTAACTCATAAAGATTAATAAAACAACCGGACTCTCGCATCCACAGAAAATTGGTTAGTCTTTCATGAGAAACACCATATAACAACACTTGAATAAATGCAACCAGTCAAGCATCATAATCCACAATCAATTCAAGTCAAGTTCACACCCAAGTTCAAGTTCTCAAGTCATACTCAAAAATAAACATAACCACAAAAGTCAAGGTTTTTAAAAGATGTTGGTTCAAATTGGTTCTCCCCTTTTGTCGCATTGAAAAGGGTGAGAAAGGAGTCATGTCTCGCTGGGAATGCGCACGATCTAGAAATCCCCAATGGACTGGACTACTCCTTCGAGCTTCTTCAGGTCTTCTCTCAGATGAGCTACCTCTTCTCCCTTAGCATTGGCTTGAAGTTGCAGAGCAAGGTCTTTGAATTTATCCTCCAGAGAGACTGAAGATGCTTGTCCAAAGATTCTTCAAAGCTTGGATTTCACAAATCCGAACATATATCTCGGCTACGCATTTCCAAAGAATATTCATGATGCTACGAAAATCTGCGAGAATCATCCGTCTCGTACCGGCATTGGCTTTCTCGGATGGTGTGTATGCGAGACGATGGCGCTTCGTAAAGTCTTGCAGATTTGTATTGTTACCTTCTTCAGGCAATTGTGAGACTCCGAACGTCTTCGGGTCTTCTCGGAGATTGTCGTAGATCTTCACTCGTCGCAGCATGAGGTGTAGACCTCTCTTGCTCTCCAACTCCCCCCTGTCTCTAGGACATCGAAAGGGAAGAGTGATGATCATGCTCTTGATTTCCTTCTCTCCGATTCATCATCGACTTTTCTTTGTCTTCTTCTCCTTCTTCTTCATCTTCTTTCTCCTTCTCTCTCTTTCTTCTTCTTCTCTCGTTCCGCTCTTCTTCTTCTCTCTCTCGCTCCGCCGGTTACTGTCGGATGAGACACGAACGTCCGGTTCTTGTCGGTGCTTGGATAGTAGGATCTTCATCATCTTCATCTTCATCTTCATCCTCCGGATGAGAGTTCTTTTCTTCTTTTCGATGGAGCACCAATGGCCTCCTTTCCTTTTCGCTTTGAGGTAGACTGGATTTGGAGATTTCACTTTGAATTTCTCCATTGCCTTGGAGAGTTCTTGCAGACGCATCTTCATCAACATTTTCAACCCTACCACCATTTTATCACACGGTCGAACACAGAATGTATGTGGCGGTTCAATGTTCATGTGTCTCAAGATCTTGGTCACTGCACCAGATAAGGCAATTGTCCTTTGTCTTTTGACAATGCTCTGTACATATGGAAGAGAATAGTGTGCGGGAGAGAAAACTTCCGTCCCGAGTTGATCGCATACATCAACTTTGCTTCGAAAGAGACACGAAGTCTTTGACGTAGACTTTGGTCTGAGACAGTTAATCACAATCTTATGAAGCACTATGTTGATGGCCTTCATCCTCGAGTAGGTAATTTTCTTCTCTGCGTCCATATCTTTGACAAGATCCAAAGTAGTACGAGCAGTGAGACTTTGATTGGGAGATAGCGTCCCCGTTCAACTCCAACTATGTCCGCCAACATATTCACATCTACTATGTAGACTTGGTCTCGAACATCAATGAAATTCTATTCGCATCCAAAAAGCTAAGATTTGAATAGAAATAAGCGGTCGCTTGAGCATACCCGTCCGTTGAGTCGAGCAAAAAGTCTCAAGTTGAAGCAAATTCAACTTCTCTCTTAAGTTCATGTTGATGGTGTCCAGGAAGTCAAAATCAACACTTCTAGGGTTTATTACCCCTCTTTTCAACAGCCTGAAATACACTTTTTCTTGATCCTTGGATTTAAACAAATCCAACCGATTTCCTTTCACCTTTGCTGCCACACACATTCTAGGTTTAAATTCAAGGAACATTTTGTCATCATCGTTCCCGTCAATCAGATTCTCTCCTGGCACACGAGGATCACTTGGAATGTTCGCAAGAGCCTCCTCGCCCTTCCTTTCGGAGCAATTCCCAATTCCTCCATTCTCCTCGAAAAGATACTCATTCCCATAATTTTTGTCCTTAAGGAAGTCATCTATATATTTTAATGAAGAACCGGAGCTTTTCAACGCACGATAAAGCTTATAGATAAAGGAGGGTCTTTGGACTCTTACTCGGGCCGGCTTCCTCGATTATCTCTTCTTCCGGATATTGACTTGCATCTTGTGGGGCGGGAGGTGTTGAATGACGTGGAGGAGAGCGAATCGGACTTTGTCGCTAACTTGATAAGTCTTCTTCCTCAATAAGATCAAAGTGAGTCGGTCCCTTCCCCATTCCTTGTGGTCCCCGCTTGCGATTCTTGATGATTTCCTCGAAGATGACATCTTCCTTTGTCTATTGGAAGATTCCTTCACTTGCTTTTCCCAAGAAAATGACCACTTTCTCGACGACGAACAAGAAGTAGAAACAAGATCGGGAGGAGAGTGCCTTTTAGGGTTTTGAAAATTGGGTGAAGAAAAACTGTATATATATATATACCTCGGATTTGAAAAGAGAAGTTTAATCGGTACAAGGAAAGTGTACGAACACTTCTTTTCAAAATCAATAACCGCCATAATTAATTCTTTTAAAAAGACAAGTTTTCGAATTTTCACACGATTATTACCAAACAAAAGATCGTACCTTTTCAAATTTAGATAAAATAACTAAACGAGAATTCGTACCTTTTCGAATAGCAACTTACAGTCTTTTAGCCATGAATGTCTGAGTCTCATGATTTAAAGTCTGAGAGATTAGAGTCTTAGAGTTGGTGAGTCTCTAAGCTGGTGAGTCTCTAGACTTTAACTTCTTCAAGCTTCAAAATGTTGAGTCTTGCACGGATAAAGTCAAATTGATTTTTCTCCAAAGGCTTTGTGAATATATCCGCTAGTTGACTCTTTGAATCAACAAATTGAATCGAGATTTCTCCATTTTGAATATGATCTCTAATAAAGTGATGTCGAATCTCAATATGCTTTGCTCTTGAATGAAGGATTGGATTTTTGGTGAGATTGATCGCGCGGGTGTTGTCACATCTAATTTCTCGTGCATGAGTCTTCAATGCCAAAGTCTTGTAGCTGTTGTTTTATCCATAGAATTTGCGAACGCAGCCTTCCAAGAGCTACATACTCGCTTCGTCGTTGAGAGAGCTACGGTGCTTTGCTTCCTCGAAAACCAAGACACTTTGCCCCGTTTCCAAGCGGTTGACAAGTTCCGTAAGTGCTCTTTCTATCGACTCGCAACCGGCCAGATCTCGCATCCGAGTATCCTAGAAGATTAAAGTCTCCCCTCTTTGGATACCAAAGACCGATGCTTGAAGATGAAGCAACGTATTTGATAATACGTTTCACGGCAATGAGATGTGATTCTCTAGGATCTGATTGAAACCTAGCATAGATGCAAACACTCAACAAAATATCGTGTCTAGAAGCGTAAGATAAAGAAGTGAACCGATCATGCTCGTATAGCTTTTGATCTACTTTCTTCCTTCTTCGTCCTTGTCTATCTTCGAGAACATGACATTGGTATGTCGGTCTTTTGCACTTTTCCAATCCAAACCTTTTGACAAGATCATTCGCATATTTTTCTTGATGAATGAAAGTTCCTTCCTTCATTTGTTTTACTTGGAGTCCAAGAAAGAATGTTAACTCTCCCATCATACTCATTTCAAACTCATCCTGCATAGACTTAGAAAATTTCTTGCAAAGACTTTCATTAGAGGATCCAAAAATAATGTCATCAACATATATTTGAACGAGTAAAAAGCTTTTGTTTTCCTTTTTGATGAATAGAGTAGTATCTACTTTACCTTTAACAAATCCGTTCTGTAATAAGAACTTACTTAGTCTGTCGTACCAAGCTCGAGGTGCTTGCTTTAGACCATACAGAGCCTTTTTCGATGCCGAAGACTGAGTTTGGCTTCTTTGGGTCTTCAAATCCAGGCGGTTGTTCCACATAAACTTCCTCTTGGATAAATCCATTTAGGAAGGCACTTTTGACGTCCATTTGGAATAACCTGAAATTTTTGTAACAAGCAAACGCAAGTAAGACGAATAGCCTCTAACCTTGCTACTGGTGCGTAAGTCTCGTCATAGTCTATTCCTTCTTCTTGCGTATACCCTTTGGCCACGAGTCTTGCTTTGTTTCGTACAACTTTTCCTTCTTCATTCATCTTGTTCCCGAATACCCATTTGGCTCCAATAATGCTTTACCTTTTGGTTTAGATGTCAATTCCCCGGACATCATTGATGTTGAACCTGCGAGCTCCTCTTGCATAGCTTCGATCCAACTTTCATCGAGATAAAACTTCTTCTATGCTTTTTGGTTCAATTTCAGAGATGAGAGCGATAGCACTAGACTCTTCACGTCTTTTTGGATCTGGTGCGAATTCCTTCATTAATTTCGCCGATAATGAGATCTTTAGGATGACTGGATTTGTGCTTCCAGCTTACTAGTTGATTTGCCTCGGTTGATGATCTCTTTCTTTATTTGAATCTTCATGAGCATCTTGATGTTGGACTTCCGAGTCGAGATGCTTCTTGAGTTGAAGACTTTGGAAGGTCTAGAGCAAGTTCAGACTCTTCATGTTGAGTCTGACTGGATTCATCTTGCATGGAGTCTTGGAATTTGACATTCATTGATTCCTCCACCGACTGGCTTTTCTTGTTATAGACTCGTAGGCTTTGCTTGATGTAGAATATCCAAGGAAGATGCCTTCATCTGATTTTTCTTCAAACTTACCAACTCGATCATTTGCATTTTTCAAAATAAAGCATTTGCAACCAAACACATGAAAGTATGAAACAATAGGCTTCTTACCTTTGAATAATTCATAAGGGGTTTTCTCAAGAATAGGTCTTAGGAAGACTCTATTGATGATATAGCATGCTGTTGAAACAGCTTCAGCCCAAAATCGTGAAGAAATTTTGCTTTCAATTAAAAGTGTTCTAGCCATTTCTTGAAGAGATCTATTCTTTCTTTCCACAACTCCATTTTGCCGAGGAGTGTATGGAGAAGAGAATACATGTTTAAAACCAGATTCATCACATAATTTTGTGAAATCTTGATTTTCAAATTCACCTCCATGATCTGTTCTTATACTTGAAATAGCACATCCTTTTTCATTTTGAACCTTTTAGCAAACTTCTCAAAGTACGAAAAGGTTTCGACTTACTTGCAAGAAAATATACCCAAGTAAAGCGAGAGTAATCGTCTACAATTACTAGACAATACTTCTTACCTCCAATGCTCGGGTTCTTGTTGGTCCGAAGAGATCCATATGAAGCAAATCGTAGTACATGATTAGTGGAGACATGATTTATTGGCTTAAATGAATTTCTTACCTGTTTTCCTGCATACGGGTGTGCATGGATCGGACTTTTGATATGGTAATTTGGGTAGACCTCGAACAATCTGCTTTGATGAGATTTTGGCTAATTGCTCCATATTGACATGGCCAAGCTTTCGTGCCATAAGCTTGCTTCATCTTGGATTGAAATTAGACATTGAGCTTCATTTGGTTTTACATCAAGGAGGTAGATGTTTCCATGCCTTCGACCCATGAAAGACTGAGTCGAATCTTTACTAATTCCAGAACATATGCCTTCTTGAAAGGAGATCTTGAAACCAAGATCACACAATTGGCTAATGCCGAGAAGATTGTAATTGAGTCCTTCCACTAGAGAGACATTGCTTATTGTAAGATTTCCAATTTTCACAGATCAATCCCATAATGCTTCCTTTGCCATTTCCTCCAAATGAAACTTTTCCACCATTTACTTGAATAAGCTTTGTGAAACAATTTGAGTCTCCGTCATGTGTCTTGAGCATCCGCTGTCAAGATACCACTTTACCTTCTTTTGACAGAGACTCCGCATTCAAAAAGAGTCTCAAGCTTTCTTTGGTACCCAAATTTTCTTGGGTCCTTTGGTGTTAGTAGGATGAGCATCATTAGGCCATACTCTCTTAACAAAGCTTCCAAACCATAGGACAGTCTTTTTCAAAATGATCTTGACTCACACTTTGAACATCTTAGAACATTTCGACCTACGTACTTTACAAAGACCTTCTTGAAATGATTTTTGTAAGCCTATTTTGACGGTCTTTTCTTAATTCTTTCTTTTACTTTTGGAAAATCAATCAAATGGATTGTTTCCGCTGTCATGCCTAGACCCGACTTATTAAAGTAAGGTCTTTGGACCGAAAGAACTTTTCAAGTTTTTCCGACCTATTGAAAATTTCTTTGAAATATTTGATAAATCAGTTTTAAGAAAGCATTTTCTTTTGAAAGTTTATCTTCATTCTCTTTAAGAGTAGAAACATTCATGTTTAAACTTTTCACTTTTCTTCTAAAATATTTTCCTTTTGTTTTAAAACTGAGTTTTCCTTTTTAAGTTCGGAAATCCTTTTGAGAGAAGTCTTAAGACTAAAACATAATTCATCAATGTATTTAGAGACTTTGACAGGGATTTTATAATCACTTACCTCAAATTCACTGTCTGAGTCTGATCCAGAGTCTGAGTCTGATTGCGCCATTAGACACAGGTTGGCATATTCCTCATCACTTTCTTCACACTCTGTATCGCTCCAGGTTTCGGCTTTAAGAGCTTTTCGAGACTTCTCGGGCTTTCCTCTTTTCTTCTTCGAAGAGGACAGTTGGTCCGATGTGTCCCTTTTCTTACACTCGAAGCAAACTACATCTTTGTTTGGTTCCTCATCATCAACAAACTTGGTTTGCTGTTTCGAAAACTTTGTTTCTTTGAGTTGAACCTTCTTCCTTTTCTATTCAGTTTTCGAACCTTCTAATCATAAGAGCAAGCTCCTCATCATCCGCATCTTCTTCGAATGTATCATCGAGTCATCATTAGATTTTAATGCAATGGATTTCTTACCTCTTGGATCTTCGTCTTCATTAATTCGTTCCACTTCGTAAGACAAGAGTTCCAATTAGCTCTGCTACGATAATGGCATAATTCTTTGCGTCTCTCTTATCGTCTTTATATGATTCCAATCCTTGGAGAGTCCACAGAGCTTGTTCACCTTCATAGGATCAGAAATTTTCTGTCCTTGATTCTCAAGACCATTGACAATATATGTAAAACGGCTAAACATGTCAGTTATAGATTCTCCCGGTTTCATTTTGAAGGCTTCATATTGACCAAGGAGAATGTTAATTCTGGTCTCCTTCACTCGGCCCGTCCCTTCATAAGTGATATGTAATCTATCCTGACTTCTTTTGCTGTAACACAAGAAGATATTCTGTTATATTCGGTTGGTGACAAAGCACAATATAAAGAATAAATTGCTTTAGCATCGAGTGCTTGTCTCTTATTTATCTCTTCTTGAGACATTCCGCTGGCTTCAACAGTTTCTTTCCCTCTTTCGATATTGATGCAGCAGAGGAGTGATTCCTTTTTCCACCACATCCCATTCCGAGGAGGATCCTTTGACCGTAGAAAAGCTTTCATCTTGTTTTTCCAGATGTTGTAGTCTTTCCATCAAAGTAGGGTGGTCTCGTATTGCTTTGCCCTTCCATCAGCCCGGTGCTAGCATACTAGCCATGGATCTTTACTCAAGTAAAACACTTCAAACAAAGTAAGAACACGGGCTCGATACCAATTGATATTGCTAGTATGAGTACCTAGAGGGGGTGGATAGGTATACAAAGATAGTTGAAGAATTAAAAATCAATCGTGAGACGAGTAAGGGAAAGAGAGAATTAAACACGCGGTTTATAGTGGTTCGGCTTGATCCAAGCCTACGTCCACTCTTCGCACCGACACCAAGTTGGCTGGATTCCACTATGAACAAAGAGATGTTACAAGGTGATGATCTTCCTTGATTTCTTGGTGTAGATGATCTACCACACTCACTCAAGGTCTCGCTAAGTATAAACACTCGTATACAATTTCGCTCGAACCGTCTCGACTAACAATCAAGGTTCTTCGTACTGGAATTTTTCTATCATTCACACACTTAAAACAACTAGAACGACTTCCTTTTATACTCCTTTATGCCATCATAGCCGTTGGCACTTACCAAAGGAATTCCTCCAATCTACCCGTTGGACGGAATCAATCAAGAAGATCATCCGAGCTATTTAAGGAATCGATGATAGCCCATCAATCCCGTTCGCCCATACAATCGGGATCTTGGTTTCCAAGAATAGAACATTCCAATATTATTTCGTCGACCATCGGATCTTCAATCGATTTTAGATAAGAATCAAAGAATCCGAAATGATTATCCAACCAAAGAATCTTTTCTAGAGGATAGGATCGAATCCTCAACCATATACCTCGGCATTGGATTTCCTTCGTCACTGGATTAGAAAGATCAAGTCACAAGAGAATAGACTTAAGTCTTGAGTCTTGAGTCTTAAGTCTTGAGTCTTGAGTCTTGAGTCTTGGGTCTTGAGTCTTGGATCTTGAGTCTTGGATCTTGAGTCTCGAGAATACAAAGTCTTCGACTTTAAACCGTCGGTCTCCGAACATCCAGACTTAGACTCGATAGAAACGTTTTGTCGGCTTCAAAATATTCTGAAAGATTTCTCCAACACAATTGGTTTCTTTCCTTTCAATAACTCATAGGGAGTTTTCTCCTGAATAGGCCTTAAGAATACTGCTAATAATATAGCAAGTTGTAGAAACTGCTTCACCCAAAAACGAATAAATATTACTTTCTATTAAAAGAGTTTTTGTCATTTCTTGCACGAGATC
The DNA here is from genome assembly GCA_014182585.1 of Eucalyptus coolabah. Lineage (NCBI taxonomy): Eukaryota > Viridiplantae > Streptophyta > Magnoliopsida > Myrtales > Myrtaceae > Eucalyptus > Eucalyptus coolabah. The sequence goes on along the minus strand of CM024627.1, from coordinate 72,068,610 downwards.
TATTCTTTCTTTCCATAACTCCATTCTATTCTTGAGTGTATGGAGAGGAGAAAACATGCCGAAAACCTAATTAATCATAGAATTTTACAAAATCTTGATTTTCAAACTGACCTCCATGGTCCGTTTATATGCTTGAAATAGCATATCCTTTCTCATTATGAACTTTCTTGGCAAACTTTGAAAAGTGAGAGAAGGTTTCAGACTTACTTGCCGGAAAGTGAACCCAAGTAAATCGAAAATAATCATCCATAATTACTAGGTAATATCTCTTTCCACCAATGCTTTTAGTTTTGGTTGGTCCAAAGAGATCCATATGCAGAAGCTGCAAAACACGATTAGTAGAAACCTGATTTATTAGTTTAAAAGAACTTCTAACATGTTTTCCCAACACACATGGTGTGCAAAAGTCAGATTTTTTAAACTTCGAGGTTGGGCAGCCCACGAACAAGGTTCTTGGAAGACATCTTGGCAATTTGCTTCATGTTGACATGGTCAAGCTTTCGATGCCAAAGATTTGCTTCATCTTGAATTAAAATTAGACATTGAGATTTTTCTGGTTTTATATCTAGAAGATAAATGTGCCCATGTCTACGTCTAGTAAAAAATTGAGAAAGATCTTTACTAGTTCCCGAACATACTCCTTATTGGAAATTGATTTTGAATCCAAAGTGTTGCCCAGCTTGGCTAATGCTGAGTAGATTGTAATTTAGTCCTTCCACCAATGAGACATTGTTGATTGTGAGACTTCCAATCTTTACAGTTCCACACCCAACAATTCTTCATTTGCTATTTCCACCAAAAGAGACTTTTCCACCATTCATTTGAACAAGTTTTATAAAACAACTTGAATCTCCAGTCATATGTCTTAAATAGCTATTATCCAAGTACCATTTAACATTTTTCTTGATAGTGACTTGCGATTAAAAAAGAAATTTAAGCTTTCTTTGGTACCCACATTTTCTTGGGTCCAAAGAAGTTAGTACAATATGCAATCTTTGCCCATTCCTTATTAACAGTCTCCAAACAATAGGACATTCTTCCTCAAAGTGTTCTAAGCTATTGCACTTTGAACATTTGAGAGCACTTCAGTCAACAGGTTTTACAAAGACTTTCTGAAGTTATTCCCAAGCCTGACTTGTTAAAATAAGGTCTTTGTACTGAAAGAATCTTTTCCAGCTTTTCGATCCTATTGAAAATCTTTTTTGAAATATTTGAAATGTCATTTTTCAAAAATGTATTTTCTTTTGAAAGAGAGTCTGCATTTTCTCTTAAAACAACAATTTTTTTCTCTAAATTTTCAAATTTTTCTTTCTAAGAATTTTTCTGTTGCTTCAATGTAGAATTCTCCCTTTTAGCTTAGAAATCCTCTTAAGAGAGGTTTTGAAACTAAGACAAAACTCATCAATGTATTTCGAGACTTTAGTAGAAATTTTTAGATTGCTTATCTCGATTTCATTGTCTAAGTCTGAGTCTGTATCTATTTCAGAGTTTGAGTCTGATTCTGATTTTGCCATTAGACAAATGTTAGCATAATCTTCATCACTTTCTTCGCATTCAGTATCACTACATGTCTCTCGCTTTGAGAGCCTTCCAAGATTTCTTAGCTTTTCCTTTCTTTTTCTTCAATAGAAGATAGTTGGGTCCGATATGTCCATTTTTCTTGCATTCAAAACATATCACATCTTTATTGGCTTTATCATCCCGAGTTGATTTGTTTTGAAACTTTTGAGTGCTTTGTTTCTTCCAATTGAATCTTCTTCCCTTTTTTGTTCGGTTTCCGAACCTCTTTATCATAAGAGCTAACTCTTCATCGTCCATATCATCTTCGTAATCTGTAACATCATAATCATCGTTAGATCTCAAAGCAATTGCCTTCTTACCTTTAGGATCTTCCTCCTCATTGATTTGCTCCACTTCATAGAACTGAAATGTGCCAACTAGTTTGTCTACAAAAAGTGGCATGATCCTTTGTGTTTCCCTTATTGAAGTCTTTATGTGATTCTAGTCTTTAAAGAGTTCACGTAGCAATTTGTTGACCTTCATTGGTCCCGAGATTAGCTGTCCCGATACTCTAGACCATTTACAATTTCAGTAAAACTACTAAACATATCGGTGATAGATTCTCCTAGCTTCATTTTGAAGGCTTTATACTGTCCAAGTAGAATATTAATCATTGTTTCTTTCACTCGATCGCTTCCTTCATAGGTAATGTGCAGCCTATCCCGGACTTCTTTGGCTCTTTCACAATAAGATATTATGTTATACTCATTAGGAAATAATGAACAATATAAAGAGTAAATTGCTTTATCATCAAGAGCTTATCTCTTAGTTATTTCTTCTTGAGTCATCTCGCTAGCATCTGCAACTTCTTTTCCTCTTTCTAAAACTGATGCGCTTTTAGGAATGATTCCTTTTTCTACCACATCACATTTCAGAGGATCTTTCGATCTTAAAAATGTTTTCATCTTGTTTTTCCATATGCTGTATTCATTTCCATCGAAGTAAGGTAGTCTTGTGTTGCTCGGCCTTCAACCAAACTGTAGCCAACTACTAGCTATAGATCCTTAACTCGAAGTAAAAAACACTTCAATTAAATGAGTACACAGGCTCGCTACCAATTTATAGGCTAGTAAGAACACCTAGAAGGAGGTGAATAGGTGTTAAAGAAGTTTTTGCAAGACTTAACAACTTAATTCATCTTTTGAGAATAATAGACTGAAGATGTAAGAGACTGTAAAAGCTTATATAAGACTATAGATTGAAGTAAAGAGTTTAGGGAAAGAAAATTGAAACACAAAGTTTATAGTGGTTCGGCTTAGACCAAGCCTACGTCCACTCTCCCGCATTGACAGCCCACCGGCTGGATTTCACTAAGAACCAAAAGAGATTTTTACAGTCTCACGTCCTGATTCCACATTGTAGAAAATCTACTACACTTCATCAAGGTCTCACGAGTATTTAATCTCTCTTTTGAGTACAACTTAACCTCAGCGATTGAATCAGCAAAGAACTAGGAGCTTCAGACCTTGGAATTTTTCTTTCACGCACACACTCGAATAACTTAAGCGTCTTCCTTATATACTCCTCCATGCCATTATAACCGTTGGCACATTCCAAAAGAGGTCTTCCAATCTACCCGTTAGACAAAATCAATTAGGGAGATCTCAAGTTATTTAAGAAATGTGATAATAGCCCACCAATCTTGCTCACCCATACAATTAGGATCTAGGTTTCCATAAGTAGAACCTTCCAAGGATACTTCACCAATTAACAGATCTAATTATCCAAATTGATTTCAATAAGAATAATTGATCACGATATGATATCTCCAACCGTGAGATCTTCTTCAACCATACGAACCAAATCCTTAAAGATATGCTCGCATATGGATAAGTTTTCTTCATCGATAAATCTTTTCTTCGTCGGTCTAGAAGCTACCAAAGTGAGGGTGGACTTTAAATCTTGAGTCCGGAGGTCTTCAAACTTTGACGATAGAGTCTATAAGTCTTCGACTAAATTGATGGAAATGTTTTGTCAACTTCAAAACAAATAAGGAAGTTTTCTCCAACATGTACAATAAGGGAAAAAGATTTAACTAGAAGAAGCAAAACACTCAAAAATTCCAAAACAAATCAATCGAGGATAATGAAATCAACAAAGATGTGGTCTCGCTTTGAATGCAAGAAAAGGGACACATCAAACCCAACTATCCTCTGTTGAAGAAAAAGAAAGGAAAACCGAGAAATTCAAGAAAGCTCTTAAAGCAGAAACATGGAACAATATTGAATGCGAGGAAAGTGATGAAGAGTATGCCAACATATATCTTATGGCCAATTCAAACTCATACTCAAACAGTTTCGATTCAGACTCGCACAATGAAATCGAGGTTAGCGATTTAAAAATTCCTGTTAAAGTTTCGAGGTATATAAATGAACTTTGTCTTAATCTCAAAACTCTCTTAAAAGGATTTCTGAGCTAAAGAGGGAGAATTCTAAACCAAAGCAATAGGAAACTTCTTGAAAAGAAAAGTTTGAAAATCTAGACAAAAGTTTTGTTAATTCGAAAGAAAATGCAGATTCTCTTTCGAAGGAAAATACCCTTTCGAAAGAGGACATTTCAAATATCACAAAAAGGTTTTCAATAGGATCTCGAGAAGTTGGAAAATATTATTTCAATACAAAGACCTTATTTCAACAAATCTGGTTTAGGTATGACACTAGAAACCATTCTTTTAGTTGATTTTCCAAAAGTAAAGGAAAGAATCAAATAAAGGCCTATAAAAATATTTTACAAGAACCATTTTCAAAGAATATTTGTAAAACCTGTTAGCCGAAGTGCTCTCAAATATTCAAGGTATAATAGCTCAGAATATTTTGAGAAAAAAATGTCCCAAGGTTTGGAGATCTCGTTAAGAATGATTGGACAAATACCAGATTTAGTACTAACTCTCTTAGACCTAAGAAAATGTGGGTACCAAATAAAGGTTGAGTTCTTTTATAATTGCAAGTCACTATTAAGAAAAAGATCAAATGGTATTTAGATAGTGGCTGCTCTAGACACATGACTGGAGATTCAACCTATTTTATAAAGCTTATACAAATAAATGGTGGAAAAGTTTCTTTTGGTGGAAACAAAGAAAGGAATAATTGTTGGATGCGGAACTCTGAAGATTGGAAGTCTCACAATCAACAACGCTTCCTTGGTGGAAGGTTTAAACTACAATCTACTCAACATTAATCAACTATGTGATACTAGATTCAAAATCAATTTTTAAGAAGGCATTTGTTGGGGAACTAGTAAAAGATTTTCTCAATCCTTCACTGGACGAAAACATGATAATATTTACCTTCTGGATATAAAACCAGAAAGTTTTCAGTGTCTAATATTCATTCAAGATGAAGCAAACATTTGGCATTGAAAGCTTAGTCATGTTAACATGAAGCAGATTGCTAAGATATCCTCTAAGAAACTCGTTCGTGGACTTCCAAGCTTGACTTATCAAAAGTTTGACTTATGCACACCTTGCGTTTTAGGAAATCAAGTTAGAAGCTCTTTTAAACCTATAAATTAAGTTTCTACTAATCGAGTTTTGCAGTTTCTGCATATGGATATCTTTGGACCAACCAGAATGCAAAGTATTGGTGGAAAGAGATACTACCTAGTAATCGTGGATGATTACTCTCGCTTTACATGGGTATACTTCCTAACAAGTAAGTCTGAAGCATTCTCTTTTACTTTTCAAAATTTGCCAAGAAGGTTCATAATGAGAAATGTTATCCTATTTCAAGTATACAGACAGACCATGGAGGTGAATTTGAAAATCAAGACTTTGCAAAATTCTGTGATGAATCTCAGTTTCAACATGTTTTCTCTTCTCCATATACTCCAGAACATAATGGGGTTGTGGCACCCCGAACCTTTCGCAGGTCGTCACAAGCGCCAATGTTACACCTTATTACATTTCTTCTTAAAAGAGGCGTCGTAATTAGTAGACACACAATTTTTTTTTTTATAAAACGGTCCCAACGCGACTCATCAGCGGAAGCAAAATAAAACATCACCATCTCTCCCCCCAGCAACCATGATACAAATACACACCACTAATCATCATGATTAAAAGACAAGCCACGACACTTATTTACATATATTTTCAAGATGTGACTTCTTTTGGGTCAGTACATCAAAAGGAAAAGCTAGGACTCAGCCACGTCCGGCCTAAAACCCCAAAAAGAACCCTCGACCCTCTACAACTCGCGTGTACAATCCCCATCATCAGTGTCGGCTAACTATCCAAAAAGATCCAGCTCCTACTCGTCACGCACGGCCCTCACACCCATCCCGGTGCATCAGGCGGTGGCGGCAGCAACATCCCACGCATCACTCCGTCGCGTCGAACACGGACAGACATGAACTCCCCGGACAACAGGCCCCCACTGACCCACGTCGTACATAACTAGACAGCGCACTCGAATATACATAAGACCAGAACAAAAGGACAGTCAAACTCCTCACACTCGACCTCTACGTCCAAAGGTATGCCGTAAAATACACCCGTAACGGCGGAACGGCATGCTGCTAATCTGAAATGTTGGTCCCCAAAAGGGTGAGTACAACCACTTAGCAGGTAAAGAAATCCAATAACCACTCAATGCATCATACAAGTCATACATGCATTGCATTACTTACCTTGAAACCATGCGTATATCATCATGCATCATCACCACAATCATAACACATACATGTATCATCATGTCATACTCATATCATCGTTATCATGACATTATTTTATCACACATATCATCATCATCATCATCATCATCATCACATACATGACACCATCATACCATACACATGTCATCATCATCGTAGCATCATCATATCACATGTCATCATCATCATATTATACACATGTCATCATCATCATGACATCATATTATCACACATGTCATCATCATCATGACATCATCATATCACACATATATGCATGTCATCATGCCATATCATATATCATCATCATATCATGCATATCATCGTACCATGGGTGATCATCATTATGTCATATCATATCATGCATGTCATCATGCCATGGGTGATCATCATCATGTCATATCATATCATGCATGGTTTAATTTCCACTTTTAACTTTCAATTTGATCACCACATCACCCTTCCTCGGATCATCAATTTCATCTCATATTTTACACTCGCATCCCATGCGAGAAAAACCTCCGCATTCACCATTCCAGCCACCAGGCATCCGGCCCCCACATTCCGGGTATCTCGCATCCCAACCGGTATCACGTGGCATTCCCTCGAGCAAAGACCTCCGACGGGGCTTCCGACATTTACACTCCCTGGCCGGGCATCCCACACCCCAATCTCGGCATCGCGAGGCATTCCCTCGGGCAAAGACCTCCGACAGGGCTTCCGGCCCCCACATTCGGGCATCCTGAATCTCCCATGGCCATCCGGCAATGTATCTCTATACATTCCGAGCATCATCATCCGCCACAACAATCTCCTTATTTCACATTATCCATATTCACTAATTTCCGTCTTAATTTAGTATGGCATACGATGCAAAGGGCAACCAAAAAAATCATGTTCAACATTGAATTCACACATGCATCTCAATGCATACATCAAGACCTCATCACACATTTTACATGGTGCAATTATTTACAAAATAAAATTCATGGAATTTATGCCAATTAAAATAATCCATTTATCATGCCCTTTTTACATTTATTTAAATTCCAGCTTGTGCCATTTTTCAAAAATATTAAATTTAATTATTTATATAATCTCAAAAATCATAAAATTAAGGCAAGTAATAATACAGTAGGATAATAATTTCATGCAAAATACACGGCTAATGAGAATTCCACACAATTTCATAATTCGCACAAAATAGCATGAAATTTTCGGATGAAACTAGAATGCACAGTCTCCGAAGAAATTTGATTAAAATATCCATACGACCCCAAAAATTACGAAATTTTACCAAGTTATAGCCAAGACATTTACGTACGTTTTTCGTGAAGACTTCCACGTCATATTCTTTTTGGATTATTTTCTACAATCACACGAAGCTTTCTGCATCAAACACCGAATCATCCAATACATGCTTCTCCGAAATACTGAGTTTTCACCTACCTGATCTTCTTCGTTTCCTCTGAAATTTAGATATGTTCTACATCAAGATGTTTTCTACAAGTTTAAAGAAGAGACCTAAGTCAAATAACCAGAGTATAGTCGTCATTTAGGTCCATGAAGTCTCGGGTGTCCTGTAATACATCTCCAGAATTACTGTCTTCGAGATCTAGTCAATTTACGAGGTTATACTTGTTCATTTTGCTTCAAATATGAGTATGTTGTATTTTAAGATGTCCCCTACAACTTTCATGAAGAAATCAAAGAGCGATTCTTAGCACAACTCAACATGCAACCACAAATCCAACAAGATGTCAGTGAAATCGTTCCAGATCTGAGGTCTCCGTAGAATGAGAGTTTTACCCTTAAATCTCCATAATTTTCCACCAAATTTTAGTATGCTGTATTTTAAGATGTCCCCTACAACTTTCATGAAGAGATAAAAACCAAAATTGAACTCTAAACATACATGAAAGCTCACACAACATTCTGACTCAAACTGTTCAAGCGAAACAGCAACACCTCTCAAGAACAAGCCATCCAAGCTTCGGTTTTCCTCTCCTAATCACCCAAAACTCGACATACATATAACACACACACATGCAAGAGCAGCTAGAGGACTCCAACTTGCCTCTAGACCGGACGGACGACGGCACACGGCGGCGAGCACGGCGGCACACGGCGGACGGTTGGCGATGACTCCTCTCGGCTCCTCCTCCCTCTCGGCCGCTCTCCTCTCTCGCACAATCTCTCTTCTTTGGTCGAATGGCTAACCGGCCATTCTCTCTCCCTTCCCTTTATCCCCCTAGACCTCATCATTAGTAATCATCACATGCCACTTAAATGGACCAATGCATGGAGGCTCTTCTTGCCACTTGGCAAGACCCATGCATGGGCCGGCCACCTTTTTCTTGGGCCTCAATGGGCCGGCGACAGCCCTTCCGTGGGCCTCCATTTGGGCTGACCAACTTGGCCCATCAAGGCTTTGGCCAATGGGCTAAGGCCCAACCAAATAAAAATTAACTTTTCCCCCCTTTTTTATAATATCTTCCATAAAAAAAATTTTAAAATTTTTATTTCCACATGGCCAAAGTCTTGTGACATTTTTATTTAATTCATAAGGTGCATGCCCAAGCATAAATTATCATTATTAATCTACAATATTTAAAATCTCATGAACATAAGCACAAATCACCTAATCTTTAAAAAAAAACTAATGGCTAAAGCATAAACCATAAGCAAATTTCATTACCCAATTAGAGACTTTAACACACTTATAATTTGACTTTAAATTTTGGGATGCCACAATTCTCCTCCTTAGAGAATTTCGTCCCGAAATTAGACACCACTCGTGCGTTCTTGAAACAAATGAGGGTATTTTTCCTTCATCTGATCCTCACTTTCCCATGTGGCTTCCTCCACATCATGATGTCGCCATAATACCTTAACCAATGGGATCTTCTTGGTCCTAAGAATTTTCTCCTTTCGATCCAATATCTGCACAGCTCTTTCAATGTACCTTACTTTTTCTCATCCCACTTTGATGGCTTCATGATCGAGTATGTGACCAGATCCGGCTGGTACTTCAACATCGATACATGAAACACATCATGCAAATTTCCTAACTTAGGAGGTAGCGCTAGCGAAAAGCTACATCCCCTCATCCTTTTCGAGTATTTCAAAAGGTCCAACAAATCTAGGGCTTAACTTACCCTTCATCCTGAATCGAGATATCCCTTTCATTGGAGATACCTTAAGGAATATATGATCTCCCACACTAAATTCCAAAGGCCTTCTACGTCTATCTGCGTAGTCTTTCTGCATCTACTCCGAAATGTTTTAAGTCTTTCTTTGATAATTTCAACAGCCTCGGAGTGGTAACTTGTACCAGTTCAGTCCTCACAATTTCCTCTCTCACCTACTTCATTCCAACAAACAGAGTCCTACATCTCCTTCCATATAATGCTTCATAGGGAGCCATGCCTATACTTTTCTGGAAACTATTATTATAGGCAAACTCTACCAAATGCAATCTTTCATCCCAATTTCATTTGAAATCAATTACGCAAGCCCTTAACATATCTTCCAATATCTAGATTACTCTTTCGATTGACCATCTGTCTGGGATGAAAAGCAGTATTTTGCAAAAGCTTAGTCCCTAATGCAATTTGGAGACTTTGCCAAAAGTTCGAAGTAAACCTCGAATCCCGATCTGAAGTAATAGTCACCGGAACACCATGTAAGCATACCACTTGACTTACATACATGTCCGCATACTTATCCATTGAATAATCCATGCGAATCGCTAAGAAATGAGCTGATTTAGTCAAACGGTCCACTATAACCCAAATAGAGTCATGACCACTTGATGTTCTTGGCAACTTGCACGAAGTCCATCGTTATATGTTCCCATTTCCATTTTAGTATGTCTAACGGTCTCAAAAGTCCTGCAAGTTTACGATGTTCCGCTTTACTTGCTGGCACGTTAAACATTGAGAAACGTTTAGCCGCATCTGCCTTCATACCATTCCACCAAAATTGCTGACGCAATTTCCTATACATCTTTGTACTACCTGGATGAATACTATAATTACTCTTATGTGCCTCCGATAGAATTTCCTTCCTTAATTCCTCATCGTCGGAACACAAAGTTGTCCTTGACATCTTACTATTCCATCATCGTAGACTTGAAATTCTGGTCTTTTCCTAAAGACACCACATCCTTCACTTTCAAAATCTCCGGCCGATTCTTGCAAGATTTTAATTTTCTAAATAATCTCGGGTTCTATTCTTAATGCACTAAGCATGCTAGTAAGACAATTCATTTCCAATTTAAATTCCGAGTCCCTGCGCTACTTTAACAATTCCCATTCTGCCATCCTTAAACTAGCCATTTCCATAGCCGACTTACGACTAAGAGCATCCGCTACTCTATTCGCTTTCCCTGGATGATATCTTATCTCACAATCATAATCCTTTAACAACTCCATCCACCTCCTTTGTCTCATGTTCAATTCCTTTTGTGAGAATAGATACTTCAAACTCTTATGATCTCGTATAGATCTCAAACTTCTCCCCATACAAATAGTGTCTCCATATCTTCAAGGCAAACACTATAGCCGCTAGTTCTAAATCATGCGTCGGGTAATTCAGCTCATGGGGTTTCAATTGTCTAGATGCATAGGCTACAACCTTGCCATGCTGCATCAAAACAAATCCCAGTCCTTTGTGAGATGCATCACTATACACTGTGAAACCATCAAGTCCAAAAGAGGTATAGTCGATTGGAGCTGAAGTCAATTTCCTTTTGAGCTCCCGAAACTCTTTCACATTCCCCATTCCATTCAAATTTTACATTCTTTCGGGTAATCTCGTTAAAGGTCCTCGCCACGTGAAAATCCTTCAATGAATCTCCTATAATAACCAGCCCTAAGAAACTCCGTATTTCGGTAGGTGTCGTTGGTCTTGGCCAATTTACTACCATTTCAACTTTTGCCGAGTCTACTGCAATTCCTTTTCCTGACACCACATGCCCTAAAAATATTATCTAGTCCAACCAGAACTCACACTTACTAAACTTGGCATACAAGTTATGCTCTCTTAGGGTCTGCAAAACTATCTTCAAATGTTGCTCATGCTCTTTAGGCCCTTTTTGAATATACCAGGATATCATCAATAAATACAATCACAAACCGGTCTAAATAGGGCTTCAATATCCTATTCATTATATCCATAAATGCAGCCGGCGCATTGGTCAATCCAAATGGCATAACAAGGAACTCGTAATGTCCATAATCGAGTCCCGAACTCAATCTTAGGAATGTCCTCCTTCTTTATTCTTAACTCGATGGTATCCCGACCTCAAGTCAATCTTAGAGAAGACCGAACTTCCCGGGAGTTGGTCAAACAGTCATCAATTCTAGGCAAAGGATACTTATTCTTAATGGTCACTTGGTTCAGCCCGCCTATAGTCAATGCACAAGCGCATCGATCCATCTTTCTTTTTCACAAACAAGACCGGTGCACCCCAAGGTGAAGCACTTGGCCTAATGAATCTTTGTCAAGCAACTCTTGTAATTGCACTTTCAGTTTTCAATTCAACTAAGGCCATCCTATATGGGGCTTTTGATATTGGTCCCTGCATTAATTCAATTTCAAATTCAACTTCCCGCTCGGCGGTAATCCAGGAGCAATTCTCGGGAATACATCTTGAAATACGTTAACTACACGAACTTCCTCAAGTTTAGGCTCCTCTCTTGCATAATCTCTAACTATGGCTAGGTATCCTTGGCATCCTTTGTCAAGTAACCTATAAGCTTCTATTGCCAAATAAGAGCTACTGAAGATGGGTCTCCACCTCCTAAAAATTCACAACTAGACCGATGTGCAAGGTAACCGGATCACTTTCCAATAACAATCCATCTCAGAGGCCCAATACTTACGAAGCTAGTCCATTCCTATAATAACGTCGAAATCATACATAGCCATTACAACCAAGTCTATTTCCATATCTTTCTCCATTGATATCTTACAATTTCCACACCAAAGATAGACAATACCATATCCTTTAAAGGCGTGGAAACACAAAGAGCGTCTGAAAGGTATAACTTCTATCTTATTCAAAACATCTATATCTTTCAGACACAAATGAATGCATTGCACCAGACAACAATGCATATGCTCTTTTCACCATTAATAAAGAATCATACATGAGATAACATTTTTGGAAGCTTCCGTTTCCTCTTGGGTGACCCGCAGATACACCTTCCCTGTGCTGGTGGCCTCTAAGGATTTCCTTGTAAGTTCGATCTAACAAGACTGATATCCCCTCGCACCGAGTCAGCACTCACTTAGAGCCTTTTCTTGTGGGCAACTTCTCTAAGATGACCACTTGTCTCACAAAACCAAAACACTTGGGTCGTCCAATACAAGGTCCTAGGCCATGTCGCCCATTACACTTTGACAAACACTAGGCCGATAGGGTGCTTTCTATATTCGACCACTTCTTGCCCCCAAAATTTCCAAAATTACTCTTCTTCTTCACATTCCAGGTCGATAATGACCAAAATAGGATCTCTTACCCCTTCTCACATCATTAAAATTCAACAGCTTAAACTTCAATGCTGTTAATGTTCCTGCTCCTTAACTCTGTGCCCTTTCATAAATCTCCATTATAATCTCTTATGTTCAATGGCACCAGTTGCTTTCTAATGTCAGTCTCTGACCCTTTCAAAAATCACTTAGCCTTTCCTCCGATCCTCAATCAATCTAGGAGCATATCTGGCAGTTCAAAAAATCTAAATTACACGATCTCTGCCGCTCCTTTCGAATTCTAGTGAACAAATTTAAGCCGTAATCTTCCTATCCTTAGCACAATCAGAAAAATGCTTTCTATTGAAAAGCTCACAAACTCCTCTGCTTAACATCAATGCCTGGTGGAAAGATTGTCCTTCAAACTTCCACCAAAACTTTGCATTTCTCAACTGACTACGCTAAAACTATTTTCTCAAAGACGGTGCAGTCCAACGGCCGGAAAATTCGTTCCATCCCATCAATCCATTGCTCCGCCTCCTCAGGACTTCCCATTCCATTGAACTTAGGTAGCTTCGCAAAAACTGCTCCACCCGGTCCTTGAGTACGGCGATTCTGCTCCGGCTGTTGCTGCACTCCTTTCCATCAGTTTCCAATATTGGCCAATGCCTCGCAAGATGTCTTCCATTCGGAGTTCGGCCCTTACGTGAGGCTTCGACCCTCGATGGATGAGCACTTCCGGCTCGCACCATGACTTTCCTGCAATTTCCAAGCATTGCCTCAGGAATAATCTGAGACTCACTACCTCCATTCAAAGCAACTACTACTACTACATAAGTAACATATACATGTTCCTGGTACCTAAAGGCAATTCAAAATGAACTACTAGGGATCTACGAGTGAATACTCATCTCCCGTTATTCAATTATTTCGTTTTATATCCTATGGTGTGCATTGTCATCATGTTCCTCAATTTCCAAATGAGGCTCCTTATCACTCCAACCTATAATCATTGCCCGATACTAAAAGGGCGGCCGTGGCACCCCGAACCCTTCGCGGTCGCCAAAAGCACCAATGTTACACCTTATTACATTTCTTCTTAAAAGAGGCATCGTAATTAGTAGACACACATTTTTTTTTTTTTTTATAAAACGGTCCTGGCCAGTTGACTCATCAGCGGAAGCAAAATAAAACACCATATCTCCCTCCGGAACCATGATACAAATACACACCACTAAT